>CM062291.1:164143372-164743372 GCA_031216915.1 Pictodentalium vernedei | reverse complement strand
GCAGGGCGACAATTCTTGCCCCTCCCATAACAAAGGCAAATATAGCTCCTCGAACTTCTCTTGAGCAAATCTGAGTCTACAACACATTAGGAAGCTGCACACCAAATATCAAGTCTCTGCTACTGCTGGTTCATGAGGAGAAGATTTTTGAAGATTTCGCTCTCCCTTGGGGGCGTGGCACCATCCAGGGAGAGGAGCAACTTCATTTTAACAAATCCGAATTGGCATTAAGTAATAAACATTTACCCAACTTTGAATAAAATTGGGCTAGTGGTTTTGGAGAAGTCAGTTTTGTAAAGTTTACGACAGATGGCGGACGATGGACGGAAAGTGATCAGTAAAGCTCCCCTTGAGCTTCGCTCAGGTGAGCTAAAAATAATAAATTAAAATATTCAAAATTTTCTGATGCAGAACTTCAAATTGTCCAAAATGAACATAATGATGCACATCCACTTCCGAGGGTCGATGATTGTTTGGATTCTTTGTCGGGATCTGCTTATTTCAGTACAATGGATTGTGCTAGTGGTTACTGGCAAGTGGAACTTAATAAAAATGACAGAAAAAAGACTGCTTTTATGACAGGTTCAAGTTTGTATCAGTTCAAGGTTATGAGTATGGGTTTAACCAATGCGCTGGCAACTTTTCAACGGCTAATGGATCTGGTTTTGAGTGGATTGTACTGGAGAACATGCCTGGTTTACTTGGAAGATATAATCATATTTAGTCAAACATTTTCAGATCATTTGTTACGGTTAGAAGAGGTATTCAAGTGCTTAAAGAAAGCTGGTTTGAAATTGAAACCATCAAAATGTCATTTTTTCAAGAAAAGCATAACTTTCTTAGGACATAAGGTAGCTGCTGAAGGAATTTCACCTGATCCACAAAACGTTGTGAAAGTAGTGGAGTATTCTATGCCGAAGACGGCTGCAGAGGTGAAGTCTTTTCTAGGTTTAGCATCCTATTATCGTTGTTTTATACAGTTCTTTGCAGACATTGCCTCCCCGTTACAACGCCTTACTCAAAAAGATGTTGAGTTTGAATGGAGGCGGCTTTTATTAAACTTAGAGATGCATTGACTCCCCGTTGCAGACATTGCCTCCCCGTTACAATGCCTTACTCAAAAGATGTTGAGTTTGAATGGAGGCGGCTTTTAGTAAACTTAGAGATGCATTGACTACGCAACCAGTTCTTAGCTATCCTGATTTTAAAAAGCCATTTGTTTTGTATACAGATGCATCAACTTGTTCAGTAGGTGCAGTACTAACTCAGATACATCAAGATAAAGAAAGGGTAATTGCATACTCAAGTTCTACATTAAGCAAGTCCGAATGCAATTGGTGCACATATGACAAGGAGTTTTAGGTGATAGTATCGGCAATTCAACATTTTCGACCCTATTTGTGTGGGTCACATTTTGAAGTTGTCACAGATCACAAACCACTTTTGAATGTTAAAAGAAAAATTTGAAATTACAGAGGACAGGAGACGCATTCTGGTTGATTCTGAGAGCATAAAAAAAATGTTATGTGATCAGATGAGAGAGGAATGAATCAACTTTATTAGGGATTCAGGCATATGCGGGAAAGGTGCACCATTGCGCTCGAGCCCCGAAACGTGCCTACAGTTAAAATGGGGCGAGCAATTTTATTCACGCCTCGATAATCATTTGGGCGAGCACAACTCAGATTGCGAACATATCAGGGATGCAGCAAATTAGGTACTTCCAAAGTTGATACTATTCTCTAAAATTTTAACGTTCACATTACCTGTTTTTCGATAAATAATCCCTTGAATCAAAAGAATAGTTGCTCCATCAATTTAGCTGTACACATGCGCAGTTGTGTCTGTTACCAAATATTGAGCCAGAGATTTCCCCAAACGTGTGCACGTTTTGGAAAATCCCATTCAATATTTGGTAACAGGCGCAAGTGCGCATGTGTACAGCACAATTGTCTCTTAGATGGGGTCTGAACAAATGAATGACATTCACTCATTGATTGACCCAAAATGTGTAATATTGTTCGTGTCACCGTGTGTACACATGCATTTTCAACTCACTGCCCGCATCACAGGCAGTGAGTTGAAAATGCATGTATACACACACGCAGCGTGTCTTCGGTTCTGTCTCATGTAATTTGTAAACATCTAATATGTAGTACTGTAATTAACTGAAGGTGAGCGAAGCTCAGGTCAGCAGTCATATTCTAATACATCTGACATCAAATTACTCTATATAGTCTATATAGAGTAATTTGACGTCAGATGTCCCATTAAAAATAACCATGATACGTCATGGAGGAGACTCTTCCGGCTTCCCCGCTGGTGTATGCAACAGCATGCAAAGTTAACAGATTTCGGAAATGCGATTCATAGACCTAAACTTGCATCGCTATGTGTGGATATAGCATCGCATTTAGCGATGCGCTTTCGGTCATTTTGCTCCCTGTATTGGTAATTACTGATTATTTTACACGTTGGTCAGAAGCATTTGCACTTAAAGATCATAAGGCTGAAACAGTTGCAAGAGTGTTGGTTGATGAGGTTATTTGTAGGTGGGGTGCACCTAGTCGATTGCATACAGACCAAGGTAAAGATTTTGATTCTTTACTGATTAAGGAAGTTGGTGAAATTTTGAATACCGATAAAACTCGGACAACGGCCTATCATCCACAGTCTGATGGGCTTGCTGAGAGATTCTATCGCACTTTGTGTACCATGTTGAAAACTTTAGTCTGTGATAATCAGAAAAATTGGGATAAACTGTTGCCTTCTGTGTTGTTAGCTTATAGGTCAAGTGTAAATAGTACAACAAAATTTACCCTGTATTTCTTAATGCATGGTGATGAGATCAGTTTACCTATTGATGTTATGTATTGGGGTAGTGCTGAAGGGTTTTCGGGAGTTCTAAACTATTCAGTCGGGTTACAAAAATCTCTTAATTATGCCTATAAGTTGGCAAGAGAAAATACTCAGGGTGCTCAAAAGAGACAAAAACGGTATTACGATAAATTTGTGTGTGGGTCAGAATTTAAGATTGGTGAAAAAGTATTGTTATACACGCCTGTTGTTAAGAAAAATTATAAGGCAAAGTTAACTAAATTTTGGGCCGGTCCTTTTAGAATTATTAAAAGGTTGTCAGATGTAGTTTATAGAATAAAACAGTAAGAAGGTCGAAAGCGTATGGTTGTTCCTTTTGATCGGTTGAAAAGAAGTAATATATCTGAGAGTGATAATCAAGGATTGGTTAATCATGACAAAATAGAAAGTCAATCCGACAGAGGAAGGTTAGTAGGTGATGATAAAAGTGGTAAAAAATTGGAAAGCTTCAATTTTGGTGGTAGGTTGTTAACTGCTACTGAAATGCCATTGAGTGAAAGTGCCTTTTCTCGAGATGGAATAACAGTTCAGGAAAGTAGCACTTCCACACTAGATATGATTGAAGTGATTGGTGATTCAAGAGAAGTAGATAGTCCTAAAATTAGTGAAAATGCAGAACCCAGTGTTGTGTTTAGTGCGAATGATAATAATGATATTGGGTCCCAGGTAGAGGAAAATAATGATTCACTTGATTTGCGAGATCAGAGGAACAGTGACACTGTGATGGAAAGCCCCCAGGGACAATTTACAGACACTTATCAGTCCCAAATGACTCGATGTGGTCGTAGGACAAAATGTCCTAGTAAATTTAAAGATTTTGTCACTTAAGTATAAAAAAAGTTGTAATGATGTTAAGTGTAAGGTTTCAATTGTTTGCGACTGCCATGAATTTGACCTTTTGTTTTTTTTATCCGTGGCCCTGTAAAATATCATAGGGAATATTTTCATTTTGGGAAGTATTTGGGTTGGTGGAGTGTTCCGCTACCCATGTGTAAAAAGTGTAATTACGTTTTTGTATTTTTTTTTTGTTTTTTTGTTCTTTATTATTGTCAATGATGGTGCTTTTGTGTTTTTTTGTTGGTTTTTTTTCGGTGGGTTGTCATAAAAGAATTATAGGAAACATGTGGACGTGTTTCTTGTTGGGATGGGAAGGATGTAACAGCAGTCCGTAGTTTAGCGTTGGATTTTGGGTCCGTGTCCTGGTTGGTGTGTGACGGGAGTAGGTTCGAAGAAGGAGGTCGAGTGAGAACGAGGAGAGAATAAGAGATTGAGGTCAAGGTTGGGGTGGTCAGAAGATGGCACGGAAATAGGAAAGACGGAGAGAGGAAAGAGATATTGAATTGGTGGGAAGAGGATTGTTGAGGTAGTATGTATGAATGAGTAAGCTTACACTTGCACCAATGCCAACCTACCTATGAAGTTTCATGAACGTGGGTGGAACCATTATCAAGTTATCATCGGAAACCAACTGTTTATGATTTATTATGTTCAAGGTCACTGTGACCTTGATCTTTGACCTAGCGAGTCCAAAATAAATAGCGGTCTTCTACTCACCTAGGCCAACCTACCTATGAAGTTTCATGAATGTGGGTCAAACCATTATCAAGCTATCATCCGGAAACCAATTGTTTACGATTTACTACGTTGAAGGTCACTGTGACCTTGACCTTTAACCTAGAGAGTCCAAAATAAATAGGGTTCTTCCTCTCAAGAAGGCCACCCTACATATGAAGTTTCATAAATGTGGGTTGAACCATAGTCAAGTTATCATCCAAAAATAATTATTTATGATTTACTATGTTCAAGGTCACTGTGACCTTGACCTTTGACCTAGCATGTCCAAAATAAATAGGTTTCTTCCACTCACTGATGCCAACCTACATATGAAGTTTCATGAACGTGGGTCAAACCATTATCAAGTTATCGTCTGGAAATCAATTGTTTACAGATTTACTATGTTGAAGGCCACTGTGACCTTGACCTTTCACCTATCAAGTCCAAAATATATAGGGTTCTTCCTCTCACTGATGCCAACCTACCTATGAAGTTTCATGAACATGGGTCAAACCATTATCAAGTTATAAAGTGTTTTGATTTACTATGTTCAGAGTCACTGTGACCTTGACCTTTGACCTAGTGAGTCCAAAATAAATAGGGTTCTTCCTCTCTTGAAGGCCAACCTACATCTGAAGTTTCATGAATGTGGGTTCAACCATAGTCAAGTTATCATCCGGAAAACAATTGTTTATGATTAGTATGTTCAAGGTCACTGTGACCTTCTTCCTCTCACCGAGGCCAACCTACCTATGAAGTTTCATGAACGTGGGTCGAACCATTATCAAGTTATCATCCGGAAAGCAATTGTTTATGCACACCTGCATAACCACCCGCCCACGCGCCATTCATCAGATTATAAGTCAAGTTTGACTTCGTCACAACTCGACTAAAAATGTCTAAGTCAAAAAAGGGCCATAACTCGGGGAAAGTTAAAAAATTTATAGTAATTTATATATTTTTTATACTTACCAATGACCCAGACTTAGCTGGTGCTAACTCTAACAAAACCAGGGCCAAACACAAATTTTGCCCCCCAATCCCCAAAATTTGCATCCAAAACAAAAAGAAATCACGTCCTAAAGGACCTCCATAGTATGCCCCCACTGCGCATGCGCAGTGTCACGGACGTCCCAAAATTGGCGCCAATTATCATTCTTACTGGCAGTGCCTGGTCAGCGCTATGTACTCAGCGGGGAGGCAAGAGTTCCCAAATCCTGGGAGGGCCATCCCCGTCTGGGTCATTGGTAAGTATAAAAAATATATAAATTACTATAAATTTTTTAACATTTTTATACTGTACCAATGACCCAGACTTAGCTGAATAGTAAACAGGCTGGAGGGCCTAGGACATAGAGGAAAATCCAATAAGCTCAACTATGTAATAAAGAGGTAACCCCTTAAGGAGAAAAGGAGTATTAGGCTTTACATGTATCTTTCTTATTTAATATTAAATTAGAAAGATACAATACCCTTAATAATTGAGCACAATAATATTCATGTTCTCTATTAACATCCAGTATATCCCTTATACTAATTATTTTTAAAGTAAGCCAATAAATAAAGTAGTCCAGAGAATTGAGACTCTTTATAGTCATTTCAAAGTGTCCGAGTATTGTATATTAAAGCCCGTTTGACACTTGACATATACAAATGCTTCACACCGAGCTACACTTTAAAAATAAGACATGAATGAATTTTAACATTAATATTACACTTTAAAACCATCCCGGAAGCGACTCAGAAATACTGACTTGGAGGAGGCATTCCCTTGCTTTTCACTATAAAGCAGGTGACCTAAGGGAACACCCGCCCCCCCTTCCCCTGGGTCAAATAGCCCAGAGCGAAGAGGGCAGCCGGACGGAGTCACTGCCGGAACAGAAAGCCTGCATAACTATAGTTGCAACTGTTTAGTGGACGACATTCTGAGCAACAGATAACGGACCTAAACAATGCAGGTCTCCAGAAATGGACTCAATATTTCTGAGATAAAAATTTGTGAATGTGGATGGCTGAGACCAATAAGCAGCCTTCATTAAATCTGTAATAGCAACACTATTAGCATAAGCCCAAGAAGTAGCAAGAGCTCTTACTTCATGAGCGGAAATCTTAAGCACAGACTGCTGAGAAGAAGATAAACTCTCATAAGCAGTACGGATAGTTAATTGAATCCATCTAGCAATAGAATGGACCGAAATGTCCTTTCTATTAGGCATCAAAGACAGAAAGAAACGTTTCCGTCCCTTTCTGATAAACTGAGATCTCTGTTTATAGATACGTAACGCTCTAACAGGACAGAGTAAAGGCCTACGCCCGTCTGAAGACGGAAGAGCCTTAATAACAATAGGTTCCGGATATTTATTAGGAGCCTGATTCTTAGCTAAAAAACCCACATTAGTAGTGAAGGTGATAGTGTTCCCGACACTACGATAGTGAGAATCATCCACCGACAGTGCATGAAGCTCACTGACTCTTCTAGCAGAAGAGAAAGCTAAGAGAAAAGCTGTCTTTTAAGATAAGAATTTGAAATCTACTGTCCCAAGAGGTTCAAATGGCTTTTCCTTCAATTTAAGAAGAACCCAAGCTAAATTCCATTTAGGAATTAATCTAAGAGTTCTGGGTCCATTTATCGAGAAGTTTCTAACCAACTTAGATAAAGAGACATTAGATCCAATTTGTAAACTATCATGATGTGCATAGGTATCAGATAACATAGACCTATAACCCTTAATAGTAACCGGCTGAAGTTTGATTTCGTCAAACAAGTATACTAGAAAGTTTGCAATGTCTGGTATAGAGGGATCGAATATATCTACAGAATGATCCCTACACCAACGACGAAAAACCTTCCACTTAGCCGCATAGTTCAGCGAAGAGGAGGTCCTCCTACAGTTAGAAATCGCGTCCACTGCTCGTCCTGTAAAGTGCTTGGCATGCAAGAAGGACCGCACAACGGAAAAACGTGAAGGTTGAGACCTTGCGGGTTGTGATGGAGTTGGCGCGATTTCCCCTGCGAAAGAAGATCCTCCCGTGGAGGAAGCTTTCGCGGTAGGTCCCACAACAGACACCTGAGTAGATTTATCCATGGTCTCTGTGGCGACAGAGATGCTACCAACAGAATCTTGCATTGAGATTGTTTTATCTTTAGCAATACTTGCTGAATTAACGGCGCTGGAGGATACGCATATCCTATCATTCCGTCCCAAGGGATCGACAGAGCGTCTACTGCAAATGCTCTTGGATCCGGACACGGAGATACATACGTCTGCAACTGATTGTTGAGATGTGTCGCAAATAAGTCTATCATTGGCCGTTCCCATTGGTAGCAAATCTGATTGAATACTTATTTGTTGAGAGTCCATTCCGACGGCAACAAGCGACCCTTTCATATGTGACGGACCGAAAGAAGAACCTGATGTTCTAGTGCAAACAGAAGGATTCTTTCCGTTAGATTGAACAACGGAACTGAATGAGTGCCTCCCTGATTCCGTATATACGCCACTACTGTCGTACTGTCGGATAGGATTTGGACATGAGCATTGTGAATAATGTCCATCCAATGACGTAACGCAAGCCAAATTGACATCATTTCCTTGATGTTTATGTGCTTGCACAGGAATTGCGGATCCCAAAGACCCTGGCATCTCGAATCCGTTGGGATTAATGATGCACCCCAACCTGTTTGACTGGCATCCGTCATAATGGTAAAACTCGGATCCGGCAACTGCAGCGGAACTCCCTGAGTTAACCACTGAATGTTTGCCCAAGTCTGAATCTCTTGTTTCACTTGATCTGACAAGAGAACGTCTACGTCGAGCGAATGAATTTTCACACTCCAATTCTGAGTCAAGAAAATTTGGAGAGGACATGTGCGTAACCGCCCCATCGGAATGAGATCCGCAGCGGCTCCGCACAGACCTATCAGTCTCATAAATTCTCTCGCTGTGACTTTGTCTGCGTGCAGACAATAGCGAGCGTAACAACTGACTAATTTCGCTCTGGTTAACGGCAGACGAATGAGATTGTTGTGCATCTCGAAGCTCATTCCCAGATGAGTGAATGACTTGGACGGCACCAGATCCGACTTCTCCTCGTTTACTATAAAACCGAGACATCGGAGCAATAGAAGTAGATTCTGAACATCGTTCTGAAGCGTTAACTCGTTGCCGTACCTCTGAAGAATGTCGTCCAGGTAGGCCGACGTTATTGCAGACGAATGAGCTCGGAAATAGATCATTACCGAGTTCATTACCCGAGTGAAAGCCCAGGGTGCTAGATTCAATCCGAAGCAAATTGCCCGGAATTGATACACCACTCCTAGGACTGCGAAGCGTAGATACTTTCGGAATGTCGGATGTACCATGACGTGAAAGTACGCATCTTTGAGATCTATGCTTGTTGCATAATCGTTCACCCGAATACTCGCTTTGACCGACCGAATCGTCTCCATATAAAATTTCGGAGCGACGATCAGCTTGTTTATCCAGCTCAAATCTATGACTGGACGGAACGAGCCGTCTGGTTTCGGAACCAGAAACAGATGGCTGTAGAATCCCGGCGTTTCCTGGTTTTCTACGACCTCTACCGCGTTCTTCATTAAAAGAGACTGCACCTCTGATAACAGAGCGTCTCTATTCTGCGGATTTGACGGAAGTTGAGTCCACTTTGGACTTCGAGTTAATGGAGGCTTTCGTTTGAAGGATATCTTTAGACCTTCCGAAGTCACTCCTCTCACCCAAGGGTCGTCCATAATCGACGCCCATTCTTGTGAAAAGCTCGACAACCTTCCGCCAACCGGTACGCGATAGAGGTTTAAGCCATCACCTCCTAGACCTGCGAGGCCTGCGGTAGGAGAAACCACATCCTCCACGACCCGCACCTCGCCCCGTCGACCTCGGGGCGTCCGACCGGTTGTCCCGGCCCGAAGGACGTCCCGAACGAGAGTCGCTACCCTGACGGTCTCTCGAATAAGACCAAGAGGACGCACCGGAACCTCTATAGGAACCTCTCTTGGGCGCATTAGACCCAGAAGTGCCTGTCTTATTCTTGTCTGCTGTATCCGACTTCTTAGAAGCAGATTTGAACAACAGAGAATCCAAAGCTTTCTTTGTAATTTTATCATAAATAGCAGAAAGCTTGCCGTCAAAGAGAAGTTCTCTGGAGACCGAAGCGACTCTAAGAGAGTTCTTCACCTTAGAATCCACGAGTGTGGATGTAGCTAGGGCTGCGTCATGTCTAACCAACTCCAGGTTTGCCACTGAAAGGGCGGAGTTACACGTGGAATAAGCTACTGCCCTTGAAAGAAGTCTTAAAGAGGATTGTATATCCTGAAACTCTTTCCCTTGAAGGCGCAGTGATAACGCCTTAGTAAGGTGATCTGCGTAAGATAAGGCATCTAAATTGGCTCTGTTAGACGCAATAGCTGTTTCCAACACCGCGGTTGGAATAGAAGCCGACGACGGTAATGATAGCTCTAAGTCTTCCGCCTCGTCGTCCATACGCAGAGGAACTCTCGGGATACCCTGTCCTGCCGTGTCGAATTTATTCCTTGCATTAATGAAAGGCAGGTTGAGAGTATTAGCGGACAAGAAACCTGCTTTCCCCATCTTGGAAGCAAGTTTAAATATAGCGTCGTTCAATAATTCAAATGTTCTTGCAACATTATTGGACTGCAACGGAAACTCGGGAGCGATGTCCCTGAACCGCTCAAAAAATTCAGAGTCCAATGACGCTATAATCCTCTTGTCCAGAACCGCAGCAGTCTGGCCCGACAGAACAATTTGAGGGAGAAAGTGCCGGATGAAGTCCACGGCAGCTTTATGTTGTTCCGAAAGGGATAGCTCCAAATCATCCATATCCCTTTCACCATCCGGTCGGACCTCATGATGTTCCCGGTCGTCCGCCCCCGATGCTTCGGCGGAGCATACCGACCCAGCGCGTCGGATAATTCTCGATCCGACACCGTATCTGTCGGCTGCTGGGATGCTGCGATAAGCTGTGCTATCTGCACAAGAATGTCCGGCGTTGAGACCTGCGGAGGCGCAGTCTTTCGCTGCTTCGCCGAGGGCAGCTCCGCATCAGATGGCTCCCGCATACTTTTTCTATGCGAACGTCCGGAGTCCATCGGTCTCGAATCCCTGGCTGCCGGATGGTGTGACCTGGTCGCCGAAGAATCCTTGATCGGCGAAGCTGGTAAAATATCGGCGGTCACGCAGCCAAGGTGCGGTCGTGTGCGCTGACGAGAAGAAGAAGCCTTAGCAGTCTCCGCGGACTGCCTATACAACGGAGCGTCCCGAGCGACAGACGTATGCTCCGCTTGCGACACATTTTGTACCACAACATCTGGTCCTAGATGTTGTTGTACGAGAGAGGGGCCTCTCTCGCTCGCGGCCCGGCTGGACCTGGATGAGCTAGGAACCGGACTCAAAGGCTTCCTCCGTTCTCGCTTACTATCCGCCGTCACTGGGTGTGCACCTAGTATGTTTATAGTGCTCGCACCACCCAAAATTTCCACCTGGACCACATCAGACAAACCCGGCTGCCGAACCATTCGGTGAATGGACGCTACACCGGGCGAGCTAGCGGACGACATTTGTCTAATCTCCATGAGCACTTTTGCCGCTAGCTCTGAATTCATTTGTGACGACGGACGCACACTTGTAGAAGATAACATGGAAACATCACCCTGTTCTTGTTCCTCTGAAATAGAAACTGAGAGAGTGTGGTCAAAAATTTTAAATTTATATTAAATAATTAATGAGACACTTACGGATAATAGAAATGTATCTTATAGTGAGATAAACTACACCAAAGGCAAACAGCCCCCCTCAAAAAAGGCTGTTGCCAATGTAAACAAACAGTGTAAAACACCAGAAAACATGACTTCAGGCACTGACAAAACTGGCCCGGAATCAGTCATCAAAATTACACTCTATCTGATGCAAGACAGAGACTCCCAGGGGAGAATCTGCAGAACATCAGATGGAAGATGCAGAACACAACGTTTATACACCCATGGGTGAAAACGTTACTATGGGGAAAATAACAGAAAACATTCTGTATCCAAGCAACTCTCCCAGGAAAATTTTAGAAATGAACTTTCTCAAAAATATGCCAAAAGCATGGGAGAATTGCAAGGGGGGACTTTAGAAGGCTAGGGGAGAGGAAACACTGAATAAGCAGTGCAACATTTAGCAAGAATGACAAGAGGCCCATGCCTCAAAAATAGGCAACTTAACATAATTTCATCAAAAAATTTTAAGTACAGCCCTGATTATTTTTTGTCACTTCTTTTTCCTCTCCTTCTTCTATATCCTCCTTAGAATCACCATTTCTCCAAAAATTACTTCAGGTCTATCTGCATCCCAAAGGAGATCCAAATCCGAGCAATGGTTTTGAAATTACAATGCAAAATGTTTGCAGACAGATAGATGGATGGATGGATGGATGGTATGACTGACTGATGGACAGATTCACTAGATATCCCCGAATCCTCCTTCATAGGTCGGAGACACAATTTAATTAACAGGGCTATTAAATTAACAGATATCCAATTAAGTGGGCTCAACTGCAATGAGATGTTATAACCAGAGCTCAAGGTAAGATGCATATAGGTGATAGACTATATTATTTTGGGCAAAAGTGCTTTGCAAATCGTTTTTAAAAGCAGAAATAGATTCTTAATTTTAAAAAAAAATGTATCGAAAGTTAAAAAATTTATAGTAATTTATATATTTTTTATACTTACCAATGTCCCAGACTTAGCTGGTGCTAACTCTAACAAAACCAGGGCCAAACACAAATTTTGCCCCCCAATCCCCAAAATTTGCATCCAAAACAAAAAGAAATCATGTCCTAAAGGACCTCCATACTACGCCTCTACTGCGCATGCGCAGTGACGCAGTCGTCCCGAAATTGGCGCCAATTATCATTCTTACTGGCAGTGCCTGGTCAGCGCTATGTACTCAGCGGGGAGGCAAGAGTTCCCAACTCCAGGGAGGGCCATCCCCGTCTGGGTCATTGGTAAGTATAAAAAATATATAAATTACTATAAATTTTTTAACATTTTTATACTGTACCAATGACCCAGACTTAGCTGAATAGTAAACAGGCTGGAGGGCCTAGGACATAGAGGAAAATCCAATAAGCTCAACTATATAGTAAAGAGGTAACCCCTTAAGGAGAAAAGGAGTATTAGGCTTTACATGTATCTTTCTTATTTAATATTAAATTAGAAAGATACACTACCCTTAATAATTGAGCACAATAACATTCATGTTCTCTATTAACATCCAGTATAACCCTTATACTAATTATTTTTAAAGCAAGCCAATAAATAAAGTAGTCCAGAGAATTGAGACTCTTTATAATCATTTAAAAGTGTCCGAGTATTGTATATTAAAGCCCGTTTGACACTTGACATATACAAATGCTTCACACCAAGCTACACTTTAAAAATAAGACATGAATGAATTTAAACATTAATATTACACTTTAAAACCATCCCGGAAGCAACTCAGAAATACTGACTTGGAGGAGGCATTCCCTTGCTTTTCACTATAAAGCAGGTGACCTAAGGGAACACCCGTCCCCCCCCCCCCCCCTTCCCCTTGCCCTGGGTCAAATAGCCCAGAGCGAAGAGGGCAGCCGGATGGAGTCACTGCCGGAACAGAAAGCCTGCATAACTATAATTGCAACTGTTTAGTGGACGACATTCTGAGCAACAGATAACGGACCTAAACAATGCAGGTCTCCAGAAATGGACTCAATATTTCTGAGATAAAAATTCGTAAATGTGGATGGCTGAGACCAATAAGCAGCCTTCATTAAATCTGTAATAGCAACACTATTAGCATAAGCCCAGGAAGTAGAAAGAGCTCTTACTTCATGAGCAGAAATCTTAAGCACAGACTGCTGAGAAGAAGATAAATCTTCATAAGCAGTACGGATAGTTAACTGAATCCATCTAGCAATAGAATGGACTGAAATGTCCTTTCTATTAGGCATCAAAGACAGAAAGAAACGTTTCCGTCCCTTTCTGATAAACTGAGATCTCTGTTTATAGATACGTAGTGCTCTAACAGGACAGAGTAAAGGCCTACGCCCGTCTGAAGACGGAAGAGCCTTAATAACAATAGGTTCCGGATATTTATTAGGAGCCTGATTCTTAGCTAAAAAACCCACATTAGTAGTGAAGGTGATAGTGTTCCCAACACTACGATAATGAGAATCATCCACCGATAGTGGAGAAAAGCTAAGAGAAAAGCTGTCTTATAAGATAAGAATTTGAAATCTACTGTCCCAAGAGGTTCAAATGGCTTTTCCTTCAATTTAAGGAGAACCCAAGCTAAATTCCACTTAGGAAATAATCTAAGAGTTCTGGGTCTATTTATCGAAAAGTTTCTAACCAACTTCGATAAAGAGACATTAGATCCAATTTGTAAACTATCATGATGTGCATAGGTATCAGATAACATAGATCTATAACCCTTTATAGTAACAGGCTGCAGTTTGATTTCGTCAAACAAGTATACTAGAAAGTTTGCAATGTCTGGTATAGAGGGATCAAATATATCTACAGAATGATCCCTACACCAACGACGAAAAACCTTCCACTTAGCCGCATAGTTTAGCGAAGAGGAGGTCCTCCTACAGTTAGAAATTGCGTCCACTGCTCGTCCTGTAAAGTGCTTGCCATGCAAGAAGGACCGCACAACGGAAAAACGTGAAGGTTGAGACCTTGCGGGTTGTGATGGAGTTGGCGCGATTTCCCCTGCGAAAGAAGATCCTCTCGTGGAGGAAGCTTCCGCGGTAGGTCCCACAACAGACACCTGAGTAGATTTATCCACGGTCTCTGTGGCGACAGAGATGCTACCAACAGAATCTTGCATTGAGATTGTTTTATCTTTAGCAATACTTGTTGAATTAACGGCGCTGGAGGATACGCATATCCTATCATTCCGTCCCAAGGGATCGACAGAGCGTCTACTGCAAATGCTCTTGGATCCGGACACGGAGACACATACGTCTGCAACTGATTGTTGAGATGTGTCGCAATTAAGTCTATCATTGGCCGTTCCCATTGGTAGCAAATCTGATTGAATACTTGTTTGTTGAGAGTCCACTCCGACGGCAACAAGCGACCCTTTCGTGAAAGGGAGTCTGCTAGCACATTCAGACGACCCGGTATGTGACGGACCGAAAGAAGAACGTGATGTTCTAACGCAAACAGAAGGATTCTTTCCGTTAGATTGAACAACGGAACTGAATGAGTGCCTCCCTGATTCCGTATATACGCCACTACTGTCGTATTGTCGGATAGGATTTGGACATGAGCATCGTGAATAATGTCCATCCAGTGACGTAACGCAAGCCAAATTGACATCATTTCCTTGATGTTTATGTGCTTGCACAGGAATTGCGGATCCCAAAGACCCTGGCATCTCGAATCCGTTGGGATTAATGATGCACCCCAACCTGTTTGACTGGCATCCGTCATAACGGTAAAACTCGGATCCGGCAACTGCAACGGAACTCCTTGAGTTAACCACTGAATGTTTGCCAAAGTCTGAATCTCTTGATTCACTTGATCTGACAAGAGAACGTCTACATCGAGCGAATGAATTTTCACACTCCAATTCTGAGTCAGGAAAATTTGAAGAGGACGTGTGCGTAGCCGCCCCATCGGAATGAGATCTGCGGCGGCTCCGCACAGACCTATCAGTCTCATAAATTCTCTCGCCGTGACTTTGTCTGCGTGCAGACAATAGCGAGCGTAACAACTGATTAATTTCGCTCTGGTTAACGGCAGACGAACGAGATTGTTGTGCGTCTCGAAGCTCATTCCCAGATGAGTGAATGACTTGGACGGCACCAGATCCGACTTCTCCTCGTTTACTATAAAACCGAGACGTCGGAGCAATAGAAGAAGATTCTGAACATCGTTCTGAAGCGTTAACTCGTTGCCGTACCTCTGAAGAATGTCGTCCAGGTAGGCCGACGTTACCGCAGATGAATGAGCTCGGAAGTAGATCATTACCGAGTTCATTACCCGAGTGAAAGCCCAGGGTGCTAGATTCAATCCGAAGCACATCGCCCGGAATTGATACACCACTCCCAGGACTGCAAAGCGTAGATACTTTCGGAATGTCGGATGTACCATGACGTGAAAGTACGCATCTTTGAGATCTATGCTCGTTGCATAATCGTTCACCCGAATACTCGCTCTGACCGATCGAATCGTCTCCATATAAAACTTCGGAGCGACGATCAGCTTGTTTATCCAGCTCAAATCTATGACTGGACGGAACGAGCCGTCTGGTTTCGGAACCAGAAACAGATGGCTGTAGAATCCCAGAGATTCCTGGTTTTCTACGACCTCTACCGCGTTCTTCATTAAAAGAGACTGCACCTCTGATAACAGAGCGTCTCTTTTCTGTGGATTTGACGGAAGATGAGTCCACTTTGGACTTCGAGTTAATGGAGGCTTTCGTTTGAAGGATATCTTTAGACCTTCCGAAGTCACTCCTCTCACCCAAGGGTCGTCCGTAATCGACGCCCACTCTTGTGAAAAACTCGACAACCTTCCGCCAACCGGAACGCGATAGAGGTTTAAGCCATCACCTCCTGGACCTGCGAGGCCTGCGGTAGGAGAAACCACGTCTTCCACGACCCGCACCTCGCCTCGTCGACCTCGGGGCGTCCGACCGATTGTCCCGGCCTGAAGGACGTCCCGAACGAGAGTCGCTATCCTGACGGTCTCTCGAATAAGACCAAGAGGGCGCACCGGAACCTCTATAGGAACCTCTCTTGGGCGCATTAGACCCAGAAGTGCCTGTCTTATTCGTGTCTGCTGTATCCGACTTCTTAGGAGCCGATCTGAACAACAGAGAATCATTAGCTTTCTTTTTAATTTTATCATAAATAGCGGAAAGCTTGCCGTCAAAGAGAAGTTCTCCTGAGACCGAAGCGACTCTAAGAGAGTTCTTCACCTTAGAATCCACTAGTGTGGATGTAGCTAGGGCTGCGTCATGTCTAACCAACTCCAGATTTGCCACTGAAAGGGCGGAGTTACACGTGGAGTAAGCTACTGCCCTTGAAAGAAGTCTTAAAGAGGATTGTATATCCTGAAACTCCCCTTGAAGGCGCAGTGATAACGCCTTAGTAAGGTGATCTGCGTAAGATAAGGCATCTAAATTGGCTCTGTTAGACGCAATAGCTGTTTCCAACACCGCGGTTGGAATAGAAGCTGACGACGGTAATGATAGCTCTAAGTCTTCCGCCTCGTCGTCCATACGCAGAGGAACTCTCGGTATACCCTGTCCTGCCGTATCGAATTTATTCCTTGCATTAATGAAAGGCAGGTTGAGAGTATTAGCGGACAAGAAACCTGCTTTCCCCGTCCTGGAAGCAAGTTTAAATATAGCGTCGTTCAATAATTCAAATGTTCTAGAAACATTATTGGACTGCGACGGAAACTCGGGAGCGATGTCCCTGAACCGCTCAAAAAATTCAGAGTCCAATGACGCTATAATTCTCTTGTCCGGAAGCGCAGCAGTCTGGCCCGACGGAACAACTTGAGGGAGAAAGTGCCGGATGAAGTCCACGGCAGCTTTATGTTGTTCCGAAAGGGATAGCTCCAAGTCATCCGTATCCCTTTCACCATCCGGTCGGACCTCACGATGTTCCCGGTCGTCCGCCCCGATGCTTCGGCGGAGCGTACCGACCCAGCGTCGTCGGATAATTCTCGATCCGACACCGTTTCTGTCGGCTGCTGGGATGCTGCGATAAGCTGTGCTATCTGCACAAGAATGTCCGGCGTCGAGACCTGCGGAGGCGCAGTCTTTCGCTGCTTCGCCGAGGGCAGCTCCGCATCAGATGGCTCCCGCATACTTTTCCTATGCGAACGTCCGGAGTCCATCGGTCTCGAATCCCTGGCTGCCGGATGGTGTGACCTGGTCGCCGAAGAATCCTTCATCGGCGAAGCTGGTAATATATCGGCGGTCACGCAGCCAAGGTGCGGTCGTGTGCGCTGACGAGAAGAGGAAGCCTTAACAGTCTCTGCGGACTGCTTATACAACGGAGCATCCCGAGCGACGGACGTATGCTCCGCTAAAGACACATTTTGTACCACAACATCTGGTCCCAGATGTTGTTGTACGAGAGAGGGACCTCTCTCGCTCGCGGCCCGGCTGGACCTGGACGAGCTATGAACCGGACTAAAAGGCTTCCTCCGTTCTCGCTTACTATCCGCCGTCACTGGGTGTGCATCTATTATGTTTATAGTGCTCGCATCACCCAAAATTTCCTCTTGGACCGCATCGGACGAACCCGGCTGCCGAACCATTCGGTGAATGGACGCTACACCGGGCGAGCTAGCGGACGACAATTGTCTAATCTCCATGAGCACTTTTGCCGCTAGCTCTGAATTCATTTGTGACGATGGACGCACACTTGAAGAAGATAACATGGAAACATCACCCTGTTCTGGTTCCTCTGAAATAGAAACTGAGAGAGTAGAGTGACCTTGCGGAGAAAGAGCCGGCATCGCTCTTTCTCCAGAAACAACATATCGTGACACACGTTTCCAATGTTTCTCATCCCAATGTTCACATATAGGACAGGGATTAATGCGAGAACACTGACTACAATTAATACAATGATCATGAAAGTCAGAGGAAGATTTCTTCCTATTACAATTTGAACAACGTCCCTTCATTGTGAAAGAACAACAATAAGTCCTAGTTACTCGCAAAAACCCCTGACACAAAGATACATAATAACATGATCCATTAATAAATGAAAAAACAATTGCAAAACAAAATAATTTTGAAAAAATATTTTTTCAGAGAAGCCCAAGTTGCTGAAAAGTAACGTTGAGCCCCGATGGATCCGATGGCAAAGTGTGGTCAAAAATTTTAAATTTATATAAAATAATTAATGAGACACTTATAATGAGATAAACTACCACAAAGGCAAACAGCCCCCCTCAAAAAAGGCTGTTGCCAATGAAAACAAACAGTGTAAACACACTAGAAAACATGACTCCAGGCACTGAAAAAACTGGCCCGGAATCAGTCATCAATTACACTCCATCTGATGCAAAACAGAGACTCCCAGGGGAGAATTTGTAGAACATCAGATGGAAGATGCAGAACACAAACGTTATACACCCATGGGTGAAAACGTAACTATGGGGAAAATAACAGAAAACATTCTGTAACCAAGCAACTCTCCCAGGAAATTTTAGAAATGAAATTTCTCAAAAATATGCCAAAAGCATGGGAGAATTGCCAGGGGGGACTTTAGAAGGCTAGGGGAGAGGAAACACTGAATAAGCAGTGCAACAATTAGCAAGAATGACAACAAGAGGCCCATGCCTCGAAAATAGGCAACTTAACATAATTTCATCAAAAAATTTTAAGTACAGCCCTGATTATTTTTTGCCACTTCTTTTTCCTCTCCTCCTTCTATCCTCCTTAGAATCACATTTTCTCCAAAAATTACGTGTCTGGCATCCTTTAAACTGAGATTTACAAGCACAAAGATCAGTGAGATGTTGACTGATGAAGGGCCAAACAGAGAATGATAATTGGCGCCAATTTCGGGACGACTGCGTCACTGCGCATGCGCAGTAGAGGCGTAGTATGGAGGTCCTTTAGGACATGATTTCTTTTTGTTTTGGATGCAAATTTTGGAGATTGGGGGGCAAAATTTGTGTTTGGCCCTGGTTTTGTTAGAGTTAGCACCAGCTAAGTCTGGGTCATTGGTACAGTATAAAAATATCTATTGCATGCAGAAAAATACCCTCTTATTGAAAAAAAAAAAGCACTGAATTTCAGCAATTGCACGTGCTTGGAGCAAGCCTATAAGTAGAATGAAAGTGTCAATGACACTGTGTGTTGTGTTTGAAGAAAAGGATAATGTTCAATGTTTATGAAAGGATTATGAAATAAAACAAGAATTGTGATAATTGGGAATATGTTAATTTCTCTTCCCTGTATGCTATGTTTTCAATAAAAATAATATGAGGTGTACGCTGTACTAAAGAGATGAGGGGTGGGTTAATATGACCTCACAGTTAATGTATGTGGCCCTCACAGTTAATGTATGTCAACGAAAGCTACCAAGTTACAGTGAAATTATCCCAAAACGAGTCATCCTATCAAGTTACATTGAAATCCCTTCATAAATATGGCCTGTAGACTGTGCTAAAGGTTTTCGGGCTTCAGGCTTGTGTAGCCATGATAGTATACTGATTGCAACTAAAAGGGGACATCCTCATCTCGACATTATACTAAGTCGTTCTACTAAGTTACAATGAAATCCCTTCACAAATACGACCTGTAGTCTGTACTAAAGTTTTTTCGGGTTTTGGGCTCGGGAAGCCATCATGGTTGAATGATCATGACCAAAAAAGGGCATTATCATCTGGGCATAATCTGGAGTGATCCTACGAAGTTACAATGAAATCCCTTCATATATATGACCTGTAGACTGTGCTCAAGGTTTTCGGGCTTTGGGTCCCTGAAGCCGTCACAGTTGCCCAATCACGACCAAAAGGGGATGTCATCATCTAGGCATTATATGAAGTCAACCTAACAAGTTACAATGAAATCCTTACATAAATACGACCTATAGACTATGCTAAAGATTTTTGAGGCTTGGGCAGCCATAAAGGCTGAATGATGGCGACCAAAAGGGGACATTCTCATCTAGACATTATTTGGAGTCATCGTACCAAGGTACAATGACATCCCTTCATAAATATGACCTGTAGATTGTGCTAAAGGTTTTTGGGCTTCGGGCCCCTGCAGCTGTCACAGTTGCCCAATCGTGTCGAAAAGGGGATGTTCTAATTTAGACATTATATGAAGTCAACCTATCAAGTTACAATGAAATCCCTTCATACATATGACCTGAAGACTGTGCTAAAGGTTTTCGGCTTCAGGCTCGGGCAGCCATCATGGTTAAATGATCACAACCAAAAGGGGACATTCTCATCTGGGCATCATCTGGAGTGATCCTACGAAGTTACAATGAAACCCCTTCATAAATATGGCCTGTAGTCTGTGCTCATGGTTTTCGGGCTTCGGGCACCTGTATCCATCACAGTTGACCAATCACAACCAAAAGGGGATGTCATCATCTAGGCATTATATGGAGTCAACCTAACAAGTTACAATGAAATCCTTCCATAAATGCGACCTATAGACCATGCTATTGGGCTAGGGCAGCCATCAAGGCTGAATAATCGTGATCAAAAGGGGACGTTCTCATCTAGACATTATTTGGAGTCATCCTTCCAAATTACAATGAAATCCCTTCATAAATATGACCTGTCGACTGTGCTAAAGGTTTTTGGGCTTTGGGCCCCTGTAGCCGTCACAGTTGCCCAATCACGTCCAAAAGGGGATGTTCTCATATAAACATTATATGAAGTCAACCTACCAATTTACAATGAAATCTCTCCATAAATATGACCTGTAGATTGTGCTAAAGGTTTTGGGCTCGGGCAGTCGTCACAGCTGAAAGTTCACGACCAAATGGGGAAGTTCGCATCTAGACATCATATGGAGTCATCCTACCAAGTTACAATTAAATCCCTCCATATTAAATATGACCTGCAGACTGTGCTAAAAAATTTTTGGGTTTCGGGCTTGGGCAGCCATCACGGTTGACAGATCATGACCAAAAGGGGACGTTCTCATCTAGGCATTATACAGAGGCATTCTACCAAGCTACAATGAAATCCCTTTATAAATACGACCTGCAGACTGTGCTAATGGTTTGGGGGTTTTGGGCTCTGGCAGCTATACCGGTTGACCGATCACGACCAAAAGGGGACGTTCTCATCTAGACATGACCCTAAACCTGCATATGAAATCGTGACGATCAGACAAGAACTTCTGGGTGTAGCCTGTGCTAAAGGAAAATGTGAACAGACTCACAGACTAACAGACTTCCGCACGTGTGATGGCAATAGCTTATCTTGACTTTGTCAAGTTAAGCTAAAAAAGCAAAGATGTCAGTTCATTGTTGCCGACTTCAGGGCCAAACAAAAAAAATGATGGTTGGCGCCAATTTCGGTGTCTTCCTGGATACTGTGCATGTGCCAATCTTAAAAGTATGAAGGACCAGATAGGACATTGAATTTTCGGTTTTGCATGCAATTTTTGGGGATTGGGGGCAAAATTTGTGTTTGGCCCTGGATTAATTTTGGAGTTAGCACCAGCTAGTCTGGGCCATTGGTTGTTGTATAAAAAATACAGCTCTTCTATAACCTTGCACTAGAATTGGTAACCAGTCCTTAGAAAAAGCCAGCAAATAAGGAGTAAAAAAAATTAAAAATCTGTTTCTCAGGCCCTCGCGCACGGTCCTTTTGGCTGCCGCATGCTCTCTTTTTATAACCACTGTGAACTTAAAAAAATTAAAAATTAAATGGTTTACGTCTGAAATTTTACCCAAGTTAAAAAATTTGATAAATTTCTCCCTTGATTGCAAGAAGGCGTTGCAATGCTTTAGCATTGCAAAGCCTTCTTGCTGTCAAGGGACAAAATACACCACCACCCATGATATTCCGTAGGTTATGAGGCCTAAAACATAAACCAAGAACATGAACTTTTCATGGCAAAGAAATAATTACAAAAAAACTACTAGCCCGCATGAAATTTTACAAATAATGGCCTGAGAAACAGATCTACTTTGTGTGGCCTAAGCAGTCTGTCATAGTAATTGACAGGCACATCTAGCATGTTTGACAAGAACCAATTCACTTGTGCCTGCCATAATGACCAGTACAATCTTTGAAATAGAGTCTGAGACTGCAACTTTAAAACCTTTCCAATTTTAGCGGGCTTTACCAATATAAAACTCCAGTAGAGAGCTTCCCAATAAATGATAAGACAAGATTATTGTCAGATCTGCATATACAATTAACCGGCTGCAGAATTTACCCTTTGAATTTAAGAAGAGAAAGAGGTAAGTTTACTTTGAAAAACACAAATTATTCTTTGCCTCTCATGATTACAGTAGAGATGGGCAACATACAGAAAAAAACGATCTGATACCAATATCATGGGGATACTGAAAAACCAAACCAAAGCAATCACCGAAACCATCTGTATTTTCAAATTTCCTACATTCACTATTTATAAGAATGGACAACATATCGAAAAAACGGACTGATGCTGATATCATGGGGACACGGAATGAAAGTGTTAATGACACTGCAGCTGGACTGTCTGTAGTGTTGGATGAAAAGGATAATTTCAAAGTTTATGAAAACATTATGAAATAAGATAAGAATTGTGATAATTGAGACTATGTTAAGTTCTGTACCCAACATGCTATGTTTTCAACAAGAGTAATTTGAGGTGTAGACTGTACTAAAGAACTGAGGCCTGGGTTGATGAGGCCCTCACAGTTAACGTATGTAAACCAAAGTTAACAAGTTACAGTAAAATCATTCCAAATCAAGCCATCCTACCAAGTTACAATGAAAGCCCTTTATAGCTATGACACAGAGACTTTGCTAAAGGAATCTAGGTCACATGCCCATCACGCAGTTACGGTTGACCGATCACGACCAAAATAGGAGTCTCATCTAGATGTCATACCAAGTCATCCTACAAAGTTACAATGAAATCCCTTCATAAATACGACCTGTAGACCATGCTAAAGGAATCTAGATCACATGCCTGTGCAGACGACACAATTGAACGATCCCAACCAAAATAGGATGTTTTCATCTAGACATTATCCTGAGTCATCCTACCAATTTACAATGAAATCCCTTCATAAATGCAACCTGTAGACTATGCTAAAGGAGTCTAGGTCACATACCTGTGACCATCACAGTTGACCGAATCCGACCAAAATAGACATTATATGGAGTCATCCTACCAAGTTACAATGAAATCCCTCCATAAATATGACCTGTAGACTGTGCTAAAGGTTTTCAGGTTTCGAACCCGAACAGCCACCACGGTCGACAGATCCCAACCAAAATAGGATGTTTTCATCTGGACATTACACTGAGTCATCCTATCAAGTTACAATGAAATCCGTTCATAAATACGACCTGTAGACTGTGCTAAAGATTTTGGGGTTTTCGAACCGGTGCAGCCATCACAGTTGACCGATCGTGACAAAAATGGGATGTTCTTGTCTAGACATGACCTTGAACCTGCACATGAAATTTAGCGATGATTGGCCAAGACTTACGGGGTGTAGCCTGTGCTAAAGAAAATGTGAACAGACTCATAGACTTCAGCATGCATGATGGCAATAGTCTATCTTGACTTTGTTAAGTTAAACTAAAATTAACCAAACCAAATCAATCATTGAATACCAAAACCATCTGTATTTTTTTATTTTTCTACATTTGCTATTTATAAGGCTTTGTTGTAGCTTTATAGCAGTTGGAGTGATCATTTTCATGAAAGAAGTGACAAATTTTTTAAGTTTTGTTAACCTTCAAGGCCCTGGGCATTTGTCCTGAATAACGACTAGACTACAACCTTTACGTGTCCAGTTGCTTAGCAGTGATTTCTTGTCAAGTCTTGGCTGCCTGTTAAGGCAGTCAAGACTTGACTAAAAATCAATGCCCATGTGAGTTGTCTATTGTCAACAGGACCTACTAATGATAGCATTTTAAAGGCACATGCTCTGATATCACAAAAGCCTGAAAGAGGCCTTTAAAGGGTGAGTTGAGTTTGGATCAAGTCACAACATTACTGTAGATATGATTTGTGTTGGAAAAAGAATGCCAATGTTGAGCTCACTGGCAGTGGCATTTGTGGCGCTGTGGAAGAATGATACAAAAACAACTTATTCTGTATTTTCTTGGTGTGAATTCCCCTTTAATACTATACTATCAGCAATTCTCAATCAAGTCAGATACTGAATTGATAGCCCAGTATAAAACCGATACCGAACTCAAAATTCCAATACTGTGCATCTCTGGATTAAAGATAGACCTTTAAATCTAAAGTTTGCTTGAATGAAAAACAAAATTGACTTTCCACAGGGTGTATTGCCCAATACTTCTTTCTGCTTTACACCACACTACTGAGTGCTAAACCTTGTGACAGACACCAAGTTTGGGATGACAGGCACAAAATTGTTGGCACCTGTCACAATGACTGGCACCTAAATAAATATTATTTGTAGGCTTGTCTTTGAAAGTTTTCAAATTCGTACTTTCTAATAAATGCAATGGGACAAAGCCATATAGAGAAATAATTTGAAACCAAAAAGACTATGAAGCACATCTACAGGACATCTTTTAATTGCAGCATCACCACTTCTGAATGGAGCACAAGTATTGGCTTCCTGCACTCAACAAGATCTGTTGCTGAAGACAATTCATACTGTCACTGCAGTGCTGTACCGATGATGAATGAATTAAAAAAAATCACTCAAAATTTGACAAAGTAAGGACTTTAAGTCTGTTGAAAAAATGTGGGAAACTTTTTTATGCAATGTGCAGGAGCAGATTGTCACAAGGATTACTCATACAAAATTTCATTGAAATTCATCGACTCATTGCTAAGATATCGCTGTGGACGGAAGGATGCCTGGACAGATGAAGGGACGTCATGATGGATGAAGTCCAATATATCCCCCCCCCAATTCCCTTCAAAAGTGGGGGCATAACAAGTTAAACAACTTATTGTGTCTTACCAGTTTTTCTGGTTCTATTTGATTTCCACCTTTTTCAATAAAAGCCTGGAGTAACCTAACCAGTGGCGGAATATTTCCAGGTCGTTCCCATAACACTGGTGCTAGCAGGTGTGGAAACAGGGCCATATATGTGGCTGGTACATTGTCTGTATGGATTTCAATAAGTAGTGATAAAATCTGGAAGACATATGGGATAAATTCTGAAAAAGAAAACATGAGAAATACTTCAGACAAATAAATGAAACAATTTTGAGTAGAGTTCGGCAGTCAGGAATCCAGATAATATCTAGGGCAAGAAATGTTATATAAGTAAAAACTTTTCCTCTACCAAATAACAGAGAACATCATGCAGAAAACATTTTTTCATATTTGACAGACAAAGCCATTTGCAGTAAAGCAGTCACAGAAGTAAACATGTCACAGAAATCCCACAAATTACTGGTCACAGATATGTGGTCAAATTGGGCTATAGAAAGTACACTATTTCCAATTTCATGATTAGAATTGAAACCAAATTAAAGGATTAATGAAAACATCAGTTGTTTTTTTATGTCTACATAAGAATACATAAACCTACATACGCCAAGTTTTGCATACTTTTCTGGGCCTGAAAAAATATTTTGGGGGGAAAATTTCCAAACTTCATTTCCATACTTTTTCCAGATTTTGAAAACAGTGAATGAAATTATGTTCATACTTGGCTGAGCTCAACTACTTTATGGGAACAGTCAATGAGCTGGGAAGTCATTACAAGTAGGCTGTCCTGGTATGTTTTTTTCTCTGACAACCACTAAAAGATAGGTCAGTGACAGTTAGTGATATTGAAGATAACATATAGAAAGGAAGAAGTTAACCCTTATCCTGCCACATCCTTTTTACCATATATAGAATACCTTTATATATATGCTTGCATGTGAGACACTTAAATTAAATTTATAACATAAATTTATAACACAGTTATAATTCAATCATCTGATTAATTGTTGGAATGAATCTGACTATTTGTTGGAAAGAGCTATCTGCACACTTTCCAACAATTAACTGAATGATGGAATTAATCTGCGCACTCCAGAATGTGCAGAACATTTTAATAAAATATGCAATAATGGTCAATATCAACAGGATAAAGATTTAACCCTTTATCCAACAGACAATATCAAAATTTATTATTTTAAATATCATTTTTTAAAATTTTTCAACAAAACCATATCACGTGACCCCTCATTGGAATGAACTCGATGAGCTCGTTCCAAAGAGGGGTCACAGGATATGGTTTTGTTGAAATATTTTGAAAATGTTTTTTCAACTGCTGAATTTGCATATTACGTGGGTGGATGTGGTCGATTTGTTGGGTAATGGGTTTAACAGAGAACTTTATTGTGATATACTTTGAACATACCTTGAACATCTTGCTGCAAAATTTCAGTAAATGGTGGAAACAGGCACTCTTCAAAACTTCCAACAGATGCTGGTTCATGTTTACATTTAGTTTTGATTGTTACACACAGAGTTTCAAATAAATAATGATTAAAATGTGGTTTACTAGGATTCTGAAATGACAATAAAAATTAAAAAGATGTTATCTATTTGCATAACATTAGTACAAGATGACAGTGACAAAATTTTCTTTCACCTATTGCAGGAGTTGGGGACGACTACAGAGAAAGTTTGTGACTGACTGTTCCACAGTGACCAATTTTCATCATGATGTTCATTGTAATCCTGTTAACTAAAAAGATCCCTTGTCGGTGAAAAATGTTCAATTAACAGGAATTTGATCATTTCACCTATATTCTTACCATAAATTGAGAATTTATTCTATTATATCTTGTTTGACCGATCTCATGTAAGTTTGAACAAGATATGCTAGATTAACTCCTTGCATGCTGCTGGTATGTACATATTCTTGCCCAGGACACAAAATCTCTTGCCACTGAAACAAGTATAATTTGTGCACATTTAACCAAATTTCTCCCCTGTAAATTGAATTTACTTTTTGTCCAATTATTTCTGGAGTTAAATTTAGATTAATTTTTTATCAAATCTAGTCATGGCTGCTTCAGAGCGGATGGACGGGCACACGCACACTTCAATCACTATATGCCACCCGACCTAAGTCGGGGGCATAAAAACAAAAAACCCACACAAAACACAGCTGAACATTACCATAAGACAAGAACAATTTTTCAGAATTTTGGCAGCCCACAGCCTGACAGACCTTTGGCTTAGCAGCAGTTTGCAATCAAATCTGTATAGTGAAGACCACACTGAAAATCAAAGGCACAGTACTTTGATTCTCAGATGGCAGACCCCTTGCAAATGCATTCTGAAGCACTGATCAGAAATAAAACTATGTTAAAAACCGAACTGTGGTTCTGAGTGCTTCATCCACTCATTAAAAAATGAAATTCTGTGTCTAAATTTCATTATTTTAAACTTTAAAGGCCTGGAGATTTTTATACGTTGCTGCTCCACAATGATAG
The DNA here is from genome assembly GCA_031216915.1 of Pictodentalium vernedei. Classification (NCBI taxonomy): domain Eukaryota; kingdom Metazoa; phylum Mollusca; class Scaphopoda; order Dentaliida; family Dentaliidae; genus Pictodentalium; species Pictodentalium vernedei. The sequence continues at coordinate 164,715,773 of CM062291.1, read as the reverse complement.
TCTACATCTTATGGCATGGCAGTTGTTTCTAGGCATGTCTTGGCTATCTAAATAGGTAACTAAGCTTTGCTAAGAAATAACTGCCAATGTACTTGGATTGTAAATGGCAAGTTTATCCAAAGACTGCATGTTGGAGCACAGACTCTTTTGCAGTAAAAAGGCCTTTCTGAGTTAAAAGTAGTCAATTAAAAAAAAATTCTAAAAAATAAGCCAAAAGATAACTTTTAAAAATTTTTTTTAACAGCTTCACTCAAAATAAGGTATGATACAACTATGATACAACATTGAAAAAAATGAACAAAATGGTTTGAGGTTATCCTACCTTACTAACAGCTTGTAATTTCACAGTTAAACACTGCAGAATGTGTTGAGTCATTGATACAATATGATCCTGAAGTAATGACAAGGTTCTCATAATAGCTGTAAAAAACAAGACACAACAATAGTATGGACATGTTTCATGACAATGATAAAAATTACAAAAGATAAAATGTAGTAAATAGTATGTAATAAAAAAAAAAACGTTCCCTCTTCACTGCCATTCTGAAAAAATGCAATACAAGCCAGCAAGTTTCAAAAAACAACCTCATTGGGGCTGGGCAGTTTTCTGGTTTTCTAGTTCAGTCACGGTTTTTGTGGCAAACCAGAAAACCAAACCACAAGACCCACCAAAAACTGCCCAAACACTTTTTCTGTCTTTGTGCATAAACTAATCAAACTACCTTATTGGAAGCAAATTGGACTAGTGGCCCCTATGGACTCTCATTACTTAGTCTATCTGGCAAAGGGGCGAATATGTAGTCTTCTCGTCACATTTTCTCCCTTACCGATTTGTCCATAGGATGCGTCAATAAGAGAGAAAATATGACATACAGATTATCATGATAATGTGCATGTCCTGTGATCTGTATCAGATTCGAGGCATTGTCCAGAATGAGATCTCAACGAGCCGGCTTTGCTGGCGAGTTGTGATCCCATTTTTGGACACCACCGAGAATCTGATGCAAATCACAGGACATGCACATTATCATGATAATTTATTTATCTAACAATTCTGTCACATAAACAGATTAATTCTTAACCCTTTACTCAACGTAACAGCCAAAACCGGCCAACGCTATTCTCAAAATTCGCCAGTTAATTTTCATTATTTTTTCATTTTTTGTCTCAATAACATAGGTTATGACCCCTCATTGGAACGAGCTCGTCGAGCTCGTTCCAATGAGGGGTCATAACCTATGTTTTTGAGACAAAAAATGAAAAAAAATTAGTTATTCAAGAATTGTGTTTGCACGTGCTGTCTGCTTTTCATGTTAAGTAAAGGGTTAAATTATTTTTAAACATTTTTGGGACATAATGTTCGGTCGATCACTGAAATGCACATAGAATGTATCCATGCACCTGTTATGATAGCCCTAGCGCTACCGGAAATGAGTCGTCTATATGATACAGAATCAGAATGAGTTGTCTATATGATACGGAATCAGAACACATTATGTGATACATACTGTTTCTCATGGTTTTCAGGCCAAAATCTGTATGATTGTTATATAAAATGAAAACACGATATAGATTAGATAAACTTTATTCATTTGTTACCCTAATTTATGTGTTTTTTCTGTCTCAATAGGCTTAACAACTGATCCTCTGGAACCTCTAAGAATGATCAAAGGGAAGTTAGGCTGAACCCAATGGCGGTACTTATAGACAGTGCCTTTTGTGGTGAGTGGTGCCGCATAAACTATTGAAGGTTTTTTTCCAAGTTGAGGAGCCCTAAGTACTGTCTACTATATCATCATGTTCTTAACACATAGTGTTTTTTTTTTTTAGAAACCTAGCCAAAGCCGAACCAAATCTGAAAAATTAAAACTGCCCAGCTCTATCACTCATTTTCAAACCTAACCCAGGATAAAAGAAGTTTTTTACAAAATGACAAAGTAAAAACTCTTCCATCAAAGTCACCACAGCCTGACAAAGACCATATAATAATTACAAGAATAGAGAAAGCTTTAAATAGGTTGTAATGTTAAGGTCAAACAAAAAAAAATTAATTTGCTTCATGGGCATGTGATTTTCCAAATCAATGAGGGAGGCTGGCTTTTATTTTTATCTTTTGTTTGTTATATTTATGCACCTTTTTCAAAATATACATCCTGCTGACATATTTTATTTTCTGCAGAAGAGAGCAAACTGAATGTTTACAAAACAAATACTTAAATAAATAGACTTTGTACTGTTATCATGCTTTGTTGCAAACACATGCAAATGAAAATATATCAATCAAAGAAGGTAAAATTTTAGAGCTCACAATTTCATAGTAGTTATGGAAGATACTGAATGCCAATAAAAACATTCAATGATTGGATTCAATTTCTGTGAACCACAAACATTTTCTTTGGCCTAATACTCAGGAAGTGAAACATACAACATACCTTTCATAACATATTCGTTTTCTGCAGAACCAGGCAGTTCCATAGCACCAAATAAAGATGTGACTAGATCATTTGTTAAGGGCTGAACATCTGCTACTGTGATACTGAAAATATTAAATAGTTCCTCATAACACACACATTAAGTTACTCACCTACAATTGTTTTTTGGGGGGTTTTTATGATTACTTAAATAAAAGCTATAAATACTTTTTGAAGGGAGTCAATTATTGAAGAAATCTCTAATAAAATTCAAGGCTATACAATGTCATTTCAGCAATTTTCAAGGCTCTACAATAGATAAATACGAAGATTTTCGAGTCCCTGCCTCACAAGTCCTAACAAGACCTCTGGTCATTACCCCATCCTCTCACTTCCTTACAGGGTAAGTGGGAAGAGGAGGTAATGACCGGAGATCCTAGTTAGGACCAAGCCAGAAAATAAGCAGACTGTCATCTGCAAAATGAGGTTCCCAGAGGGTGAATTTAGTGATGCTACCCTGCGTAGCAGGGTAGCATCACTAAATTTACCCTCTGTGAACCTCAATCTGAATCAGGGTCTCAAAACTAAACAGAAAGAGGTACCCAGAGGATAAATTGGCCCACTGTATGGGATAGCATCATCAAATTCACCCGCTGGGGACCTCATTCTGCAAATGTCAGACAGCTTATTTTCAGGCCTGGTTAGGACCATACCTTCACAAACTCTGGCATGTAAAATGATATAGTTATGATTACGTGCTTCGTCAGCAGTTTTATTTCATGAATATTCAAGAATTTTCAAAGCCTCCTGACACATTTTCCAGGATTTCAAAATCTTGAATGACCCTTAGTCAAATTGAAAGTCATTCTTTGAATCCAAGGCCCTGTGGGAACCCTAACTGTACAAAAGTCCAACACCGTGATGAAGGAGGGTTTAGTCAATGCAAATTGAGTAAAGGATGGCTTTGGGTGTAAGGGCACGCTTAGGTCACCGAAATCTGCTGGGTTCAAGCAAACCATATCATAATTCCCAGGATACCAATAGATCTATTGAAGTCCATAGAACTGAGGTACTGAATGCAGCCCTGGCAACTCAATAAATATTAAACCCTGTGAACACACAATCCATGGTAGTTTGAGACCACCATGTAGGCATGTAATAGGTTTAGAACTTGGGACTCATTGATGACTGGACTGTATTACTGATTTGTGTTTAATGTGGCTTATCCCTTTACCTAACATGAAAAGCAGACGACACTTGCAAAAATAATTGTTGAATAACTATTTTTTTTCATTTTTTGTCTCAAAAACAAAGGTTATGACCCCTCGTTGGAACGAGCTCGACAAGCTCGTTCCAACGAGGGGTCATAACCTATGTTTTTGAGACAAAAAATGAAAAAATAATGAAAATTAATTGGCGATTTTTGAGAATAGCGCTGGCCAGTTTTGGCCGTTACGTTGGGTAAAGGGTTAACAACACTTTCATCAACCAGGGTAACATCGAGACAGATTTACAGGTAGAGGAAGCTGGAGTACCTGAAGAGAACCACCACCAAGCAGCAATGAGCAACTTTCAAACTCTCCAACTTACTAGTCTGACACAAGCTGAGCTAGCAGTGTTTGAAGGCAAGTGCACTATTAATATGCAGTACACCTCAGGGTATTTGATGACTGGATTCGCATCGCAAAATGCTAGTCAAAAATGGCCAAATGCTAACCATTTTTCTTTCATATTGGCCTTATATTCACTATTTATCATCACTTTTTGAAACCAAGATGGAAACTACTAATCAAATTTTTAAAAACAAAAAATACCCTGCACCTTAGAACACACCACCATGCCCCCACATGGGCAATCGGGATTAAGTGTGTCTGTGGACACTGTATTACTGGTAGCTGGCAGGACAGGCAAAGCATGGCCAGTTCAAATGGGAATTTTTCTGCCTATTTCACATTGAAAATGGGGCAGATATTTGCCCCCCGAAACAGTCTTGGATTCAACCCTGGTTGATGGTCCTAAATGGGAGCAATATAAAAGGCTAGGAGAAGTAGGGTTTGTAGGATAAGACATAAATGCATATTTTAAAACACAAATTCCAAGTAAAAAACAAATAATCACACTGGAGTATTTGTACAACCCTGAGAAAAAAAATAATATTCAGGACATCTGAGGACTTTCAAGGATATTTCCAACAGTGTGTAGAATCTTTACCAAGAATTACTGTATAGAGGTTTGTATACATACCATTTCTCAACTCTGACATATGTACTCCAATTTTAGAGATGAACAAAACATTCACTCTATTATATCTAGTACGATAGAATTCATGGAGTTCTGTCAGACAAGATAATATAGATTAAATAGAGAGTAATCGCTTGACTGGACTGATTACGTGAAATAATTCATGAGAGGTGAGGGATGTTTTACAAACACGAGTGCGCGAATGCGCACAAGTGTTTTACAATATACTTCCTCGCCTCGAATGAATTATTTCACGTAACCAGTCCAGTCAAGCGATTACTCTGTTTATTACTTTTCGTTATTAAAAATAATTATATTATTTAACCCTTTACCTAACGTAACGCCCAAAACAGGACAGCGCTATTCTAAAAAACGCCAATTAATTTTCATTATTTTTTCATTTTTGGTCTTTAAACATAGGTTATGACCCCTCATTGGAACGAGCTCATCGAGCTCGTTCCAATGAGGGATCATAACCTATGTTTTTGAGACCAAATAATGAAAGTTAAAAAATTTATAGTAATTTATATATTTTTTATACTTACCAATGACCCAGACTTAGCAGACTTAGCTGGTGCTAACTCCAACAAAACCAGGGCCAAACACAAATTTTGCCCCCCAATCCCCAAAATTTGCATCCAAAATAAAAAGAAATCATGTCCTAAAGGACCTCCATACTACACCTCTACTGCGCATGCGCAGTGACGCAGTCGTCCCGAAATTGGCGCCAATTATCATTCTTACTGGCAGTGCCTGGTCAGCGCTATGTACTCAGCGGGGAGGCAAGAGTTCCCAACTCCAGGGAGGGCCATCCCCGTCTGGGTCATTGGTAAGTATAAAAAATATATAAATTACTATAAATTTTTTAACATTTTTATACTGTACCAATGACCCAGACTTAGCTGAATAGTAAACAGGCTTGAGGGCCTAGGACATAGAGGAAAATCCAATAAGCTCAACTATATAGTAAAGAGGTAACCCCTTAAGGAGAAAAGGAGTATTAGGCTTTACATGTATCTTTCTTATTTAAAATTAAATTAGAAAGATACACTACCCTAAATAATTGAGCACAATAACATTCATGTTCTCTATTAACATCCAGTATAACCCTTATACTAATTATTTTTAAAGCAAGCCAATAAATAAAGTAGTCCAGAGAATTGAGACTCTTTATAATCATTTAAAAGTGTCCGAGTATTGTATATTAAAGCCCGTTTGACACCTGACATATACAAATGCTTCACACCGAGCTACACTTTAAAAATAAGACATGAATGAATTTAAACATTAATATTACACTTTAAAACCATCCCGGAAGCGACTCAGAAATACTGACTTGGAGGAGGCATTCCCTTGCTTTTCACTATAAAGCAGGTGACCTAAGGGAACACCCGCCCCCCCCCCCCCCCTCCCCTTGCCCTGGGTCAAATAGCCCAGAGCGAAGAGGGCAGCCGGACGGAGTCACTGCCGGAACAGAAAGCCTCCATAACTATAGTTGCAACTGTTTAGTGGACGACATTCTGAGCAACAGATAACGGGCCTAAACAATGCAGGTCTCCAGAAATGGACTCAATATTTCTGAGATAAAAATTCGTAAATGTGGATGGCTGAGACCAATAAGCAGCCTTCATTAAATCTGTAATAGCAACACTATTAGCATAAGCCCAGGAAGTAGAAAGAGCTCTTACTTCATGAGCAGAAATCTTAAGCACAGACTGCTGAGAAGAAGATAAATCTTCATGAGCAGTACGGATAGTTAACTGAATCCATCTAGCAATAGAATGGACTGAAATGTCCTTTCTATTAGGCATCAAAGACAGAAAGAAACGTTTCCGTCCCTTTCTGATAAACTGAGATCTCTGTTTATAGATACGTAGTGCTCTAACAGGACAGAGTAAAGGCCTACGCCCGTCAGAAGACGGAAGAGCCTTAATAACAATAGGTTCCGGATATTTATTAGGAGCCTGATTCTTAGCTAAAAAACCCACATTAGTAGTGAAGGTGATAGTGTTCCCAACACTACGATAATGAGAATCATCCACCGATAGTGCATGAAGCTCACTGACTCTTCTGGCAGAAGAGAAAGCTAAGAGAAAAGCTGTCTTATAAGATAAGAATTTGAAATCTACTGTCCCAAGAGGTTCAAATGGCTTTTCCTTCAATTTAAGGAGAACCCAAGCTAAATTCCACTTAGGAATTAATCTAAGAGTTCTGGGTCTATTTATCGAAAAGTTTCTAACCAACTTCGATAAAGAGACATTAGATCCAATTTGTAAACTATCATGATGTGCATAGGTATCAGATAACATAGATCTATAACCCTTTATAGTAACAGGCTGCAGTTTGATTTCGTCAAACAAGTATACTAGAAAGTTTGCAATGTCTGGTATAGAGGGATCAAATATATCTACAGAATGATCCCTACACCAACGACGAAAAACCTTCCACTTAGCCGCATAGTTTAGCGAAGAGGATGTCCTCCTACAGTTAGAAATCGCGTCCACTGCTCGTCCTGTAAAGTGCTTGCCATGCAAGAAGGACCGCACAACGGAAAAACGTGAAGGTTGAGACCTTGCGGGTTGTGATGGAGTTGGCGCGATTTCCCCTGCGAAAGAAGATCCTCTCGTGGAGGAAGCTTCCGCGGTAGGTCCCACAACAGACACCTGAGTAGATTTATCCACGGTCTCTGTGGCGACAGAGATGCTACCAACAGAATCTTGCATTGAGATTGTTTTATCTTTAGCAATACTTGTTGAATTAACGGCGCTGGAGGATACGCATATCCTATCATTCCGTCCCAAGGGATCGACAGAGCGTCTACTGCAAATGCTCTTGGATCCGGACACGGAGACACATACGTCTGCAACTGATTGTTGAGATGTGTCGCAAATAAGTCTATCATTGGCCGTTCCCATTGGTAGCAAATCTGATTGAATACTTGTTTGTTGAGAGTCCACTCCGACGGCAACAAGCGACCCTTTCGTGAAAGGGAGTCTGCTAGCACATTCAGACGACCCGGTATGTGACGGACCGAAAGAAGAACGTGATGTTCTAACGCAAACAGAAGGATTCTTTCCGTTAGATTGAACAACGGAACTGAATGAGTGCCTCCCTGATTCCGTATATACGCCACTACTGTCGTATTGTCGGATAGGATTTGGACATGAGCATCGTGAATAATGTCCATCCAGTGACGTAACGCAAGCCAAATTGACATCATTTCCTTGATGTTTATGTGCTTGCACAGGAATTGCGGATCCCAAAGACCCTGGCATCTCGAATCCGTTGGGATTAATGATGCACCCCAACCTGTTTGACTGGCATCCGTCATAACGGTAAAACTCGGATCCGGCAACTGCAGCGGAACTCCTTGAGTTAACCACTGAATGTTTGCCCAAGTCTGAATCTCTTGTTTCACTTGATCTGACAAGAGAACGTCTACATCGAGCGAATGAATTTTCACACTCCAATTCTGAGTCAGGAAAATTTGAAGAGGACGTGTGCGTAGCCGCCCCATCGGAATGAGATCCGCGGCGGCTCCGCACAGACCTATCAGTCTCATAAATTCTCTCGCCGTGACTTTGTCTGCGTGCAGACAATAGCGAGCGTAACAACTGACTAATTTCGCTCTGGTTAACGGCAGACGAACGAGATTGTTGTGCGTCTCGAAGCTCATTCCCAGATGAGTGAATGACTTGGACGGCACCAGATCCGACTTCTCCTCGTTTACTATAAAACCGAGACGTCGGAGCAATAGAAGAAGATTCTGAACATCGTTCTGAAGCGTTAACTCGTTGCCGTACCTCTGAAGAATGTCGTCCAGGTAGGCCGACGTTACCGCAGACGAATGAGCTCGGAAGTAGATCATTACCGAGTTCATTACCCGAGTGAAAGCCCAGGGTGCTAGATTCAATCCGAAGCACATCGCCCGGAATTGATACACCACTCCTAGGACTGCGAAGCGTAGATACTTTCGGAATGTCGGATGTACCATGACGTGAAAGTACGCATCTTTGAGATCTATGCTCGTTGCATAATCGTTCACCCGAATACTCGCTCTGACCGATCGAATCGTCTCCATATAAAACTTCGGAGCGACGATCAGCTTGTTTATCCAGCTCAAATCTATGACTGGACGGAACGAGCCGTCTGGTTTCGGAACCAGAAACAGATGGCTGTAGAATCCCAGAGATTCCTGGTTTTCTACGACCTCTACCGCGTTCTTCATTAAAAGAGACTGCACCTCTGATAACAGAGCGTCTCTTTTCTGTGGATTTGATGGAAGATGAGTCCACTTTGGACTTCGAGTTAATGGAGGCTTTCGTTTGAAGGATATCTTTAGACCTTCCGAAGTCACTCCTCTCACCCAAGGGTCGTCCGTAATCGACGCCCACTCTTGTGAAAAACTCGACAACCTTCCGCCAACCGGAACGCGATAGAGGTTTAAGCCATCACCTCCTGGACCTGCGAGGCCTGCGGTAGGAGAAACCACGTCTTCCACGACCCGCACCTCGCCTCGTCGACCTCGGGGCGTCCGACCGATTGTCCCGGCCTGAAGGACGTCCCGAACGAGAGTCGCTATCCTGACGGTCTCTCGAATAAGACCAAGAGGACGCACCGGAACCTCTATAGGAACCTCTCTTGGGCGCATTAGACCCAGAAGTGCCTGTCTTATTCGTGTTTGCTGTATCCGACTTTTTAGGAGCCGATCTGAACAACAGAGAATCATTAGCTTTCTTTTTAATTTTATCATAAATAGCGGAAAGCTTGCCGTCAAAGAGAAGTTCTCCTGAGACCGAAGCGACTCTAAGAGAGTTCTTCACCTTAGAATCCACTAGTGTGGATGTAGCTAGGGCTGCGTCACGTCTAACCAACTCCAGATTTGCCACTGAAAGGGCGGAGTTACACGTGGAATAAGCTACTGCCCTTGAAAGAAGTCTTAAAGAGGATTGTATATCCTGAAACTCTTCCCCTTGAAGGCGCAGTGATAACGCCTTAGTAAGGTGATCTGCGTAAGATAAGGCATCTAAATTGGCTCTGTTAGACGCAATAGCTGTTTCCAACACCGCGGTTGGAATAGAAGCTGACGACGGTAATGATAGCTCTAAGTCTTCCGCCTCGTCGACCATACGCAGAGGAACTCTCGGTATACCCTGTCCTGCCGTATCGAATTTATTCCTTGCATTAATGAAAGGCAGGTTAAGAGTATTAGCGGACAAGAAACCTGCTTTCCCCGTCCTGGAAGCAAGTTTAAATATAGCGTCGTTCAATAATTCAAATGTTCTTGCAACATTATTGGACTGCGACGGAAACTCGGGAGCGATGTCCCTGAACCGCTCAAAAAATTCAGAGTCCAATGACGCTATAATTCTCTTGTCCGGAAGCGCAGCAGTCTGGCCCGACGGAACAACTTGAGGGAGAAAGTGCCGGATGAAGTCCACGGCAGCTTTATGTTGTTCCGAAAGGGATAGCTCCAAGTCATCCGTATCCCTTTCACCATCCGGTCGGACCTCCCGATGTTCCCGGTCGTCCGCCCCCGATGCTTCGGCGGAGCGTACCGACCCAGCGCCGTCGGATAATTCTCGATCCAACACCGTTTCTGTCGGCTGCTGGGATGCTGCGATAAGCTGTGCTATCTGCACAAGAATGTCCGACGTCGAGACCTGCGGAGGCGCAGTCTTTCGCTGCTTCGCCGAGGGCAGCTCCGCATCAGATGGCTCCCGCATACTTTTCCTATGCGAACGTCCGGAGTCCATCGGTCTCGAATCCCTGGCTGCCGGATGGTGTGACCTGGTCGCCGAAGAATCCTTCATCGGCGAAGCTGGTAAAATATCGGCGGTCACGCAGCCAAGGTGCGGTCGTGGGCGCTGACGAGAAGAGGAAGCCTTAACAGTCTCTGCGGACTGCTTATACAACGGAGCGTCCCGAGCGACGGACGTATGCTCCGCTAAAGACACATTTTGTACCACAACATCTGGTCCCAGATGTTGTTGTACGAGAGAGGGACCTCTCTCACTCGCGGCCCGGCCCGGCTGGACCTGGACGAGCTAGGAACCAGACTAAAAGGCTTCCTCCGTTCTCGCTTAGTATCCGCCGTCACTGGGTGTGCATCTATTATGTTTATAGTGCTCGCATCACCCAAAATTTCCTCTTGGACCGCATCGGACGAACCCGGCTGCCGAACCATTCGGTGAATGGACGCTACACCGGGCGAGCTAGCGGACGACATTTGTCTAATCTCCATGAGCACTTTTGCCGCTAGCTCTGAATTCATTTGTGACGACGGACGCACACTTGAAGAAGATAACATGGAAACATCACCCTGTTCTGGTTCCTCTGAAATAGAAACTGAGAGAGTAGAGTGACCTTGTGGAGAAAGAGCCGGCATCGCTCTTTCTCCAGAAACAAGATGTCATGACACACGTTTCCAATGTTTCTCATCCCAATGTTCACATATAGGACAGGGATTAATGCGAGAACACTGACTACAATTAATACAATGATCATGAAAGTCAGAGGAAGATTTCTTCCTATTACAATTTGAACAATGTCCCTTCATTGTGAAAGAACAACAATAAGTCCTAGTTACTCGCAAAAACCCCTGACACAAAGATACATAATAACATGATCCATTAATAAATGAAAAAACAATTGCAAAACAAAATAATTTTGAAAAAATATTTTTTCAGAGAAGCCCAAGTTGCTGAAAGGTAACGTTGAGCCCCGATGGATCCGATGGCAAAGTGTGGTCAAAAATTTTAAATTTATATAAAATAATTAATGAGACACTTTCGGATAATATAAATGTATCTTATAATGAGATAAACTACCACAAAGGCAAACAGCCCCCCTCAAAAAAGGCTGTTGCCAATGAAAACAAACAGTGTAAACACACTAGAAAACATGACTCCAGGCACTGAAAAAACTGGCCCGGAATCAGTCATCAATTACACTCTATCTGATGCAAAACAGAGACTCCCAGGGGAGAATCTGTAGAACATCAGATGGAAGATGCAGAACACAAACGTTATACACCCATGGGTGAAAACGTAACTATGGGGAAAATAACAGAAAACATTCTGTAACCAAGCAACTCTCCCAGGAAATTTTAGAAATGAAATTTCTCAAAAATATGACAAAAGCATGGGAGAATTGCCAGGGGGGACTTTAGAAGGCTAGGGGAGAGGAAACACTGAATAAGCAGTGCAACAATTAGCAAGAATGACAACAAGAGGCCCATGCCTCGAAAGTTAAAAAATTTATAGTAATTTATATATTTTTTATACTTACCAATGACCCAGACATAGCTGGTGCTAACTCTTAAAATATAGGGCCAAACACAAATTTTGCCCCCCAATCCCCAAAATTTGCATCTAAAACTAAAGAAAACATGTCCTGAAAGGCCCTCCACACTTCGCCCCTACTGCGCATGCGCAGTGTCAAGGACGTTCCGAAATTGGCGCCATTAATCATTCTAATAACCAGTGCCTGGTAAGCGCTATGTACTCAGCGGGGAGGCAAGAGTTCCCAACTCCTGGGAGGGCCATCCCCGTCTGGGTCATTGGTAAGTATAAAAAATATATAAATTACTATAAATTTTTTAACATTTTTATACTGTACCAATGACCCAGACATAGCTGAATAGTAAAAAGGCTGGAGGGCCAAGGACATAGAGCAAAATGGAATACGCTCAATAAAATAAAATAGAGTCATCCCCTGTAGGGAAAAAGAAGTAATAGGCCTTACATGTATCTTTCTTATTTATGATAAATTAGAAAGATACAACACCTTCCAAAATTGAGCTTCATACATCCATGTACTCTATTAATATCCAATATAATCCTTATACTAATAATTTTTAAAGTAAGCCAATAAATAAAGTAAGTCTAGAGAATAGAGACTCTTATACTCCTAAAAGTGTATGAGGATTGCATAATCATGTCCGTTGACATATGCAATATTCAAAAGCTATACTTTAAAAACTAAGACTTGAATGAATTTTAAAAACCTAAACTTCTCACTAAACAACCATCCCAATAACAGCTCAGAAATACTAACTCCGGAGGAGGTATCCCCTTGTTTTCATAGTAAAACAGGTGACCCAAGGGAACACCCTCCCCCCCCCCCCCTTTTTCTTGCCCTGGGTCAAATAGCCCAGAGCGAAGAGGGCAGCCGAACGGTGACACTGCCGAAACAGACAGCCTACCTAGCTATAGTAGCAACTGTTAAGTGAATGACATTCTGAGCAGTAGATAATAGACCTAACAATAGAGGCCTCCAGAAATGGACTCGATATTTCTGGGATAAAATTCATGAATGTGGATGGCTGAGCGCAATGAGCGGCCTTCAAAAATCTATAATAGCGACACTATTAATGTAAGCCCAAGAAGTAGAAGAACTCTTACTTCATGAGCCGAAATCTTAAGCACAACTGCTAAGTCAATGATATACCATAAGCAGTACCGATAGTTAATAGAATCCATTAACAATAAAATGGAGCGTAACGTCCTTCTACTAGACATCAAAGACAGAAGAAGCTTACGCCCATAGTAATAAACAGATATCTGTTTATAAATACATAAACTGTACCCGGAAAGAGTAAAGGCCTATGCCCATACGAAGACGGAAGGACCTTAAAATAATAGGTTCCGGATAATAGGAGCCTAACTCTTATGCAACAATCCAACCTAAATAGTAACGGAAGTATTGATTCCGAAACTATGAAAGTGAAAATCATCCATCGATCGTGCATGAAACTCACTGACTGTACAGTAAAAGAGAAACCAACAGAATTACTGTCTAAAGGTCAGAATTGAAAACTACTGTTTCCAGAGGCTCAAATGATACTTAGCTAAATAAGAACCGAAGTTAAAATCCGTATAGGAATTTAATCTAAAGATTCTAAGTCTATTTATCAAAAAGTTACTAACTGACTTAGATAAAGAGACAAAAGATTCAATTGTAAACTATCGTAGAGTGCATAGGTATGAGGTAACATAAACCTATAACCTAAATAATAACAGGCTGCAGTAGATCTTGTGAAACAAGTATACTAAAAAAAAGCAATGAGTAGTATGAAGGGATCAACAATATGAACATAATGATCCCTACACCACGACGGAAGAGCCTCCACTTTAGCCGCATAGAATAGCGAAGAAGAGGATCTCCTATAGTAAGAAATCGCGTCCAAAGCTCGTCCAGTACAGTGCTTACAATGCAATACGGACCACACAACGGAATACATGAAGGTTGCGACCTTGCTGGTTGTGATAAAGATGACACGATTTACCCAGTGAAAAAGATCCTCACATAGAGGAAGATTTCACGTTAAGACCCACAGTAGACAAGAGAGTAAATTACTCATGATCTCTGTGAAGATAGAGATGCTATCAACAGAAATGTATTGTGGTTGTTTATCTTAGCAATACCTGCTAAAACAACAGCGCCGGAGGATACGCGTGTCCTATCATTCCGTCCTATAGATCAATAGAGCGTTAACAATATTAGCTCAGATATCTGGACAAGCCAACACATACGTCTGCAATTGATTAGCAAGCTGTGTCATAAATAAATCATCATTGGGCGCTCCCATAGATAGCAAAACTGATTGAATACTTGTTTGTTGAGAGTCCATTCTGACAGCAACAAGCGACCCGTAAGAGAACGGGAGTCCGGTAAAACAATCAGACGACCCGGAATATGATGGACCAAAACTGAACTTGGTGTACTATAACCAACAGACGGATTCTTTCCATTAAATTGAATAACGGAAACGAAAGAGTGCCTCCCTGGTTCCGGAGATACGCCACTACTGTCGAATTAAAGGACAGGAATTTGGGCATGCGTTTCTGAATAATGTTCATGCAATGACATAAAGCAAGCTTAAAAAACATTATTCCGCGGAAGAAAACTGATTGCTAAAAGACTGCGGAACCCAAAGACCCTGGCACTTCGAATCCGTAGGGATCAGTATTATATCCCAATCTGTTTGACTGGCAACCGTCATAACAGCCACACTCGGGTCCGGCAACTGCGGCGGCACTCTCTGAGTCAACCACCGAATGTTTGCCCCAGTCTGAATCTCTTGTAACACTAGATAGACAAGAGAGCGTGTAAATCGAGCAATTCATGGATTGCCGAAAAGTTGCCGTCGAAGAGAAGCTCCTCCGAGAACGAAGCGACTCTGAGAGAGTTCTTAACCTTACTATCCACGCGTGTGGATGTAGCTAGGGCTGCGTCACGTCTAACTAACTCCAATCAGCCACTGAAGGGCGGAGTTATACGTGAACAAACTACTGCCCTCAAAAGAAATTACATTGAGAATAATATCCCGTAAATCTTTTCTTGAAGACGTAATGATAACGCCTCAGTAAGGCGGATTACGTATAATAAAGCGTCTAAGTTAAGTCTACTATACATAATGTCGTTCCCAACATTGAAATTGGAAAAGACATAAACGGCGAAAAAGAATATATGCAGTCCTTAATCACACCGTCTAGACGCATATGAACTCTCGGTATGCCCTGCTCTGCCAAAATAAACTATTTGTATAAATGATAAAATGGCAGAAATGAGCAACGCGGACAAGAAACTAAACTATCATGCTTAGTAGCAGGCTTGTATATATATATATATATAGCGTCGAAAAATAAAACACATGTTGTAATGACAATATTGGACTGCGTCGGTAAGTCAGGGACAATGTCCCTGAACCGATCGAAAATTCCGAGTCCAATGACGCTATAAGTCTCTTATCCACGATCGCAGCAATGAAGTCCGAAATAATAATCACTGGAAGATAATGCCAGAAGATATGAAAGGCATCTTCCGATACTACTAAAGGGAAAACTCGAAATCTTTCGAATCCCTTTCGCCATCCTGTCGGACCCTATAAAGTGTTCGGTCGTCCGTACCTGATGCAACCGCGGACCGCACCGACCCAGCGCCGTCGGATAATTCCTGAATCGACCGAGAAACTGTCAATTGCTGGGATGCTGCGAAACAACTGTACTAACTCGGATAGCACGTCCGTCACTGAGGCCTGAGGAGAAGCGGTCTTACGATGCATTGCCGCTGGAAGCTCCGTGATCGTTACCCCGTGCATACTACCAATATGCGAGCGAACGGAGTGTATAGGCCTCGTGTCCCTTGGCTACCGGATGGTGCGACCTATTCGCCGTGAAATCACTGAATGCCGAAACTGATCGGATACTCGAGGTCACGTAGCCAATGTGCGGTCGTGTGCCCTGCTGTGAGGATGAGGAAGCATTAAAGACAGTCTCTCGGACTGTCAATATAACGGAGCGTCCCGACCAACGGACATATGCTCCGAATGTAAAATATCTGAACCACAACATGCGGTCCCCTATGTTGTTGGGCGAGAGAGGGACCTCTCTCGCTCACAGCCCGGACGGACCTGGACAAGCCAGGAACCGGACTAACAGGCTTCCTCCGATCTGTCCTCAATCTGCCGTCACTGGGTGAGTGCTAAAGTAAATAAAGTGCTCGCATCACCCAAATCTCCTTCCTAGACCGCAACTGACGAACCCGGCAGCCGAACCATTCGATGAATGTACGCTACACCGGGTGAGCTAGCGAATGTCACTCCGTAGGCGATAGACATATTCCATGAGCACTTATTGCCGCTAACTCTTCATTAACTATGACGACAGAGGCACACTTTTGAAAGACATCTCCATAACTCTTCGAACAAGAAACCAGAAATGCTTGGTTAGCAAGCATAAAATAATAATATATATAGCGTCGTTCAATAATTCGAAAGTTAGTGTGACATTATTGGACTATGTCGGAACTGAGGGACGATGTCCCTGAACCGAACCAAAAATTTCTAAGTCCACCGACGCTATCAGTTTCTTATCCGGCATCGCAGCATTCTGGTCCGACGAAAGAAGCTGTACAAGACCAAGTCAGATGACATACACAACAGCATATGTTGTTCCGAAAGGGAAAGCTCGAAATCCTCCGAATCCCTTTCGGTATCCCGTCGGACCGGATGAAACTTTCGGACGTCCGTACCCGCTTCCGCGGAGCGTCCCGACCCAGCATCGTCGGATAAAATATATGCGACAGATTCAGTTGATGCTGGGATGCTGCGATAAACTGTGCTATTAAGGAAAGCACGTCCGTTCCCGAGGCCTGTGCAGTAGCGGTCTTACGATGCATTGCCGCCGGAAGCTCCGTGTACGTTGACTCCCGCACACTTCCTATGCGAACGTCCGGAGTCTGCAGGCCTCGTGTCCCTGGCTACCGGATGGTGTGACCTGGTCGCCGAAGAATCCTTGATCGGCGAAGCTGGTAATATATCGGCGGTCACACAGCCAAGGTGCGGTCGTGTGCGCTGACGAGAAGAGGAAGCCTTAGCAGTCTCAGCGGACTGCCTATACAACGGAGCGTCCCGAGCGACGGACGTATGCTCCGCTTACGACACATTTTGTACCACAACATCTGGGGCCAGATGTTGTTGAACGAGAGAGGGGCCTCTCTCGCTTGCCATCCGGATGGACCGGAACGAGCTATGAACCGACTAAAAGGCTTCCTGCGTTCTCCCTCCGATCCGCCGTCACTGGGTGTGCATTAGGTTAATTTATAGTGCTCGCATCACCCCAAAATTCCTTCTAGACCGCAACGGACGAACCCGGCTGCCAAACCATTTGGTGAATGGACGCTACACCGGGCGAGCTAGCGGACGTCAAAGGCCGTCGAACCTACTAGGGTCCTCTTAGGCAATTGGCGTATTTACATGAGCACTTTTCCGCTAGCCCTTCATTAATTGTGACGACGGAGGCACACTGTTGGAAGACATCACAGATACATCACCCTAATCTTGATCGTCTGAAATAGAAATTGATAAAGTAGAGTGACCCTGCGGGGAAAGGACCGGAGTGTCCAAATCCCCAACAACATACCGTGACATACGCTTCCCATATTGTCATCGAAATCATACGATACAGAACAGGAGTTAATGCGAGTACACTGACCACATATAGATTGATAATAAAGTCAGAGGAAGACTTCCTCTTAAAACAATTGATTAATATCCTTTCAATGTGAAAAGAAAACAAGTCCTGGTACTCGCACTAACCCCTGGCAATCAAAATACATAATAATAATATGATCCATTAATATAGAAAAAATAATTGAAATCAAAATATTTTGAAAAAATATTTTTTCAGAACAGCCCAAGTTTCTGAAAAGTAACGTTGAGCCCCAATGGATCCCAAGCCTAAGTGTGGACAAAAATTTTAAAAATATTTTAAACAATTTATTCAACACTTACGAACAATAATAATGTATCTAGTTATGATTAAAATAACATCAAGATATTATTTTTTAGAAATCCCCCTCTCACACAGAGGGCTGTTGTAAATGTAAACAATGAGTGTAAAAACACTAAAATAAGACTCCAGGCACCCAGGCCCGAAATCAGTTACCAAAAATACACTATCTGATGCAAAACAGAGACTTCCAGGGAAGAAACTGCAGAACATCAGATGGTAGATGCAGAACACAACGCCTAACCACCCGTAGGTGAAGACGTAAACATGGGGAAAGAACAGAATTCATTCTGTTATTCAGCTAAAACTCCCAATAAAATTTAGTAATAATAATTACAAAAACTATGCCAAAAGCATGGGAGAATAGCAAGGGGGAACTTAAAGGACAGGGAGAGAGGAAAACACTTAAAAAAACAGTGTAACTAAATAATCAGAATGACAACAAAATGGCTGCTGCCTTGAAAATAGGTAACTTAACATAATTTCATTAAAAAATTTTAAGTTACAGCCCTGATAATATTCTGTCACACATTCTTTTCCTCTCCTCCTTCTCTATCCTCCTTAGAATCACCATTTCACTAATATTTATGTGTCTGGCATCATTTAAACTGAGATTTATAAGCACAAAGATCAGTCAGATGTTAACTGATGAAGGGCCAAACTTAGAATGATTAATGGCGCCAATTTCGGAACGTCCTTGACACTGCGCATGCGCAGTAGGGGCGAAGTGTGGAGGGCCTTTCAGGACATGTTTTCTTTAGTTTTAGATGCAAATTTTGGGGATTGGGGGGCAAAATTTGTGTTTGGCCCTATATTTTAAGAGTTAGCACCAGCTATGTCTGGGTCATTGGTACAGTATAAAAATATAGGCAACTTAACATAATTTCATCAAAAAATTTTAAGTACAGCCCTGATTATTTTTTGCCACTTCTTTTTCCTCTCCTCCTTCTATCCTCCTTAGAATCACATTTTCTCCAAGAATTACGTGTCTGGCATCCTTAAAACTGAGATTTACAAGCACAAAGATCAGTGAGATGTTGACTGATGAAGGGCCAAACAGAGAATGATAATTGGCGCCAATTTCGGGACGACTGCGTCACTGCGCATGCGCAGTAGAGGCGTAGTATGGAGGTCCTTTAGGACATGATTTCTTTTTATTTTGGAAGCAAATTTTGGGGATTGGGGGGCAAAATTTGTGTTTGGCCCTGGTTTTGTTGGAGTTAGCACCAGCTAAGTCTGCTAAGTCTGGGTCATTGGTACAGTATAAAAATATAAGTTATTCAAGATATTTTTTTGCAAGTGTCGCCTGCTTTTCATGTTAGGTAAAGGGTTAAAAAAAAAAACAAAACAAAAAAACAATGAAGTCCTCATTACACCCACGGCAAAGCATCTTCGTTTGCATGTACGGATACATGACACAATTGTTGATTGCATAATTCACTTGTAAAGTTATCGTTTACAATCAAACACGGAAATCTCAGTAAATCACACTCTGGAAAGTAATAAATGTCTATTGGATCATTGTAGCCAAATAGGTCTATAAAGAAATGGAACTGGTGAATGTAAGGGAAATTTCTTAAACTTTTACAAGATTTTTTCATTCAATTAACAAGATTTTGCTCTATAACCTATGTGCAATTACCAGATGAAATTTCTACCAAAGGCATGGTAAATGATTTAGTGCTTGAAAGTTACATTCAATTAACAGGGTTATTCAACTAAGAGATATCCAATTAATAAGTGGGTTACACTGCAATGCTTGCATGTGATACTGATCTTTGGGAAGCTCTCTTGGATCACTGCCTGCTACAGGTATTACCTCAATTTGTTTGTTTATTCAGGTTTGACTGGTTGAGTGCTGGATGCCCATATTTGGGCTTTATTCTGAAGTGCATGTACTCCAACTTGAAAACTCATATTCAGTGGATGTGCATTGTATTATCTTTGAAGTGATATTATTTAGTCTGTTAGTGTTTTCCCTGTTACAATTTATGGGAGAGGCACTCTCCAATAAATTGTTACAAGGCAAAAACATAGTATAAGATTTGATGACCAAAAATAATTCAGCACTCTACCAGTTAAAGACATCTTCAACAATCAGGGTCACATCGTGTCGAACTGTTTTACAAGTGTAGGAAGTCAAGAGTGACCTGTGGGAAAATCACTGAGCAGCGACAAGCAACTGTCAGACTCTCCAACTTATTATTCTAGTACAAGCAGAGTAAGCAGAGGTTGAAGACAAATGCACCATCGAAGTGCAGCATGTACACAGTGTGCCTGTGCCCCCCACCCCCCTCCACATGGGCAATCAGGATTAAGTCTTACCCTAGGACACAGTGCATATGGTGAGGGTCAGGATCAAGTTTCAACCAGAAATCTTTCGGTTTAAAATCCAATGCTCTAACCCATGAGCCACAGTACTCCCCAGGGATAAGAGATGCAAGTGCACATTTTGACTAAAATAGGCCAGGCAATTATCTAGATACAGATTCTAAGCACTTTCCATTATGTTTTCCAAGAAAGTCTAATTTTCAAGAACGTTTCAAAGTCTGGAAGTCCAGTTTTACAATTCAAGCACATTTAATAGCAACTCTACAATGGTCAAAAAGAGAGTAAAACAAGCCTAGAATTTTGTTAACCCTTTACCCAATGAATCGGCCGCATCCGCCCGCGTAATATGCAAATTCAGCAGCTGAAAAAATATTATTTTTCAAAAAATTTCAACAAAACCATATCATGTGACCCCTCGTTGGAATGAGCTTGGTGAGCTCATTCCAACGAGGGGTCACATGATATGGTTTTGTTGAAATTTTTTGAAAACTTTGAAAAAATGATATTTAAAATAATAAATTTTGATATTGTCTGCATTGGGTAAAGGGTTAACTTGCTTTGAATCTTCTGCTGCAGGGACTTTTATTTTGTTATATAGTGCACCCTTCTTAGTAGTATAACCTCATTAATTTAATATAAAATTATATTCAAAATCTCAAACCATTTACCCATACCTTTATCACTAATTTAAATCCCTGTTGAATAAAAACTGTTACAGACATCTTTGTCCTCGGCAGTTTCAGCAAGCAGATCCAGGAACTCTGCCAAACAATTATATAAAATGAAAGTGTCAATGACACTGTAGCTTAACTTGTGTGTTGTGTTTGATGAAAAGGATAATGTTCAATGTTTATGAAAGGATTATGAAATAAGACAAGAATTGTGATAATTGGGAATATGTTCATTTCTGTTCCCTGTATGCTATGTTTATGATAAAAATAATATGAGGATAAAAATAATATGAGGTGTACACTGTACTAAAGATCTGAGGGGTGGGTTAATATGACCTCACAGTTAATATATGTGGCCCTCACAGTTAACATATATCAACAAAATTACAATGAAATTATTCCAAAATGAGTAATCCTATCAAGTTACATTAAAATCCCTTCATAAATATGGCATGTAAACTGTGTTAAAGGTTTTCGGGCTTCGGGCCCCTGTAGCCGTCAGTTTCCCAATTGCGTCCAAAGGGGACGTTCTCATCTAGACATTATATGAAGTCAACCTACCAAGTTACAATGAAATCCCTCCATAAATACGACCTGTAGACTGTGCTAAAGGTTTTCGGGCTTCAGGCACCTGTAGACATCACAGTTGACCAACCACGACCAAAAGGGGATGTCATCATCTAGGCATTATATGGAGTCAACCTAACAAGTTACAATGAAATCCTTTCATAAATACGACCTACAGACATGCTAAAGGTTTTTGGGCTCGGGCAGCCATCAAGGCTGAATGATCGTGACCAAAAGGGGACGTTCTCATCTGGACACTATTTGGAGTCATCCTACCAAGCTACAATAAAATCCCTTCATAATTATGACCTGTAGACTGTTCTAAAGGTTTTCGGGCTTTGGGCCCCTGAAGCCATCACAGTTGTCCACTCGTGTCCAAAAGGGGACGTTCTCATCTAGACATTATATGAAGTCAACCTACCAAGTTACAATGAAATCCCTTCATAAATATGACCTTAGACTGTGCTAAAGGTTTTCGGGCTTCGGGCTCGGGCAGCCATCATGGTTGAATGATCGCAACCAAAGGGGACAATCTCATCTGGGCATCATCTGGAGTGATCTTGCGAAGTTACAATGAAATCGCTTCATAAATATGACCTGTAGACTGTGTTCAAGGTTTTCGGGCTTCGGGCACCTGTAGCCATCACAGTTGACCAATCACGACCAAAAGGGGATGTCATCATCTAGGCATTATATGGAGTCAACCTAACAATGTTACAATGAAATCCTTCTATAAATATAACCTTTTGCCTATGCTAAAGGTTTTTGGGCTCGGGCACCCATCAAGGCTGAATGATCACGACCAAAATGGGACGTTCTCATCTTGACCTTATTTGGAGTCAACCTACCAAGTTACAATGAAATCCCTTCATAAATATGACCTGTAGACAGTGCTAAAGGTTTTTGGGCTTCGGGCACCTTTAGCCGTCAAAGTTGCCCAAACATGTCCAAAAGGGGACGTTCTCAACTAGGCATTATATGAAGTCAACCAACCAAGTTACAATGAAATCCCTTCACAAATATGACTTGTAGACTGTGCTTAAGGTTTTCGGGCTTCGGGTTCGGGCAGCCATCATGGTTGAATAATCGCAACCAAAGGGGACAATCTCATCTGGGCATCATCTGGAATGATCCTATGAAGTTACAATGAAATCCCTTCATAAATATGGCCTGTAGACTGTGCTCAAGGTTTTTGGGCTTCGGGCACTTGTAGCCAACACAGCTGACCAATTACGACCAAAAGGGGATGTCATCATCTAGGCATTATATGGAGTCAACCTAATAGGTTACAATGAAATCCTTCCATAAATATGACCTTTTACCTATGCTAAAGGTTTTTGGGCTCGGGCACCCATCAAGGCTGAATGATCACGATCAAAAGAGGACGTTCTCATCTAGACATTATTTGGAGACATCCTACCAAGTTACAATGAAATCCCCTCATAAATATGACCTGTAGACTGTGCTAAAGGTTTTCGGGCTTCGGGCACCTTTAGCCGTCACAGTTGCCCAATCATGTCCAAAAGGGGACGTTCTCATCTAGACATTATATGAAGTTAACCTACCAAGTTACAATGAAATCCCTTCACCTGTAGACTGTGCTAAAGGTTTTCGGGCTTCAGGCTCGGGCAGCCATCATGGGTGAATGATCGCACGTTCTCATCTAGACATTATATGAAGTTAACCTACCAAGTTACAATGAAATCCCTTCATAAATATGACCTGTAGACTGTGCTAAAGGTTTTCGGGCTTCGGGCTTGGGCAGCCATCATGGGTGAATGATCGAAACCATAGGGGACAATCTCATCTGCGCATCATCTGGAGTGATCCTAAGAAGATACAATGAAATCCCTTCATAAATATGACCTGTAGACTGTGCTAATGGTTTTCGGGGTTTGGGCTCGGGCAGCCATACCGGTTGCCCGATCGCGACCAAAAGGGGACGTTCTCAACTAGACATGACCCCAAACCTGCATATGAAATTTCGTGATGATCAGACAAGAACTGCGGGGTGTAGCCCGTGCTAAAGGAAAATGTGAACAGACGTCACAGACTCACAGATTCACAGACTCACAGACTAACAGACTCACAGACTAACAGACTTCCGCACGCGTGATGGCAATAGCTTATCTTGACTTTGTCAAGTAAAGCTAAAAATGATCACCAGAATGCAAGTAATTGACCATATTCTGGATAACTAAATTGTCCTGTTAATTGAATATCTTTGAATGGCAGATCTGGTATTTAATTTACAGGGTTCTACTGTAATTATATTTTCAGTTGTAGATATAAATGTTAATGTTTGTTTGTTAAGGTCACTTTCAGCATCTATGGCAACATCATGACCACAATATAAGTATAAAATAATATTTAGTCAATCATTTGTACCCATGCCACCCATTTTGGAGGATTTCCATCCAGGCCCTATTTTACCAGTAAAGTACAACTTTTTTACCACAAAAACAAGCACTTCTCAACATCCTGGTATTATCACAGGGAAACTTGACTGTCATCTGGGGGAATTCTTGATTGTTAAAGTATCTGTTCTCAATCTGAGACCACAAAGTTTGTCAATGTGAACTCTTAAAGGTTAACAGCGATCATGGGATGGTATCAAGGAAGGCTTTTGCTACAGTGTTCCCATCGTTACTAAAATGATGGCTGAACTATGGATGCAATCACTCTCGTGAGTCTTATTCCGAATGGCATGAGTCACCGTTCTTTGATTTTCAAACTTGATCTTTCTCATCTTGTCCAGAATTGAAATTGATCAATAACCTATTTATTTATTTATTTATTGGGGTTTAATGACACTTTTGAAGGCCAGGGTCACCTAATGTCGGACAGTTTTACAAGGTGAGGAAGTGGGAGAACCCAGAGAGAACCACGAGCAATGGCAAGCAACTGTTAGACTCCACAACATACCAACTCCACACAAGCAGGGTTAGCACTGGATGAAGACAAGTGCACCAACGGCGTGCAGTACACCTTAGTACACAGCACCAACGTGTCCCCACATGGGCAATCAGGATGAAGTGCCTGACAAGTTACCTAATGAACTGATCATAGGGGGGGGGGGGGGGGGGGGGGGGGGGGGTTATTCAAATATTATTTGAGTCCATTTTTACCTGATGATTCTTCATTGGAACAAGCACATTAACTCTTTACCTAACATAAAGGTCAGAACTGGCCAGCACAATTCACAAAAAACATCATTCAAATTTAAGTATTTTTTTCATTTTGTGTAAAAAAATGGCATATGACCCTCACTGCCATGATCTTATTGTGCTCATTCCAATGAGGAGTGATAATCTGATATTCCTGAGGCAAAAAAAAAATGTCTTTAGTTAGGCAATTATAAAAAAAAATACTTGCTTCTCAGACACATCCTTTGTCACTGAAAATCTGCCTCATCACTTTTTTTTTTACCAAGAAAATCTCTTCACTGATACCATTTTGCACTTGCCGTACTAAAAATTTAACTATATCTTGTTCATCAAACGAGACCTATAAGTTGGTTCAATTTTTAAATGCAATGTGAGAAATAGTGTAAGGAATTACCTACTTCAAACTATTTTCAGGACTGTTTTGTTGATAAACTGAAAAAAGGCCTCCCCCATCCCCACCCTTATAAAATTGAGGGAAAATTGCCTGAGAAACTAGCAAAAATTTTTAATAAGTATTATTTAATAATTTGTTTGCAAGTGTCTTCCATTTGGGTTTGGTAAAGTGTTAAGCTAGTTCCAATGAATCATTAGCTATATTTTTAAGACAAAAAATGAAAACATTTTGTTATTCAAAAAACTGTTTCACTGGTGTCAACCACTATTCATGTTAACCCTTTGAACCACAGAGGCCATTTTTCCAGCCGGGTCACAAGCAACTTCATAATGTCATTAAGTGGGATGGCTACAAGGTAAATGTGTGGTGTAGACCAATCAATAGTAGGGCTGCACGTTGAAAATATTGATTGCTATAACCCCAAATAATAAATATGGACTCTTCCGATTGCTGCTATTGAACTGACATGGTATATACCACCAGTGTCTAAAGAGTTAAGAAACGAGTTTAGCACTCATATTTTGTTTGACAGAGATCAGAGTACTCTGTCAAATAATATTCAATTGGTTATATTATAGCAGCAAAATCCAGGGACATTCAAGGAGTCTGATTTTCAAGTACTTTTTTAAGGGCATTTTCTGAATATTCTAAATTCAAGGAGTTTGGCCAAAATTCAAGGACTTTTCAAGGCTGTGCGAACTCTGTTTTAGTATCTATTTTAAATTTTTTCTTACACTGGGCCTCCTTGTGCACTCTTCACCATGAATAACCTCTCTACTGTATGAGCAGCATATGTGTGTACAACCAAACTTTTCGATTTCAAAAATCGAATAACATGTGGTAAGCCTGCCATTAGTGCTTCTTTTGGTAACTAAAAGACAAAAAATACATTGTATTTAAACAAGCTTGCATCCACAAAATGTTACACTTTCTTGTTTATCGATTCATTTGGTTTTATAATGACATTTCAACATTAACCCCTTGAAACAAGAGGCCGCTTTTGCGGTTCAGGAACATGATACATGCACGTCATAATTTCATTAACTTTTTACCCAACGTAACGGCCAAAACCGGCCAGCGCTATTCACGAAGAATACTATCCAATTTTCAATATTTTTTCATTTTTTTATCACAAAAACATAGCTTATGACCCTTCATTGGAACGAGCTCATTGAGCTCGTTCCAGTGAGGGGTCATAAGCTATGTTTTTGTGATAAAAAATGGAAAAAATAAGTAATTCAAGTATTTTATTTGCAAGTGTCGTCTGCTTTTCGTGTTAGGTAAAGGGTTAAGTAGGATGGCTGCCAACTGAATGTGTGGGTAGACCAATCAATATTTGGAGACCGAAGGAAAAATTAATTGCTCTACTCCAAAATAATGAATGTGGATTTTTCCAACTGCTGCCACTGAACTGACATGGAAGATACCACCAGGGTTCAAAGGGTTATATGTCACCACATATCAACAGGGGTGTAAGTTGCTGCAAGTCAAAAAGCCGGAATATTCATAACAGGAGTAATATAAGTTGAAACAGGTCAAAAATCAAAACTAATCACACCTGATGCGATCATAACTTGTCTCTGCAAGACTCAGCCTCACGACAGGCCCATCTGGGCTAGTTTGAACTAAGATTGGCCTGAGATGAGGTAGAGTCATCTTCACCAGTGGCAAAACAACTGATTTAGCTGTGATAGCAGAGTCCACAGCAAATTCAATAGCAAAGAACCAAACACCTCAGACATACCATAAAAATCACAGTTGTTGGAAATCTGCAAACTTTAGTTTGTTCAAATTCCAAGTACAAATAACTCTACAACAGGAATATTCATGTCCCTGAGCATAGACTTGGACAGTAATGAAATTCTGGAAAAAGCCGCAAAACTTACAACCCTGTATCAAGATTGTTTTATATATGCAGAAACCAAGAGTAACAATTCAGCACACTGAAGTATCCCTCACCCTCCAAAGCTTCAAATTTCACAATGGTTACTTCCCAGGGTTCAAACACTTTTTTTTCCTTCCCAATTCCAAAACTTTCAACCCTATTTCCATGACCTTTCCCTTGTTAGTATAATCACTAATGCTCTCTTTTTCGGAATTTTTAAGGGACAACGGCACAGTGCATCGTTATTACAACAAATTTCCAGGACTTCTCCAGACTACACCAAAAACAACTCCTCCCCACTCCATTTTTCTAAAACTTCCAGGCCAGGAAAAAATATTTTCATTTTCCATGACTTTTCCAGGATTTCACGACCCGTATGAACCCCGACTTGCTTTCATCACAAAAAGCAAATGACATGCAGTTGTATGATACCTTATTGGAAAGGACTTAGTTGGGAACAAAAAGGATGGGGGTCTGTTGGACATTACTTGGGAGTATAGAGTTACATAAATCATGTAATACACAAATCACGTCAACTGGAAGCAGATCAACACTTGTCAGAAAAGTATTCATATCCAAAAAAGTCACAAATGTATCATTTCTTAACATCCAAATATCACAATTTCAAGTTGGATAATTAAACAGATCTCAATGAGAGCTTAAGTTCCCTGTTGCATAACAAGAAGAATATTCACTGGCAGAAATTTGAGTATTTTGACATCAGTGTACAGAGGGTTAAAGCAAACTGAATCCACAAATCGTAAATTTGAGTTCTACTGAAACAAATTCATTTCAATAAAGAGTTAAAAGCCAAACCAAGTGTGTTAACCCTTTACCCAACTTATACGATATCAAAATTTTATTATGTTAATTACATGTTTTTCAAATTTTTCCCAAAAAATCAACTAAACCGTATCATGAGACCCCCTGATTGGAACAAGCTCAATGAGCTCGTCCCTGTGAGGGATCATATGATATGGTCATGCTGAAATTTTTTCAAAAGTAGTTTTTTTTCGACTGTTCAATTTGTAAATTACATGGGCAGAACTGTCAATTTGTTAGGTAAAGGGTTAAGAATGCAGCAAAATAATTCAGAGCCCTCTTCTTCTGGCCACAAATATGAAAAAAAATGTTTAGTTCTGTTGAAAAATTAATTAACATACCTGACTTCTGAAGACCATTAAATATTTTATACAATCGGCTTTCAAGACAGGAATAGCATCAACTGAAAAGACAAAAAGTGTTTAAAATATCAAAAACTTGTCAGTGAGGGACAAAGCTATTCAGACAAATGGACTCTCTTTAGATATGAAAATCCTTACAGCAAACCCAAGTACAAAATGCATGGGACCCCCAGAGTTTGAGATAGTCCCTTCAATGTGAGATGAGGCCCTATCAAATTGTGTAATGCCCCCTCCCCTCCCTCAATCAGACAAATTGTTTGATGGGGTTCCCTGGATATACTATAGGGCCCCTAACAAATTGATTTCTGCCATTTCCTTCTTCGCAGATTTGCAGTAGCATAAATCCGCCACATTCCATAGGAGATTGCATCAGTAAGTATCAAATTTCACAATTTTTTTCTCTTTTTCTCATCAAGTTGAAAACAAGTCAGCCTGGTGTCCCTTAATTGGGTTATTCAAGCCAAAATAGGTTATGCAATTCTTGGGGAGGCATAACTAAAAATAAGGTTAACCAAATTTCAAATTTTGCAATCCCTGCTCAAGGATCTACAAAATTTGTTTGATCATCCAATAACTCTTACCGGTAAGTGCCAAATTCTCTTTAAAATGCAAACAACTTATGTATCTTTTCTCTGCTGATGAAATGCTGTTTTATGATATGTGATTGGAAATTGTAGTCACAGCTGTTTACAAGTGGGTCACATATCAGTTTATCATAAGGATTAATCCAGCATATTCTGGGCCAATCAGATCAGCCCTGCATATCCTAAACGATCATTCGTAGGTTATTTCCAGGTCTGAAGTCACAAAAGGTAGAAAGGGTTCTGTAAGAAAATTATGACTCTGCATGGAATTCCTCCCTAAACCTGCCTAAACTTTAAAAAAAAGAGCCTGAAACTGAAGAATTATTAAAAGGGTAATCTGTTCATTCCACTTTGTTCAATTTGTAAAAGATGTGGGTAGATGCGACCAATCCATTAGGTAAAGGGTTAAAACAATTTTGATTTGGCCTCACCATTAATTACCAAGCTAACTGTAAAGACATTCATGTAAGGCCAGATACACATAAATCATGTTTACTCCTGAATAAAATTTATCCATCTGAGTGTAAATGGGTATAATAAATCAAAACGTGTATACCACAATGTTTTCTGTGAGAGCTTTCTCTGTAATGGTTTACTATTACTCCACCTTGTAGGTCTTTACCGTTATGTCTTTAGTGCGTTACAACATATGACACATGTCCTTACCATTAGATATATAATGATGAAGGCCATATAGTTTGAGGCCTTCATCATTATCATTAGATGTCTAATATTAAGGTTAACCAAATTTCTGACTTCTGAAGACCATTAAATATTTTATACAATCAGCTTTCAAGACAGGAATAACATCCACTGAAAAGACAAAAAGTGTTCAAGACAGGAATAGGAGGTTGTATTGATGAGTGCTGAGCTATTTGTCACATCTGGGCTCAAAAACATATCATACCCAAAGGATAATTAGTCATTTCCCATTCCGATGCACACCGACTTGACCTGCAGGCTTGATTACTTGTTCTGAAGCCTTCATCATTATATATTAAGGAGTAAACATGATTTATGTGTCTCTACCGTTACATGAATGTCATTACAGTTTGAGAAACATAAATCATGTTTGACCTGCAGGCTTGATTACTCGTTCTGATTACAGAGAAAACTATCACAGAAAACATTGTGGTATACACATTTTGATTTATTATACCCATATTTATTAATCCATATTATAGCCATATTTATTAATCCTTCTGAAAATGGAAGGATAAACAATAAATGTTTGAAGATAAGTCATCGGATCATTTCTACTGACAACGTCCCCTACATACTGAATAATCCTTACCATCTGTGTCCTGTAGGTCTGGCATTACCTGTCCTTGATAAAATTCTGTACAATTCACTAAAGCACTCATTTGGGTTATACCATGCTGGAAATAAAAGAAAAACAAGAAAATATCAACAGAGCACTATTAACAAAACACAGCATTGTGATCAAACCCAAAGGTTAGGCATGACGGTGCAGGTTGTAAAACAATGGAGGTAAACTGAAGCAGCTACAGTTGTCAAAATTTCAGTTAAAATAGATTGTGTACAGGCCTGTAAATTTTTGTTTTGGTGTATGTCATGAGTGGTGAACGATCTGTGACCTACAAGTTATAACAATGGGTAAAGGTCGTGACACACGATTCAAGAGTGAGCACAGTATTAAGTATGAACAAGACACTTCAGTCATGAGTAACCATAAAGTAAAGTATGAACAAGATCTGTCCATCAAGTCAATTTTTCTGACAAGACAAAGTTAGAATACTTGATTGGTCTCTGACCTTGACTTTATTATGACTGTGAGTGACCTTTGACCTATGTGGGATATGAACAACATCAATCCACTAAATAATTTAGTTGATTAGACAAAGTTAGAACTGAGGAACAAATGAACGTCTCTGACCTTGATCTTTGAGCTATGACCTTGTAACAATGTAATGACACATCTTCAAGTAATAAGCAAACCTCTAGTGAAGTATGAACAAGACCAGTCCATCAATGAATACTTTTCTATAGACTGGACATAGTAAGATTTGAGAAACAAACAAATGAACAATCTTTGACCTTGATGTGATGACCATGGGTCAAGGTCATAACACAACCTTGAGCCATACACAATCACTGTATGATGTATGAACAAGATCTGTCTATTGAGCAATTGTTCATCAACTGGACAAAGTTAGAATGGAGAAACAAACAAATTAAGTTTGTGACCTTGACCTTGGAGCTATAACCTTGGGTCAAGATCATGACACACTGTTTGGTCATAAGCAATCTTTGTGTGAGGTGTGAACAAGACTGGTCCATTGCATGATTTTGAATAGACCAGACAAAGTTAGAATGGAGGAACAAACAAACAATCTAGGTCATGACACCCTCTTATCTCATAAACAATCATTGTGTGAAGTATGAATAAGATCGGTCTGTTGAATAATTTTTATGAACCAGACAAAATGTCTACTATTCTGTGATAGTGCACCACACACATGGGTTTTTCTAGGTGCAGGGAAGACAATGCACCCAGCCAACCCTTTAGAAGCTCCAAGAATCAAAAGTGTTGTCGCATGCCTCAAATTCCAAGTCCTAACTTATCACTGAGCAGGGATAGATTATTGCAGAATATTGCAGAGAAATACTTGGAACAATGTTCAACTGAGTGTGATGTATTGTTAACTTCATTTCTCAAACCAATGAAAAGAACTGCATTGCTTATGTGTTTGATGTAGTTTGTCATTTAAAAACTGAGCAGTTGAAAAGAAAAAAAAACTTTCCAAAATTTGAACTAAACCATGCAATGTGACCCCTCATTGGAACAAGAGGTGGCTCTGCCTAGATAGCTCCGCTGGGGGGTCACTACTTTTAGGGGAAGCTAAATACAAGACAAGAATTAAAGTGTTACTGCTTGTGATCTTAACCTTCATGACATGACAATGGGTCAAGGTCATGACACAAGGTTAGGTTATGGGTAACAATTGTAAGAAGTATGAACAAGATCTGTCACACAGATTCAATTATACAGTCCAGACAAGGGCTATATAACAATATCAAAGTCTTGTTGTCTGTGACCATGACCTTGATGGTATTACCTTTGATCAAAATCTCCACACACTTTTGTGTCATAAGAAATAATTGTGCTACCTATGAATAAGATGTGTCAGTCATACAAAGTTATATGAACCAGACAAGGGCTGTCTAACAATATAAAAGTTTTGCTGCCTGTGACCTAGACCTTGATATGACATTGGATCAAAATGATGTACTTTTGAGTCATGAGCAATACTTGTATCAAGTATGAACAAGATCTGCCAATTAGATAAAACTATATGGACCGGACAAACAAAATGTTGCTGCCAGACAGACGACAGATGGATGGACAGACGGATCAACAACAGTCAACTTAGCATTAGAAAAGCTCCACCTGACAGAAACAGTGGTTAAGTTATGGCCCAGATAAACAAATGTCAAAGTTTTTCTGCATGTCACCTTATCATAGGGTCTGTGACCTTGACCTTGAGGGGCACATACCATATTATAATTCATGACACGCTGTCTTTTGATATTACATATTGCTATAAAGTTTCATTAAAATATATTCAGTGAGTAAGAAATTATGGCTCGGACAAACAAACGTCAAAGTTTTTCTATGTGTCACCTTATCATAGGGCCTATGGCCTTGACCTTGAAGGGTACATAACATATTATAATTCGTGACACACTTGCTTTTGCTATTACATATTGTTATGAAGTTTCATTAAAAAATATTCAGTGGTTAAGAAATTATTGCCTGGACAAACAAAATGTTGATGACAGATGGACAGATGGATGGATGACGGACAATTTAGCCTTCGAAAAGCTCCGCTGACATTTGGTCAGGCTGAGCTAATAAGCTCACATGTTAAGGTTTTGTTGAATTTTTTGAAAAATTTGAAATAATTTAACCCTTTACCCAACGGAACGGCCAAAACCGGCCAGAGCTATTCTCAAAAATCGCCAATTCATTTTCAAAATATTTTCATTTTTTGTCTCAAAAACATAGGTTATGACCCCTCGTTGGAACGAGCTCGTCCAGCTCGTTCTCGTCGAGCTCGTTCCAACGAGGGGTCATAACCTATGTTTTTGAGACAAAAAATGAAAAACTTTAGTTATTCAAGAATTTTTTTTGCAAGTGTCGTCTGCTTTTCATGTTAGGTAAAGGGTTAAAATAACAAATACTGATATATACATATATTGGGTAAAGGTTAAGACAATATCGTGACAACAACACAAGCAATATCAAGTTAAACTGACACTGCCCACTTCAGAAAATTCTAACACCTGATGCTGGGGGCTGAGGTCCTATTATATTAGTAAAGCAGAACTTGCCTACTGCAGTGAAACAGCATTGTTCTATGTTCCTTGGCTCCAACATAAATTAGAGTGAACAAGCATAAAAAAATAAATAAAAAGCTTACCTTCTGAGTTTGGCCTTTGGATACTAATGATGTGACAAGATAGAGAGCAGTGTCTTTATTTTTCCAGTTATTCTTTGGATCTTTAGCATGTTCCTACAAAACATTGATCATTTCAATGTTAACCCTTTGAATATGTGAGTCTGCTTAGAAGGCCCAGGAACATGAAAAGTCTCATAATTTCATTAAGTAGGATGGCTGCTAAGAGAATGTGCTAAACCAATCAATATTTTCAACATGCAGCCCTAAGACTGCATGTTCAAATTATTGAGTGGTCTACCACTACCTGGTGCCATTGCACTGACATGGAAAATACTTTAGGGTTCAAAGGGTTAAAACAAGGTTCATACATAATGCAGATAAGGTTTTGCTACAAGGCCACACAAAGTAGATCTTCTGTTTCTCAGGCCATTATTTGTAAAATTGCATGCGGGCGAGCAGTTTTTTATTTTATTTTTTATTTCAGTAATTACTTCTTTGCCATCAAAAGTTCATGTTCTTGGTTCAAGTTTTAGGCCTCATAATCTACAGAATAGCACGGGTGGTGGTGTATTTCATCCCTTGAGTGCAAGCAGGCTTTGCAATGCTAAAGCATTGCAAAGCCTTCTTGCACTCAAGGGACAAATTCATCAAACTTTTTAACTTGGGTAAAATATCAGACATGAACCATTTAATTTTTATTTTTTTTAAGTTTAAATTGGTTGTAAAAAGAGAGCATGCGGCGGCCAAAAGGACCATGCGGGAGGGCCTGAGAAACAGATTTTTAATTTTTTTAGGCCCAAAGTGTATTTACTTTTCAGCATATCTTACAGTACAAATTTTAACCCTCAGATTTGTTTTGCAAAATATATTTTAAAATTTTTAAAGGGTAAATTCTTCATCACAGTACAATGACATGAACTCTAATAAGCTATTTTTATTATAGGTGCTCTACCCATGTCATGCGTGAACATTCTATCAACTTTTTTAGGGAGTGTGATGGCTCAGTGGTTAAGGCATTGGACTTCAAACCAAAATGTCCATGGTTCAATACCTGCCAGGTAAGTCTGGAAATAAGCAATCTGACATTTGCAGAATGAACTCCCCAAGAGTGAATTTTCTGATGCTATCCCATACAGTGGGAGAATTTATCCTCTGGGCACCTCTTCCTGTTTAGGCTTCAGACCTTGATTTAGATTAAGGTTCACAAAGGGTTATTTAGAGATGCTACCTGCTGTGCAGGGTAGCATCACAAAATTCACCCTCTGGGGACCTGAAACAAAATTTGTTGAAGAAGTAGATTTTTTCCATTTTCTGTCTCCACAATATAGCCTATGATTCCTCATTGGAACAAACTTATTGAGCTCATTCCAATAAGGGTCATAAGTTATGTTTTCAACACAAACTATAACAAAATCTGAACAACAATTTCGTGAATAGTGCTGGTCGGTTTTGAATGATAAGGTAAAGGAATGACATATGAGGAAGAAGTATGTCCACAGAATAGATAAGGAATTTCTGAACACTGTCTGTCAGAGATAATTTATAATCAAACACAGTTTTTAAAATAATGGGGCACATGTGTGCATTTTGAAATCCTTCCATGTAGAAATGTAAGGTAGAGTTAATGTTCTGGATTTTAATGAAATCAGAGATGTGAAATGAAATATTGGTCATGTCATAATATGAAAGTCAACGATTTCTGTACCTCTTTCTATGCAAAGACAGGAAAACATATTATCAGTAAAATAGAAATTCTAAATTCCACTTACTGCCAACAAGCTCTGCACATATTGTGAAAAGTTCTGTATTACTGGCCCCTCAAATGATTTACATAAAGATTGAACTAAATCACAGGCAGCACGTCTTCTTGTATCAACATCTGGAAAATTATAAATTCATAGCAATTTGTATATTTTTTATACTTACCAATGGCCCAGGCTAGCTGGTGCTCAACTCAAAGTTATCAAGGGCCAAACACAAATTTTGAACCCCCCAATCCCAAAAATTTGCTTGCAAAACCAAAAATTAAAAGTCCTATCTGGACCTCCATACATTTACTCTCCACGCATGCGCCGATGTCAGGAAGGGACCGGAATTGGCGCCAAAATCATTCATTGTAGAAGAGAGTACTACATAAAAATTCAGCGGGGAGGTATGAGTGCCCACTCATGGGAGGGCCATCTCCGTCTGGGCCATTGGTAAGTATAAAAATATACAAATTACTATGAATTTATAATATTTTTACACTGTAAACCAATGGCACAGACTAGCTGAATCGTAAAAAGGTGGAAGGTCTAGGATTTCAGAAGCAGTAGATCAACATAGTTCCAATCCTGTAATCCAAGGTGAAAGGAAATTAAATTTATTAGGAATTACATGTATTTCTCTCTATACAGTAATAGAGAAGACATATCATACAAAAGGAGCCCAGTTCAAGTAATTCTGTATACTTAGCATGAAGACTATGCTAATTGGATGTAACAAGTTCCCAATTTTTAAGGTTAGCCCGGACTAAGCCCCCAAAATTAGGATGGCATATTTGAGAATGAGAGAATATCCCTCACAAACATACGCCATATACCATAAAACTCCAGCTGAATGCAGGATATAATTACGGACAAAACAGCTTCCCTCATAGTTACATACCTATCAAGCCAGAGGAGAGGTAAAAATTACCCCCACCCCCTTTCTTTTGAAGGAATCTTCAAAAAGAAAGAGGGGAGTGCTCTGGAATCAGTAAAGGCAGTACCAAAAACAATATAAATATTCGTCGAACAGGCACTCAGGTATTAATTATTATAAAGAAATGGTGCTTAACGCCACTTCAGAAGTTAAGGCTATTGCGACGAACCCGGTAATTAATTCAAAGTCATATCGAACCCTCCACACCCTCCCTTACTTAATCGTTCTTGTGTTAGACATAACATAATATAGGAACCGCAATGGTTCCCTCACGTCTAACCGACTCCATTATGCCACTATGGGCGGAGAAGGACACGAAGAACAAAAACTTCCCCTGATAAAGAAGGTCCTGGGGAACATCCCATAACAGACACTTGAGAAGATTGAACCAAGGTTTCTGTGACGACAGAGGTGCTACTAGTTGGATTCACAACGAGACTGTTTTATCTTAAACAAAATCTACTGAATCAAATGAATTGGAGGATACGTATATCCTATCATCCATCCCCATGAGATCAGCATAGCGTCTACTGCATACGCTCAATGGTCTGGGCATGGTGACACAAACGACGGTAACTGATTGTTCCGGTGTGTCACAAATGGATCTATCATGGGGTGATCCCTCTGGTAGCAAATCAATCCAAATACTCGCTTGTTGAGTGACCACTCCAATTGCAACAGGCAACTTCCCGAGAGAGTGACTCTGCTAATACGCTCAGACGACCCTGTATATGACGGATAGAAAGATGAACATGATGATTCATGATGTATTTGGAAAATCTAAGTTAGTTGGCATAACGGAAATGAATGGGTGCAGCCCTGGATCCCGATGTACGCTAATACTGTCGAGTTGTCCGACCAAATTGAACAGGACGTTTGTTATTATGTGAATCCAATGTTGTAGCGCTAGTTATAATTAACATCATCTCGTTGATGTTTATGTGTTTCTCCTCAAACCAAGGGTCTCAAAGACCCTGACACTTCAAGACTGCGGGACTTAGGGTCGCGCCCCAACCCACCTGACTCACATCCGTCATAATCGTGAAAGCCGGATCCGGCAGTTGCAGGGTAACTCTCTGAGTTAACCACTGAATATCTGCCCAATTTGAACCCAAGTTTTACTAGGTCTGTTAAAACAATACTGGTTCAAGCGAAAGCGTCTTCACACTCCAGTTCTGAGTAAAGAATATCTGGAGGGGCTGTGCGCGCAGGCGGCCCATCGGAATGAGATCCACAGCTGCTCTGCACAACTCCAACAGTCGCATGAATTCCCTCACTATTAATGCATCTGAGTGTAGACAAAAGTGAGCATAACAACTGACTAACTTCGCTCTGGGTAACGGCAGACAAACCAGATTGTTGGGAGTCTCAAAGCTCAATCCCAAGTGAATAGACTTGTACGGAGCTAGATCCGACTTTTTCTCGTTTACGATGAAACCGAGACATCGGAGCAATGGAAGCAGACTCTGAACATCGTTCTGAAGAGTAATTCTGTTGCCGTATCCCTGCAGAAGGTCGTCCAAGTAAGCCGACGTTACCACAGACAAACTAGCTCGTAAGTAAGACATTACTGAGTTCACTATTTGAGTGAAACACCCAGGGGGCCGGATTCAGACCAAAGCATATTGTTCTGAACTGATACACCTTCCCTTGTACGGTGAACCGCAGGTACTTTTAGAATGCCGGATGTACCAGGACATGAAAGTACGGATCCTTAGATCTATGCTTGTCGCATAGTCGATCACTCGAACGTTCGCTTTTACCAACTGAATGATTTCCATAAATAAACTTTTAGAGCCAAGATAAACTTGTTATCCAGCTCAAGTCTATTACCGGTCAGAATGAGCCATCTGGCTTTGGTACGAGGAACAGGTGACTGTAAAAATCTTGAGAATCCTGATTCTCGATGACCTGTATTGCTTCCTTTGATAAGAGAACTTCTATCTCCAGTAAGAAAAACTCTCTTATGCAAGAATTTGATGGAAGATTTGTCCAACGCGGACAACTTGTTAGTGGGTTTTTAACTCTGAATGATAGCCGTAAGCTGTCCCAGACTACACTTCTCACCCACTGATGTTCTGTTAAAGTTATCCAGTTTTTTGCGAAGCTTGATAACCTTCCGCCAACTAGCCAGCAATAGAGGTCTAAACCATCACATGTACGACCTGCGAGGCTTACAGGAGAAGGAACCACGTCCTCCCCGCAAAAAACGTCGTCTCGTCGGCCTAGGGGCGTCTGACCTATAGTCCCGATCAGACCTATGCCCCTTTCCCGAGTCGCTATACTGACAAC
Source organism: Pictodentalium vernedei (assembly GCA_031216915.1). Classification (NCBI taxonomy): domain Eukaryota; kingdom Metazoa; phylum Mollusca; class Scaphopoda; order Dentaliida; family Dentaliidae; genus Pictodentalium; species Pictodentalium vernedei. The sequence continues at coordinate 164,677,645 of CM062291.1, read as the reverse complement.
CTCCAGAATAATTACAAGAGGGTTTCTTGAACCCTCAAGAGGCGTTTCCATTTGACAATTTTTGTATGGAATGCCCTCCTTTACTCTTGTCTGCTGAAGCAGAACGTTGATACGCCAACTTCAAAAGCAGAGCACAAGATGCTTTCTTAGTAGCCTGTTCATAGACTAATGAAAGCTAGTCGTCGTTAAAATAAAATGTCCGGAAACCGGAGCAACTTGGAGAGAGCTTTTCACCTTGTCATCTTATCAGTGATGACGACGTACGGGCAGCATCACATCTGATTAACTCCAGATTAGCCACTGTTAGGGCGAAGTTATACATGGTATACATAATTGCCCTGGAAAGAACTCTAAGAGAGGTACGAACATCCTCAAATTCATTTCCCTTGAGACGTTGCGTCATAGCTCTTGTAAGGTGATCTGCGTAAGACATAACGTCCAAATTCGCTCTATTTGAAGAAATTGCCGTCTCAATTGTGTCTGAGCGAATAGTGAATGATACAGGTAAGGATTCCTCTAGATCCCTGGCCTGCTCATCCAAACGCAGAAGAACTCTCTGAACATCTTCCTGGACTGTTTTTAACTGAACATGGTCCAAAAAATGGTATGCATACGGAAGATGAAGATAAGAAACTTTCTTCCTCACACTCAAGAGGATAAATACATCTTCCTCCTTTGTCCGGGTAAAGTCTGCACCTATCTCTCTCTTATCATCACAGCATTCTGATTCGGTGGAAAAAAAGCAGGGTAGTATTGATGGATGAAAGCCATCGCAACCATGTACTGTTCCGAAAGGGAAGGGTAATCCTCTTCCTTATCCCTTTTACCATCCAAGAGAATCAGTTGCAAATCTCGGTCCATTGCATCTGCGCGAACAGACGACTGGACCAACCCAGCACCGCCCGACAGCTCAGATTCTGTGTCTGAGGGAGGCTGCATCTGCACTTGCTGGGATGCTGCAATTAGCTGCGCAATCTGCGACAGCAAGTCCGTCATCGAGGCCTGAGGAGCAGCGGATTTCCGTTCCTTAGCTGCATACTGCTCCTGAGACGGACTGTCAGAAACGGATCCTTTCTCCGAGCATCCCGATGATCAAGGCCTCGTCTCCCTAGCTACCGGATGGACCGACTTCACGGACGAAGAGGGGTTCCTTCTTCGCGCAGCAGGCTGGAAATCCAAAGTTGGGTAGCTAGGATGCGGTAGTGGGTGCTTACATAACGTAGCGGAGGAAGCCGTGACTGAAACCGACCCCGGCTGCAGACTAGATGGAGTGTCCTGAGTGGCGGGCGGACATATGCTCCGTCTCGTGCAAGTTTCCAACCCAAAAACTTCATTTCGGCCTTGTGAAACGTAGCAGAGGAAGTCTTGACTGAAGCCGACCCCAGCTGCAGACTAAACAGAGTGTCCTGAGTGGAGGGCGGACTATGCTCCGGCTTGTGCAGGTTTCCTAAAACAACATCTGACCCCAGACGTTGCTATATTAGGGAGAGGGGCCTCTCCCACTCGCGGTCTATCAGAACTCGCAGAGTACCAGAACTTGCAGACTTCTTCCCTATTTCCATCGTTGCTGGGTGAGCATTTATATAATAGTGCTCGCTCTACCCAATCCACTTTTTAGACCGCAACAGACTACCCGGCACCCACAGATGGAGTACTGCTTCACCGGTCGAGCTAGCTGCTTGCAAGAGATTAACACCTTTACCAAAGGCCCTAACTCTTGCAATAATGAGCACTGCAGCTAGCTCTATATGCTCCACAGAGCGCGACGACGGTAGCACACTTGGATGGGTGTCAGAATATCATCACCATGTTCATGTTCCTCTGAAATAGAAACTGACAGAATGAATTAAAATGCAGTATGAGGCTCTGATCCTCAGAACCTCACCGCCAACAATGTACCGCGACACCCGACTCCAACATCAGTCATCCCAGTGCTACACAAGAATGACAAGAGTCCGCAGGAGTGTATCAACTAAAGATGATATCAGTCCTCCAAACTCCACAACAATATATATATATATAACTGGGATACATGAACAATAACAATCATAATTAAATTCAAAATATTTTTTGTAAACAAGACTTTTTTTTTAAAAACGCCCAAGTTCCCAAAGGGAACATGAAGAGCCCAAGGGCATCCCGATAGAGCCTAAGTGTGGACAAAATCGAAAAATTTTATGAGCTACACTTCCGGAATAATAATCCATGTATTCTACAATATATTACAGTAATAGAATATAAGAAACTACCTAAATATGAGAACGATGAAAATGTAAACAATGTCAATGTGAACAAAACATCAGGCCCAAAATCAGAACAAATTGAAATGCTATCAAATGCAAAGCTAGATCTTCATACGAACAAAAAATGATACATTGGATAGAAGATGCAAGACTAAACGGTCTCACACCGCTAGGGTGAGGATGTAACCCTGGAGAAGAAACAGAATAATATTCTGTAATAACTGTTAAACTCCCAAGAAATTTAATAAAAAATTTCAATAAAAAACTGTCAAAAAGCTTAAGAGTTTAACAGGAAGGGTTCATGGAAGGATAGGAAAGGAATACTTAACACACAGTGGAATAATCATTTTTAAAAATGATGACGTCAGGCATATGTCCCAAAATTGGGAAATATGAAATAATTTTATAATTATTATAAAGTTACAGCCCTGAACGTCCAAAATCACCGTTGAACACTTCCTTCATCCAATAAGGGCCTTGTATCCACCAATTCTTGCATTGATTTGTGTCTGGCATCCTCAAAAAAGGAGATTTTAAAGCACAGATGTCATTTCATTGTTGATGACTTTTAGAGCCAAACAAAGAATAATGTTGGCACCAATTCCAGTCACTTCCTGACATCTGCGCATGCGCGGAGAGTAAATGAATGGGGGGGCCAGATAGGACTTTTAATTTTCGGTTTTGCAAGCAAATTTTGGGGATTGGGGGGGGGGGGGGGGGGGGGTTCAAAATTTGTGTATGGCCCTTGATAACTTTGAGTTAGCACCAGCTAGTCTGGGCCATTGGTTTACAGTGTAAAAATATAGTGAGTAAGATAACAAAGCTGAGAAAGAGGAAATGTTTAGAGCTGAAACGGTTAAGGGATTTTCTTGATTGATTAATAATGTGGATTAACTTTGGTTAACCGATTAATCACTTGTCCAAATAGATGTCTGAATAATTGCCATACTGTTGATGATTTACAGCATGAAATGTTTACCCAAAACAGACTGGGCATTTACACAAAAATCTCCATTCAAATTTACTATGTTTTCAATTTTTGTCTCCAAAACATAGCTTAAGACCCCTCATTGGAATGAGCTCATTGAGCTCGTTCCAATAAGGGGTCAGAAGCTATGTTTTGGAGACAAAAATTGAAATTTTTTTAGTAATTCATGAATTTATTTTTCAAGTATCGTCTGCTACCCGCAATGGGTAAAGGGTTAAGAATGACCATTTCCAGCTACAGATACAGCATGATGATCATGCAAAAAAGTAACGGATAATTAATCAATTGCTTTTTGGATCGATCAAGATGTTGATCATTGATTAATCAATTAATCGGTTAACCGTTTCAGCTCTAGAAATGTTAGAATGGAGCACTTACACGTCAAATACCCTTACCCTCCCTCCCTCCCTCATGCAAACAAAATTGGAATGAAAACAACATGGAAAATACATACTCTGTTCAGAGAACACAGCAGAATGATAAGAGGAGGTTTTAGACTAAATGTCAACAGCCATTGCACCTGAAGAAATTGTCTGATGGTGATCTGATCACTTCATACTTATTTGCCAATACTACTGTAAATGTATACGATGTGTGGTCAAAATCCATAATCCATAACGTAAGTGGAAGGTATGAGCACAAAGCTTCAGATTAAGTACCAAGGGTCATTTCTCCTGAACAAATTGTCCAACCACAACCTCATTCTTTCATGCATACTTATGTATCATACTGTTGGTTGAGGGCTAGAAGCAACTACCAGGGCTTTACAGAAAAGTGCTAAAAGCCACTGTAGTGGCTTTACACTGTACTTATTACTTTGTTTGCTCAGTAGCTCAACATAAAAAATGTTTAACCCTTTACCTAACTAACGGCCAAAACTGGCCAGCGCTATTCTCAAAAATCGTCAATTAATTTTCATTATTTTTTCATTTTTGTCTCAAAAACATAGGTTATGACCCCACGTTGGAACGAGCTCGTTCCAACGAGGGGTCATAACCTATGTTTTTGAGACAAAAAATGAAAAAAATTAGTTATTCAAGAATTTTTTTTGCAAGTGTCGTCTGCTTTATAAAGCAGATTTATAAATTGAAACAAAACAATTGTTTATAAACAAAATCTTACTAAACAGGTGCTCTCTTTTCTTATAGCATGGTACTCTTGATACAAAATATGTGTTACAAATTACCTCTAAAAATAATTCAGCACTCAACATGTTAATGTGTGCAAAGGTTAGTGGAAATTCACTGATAACTGTAGGCAGATATTCAATGACAAGGTTTTAGACATGTCAAGAGCCAAAGCTCTTGATAAAATTCTCAGACCACAACTCAGTTATTTAAAGCTGTTTTTGTTTACTGTCTCTTTGGTTATTTCATACACATTTACCCATTAATCATGCTGATGATGTCTAAGATCAGGGTTTAATCCATAGTATTTGGGATGGACCTTTTTTGGGAGTGGGGACCCACTTCGATTACCAAAACTTGTAAAGTTCAAGCAAACTACATCCTATTTCCAGGGACACCAATTTGTCAGGCACCACAGGTAAGATTTGAGGTCAAGTAATTGAGGCACTTAAAACACCATGACAACTTATCGTATACTAAACCCTGTAAAACATAATCCATGGCAATTTAGTACAGAGGAATCATTTTATATTTTATTCAACTGACAGGAGTTTACTCTTTATCAATTGACTAAAGTGAATTTTTTGATTTGATTGGTTGATAGATACGTGGTATGAGACTATATTTATTGAAACCCACGATATGTCCGCCCAGCCACTGACAAATTTCCAATACCCAGTGGAAGCCTCGTTTCAAAATCTACAAATTGTCCATACCCCGTAGAAGACGCGTCATTCCAGTTTTACAGTGTACATGTATTATATTTTAATTTTTTATCTCCAAAATATAGCTCATGATCCCTTATTGAAATGAGCTTGTCAAGTACTCTCCAATGTGGGGTTCATAAGCTATGTTTTTGAGACAAAAAAGAAAAAAAGAAATTCAATAATTTTTTTATACTAGTCATATCGGCATATTTTCACAAAAACTCTTTTGCACAAAAATTCCACAGAAAGCTGTATGGCTCAACAATGAAATAGATTGTACTTCTAAAATGGAAAGTCAATAGATAAATTTGTTACCCTGTGTCTGATCACGTGGTACGGGATTTTACCTACCCGAAGCCAGCCATATCCCATTCGGCCTTTGGCCGAATGGGATATGGCTGGCTTTGGGTAGGTAAAAACCTGTACCACGTGATCAGAAACGGGTTAACTAATAATAACCTATATGCAAATAGCAGGTCCAAACAGGGCTATTCAATTACGAGATCTCCAATTATGTGTACCTACACATGAAGTTGGACTCTGTGCTGATAGAATGAGACTAGATGTATCAATTTGACATGTATTCCCCGACGAGCAAAAAAAGTCCGGAAAACTGATTCTCTTAAGTTTTCACATCATAACTAAGTTCAAAGTCAATAACGACCAAGACCAAACTCAACCTCAATTTACAGGTACATACCAATGAAAGCGTCAATGACACTGTAGCTCAACTTGACAAACTTGAACTTGGTAAATTAAAAGTGAAATGGTAAAATTGAAAATCATTGGTACCAATGTTATTTGGCGAAATTTCAACTTAACAGCATTGTGTGTGCACAACGTCTAATCCATGCATTTTTAAATGCAAACTGTAAGACTGGCTAAAGGAAGAATGTTGATACACAAATGCAGTAAGTTCAGAGGTTATTGTAAACGGCAACTTTTTTCACAGAAATGAATGGTAATCAATAGCTTTTATCTAGAGGTGTCACCTAATGAGCACACCAAGTTCAAAAACAATCCTATGATAAATGTGGCCTGTAGGCCATGTCAAAGAAGAATGCTGATGCACAAATGCAATAAATTCAATGATGGTTGCGAACAGCAACAGATTTTGATGGAAATGAAAAGAAAATCGATAGCTCCCATTATTGTCACCCTGCATAAGCATACAAATTTTCAAAACAACCTGATAATGAATGCACCCTCTGAGGAATGCCAAAGGAAAATGTTAATGCACAAATGCACTAAGTTTGAAGGTCACTGCTTGTGGCAATGTTTTTTTTTTCTCTTTTTTCATGGAAATTCAGAAATATACCCTGCAGAGAGTGCAAAAAGGATAAGTTGCTGCACAAATGCAGTAAGTTCAAAGGCTGGTGATAACGACAATAATGTTTTATGGAAATGAAAAAAAATCAAGAGCTCACATCTAGAGGTCACCCCGAACACACATACCAAGTTTCAAAGTGATCTGATCATAAATGTGCCCTGAAGGGTGTGCCAAAGTGAAATATTGAAGTCTGACTAAACTAAGTTCAAAGGTCATTACCAGTGCAACATTTTTTGATAGAAATGGAAGAAAATCGATAACTCTCAAATAGATATCACCCCACACAAGCACACCAAGTTTCAAAGTGATCCGGTCAAAAATGTGCACTGCCGGGTGCGCCAAAGGGAAATATTGATGCATAATTGCACTAAGTTCATCAAAGGTCATTGCCAGCGGCAACATTTTTTGAAGGAAATCGAAGAAAGTTAAAAAATTTATAGTAATTTATATATTTTTTATACTTACCAATGACCCAGACTTAGCTGGTGCTAACTCTAACAAAACCAGGGCCAAACACAAATTTTGCCCCCCAATCCCCAAAATTTGCATCCAAAACCAAAAGAAATCATGTCCTATAGGACCTCCATACTACGCCCCCACTGCGCATGCGCAGTGTCAAGGACGTCCCGAAATTGGTGCCAATTATCATTCTTACTGGCAGTGCCTGGTCAGCGCTATGTACTCAGCGGGGAGGCAAGAGTTCCCAACTTCTGGGAGGGACATCCCCGTCTGGGTCATTGGTAAGTATAAAAAATATATAAATTACTATAAATTTTTTAACATTTTTATACTGTACCAATGACCCAGACTTAGCTGAATAGTAAACAGGCTGGAGGGCCTAGGACATAGAGGAAAATCCAATAAGCTCAACTATATAATAAAGAGGTAACCCCTTAAGGAGAAAAGGAGTATTAGGCTTTACATGTATCTTTCTTATTTAATATTTAAATTAGAAAGATACAATACCCTTAATAATTGAGCACAATAATATTCATGTTCTCTATTAACATCCAGTATAACCCTTATACTAATTATTTTTAAAGTAAGCCAATAAATAAAGAAGTCCAGAGAATTGAGACTCTTTATAATCTTTTAAAAGTGTCCGAGTATTGTATATTAAAGCCCGTTTGACACTTGACATATACAAATGCTTCACACCGAGCTACACTTTAAAAATAAGACATGAATGAATTTTAACATTAATATTACACTTTAAAACCATCCCGGAAGCGACTCAGAAATACTGACTTGGAGGAGGCATTCCCTTGCTTTTCACTATAAAGCAGGTGACCTAAGGGAACACCCCCCCCCCCCCCCCCTTCCCCTTGCCCTGGGTCAAATAGCCCAGAGCGAAGAGGGCAGCCGGACGGAGTCACTGCCGGAACAGAAAGCCTGCATAACTAGAGTTGCAACTGTTTAGTGGACGACATTCTGAGCAACAGATAACGGACCTAAACAATGCAGGTCTCCAGAAATGGACTCAGTATTTCTGAGATAAAAATTCGTGAATGTGGATGGCTGAGACCAATAAGCAGCCTTCATTAAATCTGTAATAGCAACACTATTAGCATAAGCCCAGGAAGTAGCAAGAGCTCTTACTTCATGAGCGGAAATCTTAAGCACAGACTGCTGAGAAGAAGATAAACTCTCATAAGCAGTACGGATAGTTAATTGAATCCATCTAGCAATAGAATGGACCAAAATGTCCCTTCTATTAGGCATCAAAGACAGAAAGAAACGTTTCCGTCCCTTTCTGATAAACTGAGATCTCTGTTTATAGATACGTAACGCTCTAACAGGACAGAGTAAAGGCCTACGCCCGTCTGAAGACGGAAGAGCCTTAATAACAATAGGTTCCGGATATTTATTAGGAGCCTGATTCTTAGCTAAAAAACTCACATTAGTAGTGAAGGTGATAGTGTTCCCAACACTACGATAGTGAGAATCATCCACCGACAGTGCATGAAGCTCACTGACTCTTCTAGCAGAAGAGAAAGCTAAGAGAAAAGCTGTCTTATAAGATAAGAATTTGAAATCTACTGTCCCAAGAGGTTCAAATGGCTTTTCCTTCAATTTAAGGAGAACCCAAGCTAAATTCCATTTAGGAATTAATCTAAGAGTTCTGGGTCTATTTATCGAGAAGTTTCTAACCAACTTAGATAAAGAGACATTAGATCCAATTTGTAAACTATCATGATGTGCATAGGTATCAGATAACATAGACCTATAACCCTTAATAGTAACAGGCTGCAGTTTGATTTCGTCAAACAAGTATACTAGAAAGTTTGCAGTGTCTGGTATAGAGGGATCAAAAATATCTACAGAATGATCCCTTCACCAACGGCAAAAAACCTTCCACTTAGCCGCATAGTTTAGCGAAGAGGAGGTCCTCCTACAGTTAGAAATCGCGTCCACTGCTCGTCCTGTAAAGTGCTTGCCATGCAAGAAGGACCGCACAACGGAAAAACGTGAAGGTTGAGACCTTGCGGGTTGTGATGGAGTTGACGCGATTTCCCCTGCGAAAGAAGATCCTCCCGTGGAGGAAGCTTTCGCGGTAGGTCCCACAACATACACCTGAGTAGATTTATCCACGGTCTCTGTGGCGACAGAGATGCTACCAACAGAATCTTGCATTGAGATTGTTTTCTCTTTAGCAATACTTGTTGAATTAACGGCGCTGGAGGATACGCATATCCTATCATTCCGTCCCAAGGGATCGACAGAGCGTCTACGTCTACTGCAAATGCTCGTGGATCCGGACACGGAGACACATACGTCTGCAACTGATTGTTGAGATGTGTCGCAAATAAGTCTATCATTGGCCGTTCCCATTGGTAGCAAATCTGATTGAATACTTGTTTGTTGAGAGTCCACTCCGACGGCAACAAGCGACCCTTTCGTGAAAGGGAGTCTGCTAGCACATTCAGACGACCCGGTATGTGACGGACCGAAAGAAGAACCTGATGTTCTAGTGCAAACAGAAGGATTCTTTCCGTTAGATTGAACAACGGAACTGAATGAGTGCCTCCCTGATTCCGTATATACGCCACTACTGTCGTATTGTCGGATAGGATTTGGACATGAGCATTGTGAATAATGTCCATCCAATGACGTAACGCAAGCCAAATTGACATCATTTCCTTGATGTTTATGTGCTTGCACAGGAATTGCGGATCCCAAAGACCCTGGCATCTCGAATCCGTTGGGATCAATGATGCACCCCAACCTGTTTGACTGGCATCCGTCATAATGGTAAAACTCGGATCCGGCAACTGCAGCGGAACTCCCTGAGTTAACCACTGAATGTTTGCCCAAGTCTGAATCTCTTGTTTCACTTGATCTGACAAGAGAACGTCTACGTCGAGCGAATGAATTTTCACACTCCAATTCTGAGTCAAGAAAATTTGGAGAGGACGCGTGCGTAACCGCCCCATCGGAATGAGATCCGCAGCGGCTCCGCACAGACCTATCAGTCTCATAAATTCTCTCGCTGTGACTTTGTCTGCGTGCAGACAATAGCGAGCATAACAACTGACTAATTTCGCTCTGGTTAACGGCAGACGAACGAGATTGTTGTGCGTCTCGAAGCTCATTCCCAGATGAGTGAATGACTTGGACGGCACCAGATCCGACTTCTCCTCGTTTACTATAAAACCGAGACGTCGGGGCAATAGAAGTAGATTCTGAACATCGTTCTGAAGCGTTAACTCGTTGCCGTACCTCTGAAGAATGTCACCCAGGTAGGCCGACGTTACCGCAGACGAATGAGCTCGGAAATAGATCATTACCGAGTTCATTACCCGAGTGAAAGCCCAGGGTGCTAGATTCAGTCCGAAGCACATCGCCCGGAATTGATACACCACACCTAGGACTGCGAAGCGTAGATACTTTCTGAATGTCGGATGTACCATGACGTGAAAGTACGCATCTTTGAGATCTATGCTTGTTGCATAATTGTTCACCCGAATACTCGCTCTGACCGACCGAATCGTCTCCATATAAAATTTCGGAGCGACGATCAGCTTGTTTATCCAGCTCAAATCTATGACTGGACGGAACGAGCCGTCTGGTTTCGGAACCAGAAACAGATGGCTGTAGAATCCCGGGGTCTCCTGGTTTTCTACGACCTCTACCGCGTTCTTCATTAAAAGAGACTGCACCTCTGATAACAGAGCGTCTCTTTTCTGCGGATTTGACGGAAGTTGAGTCCATTTTGGACTTCGAGTTAATGGAGGCTTTCGTTTGAAGGATATCTTTAGGCCTTCCGAAGTCACTCCTCTCACCCAAGGGTCGTCCGTAATCGACGCCCATTCTTGTGAAAAGCTCAACAACCTTCCGCCAACCGGTACGCGATAGAGGTTTAAGCCATCACCTCCTGGACCTGCGAGGCCTGCGGTAGGAGAAACCACGTCCTCCACGACCCGCACCTCATCCCGTCGACCTCGGGGCGTCCGACCGGTTGTCCCGGCCCGAAGGACTTCCCGAACGAGAGTCGCTACCCTGACGGTCTCTCAGACCAAGAGGACGCACCGGAACCTCTATAGGAACCTCTCTTGGGCGCATTAGACCCAGAAGTGCCTGTCTTATTCTTGTCTGCTGTATCCGACTTCTTAGAAGCAGATTTGAACAACAGAGAATCCAAAGCTTTCTTTGTAATTTTATCATAAATAGCAGAAAGCTTGCCGTCAAAGAGAAGTTCTCCGGAGACCGAAGCGACTCTAAGAGAGTTCTTCACCTTAGTATCCACGAGTGTGGATGTAGCTAGGGCTGCGTCACGTCTAACCAACTCCAGGTTTGCCACAGAAAGGGCGGAGGTACACGTGGAATAAGCTACTACCCTTGAAAGAAGTCTTAAAGAGGATTGTATATTCTGAAATTCTTTCCCTTGAAGGCGCAGTGATAACGCCTTAGTAAGGTGATCTGCGTAAGATAAGGCATCTAAATTGGCTCTGTTAGACGAAATAGCTGTTTCCAACACCGCGGTTGGAATAGAAGCCGACGACGGTAATGATAGCTCTAAGTCTTCCGCCTCGTCGTCCATACGCAGAGGAACTCTCGGGATACCCTGGCCTGCCGTGTCGAATTTATTCCTTGCATTAATGAAAGGCAGGTTGAGAGTATTGGCGGACAAGAAACCTGCTTTCTCCGTCTTGGAAGCAAGTTTAAATATAGCGTCGTTCAATAATTCAAATGTTCTTGCAACATTATTGGACTGTGACAGAAACTCGGGAGCGATGTCCCTGAACCGCTCAAAAAATTCAGAGTCCAATGACGCTATAATCCTCTTGTCCGGAACCGCAGCAGTCTGGCCCGACGGAACAACTTGAGGGAGAAAGTGCCAGATGAAGTCCACGGCAGCTTTATGTTGTTCCGAAAGGGATAGCTCCAAATCATCCGTATCCCTTTCACCATCCGGTCGGACCTCATGATGCTCCCGGTCGTCCGCCCCCGATGCTTCGGCGGAGCGTACCGACCCAGCGCCGTCGGATAATTCTCGATCCGACACCGTTTCTGTCGGCTGCTGGGATGCTGCGATAAGCTGTGCTATCTGCACAAGAATGTCCGGCGTCGAGACCTGTGGAGGCGCAGTCTTTCGCTGCTTCGCCGAGGGCAGCTCCGCATCAGATGGCTCCCGCATACTTTTTCTATGCGAACGTCCGGAGTCCATCGGCCTCGAGTCCCTGGCTGCCGGATGGTGTGACCTGGTCGCCGAAGAATCCTTGATCGGCGAAGCTGGTAAGATATCGGCGGTCACGCAGCCAAGGTGCGGTCGTGTGCGCTGACGAGAAGAAGAAGCCTTAGCAGTCTCCGCGAACTGCCTATACAACGGAGCGTCCCGAGCGACGGACGTATGCTCCGCTTGCGACACATTTTGTACCACAACATCTGGTCCCAGATGTTGTTGTACGAGAGAGGGGCCTCTCTCTCTCGCGGCCCGGCTGGACCTGGACGAGCTAGGAACCGGACTCAAAGGCTTCCTCCGATCTCGCTTACTATCCGCCGTCACTGGGTGTGCACATTGAATGTTTATAGTGCTCGCATAACCCAACATTTCCTCCTGGACCGCATTGGACGAACCCGGCTGCCGAACCATTCGGTGAATGGACGCTACACCGGGCGAGCTAGCGAACGACATTTGTCTAATCTCCATGAGCACTTTTGCCGCTAGCTCTGAATTCATTTGTGACGACGGAAGCGCACTTGCAGAAGATAACATGGAAACATCACCCTGTTCTTGTTCCTCTGAAATAGAAACTGAGAGAGTAGAGTGACCTTGCGGAGAAAGAGCCGGCATAGCCCTTTCTCCAGTAACAACATACCGTGACACACGTTTCCAATGTTTGTCATCCCAATATTGACATATAGGACAGGGATTAGTGCGAGAACACTGACTACAATTAATACAATGATCATGAAAGTCAGAGGAAGATTTCTTCCCATTACAATTTGAAAATATCCTTTCATTGTGAAAAGTCAACAACAAGTCCTAGTTACTCGCACAAACCCCTGACACAAAGATACATAATAACATGATCCATTAATAAATGAAAAAACAATTGCAAATCAAAATAATTTTGAAAAAATATTTTTTCAGCGAAGCCCAAGTTTCTGAAAAGTAACGTTGAGCCCCGATGGATCCGATGGCAAAGTGTGGTCAAAAATTTTAAAATTATATTAAATAATTAATGAGACACTTACGGATAATATAAATGTATCTTATAGTGAGATAAACTACACCAAAGGCAAACAGCCCCCCTCAAAAAAGGCTGTTGCCAATGTAAACAAACAGTGTAAAACACCAGAAAACATGACTCCAGGCACTGAAAAAACTGGCCCGAAATCAGTCATCAAAATTACACTCTATCTGATGCAAGACAGAGACTCCCAGGGGAGAATCTGCAGAACATCAGATGGAAGATGCAGAACACAACGTTTATACACCCATGGGTGAAAACGTAACTATGGGGAAAATAACAGAAACATTCTGTATCCAAGCAACTCTCCCAAGAAAATTTTAGAAATGAACTTTCTCAAAAATATGCCAAAAGCATGGGAGAATTGCAAGGGGGGACTTTAGAAGGCTAGGGGAGAGGAAACACTGAATAAGCAGTGCAACATTTAGCAAGAATGACAACAAGAGGCCCATGCCTCGAAAATAGGCAACTTAACATAATTTCATAAAAAATTTTAAGTACAGCCCTGATTATTTTTTGTCACTTCTTTTTCCTCTCCTCCTTCTATATCCTCCTTAGAATCACCATTTCTCCAAAAATTACGTGTCTGGCATCCTTTAAACTGAGATTTACAAGCACAAAGATCGGTGAGATGTTGACTGATGAAGGGCCAAACAGAGAATGATAATTGGCGCCAATTTCGGGACGTCCTTGACACTGCGCATGCGCAGTGGGGGCGTAGTATGGAGGTCCTATAGGACATGATTTCTTTTGGTTTTGGATGCAAATTTTGGGGATTGGGGGGCAAAATTTGTGTTTGGCCCTGGTTTTGTTAGAGTTAGCACCAGCTAAGTCTGGGTCATTGGTACAGTATAAAAATATCGACAGCTCCCATCTAGAGGTAACACCAAACAAGCATACAAAGTTTCAAACCAATCTGATTATAAATGTTCCCTGTAGAGCGTGCCAAAGGAATATATTGATGCTTGACTAAACTAAGTACAAAGGTCAGTGCCAGCGCCAACATTTTTTTCAAAGCAATCCGATCATAAATGTGCCCTCTAGGGTGTGCCAAAGGGAAATATTGAGGTCTGACTAAACTGAGTTCTAAGAACGTTACCAGTGGCAGCATTTTTTGACGGAAGTGGAAGAAAATCGATAGCTCCCATCTAGAGGTCACCCCAATAAGCGTATCAAGTTTCAAAGCGATCTGATCATAAATGTGACCTGTGAGGTGTAGCAAAGGAAATTGTGTATGTACGTACGTACACCGACAGGCGAGAAGTGACAGCAATAGCTCAGCTTTACTTTGCCAAGTTGAGCTAAAAATCAGCCAATTATCTCAATGTGAGGTGAAAAAGTCTGGAAAACTGTTATTTCAGAAATCACCTGACCGGGACCAAACTCAAACTCGATTTGTTGGTACTAATGACAAATCACATACCAAAAATCAGCCAATTATTTCAATGTATTATGAAAAAAAGTTTGAAAAACTGTTATTTTAGAATGGCAGAAAGATGGAATGACGGATGGACAATGGTAACACTACAAAGGATTTTCAAGGACCACATTGCATCAAATCAAAGACTTTCAAGGACCACTGATATATAAATTACAACATTAGGGTACATGTACAGTACCAGCTGAAGTAAGTTGCAAGATAATATCTTGATTATTTCTCACATATCGCACCTTGAGTGGAACAAGGTTTCATCTGCAATGCTTTAGCATTGCAGATGGCACCTTATTGCACTCAAAGGATGATTCATTCTTTGTTGGCGCTAATAAAATTGTTCCTAGAAAGGCTTTAGATTACTGCTAACCACAAACGTTTTTCAAGAAACTTTGGGATTTCAGGCCCATCTTCAAGCAATTTCAAGGCCATGAAAATAAATTTTATGAATTAACTTCAAGGACTTTCAAGGTCCAGTAGCTAACCCGGAGAAAAAATTACCTGATCCTTCAATATCTCTCCTGATATATTCTTCTGGATTATCTTCAAATAATTCTTCATCAGTTTCTGCAAGCATATAAAAATAAGTACATATCCAAAAGAAATTCACATAGAAAAAACTCTAGCAATGGGTGACATGCTGCAAGCACTGGTTTAAATGTGTGAATTAGATGCAGAAAGATCCATAAAAAATATATAAATACTATAATTAATCTTCAGAACAATTTTCAATATGCTGTTGTGAAGCATTTGCAGTAATCTGAGTACTGAAAACCTGATTAAGGAATCAGGTTTAAATATTAAAAGTGAACAGATAACAGAAATCAAAACAAGAGGCTCACTACACAACCATAAGGCAAAAAGAGCAATTGGGAGTGAGCTGTTCAAGGAAACACCACAGAATTGTGTCAGGTTGTTAATCTCTGTTCAGCCAAATGGGCCATCTCAACCCTTCATTCAATATGAATAGGAGGGCAACTGGAAAAAAAAACATTTCTTGAATAATGAAGGATTTTCATTTTTGCCACAAAAACAAAGCTTAGGCCACACAAAGTAGATCTTCTGTTTCTCAGGCCATTATTTGTAAAATTGCATGCGGGCGATCGGTTTTTTATTTTATTTTTTATATCTGTAATTATTTCTTTGCCATCAAAAGTTCATGTTCTTGATTTATGTTTTAGGCCTCATAATTTACAGAATAGCATGGGTGGTGGTGTATTTTGTCCCTTGAGAGCAAGAAGGCTTTGCAATGCTAAAGCATTGCAAAGCCTTCTTGCACTCAAGAGACAAATTTAACAGTGTTTTTAACTTGGGTAAAATATCAGACATAAACCATTTAATTTTTATTTTTTTTCAAGTTTAAATTGGTTATAAAAAGAGAGCATGCGGCAGCCAAAAGGTCCATGCGGGAGGGCCTGAGAAACAGTTTTATTTTTTTTAGGCCTTATGAAACTTCATTGGAATGAGCTCTATCCAATGATGAGTCAAAGCCATGTTTTCTTAGCAAAAAATTAAAAAATAATAATAAGTTCTCAATGGTTATTTTTTATTCAAAGTGCTGGTCAGTTTTGGCCGTTACATAAAGTAAATGTTTAAAAAAAAAAGTGCTTTTCAATGGAGTATGATGATTTAACCATTGTACCATCACTTTTCTGTAGAGCCTGAAAGTAGATTGTAGCATGCATTATAAGTTATCTCCGCCAACATGTATGGTATATGGAGATTTAATACCTGGATGTTGGTTTTTAAATGTTTAAATGAGACATCCAGATATTAAATCTCCATACACCATAGATGTTGGCAGAGATAACGTTTTTGTCCAGTTTGAAACACAACACATGGTGGAAATAAATTTGTGGATGCATTTCTCATGCTCCGCAATCACTTGGACCAAATTCGTGAATAATAGTTTAGTTTTTATAAATGCAGAAGACAACAGATAGAGTTACATCCCTTGGGTCATTGAGGAAACGAGTAAACAGTATTTTGTTGACATATCGTCCCCAGAGTTCCAATGTGTTCTAAGTGCCTACTGGCACATAGAACATATTGGTACTCAGGGGACGATATTTGCTCTTATTTTATTTTTCTCAAGCTGTTTCATTTAATTATTTGACTATTTAATTTATAACAGCAAAATATGATAGAACTGTCGGAAATCTGATAATATTTGTGACTATTTTCAGGTCTTTTAGTTCGATTTTTATATTGAGGCAACCGGAAGCGAAAGGCTTTCATTTAAACGATATACCCCTGATGTTTCATGTGCCCATATACTCTGGATGTTGCACGTTCTCATATACCTTGGATGTTGGGTGCATCCTTTGCCATGGCTATTTGTCCAAGGCAATCTGACCAATCAAAAGACAGAATTTATCGGGATATAGGGACAA
The DNA here is from genome assembly GCA_031216915.1 of Pictodentalium vernedei. Classification (NCBI taxonomy): domain Eukaryota; kingdom Metazoa; phylum Mollusca; class Scaphopoda; order Dentaliida; family Dentaliidae; genus Pictodentalium; species Pictodentalium vernedei. Next base: position 164,660,730 of record CM062291.1, on the reverse strand, counting down.
ATTTATTTATTTATTTATATACTGAGGTTTAACAACACTTTTAACAGTGAGGGTCATATATGTCAGTGCAGCATGTACAGAGGTAGTGGATGTTCCAACTCTACATCAAAAATCACCAATTTCACTTTGTGTATATAAAATATCAGAAGAATACTATTTATACATGAAAGAATTTCAATTGAACTCACGTCTAAACTGCATGTTTGGAACAACAACCTTCTCACAAATGCCAGCAAGAGTTTTTTCATCTTCAAACAAGGATTTATATGCAGGCCTTTCAGCAACTGATGCTAAAAACTGTATAGCATTACTGACAAGCTGAAATAAATAAAATAAATATAGTACAGTGAAGCCCTGTTAACTGAATAGCCACTTTGTCAATGAATATTATTCAATTAACAGGAGTATTCAATTAACAGGGATTGTGTCCCTTTCCTGTATTCTAGAGATAAACTTAGCATTTATTCTATTATATCTTGTTTGACAGAGCTCCATGAGCTCTGTCAAACAAGATATATTTGATTAAATACCTGTATTGGATGTACTGAGGCCAAATGAGTCAATAAACAAAGGAAAACTGGGGAGAGTCAGGGTAATTTCTCGACAAATTACAAGATTTTTTATTCAATAAACAGGAGTTTACTCTATAAGCTATATTCAATTAACAGGTCAAATTTGTATTGGAGGTATGGTAAATGGTTTTGAGTTTGGAAATTATATTCAATTAACAGAATTATTCAGTTAAGAAATATCCAATTAGGTGGGCTCCACTGTAGTACACACAGAGTTAGTGAAATAGTACGAACCAAGCCATGCTGTCTTGCATATGTTATTACAAGAGGGTTTGTTGTTGGATGATCACATAGGGTTTCTGCTCTAGTCTGTATCAGTTAACATAAATCTACCTTTACACAAGGGCCATAACTCTGGAAAACGTTTGTTGAATCAAAAAATCCTTTTGACATGGACACTTCATAAGTATATCTTCAACTTTTGTGATGGATGGATGGACACCATTTCAATATCTCCCACCAAATTTGTCAGCAGGGGCTAAGAATGTTTTAGGTGAAGATTTAAGTATTAGAGGAACACTGTGTCTTTTGGAATGCCTCCATATAACCCTTATTGTGGATTGTAATGACTGAGTGAAATGACTCACCAAATCATATTTAACCGCTGGACCAGTAGAAACCAGTAAATTCCAAATCGCTGTCACAAAACCAGGAAGATGTGTTGAGAATTCTTCATCATATTTTTGAGCATATAATGCCACATTATCACAGATCTGTGACTTCACCTGTTCCAGTAAACCTGCCTCTTCCTCATCCTACAAATATACAAAAAATGAATTTCACATCACTCAACTGCAGTGTCTGTTAAGGAATAAATTCACACCTACAAACAATTCTTATGCACAAATTTAACAGTCAGCCTGTCAATTCAGATCAAACAAAGAAACAGACTTCATCTATAACTCTTCACTGATGAAACAATGTTCTGCCCTTGTAAAAAGGACTTCAGGGTCTTCTTTATAAACTGCCATTGGGGGCAGTTTTTTCTAAAATTCATGCTAAATTATTATTTTCTTGGGGCCTCCTGATAGGCCTTGGAAAAACATTCTTGGTGCCGTTCTCTGTGGCCTTTCAGCCTCAGCCAAGGAAAAAGTTAAGTCTCAGGAAATAAACTGATGAAATAAATTAATAAATAAATTCTTTGAACACTAATTCTGACTTGGTTTGCTCCCCCAAAACCTGTATGATGAATTTCTTTACATTACTAACATATATTCTTCAAAAGTGTAGAATAAATGCCTACAAAGCATAGTTTTCATCTCTTCACTAAAATTATAATATGCACAAATTCATTGAACTAATCTGCCGATGACAGTTAAAAATCCACAAGTACTTGCGCAAAAGTTGGAAAAAATTCTCAATTACCTGGTCCAACTGTATTTTTATGCTCTGCGAAATAGGAATTACTGATAGTGACATCATTTGAACATCTTTATACTATTCCCACAAGAACATCATTTAAATTATCCCCTCAACAAGATGGGAGCCAAAGTGTAAGTTATTTCTCTCTCAAGTTAACCCTTAACTGGTAGGGTACTGGATTATTTTTGGCCATCAAAATTTGTTCACATGTCTTTGCCTTGTTACAATTTATGGGAGAGTGCCTACAGGCACTCTCCCATAAATTGTAACAAGACAAGTCCCTACAGACAAAACTAGAGGTACTGTGAGCAAACTCACAAAGTGATACCTCCCGCGCCTGAAATGTATAAGTTAGATTATCTCCCCTTGGAAATGTCAGAACGGAATTATATTGCTTCATGCACATCTTCATATGGAGTTCTTCCATTGTGTAAAGTTTCATGAAAATTCTTCAAATGGTTTAGGAGGAGTTGCGCTTACAAGGATGGACAGACAGTATAAGTTAGATTATCTCCCCTTGGAAATGTCAGAACGGAATTATATTGCTTCATGCACATCTTCATATGGAGTTCTTCCATTGTGTAAAGTTTCATGAAAATTCTTTAAACGGTTTAGGAGGAGTTGTGCTTACAAGGATGGACAGACGGTATAAGTTAGATTATCTCCCCTTGGAAATGTCAGAACGGAATTATATTGCTTCATGCACATCTTCATATGGAGTTCTTCCATTGTGTAAAGTTTCATGAAAATTCTTCAAACAGTTTAGGAGGAGTTGCGCTTACAAGGATGGTCAGACAGACAGATTATCTCCCCTTGGAAATGTCAGAACGGAATTATATTGCTTCATGCACATCCCCATATGGAGTTCTTCCATTGTGTAAAGTTTCATGAAAATTCTTCAAACGGTTTAGGAGGAGTTGCGCTTACCATGGATGGACAGACGGAGAGATGGACGGACAGGGTGATTTCTATATACCCCCCCAAACTTTGTTTTTGGGGGGTATAATAATATCACTTCAAAGATAATACGAAACACATCCATTGAGTATGAGGTCCTTCAAATTGCAGTACCGTCACCTCAGAGTAAAGCCCAAATATGGGCTTCCAGCACTCTACCAGTTAAAGATAGGGGATTTTTATAAACGTTTGCTACACTTTGACCATCTGCATCCTGTGACTTCCAGTTGTTTCTAGGTATGTCTTGGCTGCCAATGAAACAACTGCCAAGATATTTGGAATATAACATACCAGGTTACACAAAGACTGCATGTTGGGACAACTGTTCTGTTGCAATACGGGTTAAGTCTAATAAAAATCAAATCATAATGAGAATCATCTAAAAGAAAACAGGTAGACATGGGCCATACCTGAGTCTGTAGAATTTTGTTGTCAGTACTCAATAAAGATAAGAAGTGTGTCATCCATGTTCCCATGTTGTCTTCAAAATACTCAGGAAGATCCTGTAAACAAATAAATTTATAAATTACACCAGATAAAAAGTCGATCCATTATTTTTCCCACTCAAATCTAAAAATGTAACAAAATTAGGTATTTGTTTAAAAAATGATAGCATATATACACAACAGAAGGGTTCATGAAAGTTGTAAAATAACACCTGTGCACAGTATAAATGCCCTGGCACAACGATGTTAGAGCTGTAGGTTTTTAAAATTCTTGTTCGGTTTCGTTTTTGGTTTATCAGGTGGAGTAAAACCTCGGTTTGGTTCGGTTTTCGGTTTGTTCATGAGACCAAATAAAATTCAATAAAACTCATTCTTATGTCCGGAGTCATAACTGAATAGCAGTGAAATTGAGTGAAACTCAATGAATGCCCGAAATAAGCTATAATACATGAAGAATCAGGAAGGCCAATATAATAATTACCTAAATATACAGAACTTTTATTGTGCTTGGCCATTTTTCGAGGTCTGACACCTGCACGCAACTTGAGGAAAGCTGCAAACACAACTAAACTGAAATGTCGGAAATTCACAGGATGTAGTCTTCCCAGAGTAGTGAGAGTACCCAGACACTGCCAATGGCAGTGTCTGGGTACTCTCACTACTCTGGGATGGCTACATTCAGTGAATTTCTGCAGCAAGAGAGTATTTAATGAAAGTGTCAATGACACTGTAGCTCAACTTGTCAAGACAAAGACATGTACATGTATAGTATGTGACACAGCAATGACAAACATCTAGGTAATGACCTGATAACAAAGGTACATATAAAGTATTGTAACGGTCTGTACATAAATACTGACCATTGCCTGTAACAAATGTATAGGTAAAGTATTGTAAAGGTGGGTGACAGTCAGATGCTAAACTAGAAAAGAAACCTTTGAGCCCAGGGTGGGTCTGACTGAACCCACAAATATTTGTTCTCATAGCACAGTGATAACAAAGGTACCCCAAAACACACTCGTTCCTGTCCCAAGGTGAAAACAAAGGTACCCAAGAGTTTTTGTGAAGATCAGTTCATAAATATGAGCTGTATAGAAGTTGTGACAAAAAACTGATTGGACCTAATTTCGGTACAAAATGGCCACTGGCAGCCATCTTGAATTTTGGACCGCACCCAGAAACACTCATTCTCATCCCAAGATGATAACAAAGGTACCCAAGAAGTTTTGTGAAGATCGGTTCATAAATACAGCCTCTACCCTGAGCCGTATTGATATGTGTGCTTACATTGTGTAAGTAGCACTGAATAAATCAAAGTTCATCTAATTTGCATAATTTCTGCACGAAAAAAAACCCCTTACAATATGTGATGTATTCCATGTTACTAAACATTCATACAAAAATTTAATCAAATCAGAACTTTCATACAGAAGTTCTGTACAAAAGACTGATTGCACTAATTTGGGTACAAAATGGCTGCTGGTGGACATCTTGAATTTCGGACCACACCCAAAAACACTCGCTCTCATCCCACAGTGATAACAAAGGTACCCAAGAAGTTTCGTAAAGATTGGTTCATAAATATGGCCTCTAGTCTGAGCCGTATAGAAGTTGTGTACAAAAAACCGATTAGACCTAATTTCGGTACAAAATGGCCACTGGCAGACATCTTGAATTTTAGACCGCACCCAGAAATACTCGTTCTCGTCCCAAGGTGATAACAAATGTACCCAAGACATTTCGTGAAGATCAGTTCATAAATACAGACTCTAGCCCGAGCCGTATTGACATGTGTGCTTACTGTGTGTAAGTCGCACTGAAAAAATCAAAGTTCATCTAATTTGCATAATTTCTGCACGAGAAAAAAACCCGTATTATATGTGATGTATCCCATGGTACTAAACATTCACACAAAAAATTATTCAAATCAGCGCTTTCATATGGAAGTTCTGTGCAAAAATCTGATTGCACCTAATTTTGTACAAAATGGCTGCCATCGGCCATCTCGAATTTCGGACCGGACCCCAAAACACTCGTTCTCGTCCCACGGTGATACTAAAGGTACCCAAGAAGTTTCGTAAAGATCGGTTCATAAATACGGCCTCTAGCCCGAGCCGTATTGGCATTTGCACATACAGTGCTGAAAGTAACACCAAAAAACATCAAAATTAGTCTAATTTGCACAATTTACGCACGAGAAAAAAACCCGTATTATATGTGATGTATCCCATGGTACTAAACATCCATACAAAAAATTATTCAAATCAGAGCTTTCATATGGAAATTCTGTACAAAAAACAGATTTCTGCATCATCGGAACAAAATGGCGGCTGGCAGCCATCTTGAATTTCGGACCGCACCCAAAAACACTCGTTCTCATCTCACGGTCATAACAAAGATACCCAAGAAGTTTCGTAAAGATCGGTTTATAAATACGGCCTCTAGCTCGAGCCGTATCCAATTGTTGACGTACAGACAGACGGCCAGACGGACGACGGATGAAGGGCCATGACAAAAGCTCAAATTTGGCTTCTCCAAAGTTGAGCTAATAAAAAACGAAAAACCTAAGATTACAGGATGTCAACGGTTTCAGTTTCGGTTTTTAAAAAAAACTAAAAACCTCGGTTCGGTTTCGGTTAACCTACAGCTCTAAACAATGCTCATTGCATATCTTCTAAACACACATTTTAACACAAAGAAATAGTGCTGAAATGGTTAACGGATCAACTGATTAACCAATGATCAACATCTTGATCGACCAGAACAGTAATTGATCGATTAACCATTACTTTTGAACAACTGTATTATATGAGTAAACAAAGTAACAAACTTGCTACAAAACATCCAAACATTGTCACACTGGCTCACATCAAATACATGAGACAGAGTTAAGCATGTAAGTTATGTGCTGACATACTTGTTCACTTGCATAATCATTATACTGTATCAGTAGCTAGAACTGGTCATTCTTATCCTTTCTCCAATGCGGGTAGCAGACGATACTTGAAAAATAAATTCTTGAATTATTAAAAATTTTCAATTTTTGTCTAAAATACATAGTTTATGACACCTCATTGGAATGAGCTCATTGAGCTCATTCCAAAGACAGGTCATAACAGGCCTTTAAAAATCATTTTAATTTGGCACACAGATTTGCTCTAATTAGGGCACATTAAAACCAAGAATAACAGCATTATCCTGTTATGTTTTATTGCCATGCCTTTCTTTGTGTTTCTATGATCATTTTATGATGCAAGTTATTCTCAAATTCAGACGAGGTACAGAGAATTTATATATTTTTCTTGATCAGGGTTCCTGCACTTTTCAGGGGGGCAAATTCAAGACTTTTCCATACCCTTTTCAATGCAAATTCAAGACTTTTCAAGGATGGAAAAAAACAAAATTCAAGACTTTTCAAGACTATTCGCACTCCAAGTATGTAACATACTTTGCACTATTAGTGCAAAGTTTGTTACATACTTGTAGTGCATGCAATAATCTAATGCATGCAGCTGTACAGTACTACCAGGTAATATTACCCCGAGTGTATTACAAATCAAATTCTCAAATACACAAAACACTCACCAACATATGGCTATTCAAATGACTTAACTTCTTTTTCCAAATTCAGAATTTTTCCATCAAGTTCACAAACAAGTAGTTCTTTATCTTTTGCTACTTTCCATAATGTGCACAGACACATTTGAGGGCCCACAAAATTTCTGCAGTGAATATGTCCGAAGAGTGCACAGAGTACGATTGGACAGACGTCCCAACAGCAGGAACCAACCCTGTCCCAACTGCCTGAGCTGTACCGGCTTCAACAGCTGGAATAGCAGATGTCGCACAGTGACTGTGAGGACTGTTTTTTACAAAGTTTGTTAAAGTCAAGTTTTTTGCCTTCTCGTTTGCTCATTTGACATGTTTCGATGAAAGTGTGTGCGAGCGAAGAGCAGCCTCTCCCATGTTCACTATGCTAAAATTTTTAGAACACAATCGACATCTTGCCGAATTTGCGTCACCGGCAACTGGAGACAACCATGAAGAAAATTCTGATTTATGAAGCCACTGTTCTTGAAATTTACACTTCCCCATTTCCAAATTCAGTAATTAATAATTTTCCAAAAAACAATTAGGCTGAACGTAATTCTGATGTATATCCGTAATTAATTTATGGTTTAAATATGCGTTTACTTATTCACCACAGAACAGACTATCAACATTTCAAAGCACATGTATACAATTGCTTTTGATTGAGACACACGCTCCAATTGGCTAAAACAATAGAATGAGGAAAAAGCAACCAATCGTAACATCTGTTTCTGAAATTCAAGCAGGCAACTCGGATTACTCCATTTATCTCCGTAAAACGTCGGTCAAAGCAAGTTTGTTTTACAAGTCGGACGTATTTTAGAAATGTCCTGTTTTCAAGACTTTTCAAGGCCCAGGCTTCAAATTCAAGACTTTTCAAGGCCTTGAATTTTTTAACTCAAATTCCATACTTTTTAAGACTTTTCAAGGCCCGCGGGAACCCTGTTGATGTCTTCCCACTTTCTCTAATTTGGGCACACCTGTAAACGGTGTGAAATTGATGTAATCTAAAGCCTGTCATAAGCTATGTTTTCAAGACAAAAATTGAAACATAATAAAATTTGAATGGAGATTTTTGTATATTCAGTAAAACCTGTCTTGAGAGACCACCTGTCTTGAGAGACCACATCTGTCAGGCACTGATTGGTTTAACTCTATAATGGACCTGCTATGGGAGACCAACTGTCTTGAGAGACCAAATGTCTTGAGAGACCACTGTGACCTGGTACCAACTTGTATTTTTATGCCACAATGGACCTGTCTTGAGAGACCGCCCCTTTGAAGACTGAAACCATGACAAAAACTTTTTACCTGTTCTGGAATTGGAAAATCCATTGTGGCTATACTAACATAATTAAAAGTATTAAAAGCTCTTAATTGGGTTTCAATTGTTTACTAGAGGCTGAATAGACAATAGGATGGAGGGAATCACATAACCAATCCCCACATAACCCAAATGCACTGGAACTGTGGACAGAGGAAGAGGTCCTTAGGCCTATCAAACCATAGCATCACAATCATTAGTAAAAGAAAATGAGAGATGAGGCGTACGGTTCTGTGCAATGCACAGACAGAAAGGACAGTAACAGCACAGAGCTGGAACTGACCTTGTAAGAAGCCTAATGGCTAGGGTAGACAACAGCCTGAGCAGAAGAAAGAGGGCCCAAAGCAAAAAGGTCCTCTGACTGCTCCTGCAACTGACACAGAGAGAAGATGGAGAAAGTAGAAGCATTTCTCCAGTAGGCTGCCTGCATGACATCCGACAACTTGACCGAGTTAGTATAAGCCCAAGAGGTAGACAATGCACGCACCTTGTGGGCAGAAATATGATTGGTAATACAATCATCAGTCGCTAGACGAGCGTAAGCCAAGCGAATAGCAAGACAAATCCATCGAGAAATGGATTGAGGAGAGATCTTCAGTCGACCAGGAATAAGAGACAGAAAAAATTGTTTCCTGTCTTTCCTAATGAACTGCGTCCGATCGAGATAAATGCGAATTATTGCACAAACTGGACAGAGCAAAGGGCGATCGAGTTATCGTCCAGAAACCATTGATTTTACCATTTTGCCACTTTTCAAGGGGCATAACTCTGGAATGGTATATTCATAATGGTGAAAATTGAACTTGACCTGCATTTCACCAAAGGTAGTCATGTTGCAAAATTATATGGTCATCCATCAAACCGTACTAGAGTCATGATCCAGAAACACTTGATTTTACTATTTTGCAACTTTGCAAGGGGCATAACTCTGGAACCATAAATGCCATAACCGTGAAAATTGAACTTAACCTGCATTTCACGGTACATGGTAAGGTTGTAAAATTATTAAGTCATACTTCAAAGTAAACTACAGTTATCATCCGGAAAACATTGATTTTACCATTTTGCAACTTTTCAAAGGGCATAACTCTGGAATGGTAAAGGCCATAATGGTGAAAATCGAACTTGACTTGCATTTCACAGCAGGTAGTAATGGTGCAAAATTATAAGGTCATACATCAAAGCGAACTGGAGTTATCATCCTGATTTTACTGATCGAACTTGACCTGCATTACATGGTAGGTAGTAATGTTGCAATATTATAAGGTCATGCATCAAAGCAAACTAGAGTTATATGGAAACCATTTGTTTCAGATAGATAGATGGACAGGGCGGTGACTTTGCTTTCCAAAACTTTTTCAAGGAGCATAATTAGTAAAACTATTATATATTGGATAATACATACCTGAAAGTTCAAACTGTAAAAGATCTTACAAATCAAAACAATGGAACTGAAGATGATTTTCAAAGCTGCTGGATCATGTGCATGCTTTGTTGCTAAATCCATGGTTGCCTGGAAACAAATCAGATAAGCATCAGATGATGATCCAGCCACAGTAAATAAGGAATTTCACAGTGTATTATGGGAAAGATTGAGAGCCTGACCTGCTGGGAATTTTACTGACATATTATAACAAACTGTGAATTTGAGTCTGCAGGCAGGCTAGTCTGTAAGACTCGGCCCCAAACCAAGTAGGCCTAGGGCAGGGTCAGAGTCTTACTGAGACCAAAAGTCAGTCCTAACTTTCATGAACTCTTTGAAGTTATCAGAGCCATAGACTTATCTTTTGCCATCCTCAATCTAGGGATAAGAGATTGCAGATTTGCAGTCAATAATTGGCAGTGACGAATGGGAGCAAAATGGAGACGAGTGGAAAATCGCTTACCTCAAATAATGTTTGTGAGAGTGAAAAATGTGAGGACAATGATTTTGGATGTATGTTGCAGTTTCCATTGACAAGCGTCCTTCAAAACGAATGTATGAATCCAACTGAACATGAAAGGAAATATGAAAGTGAAAATATATGAAACCCACTAAAATTAGTTCTGGATTTTAAATGGCAGATTATTAAAAGCGTGGAAAATGGATGCTTCAATTCCAAATCGGGCACATTAATTTGTGTCACTGGTGAATTGGCACAACAGGTGTCATGTGTATAAAAGAAAAAAAGGAAAGGGCAAAATTCCGCATGTCTTTGATAAAAAAAAATACGGAAGTATTAAAACATTTCTCAGATCTCAGAATGACCACCATTTTTTTTATCTGAACATGCACGTTCATTTTGTGGTGGGAGTAAGCTCTGGGCGAGTTGTCAATGTACAACCCTCTTACTGTAAGCGTGTCGTGTGTCATGTTCATAACAACAGAAAGGAAATTGTTTGGAATTGTACTTTAAATGCTTCAAATTGTGAGTGATTCTTAAAAATTTCCCAACTTCAAAACTTAATTCAATGTATCTGTTGATGCAATTCAAAAGGGTGAAAACACACCCAAGAAAAGAGGTGAGCAATTATTCGCGCACCTTGGACTATTTTTGCGTGAGCGATGGTACGCGAGAGCGATCGCGTGCCTTTCCCATGCGTCACTGCATTGGGAAGCTAACAGACTAAATGTGAATGGGAATTGTGCCAATAAACAGACCCTGTGGGTAAAGAGAAAAATCCCTAGAGGTTTAACTCAGAAACAAATGTAACCGATACAAAATTTTACATACAGAATCGAGTACATGTCCGAATCATGGTTTTCAAAATCACCATTTACACTTTTGTAAAGGTTTCTTTGTTATCTACTTTCTTAAATGAAAGTGTCAATGACAATGTAGCTTAACTTAACTTAATGTTCAATGTTTATGAAAGGATTATGAAATAAGACAAGAATTGTGATAATTGAGAATATGTTCATTTCTGTTCCCTGTATGCTATGTTTTCAATAAAAATAATTTGAGTTGTAGACTGTACTAAAGAACTGAGGGGTGGGTTAATGTGGCCCTCACAGTTAATGTATGTCAACCAAAGTTACCAAGTTACAGTGAAATTATTCCAAAACTAGTCATCCGATCAAGTTACAATGAAATCGCTTCATAAATACGGCCTGTAGACTGTACTAAAGGTTTTCGGGTTTCAGTCCTGTGTAGCCATCATGGTTGATCCATCGCAACCAAAGGGGGACATTCTCATCTAGACATTATACTGAGTCATCCTACAAAGTTACAATGAAATCCCTTCATAAATACGACCTGTAGTCTGTGCTCAAGGTTTTGGGGTTTTGGGCTTGGGCAGCCATCATGGTTGAATGAGCACGACCAAAAGGAGACGTTCTCACGTAGACATTATCTGGAGTCATCCCACCAAATTACAATGAAATCCCTTCATAAATACCACCTGTAGACTGTGCTAAAGGTTTTCGAGCTTCGGGCCCCTGTAGCTGTCACAGTTGACCGATCGCGACCAAAAGGGAATGTTCTCATCTAGACATTATATGGAGTCATCTTACCAAGGTCCAATGAAATCCCTCCATAAATACGACCTGCAGACTGTACTAAAGGTTTTCGGGTTTTGGGCTCGAGCAGCCGTCCCACTTGACTGAGTCATCCTACCAAGTTACAATGAAATCCTTCCATACTAAATACGACCTGTAGACTGTGCTATAAGTTTTGGGGTTTCAGGCTTGGGCAGCCATGATGGCTGATAGATCATGACCAAAAGGGAACATTCTCACCTAGACATTCTACAGAGTCATCCTACCAAGTTACAATGAAATCCCTTCATAAATACGACCTGTAAACTGTGCTAGAGGTTTTCGGGTTTTGGGCTTTGGCAGCCATCACGGTTGACGGATCGCGACCAAAAGGGGATGTTTAACGATCGGACAAGAACTATTGGGTGTAGCCTGTGCTAACAGAAAATGTGAACAAACTAACAGACGTCCACATGCGTGATGGCAATAGCTTATCTTGACTTTGTCAAGTTAAGCTAATAAAGAACAGTGTCAGTCATTTCTGTTGTTGGTTTTTTTTTACATATTTACAATAGCAAGTTAAATTCCACACACACTTGCCATTATTACAAATCAAAACATAAGGACTTAAAGTTCAAATAATATAATCCTATTTTGCGATTTTGCCACAGTGCAGTGGAACCCTGTTAATTGAATAAACACTTTGCCAATGGAAATTATTCAATTAACAGGAGTATTTAATTAACAGGGACTGTGTCACTTTCCTGTATTCTAGAGATAAACTTAGAATTTATTCTTTTATATCTTGTTTGACAGAGCTTCATGAGCTCAGTCAAACAAGATTTAATAGATTAAATGCCTGTATTGGATGCACTGAGGCCAAATAGGTCTATAAACAAAGGAAAACTGGGGTGAGTCAGGGTAATTTCTCGACAGGTTACAAGATCTTTTATTCAATTAACAGGAGTTTACTCTATAACCTCTATTCAATTAAAAGGTCAAATTTGTACTGGGGGTATGGTAAATGGTTTTGCTTTGGGAAATTATATTCAATTAACAGGGTTATTCAGTTAAGAGATATCCAATTAAGTGGGCTCCACTGTACAATTAAGTGTTTTCACTCACAGTGGCTGCTTTAACTTTTATGTCTGTCAAGTCCAAACATGGCTGTTTTTTTTTTTAGTTTGCAGGATGTACCAAACTAAAAAAAAAATACATTACACCTGTCCATTTGGTGCTAAAGCCATTCAGGGCAAAGGATTTAATCTACATGTCCAAAAGGCAGGTGGGCAGGCATTAGCTAAACCAATGACTGACACACATCCATTTGGCATGTCTATTTCAACACTTTTAATGCGGCAGGAGATATAGCTCACATCAAACACAGGAATGGAGTGAATTTTAATCTTGATTAAATTATTTTTCATTGATCATTCTGAACATACTTTTTGAGATACAGGCGAAAAGGTGGACATGGTATGTGTAAGAACTTAGTTATGTGAACACCTGCATACTATTGTCAAGATATCAAAATAACAAACAGCAAACTTTTTCCCACAATGCAACTTGGAATTTAACCAATTGAATCCAATTCAAACATGTTTGATAGAGTTCATTGAATTGGTTAAATTCCAAATTGTAGTATGAGAAAAATTTGCAGGTTGAAACGTTGATATTTCGACATCAGTGTGCAGAGAGTTAGAACAATGAATGAAATGATAAGAGAATACAATAAGCCAGGGATTTCTTTTGGGTGTCTACAAGGGCCAAATATGGGACCCTTTCCCAATGGCATTTGGGCAAAATTTTTCCCAATTTAATCTAAAAAATTTCCAATCTCAATCTTCATTCAAACAAAAAAAAATATTAACAATTGGTGTCCTGAACTAAGCAGACATGAGTTTTCAGAAAACTAATATTTACCAACCTAACGATAAATAAAAAGCATCAAGGACAAACAACAGATGTGTTCTTCTTTAACCCATAGAGACCTAATTTTGATTTGATCACTTTTTACTGCAACAGAACAGGTGTCCCAGCAGGTAGGATATAGACACACTTGTAAGTTACATTCTGAGAACCTGTTGTTTATATAGGCATCCAAAATTTGCCTAGACATAACTGCAAAGCCACCAAAGGTAGCCTGGGAGTGTTCTCAGTTCAATTTGAAGGTAAAATTTCTTAATCTTTGTGTGTTACTCTCCTCCAAAACAAATTCCCAACTGAAGCATTCATGGTGCGAATTTCCCAAATGCATGGGCCCTGGACCCTTTCCCAAAGGGGCAGAAGAATCTGTATGAGCAGAAAATTTTCGATGAAAACCCAATAAACTTATTCTTATATACAGAAAAGACAGGATTCAAAATGACACTGACTTAATTTTAACCCCCTAATTTGAAAAGCAGGATCTAAAATGAACTACTCTTTATGAAAATACTGACCCTCAGGCCCCCAAAAAACCCCACCTTGTTTCTCATGCACCACGCTCACCATAAAAATTTGGCATTAACTGTTTTATTTTCAGGCAATGACAATTAACACTGACAAAAAACAAACTTAAGCAAAATTTTTTTTTTTTAAATTTTGACATGTAATAAGTTTGATGGAAATATTCAAACCACTTTCAGTAGTGTTTCCACTAATTCAAGAAAGAAAAAAGCCCTCCCTTCCTGTCACATTATGGGAATTATTATTATTTAAGAAATTGCTTTGGAAGTTTTGTCTTCTAGTTGTGTTAGGTAAAGGGTTAAATGTGCATAACACAAAATACTTACATTGAATAATTCTGTGAATGCAGCTGCAAAGTTATCAAGAACAAATTTGATTTCTTGCCAGAGGCGCTGTGATTTGAATTCATGTCTGTACCTGAAACACAATAAAAGAAATATATCATTATCTCTGGCATAAACCACTGTTTACAAAGCATTTGATGTTTCCACACAAATTTCTGAATATAATTTGACTTTTCCAGGCCTTTTATTTTACATAAACACTCTCAGGAATTTGTCTGAACCAAAAAAACTGACCACTGACTGTGATGAAGTTATCTTTTATAACTATCCAATCCACAAACTTAAACCAATTAATCCTTAAGGGCCTGGAGATTTTTATACATTTTTGCCATACAGTGAAACCCTGTTAATTGAATAGCCACTTTGCCAATGAAAATTATACATTTAACAGGAGTATTCAATTAACAGGGATTGTGTCATTTTACTGTATTCTAGAGATAAACTTAGAATTTATTCTATTATATCTTGTTTGACAGAGCTCCATGACTCTGTCATACAAGATATAATAGATTAAATGCCTGTATTGGATGTACTGAGGCCAAATAGGTCTATAAACAAAGGAAAATGGGGAGAGTCAGGGTAAGTTCTCGACAAGTTGCAAGATTTTTTATTCAATTAACAGGAGTTTACTCTATAACCTATATCCAATTAACAGGTCAAATTTGTACTGAAGGTATGGTAAATGGTTTTGTGTTGGGAAATCATATTCAATTAACAGGGTTATTCAGTTAAGAGATATTCAATTAAGTGGGTTCTACTGTACATTGTAAGTCTACCTCTAGTGGCTTTGCATTTGTTTTCAGTCAAGTCTTGGCTGCCGACTTGCCTAGAAACAAGTGACAAAGTACTTAGAAATCAAGTTTTTAGTTTACCCAGACAATGCATGTTGGGGCACCCGTTCCTTTGCATTAAAAAAGTTATCAAAGTTGGAATTAGACCCTTAAGGGTTAACCAATGCACACAATATCAAACTTTGTTATTTTAATTATTTTAAAAAAGAAACTTTCAACAAAACCATATCATGTCATGTGACCCTTCATTGGAATGAGCTCATGCTAATGGCAGGGGTGGGTGGTGGTGGCGGGTGGTGGGGGTTGGGGGTGGGGGGGTTGGGGGGTGGGGGGGGGGTTGGGGGCTGGTGTTTCAAATGATATGGGTTCGTTGAAATTTTTTGAAACTCTTTCTTTTCCAGAGGTTCCATTTGTAAATTCCACAGGCAGATTAACCCTTTACCCAATGCAGATGATATCAAAATTTATTATTTTAAATAACAATGAGCATAGAGGGGTCACATGATATGGGTCTGTTGAAATTTTTTGGAAAATAATATTTTTTCAGCTGCTGAATTTGCATATTACGCAGGCAGATGTGGCCGATTCATTGTATAAAGGGTTAACCTTCAACTCAATGCACACAATATCAAAATTTGTTGTCTTAACGATCTCGTTCCAGTAACTGTAATGATGAAGTTACCTATTTTTTTATCATTACAGACATTAAATCTACAAACTTTAACCTGTTACCAAATGCACACAATATCAAAATTGGTTGTTTTAGGCCATACAAAGTAGATCTTCTGTTTCTCAGGCCATTATTTGTAAAATTGCATGCGGGCGAGCGTTTTTTTATTTTATTTTTTATTTCAGTAATTACTTCTTAGCCATCAAAAGTTCATGTTCTTGGTTCAAGTTTTAGGCCTCAAAATCTACAGAATAGCATGGGTGGTGGTGTATTTCATCCCTTGAGTGCAAGAAGGCTTTGCAATGCTAAAGCATTGCAAAGTCTTCTTGCACTCAAGGGACAAATTCATCCATTTTTTCAACTTGGGTAAAATATCAGACATAAACCATTTATTTTTTATTTTTTTTCAGTTTAAATTGGTTATAAAAAGAGAGCATGCGGCAGCCAAAAGGACCATGCGGGAGGGCCTGAGAAACAGATTTTTTTTATTTTTTTAGGCCTTAATTATTTTTCTTATCAATTTTTTAAAAAAAATTCAACAAAACCATACCTTTCGACTTCTACTTGGAATGAGCTTGTTCTAATGTGGGGTCAGATGATACGGTTTTGTTAAAAAATTTTCAAAAATTATAAATTTTAAGTAATTTGTATATTTTTTATACTTACCAATGGCCCAGACTAGCTGGTGTTAACTCAAAAATTAATCCAGGGCCAAACACAAATTTTGCACCCCAATCCCCAAAATTTGCATGTAAAACCGAAAAATTGATGTCCTATCTGGTCCTCCATACTTTTCGGATCTGCGCATGTGCAGCAAAATTGGCGCCAACCATCATTCTTTCCACAGATTGCCTGTTAAATGTTATAAACAGCGGGGAGGTATGAGTGCCCACTCATGGGAGGGTCATTGGTAAGTATAAAAACATATACAAATTACTTAAAATTTAATATTTTTATACAACAACCAATGGCCAACACCAGATGAATCGTAAAAAGGCTGGAGGGCCTAGGACATAAAGGAAAATCCAATCTCTCAATTACTTCAGTAAAGAATATCTCCTACAGGAGAATAGAAGATAGGAATTATATATGTCTTTCTCCTTTACGAGAAAAGAGAAAGGCAAAACACCAACAATGTAATTGAGTATTACATAATATAAAATTCTCCATTTGAAGCCAGCATAACCCTTTATGCTAATTCGGTGAAGGAAAACCAATGTATAAAGATAGTCCAGAGAGTGAGACTCTTTATACTCATTTAAAAGTGTCCGAGGATTGTATATTAACGCCAGTTTGACACGCAACATATACAATTGCTTCACAGTGAGGTACACTTTAAAAACAGTACATAAATGCGACATAGTTATTGCTTCACACCGAGCTACACATTAAAACCATCCCAGCACCGACTCAGGACTACTGACACCAGAGGGGGTCTTCCCTTGCTTTTCTCTATAAAGCCAGATGATCATAAGGGAAAAAACCGTCCCCACCCCCTTCCCCTAGTTCTGAGGTACATGTCCCCAGAACAAAGAGGGCAGCGGAACAACATCAATGCCGGAATGGACTGCCCAAATAACTATAGATGTAACCGTTAATGGACGACATTCTGAGCAACAGAAAGAGGACCTAAAGATCTAAGGTCACCAGAGATGGACTCTAAATTTCTCAGGTAAAACTTGGTAAATGAAGAGGGCTGTGTCCTGTACGCAGCCTTCATGAGATCAATAATGGCTATACTGTTAGAATAAGCCCAAGAAGTGGACAGTGCTCTAACCTTGTGCGCTGAAATCTTATTAACTGAACGTAGATCCGAAGACAGATTTTCATAGGCAATGCATATTGCCAAATGAATCCATCTAGCGACTGCATGAACAGAAATATCTTTTCTGTTAGGAATCAATGAAAGAAAGAAACGTTTTCTTCCTTTTCTAATAAAATCTGATCAACGTTTATAAATGCACATAGCTCTGACTGGACACAGCAAAGGTCTACGGTTATCCGTGGATGGCAGAGCCTTAATGATAAAAGGCTCATGCTGCTTGTCTGGAATCTGATTCTTAGCCAGAAATCCCACTTCCGAAGTAAGGGTAATGGTATTACCCACACTACGGTAGTGAGATTCATCAACAGATAAAGCATGAAGTTCACTGACTCTTCTAGCAGACAGGGGGGCGCGGTGGCTCAGTTGGTAGATGTGCAGGCTGCAAGCCGAGAGGTCCTCGGTTCGAATCCCACCTGCGGCAACCGCGTTGTGTCCTTGGGCAAGACACTTCACCCCCATTGCCCACGTGGGGGCACGGTGACGCTGTGTACTAAGGCGTACTGCACGCCGATGGTGCACCTGTCTTCAACCAATGCTAACCCTGCTTGTGTGGAGTTGGTATGTTGGGGAGCTGACAGTTGCTCGCCGTTGCTCGGTGGTTCTCTCCGGGTACTCCGGCTTCCTCCACCCGTAAAACTGTCACGGTCCTGGTTAGCCATTGTGCAGAAATATGTGACCTTAAGCACCAATAAATAAATAAATAAATACTTCTAGCAAACGCAAAGGCTAAGAGAAATGCTGTTTTATAGGTCAAAAATTTGAACTCTACAACGTCCAACGGCTCAAACAGAGCTTCTTTGAGCTTCAACAGAACCCAAGCCAAATTCCACTTAGGAATGAATCTGAGAGTTCTAGGTCTATTAATAGAGAAATTTCTAACCAGCTTGAACAATGAAGTATTTGATCCAATAGCCAAGTTATCATGATGAGCGTATGTGTCTGATAACATAGACCTATAGCCCTTAATAGTGACAGGCTGCAGTTTGAGATCGTCAAACAAGTAGACCAAGAAATTGGCAATATTTCCTATGGATAGATCATAAACGTCTATCGACTGATCCTGACACCAACGGAAGAAAACCCTCCACTTAAGATTATAAACGTCTATCGACTGATCCTGACACCAACGGAAGAAAACCCTCCACTTAGCTGCGTAGCTCAACGAAGAGGAGGACCTCCTGCAGTTAGAAATTGCATCTATTGCACGTCCTGTAAACTGCTTTCCGTGCATGAAGGACCGCACAACGGAAATACGTGAAGGTTGAGACCTTCCGGGTTGTGATGCAGTGTGCGTGACATCCCATGATAAAGCAGATTCTCTCATGGAGGAAGCTTCCGGGGAACGTCCCATAACAGATGCCTGAGAAGACTGATCCAAGGTTTCTGTGTCGATAGAGGTGCTACTAGTAGGATTTTGCAACGAGACTGTTCGATCTTTAACAGAAACTGCTAAATCAATGGAGTTGGAAGATATGCATATCCTACCATTCCACCCCATGAGATCGACAGAGCGTCTACTGCAGATGATCGATGATCTGAGCATGGCGGTAATTGATTGTTCAGGTGTGTCGCAAAAAGATCTGTCATGGGACGATCCCTCTGGTAGCAAATCTACCTGAATATTCGCTTGTTGAGAGTCCACTCCGATGGCAACAGGCGAACTTTTCGAGAGAGTGAGTCTGCTAGTACATTCAGATGACCCGGAATATGACGGACAGAAAGATGAACATAATGATTCATGATGTATAGGAGAATCTTGTCCATTAATCTGCATAATGGAATTGAATGAGGGCTGCCTTGGTTCCTGATGTAAGCTACTACTGTCGAATTGTCCGACAAAATCTGAACATGGACGTTCACTATTATGTGAATCCTATGTTGAAGAGCTAGTCATATTGACATCATCTCTTTGATGTTCATGTGCTTCTCTAGGAATCAAGGGTCCCAAAGACCCTGACACTTCAAGTCTGCAGGACTTAGGGTCGCGACCCAACCCGTCTGACTCGCATCCGTCATAATCGTGAAAGACGGATCCGGCAGTTGCAGTGGAACTCCCTGAGTTAACCACTGAAAATCTGCCCAAATCTGAACCCTTTGTTTCACTAAGTCTGTTAAAACAATACTGGTTTCGAGCAAATGCGTCTTCACACTCCAGTTCTGAGTAAAGAATATCTGGAGGAGATGCATGCATCGACGGTCCATCGGAATAAGATCTGTAACCACTCCGCACAACCCGATCAGTCGCATGAATTCCCTCGCTATTAATGCATCTGAGTGTAGACAAAAGCGAGCATAACAACTGACTAATTTCGCTCTGGATAACGGCAGACGAACCAGATTGTTGTGAGTCTCGAAGCTCACCCCCCAAGTGAGTGAACAACTTGGACGGAGCTAGATCCGACTTTTTCTCATTTACGATGAAACCGAGACGTTGGAGCAATAGAAGCAGATTCTGAGCATCATTCTGAAGAATAATTTTGTTGCCGTATCTCTGCAGAATGTTGTCCAAGTAAGCCGGCTCTCTTTTTAAAAGGATCTGACAGATTTGTCAAACGCGGACATCTTGTTAGTGGGGGTTTTGCTCGGAATGATAGCCGTACGCTGTCCGAGACTACACTTCTCACCCACTGATCTTCTGTGACTGCTATGCAGTTTCTCGCAAAGTTTGATAACCTTCCGCCAACTGGCAAGCAATAGAGGTCTTGAATATCACCTGTATGACCTACAAGGCTTACGGGAGGAGAAACTGTGCCCTCCTCACGAAGAACCTCGCCTAGGTGCATCTGATCGATAGTCCCGATCAGACCTACGCCTCTTTCCCGAGTCGCTATATTGACGACCTCCAGAGTAATTGTAAGAGGGTTACTTGTACCCTTGTGAGGAGTTTAATTTAGACGTTTCAGATCTGGAACGTCCTCCTTTACTCTTGTCTGCTGAAGCGGGACGTTGAGACGGCGACTTCAATAGCAGAGCACTTGATGCTTTCTTAGTAGTCTGTTCATAGACTAACGAAAGCTTGTCGTCAGAAATAATATGCCTGGAGACGGGAGCGACCCGGAGAGAGCTTTTCACCTTGTCATCTATAAGTGATGACGACACAAGGGCAGCATCACATTTGATTAACTCCAGATTAGCCACTGTTAGGGCAGAGTTATACGTGGTATACATAATTGCCCTGGAAAGAACTCTAAGAGAGGTACGAACGTCCTCAAATTCCTTCCCATTGAGACGTTGCGCCATAGCTCTGGTAAGGAGATCTGCGTAAGACATTACGTCCAATTCGCCCTACTTAATGAAATTGCCATTTCAATTGTGTCTGAGCGAATAGTGAATGATCAGGCCTGGCATTCTGAAAAATTTAGGGGGCTAAAAATCGCTCTCCTGAAATGATCTAGGAGAGCCAATGCTCTCCTAATTTTTTTTTGACATGGAAGGCAGTTGAACCATGATATATCATATGAATGCAGTTCAACACTGTGACCAGACATGCTCTACTCACAAAGTTGCATTGCGTAATTTGGATAGTTGTAATTCATGTACATGTTACTTCAAAAGTTACTCAATACTGTGTTGAAGTCGTCGGTCCCGACAACTCACAACTGTCACAAGCCAATCATGGTTCAACTTCATCCTCTTCAAGTTCATCCCATCAGATAAAGTTTGAATTTCAGTTCATTGCACCTGAGCCAGCTGTACAGTACATGATGCCAATTGAAGATTTTCTAAATGGTCCTGAGATAACACAATTTTTTATCTTCAATTTTTTTCTTCATCGCATTCGAAATTACTCTTGATGCAGTAAATAATTAAAAATGTGAACACTATTAGACAGGGACGGCTTTTGGAAATTGTACGTCAATAGTCATGCCTATCGAATTTGTGTTGAGGGAATACCGTCACTCCACGTGGTTATCACTTAATTTAAGTTCTTTGATTATCAGATGTCATTTAATGGGAATATAAGTTTTGAAATGGGACAATGTTTGAATAGTAATAGAAAATGTACATACCCAGTGAAAAAAGAAACCGATCAAATAATTCTTGTGGGCAGGTGATGGTGACGTTTTGAATATTCGCGGAAATTCACAAATGAAAGTGTCAAAGACACTGTAGCTCAACTTGTCAAAACATGTACATGTATAGTATGTGACACAGCAATGACAAACATCTAGGTAATGACCTGATAACAAAGGTACATATAAAGTATTGTAACGGTCTGTACATAAATAATGACCGTAGCCTGTAACAAATGTATAGGTAAAGTATTGTAAAGGTGGGTGACAGTCAGATGCTAAACTAGAAAAGAAATCTTTGAGTCCCAGAGTGGGTCTGACTGAACCCCAAAATATTTGTTCTCATAGCACAGTGATAACAAAGGCACCCCAAAACACACTCATTCCTGTCCCAAGGTGAAAACAAAGGTACCCAAGAAGTTTTGTGAAGATCAGTTCATAAATACGAGCTGTATAGAAGTTGTAACAAAAAACTGATTGGACCTAATTTCGGTACAAAATGGCCACTGGCAGCCATCTTGAACTTTGGACCACACTCAGAAACACTCGTTCTCATCCCAAGGTGATAACAAAGGTACCCAAGAAGTTTCGTAAAGATCGGTTGATAAATACAGCCTCTAGCCCGAGCCGTATTGACATGTGCACTTACAGTGTATAAGTAGCACTAAATAAATCAAAATTCATCTAATTTGCATAATTTCTGCACGAGAAAAAAACCTGTACTGTATGTGATGTATTCCATTTTACTAAACATTCATACAATAATTTATTCAAATCAGCACTTTCATACAGAAGTTCTGTACAAAAGACTGATTGCACTAATTTTGGTACAAAATGGCTGCTGGTGGCCATCTTGAATTTTGGACCACACCCAAAAACACCCGTTCTCATCCCACGGTGATAACAAAGGTCCCCAAGAAGTTTCGTAAAGATCGGTTCATAAATAAGGCCTCTAGCCTGAGCCGTATAGAAGTTCTGTACAAAAAACTGATTAGACCTAATTTCGGTACAAAATGGCCACTGGCAGACATCTTGAATTTTGGACCGCACTCAGAAACACTCGTTCTAGTCCCAAGGTGATAACATAGGTACCCAAGAAGTTTCGTGAAGATCGGTTGATAAATACAGCCTCTAGCCCAAGCCGTATTGACATGTGCACTTACTGTGTGTAAGTAGCACTGAAAAAATCAAAGTTCATCTAATTTGCATAATTTCTGCATGAGAAAAAACCCCGTATTATATGTGATGTATCCCATGGTACTAAACATTCACACACAAAAATTTTCAAATAAGCGCTTTCATTATGGAAGTTCTGTACAAAAATCTGACTGCACTTAATTTTGTACAAAATGCCATCGGCCATGTTGAATATTGGACCACACCCAAAAACACTCGTTCTCGTCCCACGGTGATACCAAAGGTATCCAAGAAGTTTCGTAAAGATCAGTTCATAAATACGGCTTCTAGCCCGAGCCGTATTGGCATTTGCACTTACAGTGCTGAAAGTAACACTAAATACATCAAAGTTAGTCTAATTTGAATAATTTACGTATGAGAAAAAAACCTGTATTATATGTGATGTATCCCATGGTACTAAACATTCATACAAAAAATTATTCAAATCAGCGCTTTCATATGGAAGTTCTGCGCAAAAATCTGATTTCACCTAAGTCTGTACAAAATGGCCGCCAGCGGCCAACTTGAATTTCAGATTGGACCCAAAAACACTTGTTCTCGTCCCACGGTCATAACAAAGGTACCCAAGAAGTTTTGTAAAGATCGGTTCATAAATACGGCTAGAGCCCAAGCCGTATTGAATTGTTGATGGACAGACAGACGACTGGCCATGGCAGGCGCTCAAATTTGGCTTCGCCAAAACTGAGCTAAAAATCAGATTGATAATCTAATATCATGACAACCGAAAGAGAAAGTAAACACAACAGAGGTTTATAAATAGCCTGTGTTATGCTGTTCAGTGATGCCTCGTGTAACTGATGAAAGATGGCGTTGTGATACAGTAACCACCAAAATAAATTGAGATTTTGAGCAACTTAACCCACGAATCGTCCTAAGCCAAAGCGCGTACGTTGTCACACCAGGAACTGAGGAAGTAATAAACTCTGTTGTTGGTGACGTTACGATATCCTCCATGATGCATGGAAACTAATATTTGACGGTGATATTGATAATGATTTAATGTTATTTCAGGTTGACCATTAGATTTTCTGCAGACACTTTGCCTGCACTGGTTATCTTTGTGTACCCAGGAGAGCGAAATTTTGCAGACCTTAATGGTTCTTGGCGCATGTTAAGGCGCACGAAAAAATCGCGCGCCTGAAAACGCCAGGCCTGAATGATGCAGGTAAGGATACATCTAGATCCCCGGCCTGCTCATCCAAACGCACAGGAACTCTCTGAACATCTTCTCCGACCGTTTTAAATGAATGTGGTCCACGAAACGGTATGTTTATGGAAGATGTAGTTAAGAAACCGCCTTTTTTCCTCACACTCGAGAGTTTGAAAACGGTGTCGTCTACATGGCTGAAGGCCTGAGACACCTGCCCAGACTGAACCGGAAAAGAAAGAACTTCTTCCTTTGTCCGTATAAAGTCCGCATCCAACGACACCAGTGGTTTCTCTCTTGTTGTCGCAGCATTCTGATTCGTCGGAACAAATTCAGGGTAGTATTTATGGATGAAATCCATTGCAACCATGTGGTTCCGAAAGGGAAGGGTAATCCTCTTCCTTATCCCTTTCACCATCCGAGAGAATCATTTGCAAATCTCGGTCCATTGCGTCTGCATGAACAGACAACTGGGCCGACCCAGCACCGTCCAACTGCTCAGGTTCTGAGTCTGAGGGAGGCTGCACCTGCACTTGCTGGGATGCTGCGATCATCTGTGCAATCTGCGACAGCAAGTCCGTCATTGAGGCCTGAGGAGCAGCGGTCTTCTGTTTCTTCGCTGCTCCTGGGACGGTGTGTCGGAGATGGATCTCTTCTCCAAACGTCCTGATGATCGAGGCCTTGTCTCCCTAGCTACCAGATGATCCGACTTCACAGGTGAAGAGTAGTCCCTTCTTCGCACAGCAGACTGGATAGCCTAAGTTGGGTAGCTAGGATGCGATCGTGTGTGTGCTTTATATTCAAAGCGGAAGAAGCCATGACAGTATCCAAGACAGGCTGCAATCTATACAGAGTGCCCCGAACGGCAGGTGTGGACATATGCTCCGGCCCGCGCAAGTTCTTCACTGCAACATCTGGCCCCAGATGTTGTTGGGATAGAGGGGGACCTCTCCCGCTCGCGGCCCTTTCAGACCTCGCCGAGCTTCCCAAAACACTTGCTGGCTTCTTCCTTAGTTCTGTTGTCGCTGGGTGAGCATGTTTAGATTTTAAGGTGCTCGCTCTACCCACTACACTTCCTTCGACCGCAATGGACATACCAGGCATTATGGCTCACATGGATGGAGTAACCGCTTCACTGGTCGAGCTAGCTGCTGGCAAAGGATTAAAACCACCAGCCAGTGGCTTTATCCCCTGCCTACCATTCAGGAGCACCTTAGCAGCTAGCTCTGTTTGCTCATCAGAGCACGACGATGGTAGCACACTTTTGGTAGGTGTCACATAGCCATACCATGTTCTTGTTCCTCTGAAAAAGAAACTGAGAAACTTGAATGACTCTGTGGCGAGAGGACTGGCATTGGCAACGCACCACTAACAACATATCGTGACACCTGTGTCCAATGTTTGTCATCCCAATCAACACATGTAGGACAAGAATTAGCAGGAGTACATCGACTACAAGCAAGGCAACAAGCATGTAAATCTGAGGAAGACTTCCTCGCCTTGCATTTTGAGCAATAAGCTTTCATAATTAATCAAACAAAGTCGATTGAACTCCTGCCAACTCCATAATAAATATATGATAAAGATACATAATAATCAATAATCAAAATACAAATCAAACAAGAGGCCACAGGGGGCCTTAGGGCGCTCACCTGACATGGTAGCCTAAATATCAAACCAGGGACTTGACTTGAATACTCTGCATATGCCCCTCCTAAGAAAAGCATACACCAACTAGATGAAGCGATTGTGCCCACACGATACACAGGATTTTCCTTCTATTTTCAGTTCTTGCACTTTTGCACCCCAAAATTGAGATAAACGCATAAAAAACAGATTTTTTTTAATTTTTGTTCGGAAATTTTTTCAGACTAAATTTTTTTTCTTCTTCTTAAAATGGACCAAAACACATAAAAAACCAAAAAACTAATTTCCAGATTTTGGTCCAAAATTTTCTAAGTCCCACCCGAACCCCAAATTTTCAGTGTAAAAAAAATTTTTTTTTTTTCTTAAAATTGACCAAAACGCATAAAAAACAGAAAAAACTAATTCTTGTCCCTCCTATAACAAAGGCAAATATAGCTCCTCGAATTTCTCTTGAACAAATCCGAGTCTACACCTCAAAAGGAATCTGCACACCAATATCAAGTCTCTGCTACTGCTGGTTTATGAGAAGAAGATTTAAGCACACTTTTTGGGCATGGCCCTACAAAGGGGTGGGTCAACTTGATTTGAACAAACTTGAATTGACATATGATAGGGAACATGCACAGCAAATTTTGTTGAATTTGGTCCAGCAGTTCGTGAGAAGAAGTCGATAATGTGAAGCTAACAATGGACAGACGACGAACGGAAAGTGATCAGTTAAGCTCCCCTTCAGCTTCGCTCAGGTGAGCTAAAAATTAAATTAAAAAAATCTTTTGAAAATTTTTGGGCAAAAAGCCCAAGTTCCCAAAGGGAACATGAAGAGTTCAAGGGTATCCCAATAGAGCCTAAGTGTGGACAAAATCCCAAAATTATTGCTACGCTACCGGAATATTAAAACATGTATCTTACAACAATCCTACAGTAATAATAAGTAGAAACTACATATATTTAAAGGACATTGCCAATGTAAACAATGTCAATGAAAAAACCAGTAACAAGACCTCAGGCACTGAATAAACAAGATGCCCCAAGGGGCCTTAAGGCACTCACCTGACATGGAAGTCTAAATATCAAACCAGGGACTTGACTTGAATAAGCTGCACACGTCCCTCCTAAAAAAAACATATACCAACTAGACGAAGCTATTGTGCCCCACAATACACAGGATTTTCCTTCTATTTTCAGTTCCTGCACTTGCACGTCCCAAAATTGAGATAAACGCATAAAAAAGAGATTTTGTTTTATTTTTGTTCGGAAATTTTTGAAGTCCCAAACAAAATTTTTTCAGACTAAAATTTTTTCTTCTTCTTAAAATGGACCAAAAGGCATAAAAAAACCAAAGAACTAATTTCTGGATTTTGGTCCAAAATTTTCAAAGTCCCACCCGGCCCCCAAATTTTCAGTGCAAAAAAAAAATTTTTTGTCTTAAAATTGACCAAAATGCATAAAAAACAGAAAAACTCATTTCCGAAATTTGGTCCAAAATTTTCTAAGCCTCACCCGGCCCCCCAAATTTTCAGTGTAAAAAAAATAATTTTTTTTTGTCTTAAAATTTACCAAAATGCATAAAAAACAAAAAACTCATTTCCGGATTTTTGGTCTAAAATTTCTAAGTCCGGACCAGGACCCAAATTTTCAGCCCAAATATGAACCCAGGGATTTGCTTGGACAAACTTGAATCTCATCTCCCTAAGCATGCTGCATAACAAATATCAAAACATTCCTATTGGTAGATCTGAAGAAGAAGATTTTTAAAGAATATTCCTCACACTGCACTAATTTAAACATTTGGGCTCCCATAGAGAGCCCAAATATGGACCCAGGGAATTGATTTCAATAAACAGGTGAAACAATCTTCCAAAGATGTTATATGTGAAATCTGAAAGCTTTTGGAGCAGTGGTTTGGCAGAAAAGTAGAGTTAAATGTTTTTCCCATTACCCACAGTGTTAAAAAATGCTGACTCAGCACTTTTTCAAAGTCCAAAAAAGTACCCCATGATAAAACTGATAGCAATTTTTTTTTACCATTCCATTCTGTTGGTCCTAAGGATGCTTCACACCAAATAAGAATTCTCAGTGCCGTGTAGTTTTGGAGATGTGGGCTTTTTAATTTTTTTCTATTTTTAGCTCCTGTGGTTTCCATGGGGTGACGGGAAAAAAAAATTCAGCATAAATTAAGTACTTATGACCCAATAAGCCCTCATATCAAATTTGGTTCAAATCTGCCTCTCGGTTTGGAAAATAGAAATTTTGGAGGGGGGGGGGGGGGGGGGGTGGGCGGGGGCAAATGACAAAGGCAAATATAGCTCCTCGAACTTCTCTTGAACAAATCTGAGTCTACACCTCAAAAGGAAGCTGCACACCAAATATCAAGTCTCTCCTAATGCTGGTTCACGAGAAGAAGACTTTTTAAGATTTAAGCACACTTTTTGGGTGTGGCCCTACCAAGGGGCAGGTCAACTTGATTTGAACAAACTTGAATTGACATACGATAGGGTATATGCACAGCAAATTTTGTTGCATTTGGTCAAGTAGTTTGTTAGAAGTCGATAATGTAAAGTTAACGCTGGACGGACGACGGACGGAAAGTGATGAGAAAAGCTCCCCTTGAGCTGTGCTCAGGTGAGCTAAAAAGGCCCAAAGTCAGTAACCGATTTTAAAGCTACCAGATGTAAAGCGAGATCTTCAGATGAAGAAAAAACGATACATCGGATAGTAGATGGATGACCCAAACGGCCCAACACCCCGAGGGTGAGGACGTAACCATGGGGATATACAGAATAAACATTCTGTAATACACATTAAACTCCCAAGAAATTTAATAAAAAATTTCAATAAAAATAAGCCAAAAAGCTTGGGAGTTTAACAGGAGGGCTTCAAGGAAAGACAGGGAATGAACACTTAACAAACAGTGGCTAAATCATTAGCAAGAATGATGACATCAGGCACATGTCCCGAAATTGGGAAACATGAAATAATTTTGATAAAAATTATAAAGTTACAGCCCTGAACGTTCCTAAACACCGTTGTTCACTTCCATCATCCAATTATGTCCTTGGATCCACCAATTTTACCATTGTTTTGTGTCTGGCATCCTCAAAAATGAGATTTAAAAGCACAGATGTCAGTTCATTGTTGCTGACTTTAGGGCCAAACAAAGAATGATGGTTTGAGGCGATTTCGGTGTCTTCCTGGATACTGCACATGCGCAGATCCGAAAAGTATGGAGGACCAGACAGAACATCAATTTTTTTGGTTTTGCATGCAAATTTGGGGGATTGGGGGGCAAAATTTGTGTTTGGCCGTGGATTAATTTTTGAATTAGCACCAGCTAGTCTGGGCCATTGGTTGTTGTATAAAAATACATTTTTTGCCAACTGCTCAATTTGTAAATTACGTGGGCTAATGTGCCATATTCCTTCAGTAAAAAGATTAACTACAAAGTATTTTTAACAAAAGGGTAGACTATAGGCAGGCCTGAAAATAAGCAGTCTGACTTTTGCAGAATGGGGTCCCCAGGGGGTGAATTTGATGATGCTATCCCATACAGTGGGCCAGTTTATCCTCTGGGTACCTCTTTCCATTTAATTTTGAGATCCTGATTCAGATTGAGGTTCACAGAGGGTAAATTTAGTGATGCTACCCTGCTATGCAGGGTAGCATCACTAAATTCACCCTCTGGGGACCTAATTTTGCAGATGACAGTCTGCTTATTTTCTGGCTTGACTATAGGGTTTCACGGTATTTTGTTTTTTCACCGAAACTCAACATTTGTATCAATATCGATATGTACGGAGACAATTTCAGCTCACTCGATATACTGACTGTCACGGTATCATTGAATAGAAACGTCGGTATTCTCAAACTAATGATAAACTTAACTTTTTTGATTTGAACTTCATCTAAATTCATCACACGCACACTCAAAACAAAAATGGGAAATATGAAGCATTTAGAGCTAGCCAATCATTTCGAGGGATCTTCCACTGGCTGCCTGTCATAAATGATAGATAGATTTTTCTAATACTGATTGAATGAACTGCACCAAGTATTTTGATTAATAACCACGCTTCTTCTATTCTATTTGAAACAGATCTGTGGTTTACTCCCCCACATTGGTTGTAATAAAATGAAAGAAAGTGCCAAATTACTGACTTTTGGTCAGAGCTTGTGTAGTACTTTGCTTTAGAAATAAGCCATACAAATGTTTGGAGATAGTTTCGACAGTGACTATTATATACAAAATATGGGAAGAGTTGTTAAAGTTAACCCCCTGCACACTGATGTCAAAATATCTAAATTTCAGGCAGAAAAAATGTCCCATAATGCAACTAGAAATTTAACCAATTCAATCTCATTTGACAGAGCTCATTGAGCTCTGTCAAACGAGATTGAATTGGTTAAATTTCTAGATGCATTGTGGGAAAAAACATCTTCCTGAAATTTTGGTATTTTGACATCAGAGTGAAGAGAGTTAATGAGCATTATTAGAATAAAAAAAATGGCTCATGTTTGTTTTGTCATTTTTTTTACTGAAGAAGGTGAGCTTGTTTGTTGTGTGACCCTGTAATTTGGCTTAATGTTCAATGAAGCTATATATATCGTCTTTTCGCCAATATGAGCCCCTTTCACAGTTTGCAGAAAAAGTGCTTCATATTGTTATGTTTATTGCTCGATTTATTGAATTATTACAAGACTTAATAAACTAAATAAAACAATGGTATTTTTATTCGTTCTTAACCATGAGAGTTATTAGTGTGACCCAAGTATTGATTACCTGTACCTCAATTCCTTATACGAAGCTATGGGAATAACGATGTATAGCTCTGTCCACATTCAGCGTTTGTGCAGTGTACCATGCGGTTCAAAATAAGTCAACGGATAAGTTGAATAATACTTTATTACTGTAAAGTGACCTCCCATTCTTCATATAATGCACAGTGTATCATTTCTTCTTTGTTACAAACTACCATGCTTTTATTTAATTTAGATACGGTTCTTCTGCAAAAGCAAATACTCACAGTACTATTTTTAGCAAGCAAGAACTTTCGCAAAGTATGAGCAGTATTGTGTATGACATGAGTAAAGGGTTAAATGATATAGAAATTTATTTTGTATTGAGAAATTTAGTGCAGATGAAGGTTGAGTTTGTTAATAAAACCATACAAATATGAATGCCATTTGAACCAGCCCCTCGAACTGGCTTCAATGGCATCCATATTTTTATGGCTTCTTTGACATAATACCAATATTATTTGAAAAATAATGAAGAAAAAAGTTAAGTGTAATATTTTTGTTGCTAATGTATAAAAATTGTCTTTTTGTTGAATAAATTGAAAAACATGTTTACTGTGTATGCACTAAACAACAAAACATTGGATGAGTACTGTGTACATTTTGCTAATTGTTTCCTAAATAAATTGATATTTGAATTTTTTTTTTATTTTTTTTTTTTTGTCGTTTTTACCAAATTATGTCTGTTGATTAGATTCTAAATGATTAAGAGATCCACCCTCTGAAAAACTAATTCTTCACCTATACCCTTTATCCCAATAAGAATGATCAAATTATCATCCATTTACAAGAAATAATTTTGAGAAGTATTCAAGTATTCATATTTGTATTCATGAATACATTGTAAAGTATTCGTAATCATATTCAGATACATTTGAAATTTGTGTATTCGTATTCATAAAATTTCAAAGTATTCGTATTCATAGTCAATACATTTACAATGTATTCGCCCCAACCCTGGTGTATGTTTGGGATTCTGCACTGTCATATCAAACAAGGATTGTCAGTTCATAAATACTCGATATTTACTCATATTGCAGTATTTAAAAAAATACTGTACTCAGTATTACAAATTGGAATACTGTGAAGCCCTAGTAGACTACCACTGATCCCAAAATGAAACTAAGGAAAGAAAATATTTTGCATACAATTCCATAGTTTTCTCCCATGTTTTCGGAGAAACAGAATTTTCCATATCTCTCCCTGAATATCAGGAAGTTTATTTCCATGTTGCGTCAGAACTGTAGGAACACTGCCTACTGAGCACTGACAAGCCAGAAAAGAAGCAGACTGTCATCTGCAAAATGAGGTCCCCAGAGGGTGAATTTAGTGATGCTACCCTGCACAGCAGGGTAGCATCACTAAAGTTACTCTCTGTGAACCTCAATCTTAATCAGGGTCTCTAAACTAAACAGAAAGAAGTACCCAGAGGATAAATTGGCCCACTGTATGGTATAGCATAATCAAATTCACCCTCTGGGAACCTCATTCTGCAAATGTCAGACTGCTTATTTTCAGGCCTGAGCACTGACTAAGATGTTTCTAACCAGAAGGATAGTTCACAATCTGATAGAAAAGTATGGTTATATTAGGATGGAGAACATTCAGTCAAACATCAATAGTGAATGACAGTATATTACAGATGATTATATTAGTGAGTGGCTACATATCTTGAAACCAAAATTAAAATCATTTCTTCACATAGGATGTCACCTAAATCTTTATCCAACGTACGGCCAAAACCAGCCAGTATGACTCGCAAAAATCACATTCAATTTTCATTATTTTTTCATTTTTTGTCTAAAAAAACATGGCTAATGGCCCCTTATTGGAATGATCTTGTTAAGCTCATTCAAATGCAGTGTCATAAGCTATGTCTTGCAGCAAAAAAATGCAGAAAAAAATAGTCAAGAATTTTGTTTCCAAATGTTGTCTGCCTTTCATGTTAGGTAGAGGGTTAAATAAATCTCATAATTCTACCATCCAGGATTTTCCTGGCCACACTGGGAATGAGGTCTCAGGTTATTTACTCTTGCTGGAAAAAAATTGAGAATTTCAAAAATTTGTGAAATGTTATTTTTTCAATTGCTTTCCTTGTTAGTATGTTTCATAACTGTTCACCATTACAAAAATCTTGTTGGTAAATTTGAATATTTTAAATCAGTCGAATTTCTTCAAAACTAATACAGTACTGTGATCACAGAAGTAGAGAATTTTGACTACTCAAAATTGTCTACTTTTCTACCTACAGCACTGCAGAAGCTAACTTGTCAAAGGAGAATTGCATGAACATTGTAACTGATTTGCTATTGTAATTTGTTTGGTGTCTTCCCACTAGACCAATTCCCTTTAGACCAATTCCCTTTAGGCCAATTCCCAAAATACCAATTCCCAAGAGATCAGCTACATACTGTTATTGATTAAGGGTTGATTAAGGATAATTAGGAAAACATTTATTTACTGATAAGCACTTTTTTTGATAAAAAAAATATTTATATGCATAACATACAAAAATATAGGTTTATAACATTTCAGTTTATAAAATATCAACAAGCCAGAAAATAAGCAGACTATCATCTGAAAAATGAGGTCACCAGAGGGTGAATTTGGTGATGCTACCCTGCACAGCAGGGTAGCATCACTAAATTTACCCTCTGTGAACCTCAATCTGAATTAAGGTCTCAAATATAAACAGAAAGAGGTACCCAGAGGATAAACTTTTCCACTGTGTGGGATAGCATATGGGGACCTCATTCTGCAAATGACAGACTGCTTATTTTCAGGCTTGAATATCAATAACATTAAATACATTTACAAATATTTATAAATATATCAAATTAATGATACAGAATTATTTTAACTCTTAACCTGCTGAGTATTTTCTAGATATTTTTCATCAAATCTAGTCATGGCTGCTGTGGAGCAGCCATGACTAGATTTGATGAAAAATTAATCCAAATGTGAAATACGAAATCCTTGGTGATAAAATCCATTCAATTTACATGGTGAAAATTTTATTATATGTGCCCAAATTATACTTATTTTGGTGACAAGAGAAACCCTGTGGTGGGCAGGAATACCCCCCAGCAGCATGCAAAGAGTTAAAAGCAGAATGCATGAGTTGGTCTAAGGGGAATTGGTCTTTTGGGAATTGGCGTTGTGGGAATTGGTCTAAAGGGAATTGGTCTAGTGGGAATGAACCCCCTACAGCACTGCAGAAGCTAACTTGTCAAAGGAGAATTGCATGAACATTGAAACTGATTTGCTATTGTAATTTGTTTGGTGTCTATTGATAAGCACTTCATTTGATAAAAAAAATAACAAGAGGCCCCAAGGAGCCTTAATCGCTCACCGGCAAAAGTGGTGGTTCATCAAAACTACAAAGGAATGAAGTCATGAGAGACAAATTTTATGGAACTAGGGCAATGGCTTGAACAAACTTGAATCTTACCCCTCTAAGGATGTTGCATACCAAATATCAAAAGCATTCATCTGCTGGATCTGAAGAAGAAGACTTTTAAAGAAAATTCCTCATTTTGAACTAAGTTATCATTCGGGCTCCCACAGTAAGCCCAAAAATGAACCCAGAGACTTGGCTTGAACGAACTTGAATCTCACCCCCAAGGATGCTGCATGCCAAATAGCAAAACATTCCGACTGCTGAAGAAGAAGATTTTTAAAGAAAAATTCCTCAAATTGACTAAGTTATAATTCGGGCTCCCACAGGGAGCCCAAATATGGACCCAGGGACTTGGCTTTAACAAAGTTGAATCTCACCCCCCTAAGGATGCTACACACCACATATCAAAACATTCTGACTGCTGGACCTGAAGAAGAAGATTTTTTAAGAAAATTCCTCATTTCGAACTAAGTTACAATTCAAGCTCCCACAGTGAGCCCAAATATGGACCTAGGGACATGGCTTGAACAAACTTGAATCTCACCCCCCTAAGAATGCTGCATACCAAATATCAAAACATTCCGTCTGCTGGATCTGAAGAAGAAGATTTTTAAAGAAAATTCCTCATTTTGAACCAAATTATCAATCGGGATCCCACAGTGAGCCCAAATATGGACCTAGGAACATGGCTTGAACAAACTTGAATCTCACCCCCCTAAGGATGCTGCATACCAAATATCAAAACATTCCAACTGCTGGATCTGAAGAAAAAGATTTTTAAAGAAAATTTCTCATTTTGAACTGAGTTATAATTCCAGCTACCACAGTGAGCCCAAATATGAACCCAGGGACTTGGCTTGAACAAACTTGAATCTCACCTCCCTAAGCATGCTGCATACCCAATATCAAAAGATTCTGCCCTTTGGATCTGGAGAAGAAGATTTTTTAAGGAATTTGCCTGAAATGCACTAAGTTCGAATTTGGGCTTCTATAGTGAGCCCAAATATGAATCCAGGGGGCCGATTTGAACAAACTTGAATCAGACCCATACCAAGATGCTGCGTACCAAGTATCAAAAGATTCAGCCCACTGGTTCTGGAGAAGAAGATTTTTTAATAATTTTTCTATAATTCATACGGTGCTATCAGAGTTATGCCCCATACAGAGCCCCCATGGGACATGGCCATTTCATTTGAACAAACTTGAATTGACATATGGTAATGAACATCCATACCAGGTTTCAAGCAAATCGACCTAGCGGTTTCAGAGGAGAAGTCGTTTGAAAAATGTTCACGACGCCGGACGGACGACGACAAGTGATAAGTTAAGCTTCCTTCGGTGAGCTAATAAAAAAGAATCACAGCCTTTGAAAGTGTGTGATTACCGTAACAATTGTTATGAAAAATCTGCCCAACATCTATAAAATATCAACAAGCCAGAAAATAAGCAGACTGAAAAATGAGGTCCCCAGGGGGTGAATTTGGTGATGCTACCCTGCACAGCAGGGTCTCAAACATAAACGGAAAGAGGTACCAAAAGGATAAACTGGCTCTCTGTATGGGATAGCATCAGGAAATTCACCCCCTGGAGACCATATTCTGCAAATGACAGACTGCTTATTTTCAGACTTGAATATCAATAACATTAAATACATTTATAAATATTTATAAATATATCAAATTATTGATATAGAATTATTTTAAAAGTAGAACACATCAGTTGGTCTAAGGGGAATTGGTCTTTTGGGAATTGGCCTCGTGGGAATTGGTCTAGTGGGAATGAACCATTTGTTTTCCTTGCTGCGGTCTTGATTTGCAGCACTTTATTTACAAAATCTCAGCTCACTGATTAAAGTTTGTCACAATTGGATGGCGGTCTGATCAAGGAAGATATCACATTTGTGATTGATTATTTGTTGTTATTTGAAAAACCACAGAACACTTTATTATATGATTATGTAATTTTACCACTAAATATCACTACTGTTTGACGATCTTTTCCTGGTCCCCCAGAAAAATCCACAGTGTCGAATCTGATTACTTATCACTAAGGTACAACAGACTATTTTACGGGTACGTTCAAATTCGCATAATTAGCTGTTCTGGTCATAGAGAGTACTTTAGTCTGAGCTGGAATGGGTGCGCTTGAATGGCAATCTGGGTTTTTAATCATATTCATGATATTTTTTATCATATTCATGCGCATTGAGGGATTCCCTGGAAGTGTGCATCTGTAACAAAACAAGATGCCCCAAGGGGCCTGAGGGCGCTCACCTGACATGGTAGCCTAAATATCAACCCAGAGAATTGATTTCAACAAGTTGCATCTGCTCCTCCTAAGAAAAGCTTATACCAAATATCCAAAGATTCTGACCAGTGGATCTAATGAAAGTGTCAATGACACTGTAGCTCAACTTGTCAAGACAAAGACATGCACATGTATAGTATGTGACACAGCAATGACAAACATCTAGGTAATGACCTGATAACAAAGGTACATATAAAGTATTGTAATGGTCTGTACATAAATACTGACCATTGCCTGTAACAAATGTATAGGTAAAGTATTGTAAAGGTGGGTGACAGTCAGATGCTAAACTAGAAATGAGTCCCAGAGTGGGTCTGACTGAACCCCAAAATATTTGTTCTCATAGCACAGTGATAACAAAGGCACCCCAAAACACACTCGTTCCTGTCCCAAGGTGAAAACAAAGGTACCCAAGAAGTTTTGTGAAGATCAATTCATAAATACGAGCTGTATAGAACTTGTGACAAAAAACTGATTGGACCTAATTTTGGTACAAAATGGCCACTGGCAGCCATCTTGAATTTTGGACCATACCCAGAAACACTCATTCTCGTCCCAAGGTGATAACAAAGGTACCCAAGAAGTTTTGTGAAGATCGGTTCATAAATACAGCCTCTACCCTGAGCCGTATTGACATGTGTGCTCACATTGTGCAAGTAGCACTGAATAAGTCAAAGTTCATCTAATTTGCATAATTTCTGCACGAAAAAAAAACCCTTAGAATATGTAATGTATTCCATGTTACTAAACATTCATACAAAAATTTATTCAAATCAGAACTTTCATACAGAAGTTCTGTACAAAAGACTGATTGCACTAATTTTGGTACAAAATGGCTGCTGGTGGCCATCTTGAATTTCGGACCAGACCCAAAAACACTCGCTCTCATCCCACGGTGATAACAAATGTACCCAACAAGGTTCGTAAAGATTGGTTCATAAATATGGCCTCTAGTCTGAGCTGTATAGAAGTTGTGTACAAAAAACTGATTAGACCTAATTTCGGTACAAAATGGCCACTGGCAGCCATCTTGAATATTAGACCGCACCCAGAAACACTCGTTCTCGTCCCAAGGTGATAACAAAGGTACCCAAGACATTTCGTGAAGATCAGTTCATAAATACAGACTCAAGTCTGAGCCGTATTGACATGTGTACTTAATGTGTGTAAGTCGCACTGAAATATCAAAGTTCATCTAATTTGTATAATTTCTGCACGAGAAAAAAACCCGTATTATATGTGATGTATCCCATGGTACTAAACATTCACACAAAAAATTATTCAAATCAGCGCTTTCATATGGAAGTTCTGTGCAAAAATCTGATTGCACCTAATTTTGTACAAAATGGCTGCCATCGGCCATCTTGAATTTCGGACCGGACCCAAAAACACTCGTTCTCGTCCCACAGTGATACCAAAGGCACCCAAGAAGTTTCGTAAAGATCGGTTCATAAATACGGCCTCTAGCCCGAGCCGTATTGGCATTTGCACTTACAGTGCTGAAATTAACACCAAAAAACATCAAAATTAGTCTAATTTGCACAATTTACGCACGAGAAAAAAACCCGTATTATATGTAATGTACCCCATGGTACTAAACATTCATACAAAAAATTATTCAAATCAGAGCTTTCATATGGAAGTTCTGTACAAAAAACAGATTTCTGCATCATCGGTACAAAATGGCGGCTGGCAGCCATCTTGAATTTCGGACCGCACCCAAAAACACTCGTTCTCGTCCCACGGTCATAACAAAGGTACCCAAGAAGTTTCGTAAAGATCGGTTCATAAATACGACCTCTAGCCCGAGCCATAGCCAATTGTTGACGTACGGACAGACGGACGGACGGACGGACAGACGGACGACGGGCCATGACAATAGCTCAAATTTGACTTCGTCAAAGTTGAGCTAAAAAAGAAAGATTTTTGAAGAATATTCCTCATATTGAACTAAGTTATAATTCGGGCTCCCACAGGGAGCCCATATATGAAACCAGGGACTTGGCTTTAACAAACTTGAATCTCACCCCTCTAAGGATGCTGCACATCAAATATCAAAACATTCTGACTGCTGGATCTGAAGAAGATTTTTAAAGAAAATTCCTCATTTTGAACTAAGTTACAAATCAAGCTCCCACAGTGAGTCCAAATATGGACCTAGGGACATGGCTTGAACAAACTTGAATCTCACCCCCCTAAGGATGCTGCATACCAAATATCAAAACATTCCAACTGCTGGATCTGAAGAAGATTTCTAAAGAAAATTCCTCATTTTGAACTAAGTTATCATTTGGGCTCCCACAGTGAGTCCAAATATGGACCTAGGGACATGGCTTGAACAAACTTGAATTTCACCCCCCTAAGGATGCTGCATACCAAATATCCAAACATTCCGATTGCTGGATCTAAAGAAGATTTTTAAAGAAAATTCCTCATTTTGAACTAATTTATAATTCAGGCTACCAAAGTGAGCCGAAATATGAACCCAGGGACTTGGCTTGAACAAACTTGAATCTCACCCCCCTAAGCATGGTGCATACCCAATATCAAAAGATTCTGCCTGCTGGATCTGGAGAAGAAGATTTTCAAAGACATTTGCCTGAAATGCACTAAGTTCGAATTCAAGCTTCTATAGTGAGCCCAAATATGAATCTAGGGAGCCGATTTGAACAAACTTGAATCAGATCCACCCCACAATGTTGCATACCAAATATCAAAAGATTCTGCCAGCAGGATCTGGAGAAGAAGGTTTTTTAAGAAATTTGCCTGAAATGCACTAATTTCGAATTCAAGCTTCTATAGTGAGCCCAAATATGAATCCAGGGGGCCGATTTGAACAAACTTGAATCAGATCCACCCCACAATGTTGCATACCAAATATCAAAAGATTCTGCCTGCTGGATCTGGAGAAGATTTTTGAAGAAATTTGCCTGAAATGCACTAAGTTCGAATTGGGGCTTCTATAGTGAGCCCAAATATGAATCTAGGGAGCCGATTTGAACAAACTTGAATCAGATCCACCCCACAATGTTGCATACCAAATATCAAAGGATTCTGCCTACTGGATCTGGAGAAGCAGATTTTTGAAGAAATTTGCCTGAAATGCACTAAGTTCGAATTCGGGCTTCTATACTGAGCCCAAATATGAACCCAGGGGGCCGATTTGAACAAACTTGAATCAGATCCACCCTACAATGTTGCATACCAAATATCAAAAGATTCTGCCTGCTGGATCTGGAGAAGAAGATTTTTTAATCTTTTTCCCATTGTCTACAGTGTTAAAAAGTGCTGACTCAGCACTTTTTCAAAGTCCTGAAAAAAGGACCTTGTGATCAAACCGATAGGGATTTTTTTTAACCACTCTATTCTACTGGATAAAAGTAAGCTTTATACAAAATAAGAATTCTCTGTGCCGTGTAGTTTTGGAGATATGGCAGTTTTAAGGTTTTTCCTATTTTTAGCTCCCGAGGTTCCAAAGGGGTAATGAGAAAATTTTTTTTTGCATCAATCAACTACTTATGACCCATTATCATCTCATATCAAATTTGGTTCAAATCGACCTCACGGTTCTGAAAATAGAAATTTTAGGCGTGGCCAAAATTTTTGCCCCTCCCATAACAAAGCCAAATAATGCCCGACAAACTTCTCTTGAACAAACTTGATTCTAATTCTCAAAAGGACTCTGTATACCACATATCAAGTCTCTGCTACTGGTGGTTCATAAGAAGATGATTTTCAAAAAAATTGGCCATTTTTTCCCTACACCCCTGCTCAATATGAGCTGAAACCTAATTGGGATAAAAATCAAAATGCCCTGATATAACCCCTACTCACATGAAATTTCATTAATATGCGGCCAGTGGTTTGGGAGAAAAAGGCCCAAACACCCCCTTCACGACTGACAACGGACGACAGACGAAAAGTGATCAGAAAAGCTCACCCTGACTTTCAGTCAGGTGAACTAAAAAGTGTTAACAAAAATAGTTCTTTTTATTTCAAACCAATTTACCAACAAAAAAGGTTGGGGGAATGTTAATGCTAACGTTGGCATGCGATGTTGAACTATAAGTCATATAATAAACCTTTTATCGTTACAGTGAAGTGATCTGGGTCATTGCATCACGTCTTGTTGAGGTCAGATCACCGAATCAAATTCGCTGGCTGCGGCAGCTCGTTTGATCTGGCGATCTGACCTCCTCAACTTGGCATGATACTATGACCCAGATCACTTCAATGTAGCGGTAATATGTATGTATCATTTCTTCAAAACAATATAATGAAGTCACATTAATCCTTTACCCAACAAATCGGCCGAATCGCCCGCGTAATATGTAGAGCTGTAGGTTAACCGAAACCGAACCGAGGTTTTTAGTTTTTTTAAAAAAACGCGACCGAAACCGTCGACATCTCGTAATCTAAGGTTTTTCGTTTTTTATTAAATACTCTCTTGCTGCAGAAATTCACAGAATGTAGCCATCCCAGACTAGTGAGAGTACCCAGACACTGCCAATGGCAGTGTCTGGGTACTCTCACTACTCTGGGATGGCTACATTCTATGAATTTCCGACATTTCAGTTTAGTTGTGTTTGCAGCTTTCCTCAAGTTGCGTGTAGGTGTCAGACCTCGAAAAATGGCCAAGCACAATAAAAGTTCTGTATATTTAAGTAATTATTATATTGGCCTTCCTGATTCTTCATGTACTATAGCTTATTTTGGGCATTTATTGAGTTTCACACAATTTCACTGCCATTCAGTTTTGACTCCGGACATAAGAATGAGTTTTATTGAATTTTATTTGGCCTCATGAACAAACCGAAAACCGAACCGAACCGAGGTTTTACTCCACCTGAAAAACCAAAACCGAAACCGAACAAGAAATTTAAAAACCTACAGCTCTAGTAATATGCAAATTCAGCGGTTGGAAAAATATTATTTTTCAAAACATTTCAACAAAACCATATCATGTGACCCCTCGTTGGAACGAGATCGTCGAGCTCGTTCCAACGAGGGTTCACATATGGTTTTGTTGAAATTTTTTGAAAAATTGAAAAAAGTTAAAAAATTTATAGTAATTTATATATTTTTTATACTTACCAATGACCCAGACTTAGCAGACTTAGCTGGTTCTAACTCTAACAAATCCAGGGTCAAACACAAATTTTGCCCCCCAATCCCAAAAATTTGCATCTAAATCCAAAAGAAATCATGTCCTAAAGGACCTCCATACTTTGCCCTTACTGCGCATGCGCAGTGTCAAGGACGTTCCGAAATTGGCGCCAATTATCATTCTTACTGGCAGTGCCTGGTCAGCGCTATGTACTCAGCGGGGAGGTAAGAGTTCCCAACTCCTGGAAGGGCCATCCCCGTCTGGGTCATTGGTAAGTATAAAAAATATATAAATTACTATAAATATTTTTAACATTTTTATACTGTACCAATGACCCAGACTTAGCTGAATAGTAAAAAGGCTGGAGGGCCTAGGACATAGAGGAAAATCCAATAAGCTCAACTATATAATACAGAGGCAACCCCTCAAGGAGAAAAGGAGTATTAGGCTTTACATGTATCTTTCTTATTTTAGGTTAAATTAGAAAGATACAATACCCTTCATAATTGAGCACAATAACATTCATGTTCTCTATTAACATCCAGTATAACCCTTTATACTAATTATTTTTAAAGTAAGCCAATAAATAAAGTTAGTCCAGAGAATTGAGACTCTTTATATTCTTTAAAAGCGTCCGAGGATTGTATATTAACGCCCGTTTGACACTTGACATATACAAATGCTTCACACCGAGCTACACTTTAAAAATATGACATGAATGAATTTTAACATTAATATTACACTTTAAAACCATCCCGGAAACGACTTAGAAATACTGACTTTGGAGGAGGCATTCCCTTGCTTTTCACTATAAAGCTGGTGACCTAAGGGAACACCCTCCCCCCGCCTCCTTCCCCTTGCCCTGGGTCAAATAGCCCAGAGCGAAGAGGGCAGCCAGACGGAGTCACTGCCGGAACAGAAAGCCTGCATAACTATAGTTGCAACTGTTTAGTGGACGACATTCTGAGCAACAGATAACGGACCTAAACAATGCAGGTCTCCAGAAATGGACTCAATATTTCTGAGATAAAAATTTGTGAATGTGGATGGCTGAGACCAATAAGCAGCCTTCATTAAATCTGTAATTGCAATACTATTAGCGTAAGCCCAAGAAGTAGCAAGAGCTCTTACTTCATGAGCCGAAATCTTAAGCACAGACTGCTGAGAAGAAGATAAATTTTTATAAGCAGTACGGATAGTTAATTGAATCCATCTAGCAATAGAATGGACTGAAATGTCCTTTCTATTAGGCATCAGAGACAGAAAGAAACGTTTTCGTCCCTTTCTAATAAACTGAGATCTCTGTTTATAGATACGTAACACTCTAACAGGACAGAGTAAAGGCCTACACCCGTCTGAAGACGGAAGAGCCTTAATAACAATAGGTTCCGGATATTTATTAGGAGCCTGATTCTTAGCTAAAAATCCCACATTAGTAGTGAAGATGATAGTGTTCCCAACACTACGATAGTGAGAATCATCCACCGACAGTGCATGAAGCTCACTGACTCTTCTAGCAGAAGAGAAAGCTAAGAGAAAAGCTGTCTTATAAGATAAGAATTTGAAATCTACTGTCCCAAGAGGTTCAAATGGCTTTTCCTTCAGTTTAAGAAAAACCCAAGCTAAATTCCACTTAGGAATTAACCTAAGAGTTCTGGGTCTATTTATCGAGAAGTTTCCAACTAACTTAGATAAAGAGACATTAGATCCAATTTGTAAACTATCATGATGTGCATAGGTATCAGATAACATAGACCTATAACCCTTAATAGTAACAGGCTGCAGTTTGATTTCGTCAAACAAGTATACTAGAAAGTTTGCAATGTCTGGTATGGAGGGATCAAAAATATCAACAGAATGATCCCTACACCAACGACGAAAAACCTTCCACTTAGCCGCATAGTTTAGCAAAGAGGAGGTCCTCCTACAGTTAGAAATCGCGTCCACTGCTCGTCCTGTAAGTGCTTGCCATGCAAGAAGGACCGCACAACGTAAAAACGTGAAGGTTGAGACCTTGCGGGTTGTGATGGAGTTGACGCGATTTCCCCTGCGAAAGAAGATCCTCCCGTGGAGGAAGCTTTCGCGGTAGGTCCCACAACAGACACCTGAGTAGATTTATCCACGGTCTCTGTGGAGACAGAGATGCTACCAACAGAATCTTGCACTGAGATTGTTTTATCTTTAGCAATACTTGCTGAATTAACGGCGCTGGAGGATACGCATATCCTATCATTCCGTCCCAAGGGATTGACAGAGCGTCTACTGCAAATGCTCTCGGGTCCGGGCATGGAGACACATACGTCTGCAACTGATTGTTGAGATGTGTCGCAAATAAGTCTATCATTGGCCGTTCCCATTGGTAGTAAATCTGATTGAACACTTGTTTGTTGAGAGTCCACTCCGACGGCAACAAGCGACCCTTTTGTGAAAGGGAGTCTGCTAGTACGTTCCGACGACCCGGAATATG
Source organism: Pictodentalium vernedei (assembly GCA_031216915.1). Lineage (NCBI taxonomy): Eukaryota > Metazoa > Mollusca > Scaphopoda > Dentaliida > Dentaliidae > Pictodentalium > Pictodentalium vernedei. The sequence goes on along the minus strand of CM062291.1, from coordinate 164,616,864 downwards.
ACGGACCGAAAGAAGAACCTGATGCTCTAGAGCAAACAGAAGGATTCTTTCCGTCAGATTGAACAACGGAATTGAATGAGTGCCTCCCTGATTCCGTATATACGCCACTACTGTCGTATTGTCGGATAGGATTTGGACATGAGCATTGTGAATAATGTCCATCCAGTGACGTAACGCAAGCCAAATTGACATCATTTCTTTGATGTTTATGTGCTTGCCCAGGAATTGCGGATCCCAAAGACCCTGGCATTTCGAATCCGTTGGGATCAATGATGCACCCCAACCTGTTTGACTGGCATCCATCATAATGGTAAAACTCGGATCCGGCAACTGCAGCGGAACTCCCTGAGTTAACCACTGAATGTTTGCCCAGGTCTGAATCTCTCGTTTCACTTGATCTGACAAGAGAACGTCTATGTCGAGCGAATGAATTTTCACACTCCAATTCTGAGTCAAGAAAATTTGGAGAGGACGTGTGCGTAACCGCCCCATCGGAATGAGATCCGCAGTGGCTCCGCACAGACCTATCAGTCTCATGAACTCCCTCGCTGTGACTTTGTCTGCGTGCAGACAATAGCGAGCGTAACAACTGACTAATTTCGCTCTGGTTAATGGCAGACGAACGAGATTGTTGTGCGTCTCGAAGCTCATTCCCAGATGTGTGAATGATTTGGACGGCACCAGATCCGACTTCTCCTCGTTTATTATAAAACCGAGACGTCGGAGCAATAGAAGCAGATTCTGCACATCGTTCTGAAGCGTTAACTCGTTGCCGTACCTCTGAAGAATGTCGTCCAGGTAGGCCGACGTTACCGCAGACGAATGAGCTCGGAAATACATCATTACCGAGTTCATTACCCGAGTGAAAGCCCAGGGTGCTAGATTCAATCCGAAGCACATCGCCCGGAATTGATACACCACCCCTAGGACTGCGAAGCGTAGATACTTTCTGAATGTCGGATGTACCATGACGTGAAAGTACGCATCTTTGAGATCTATGCTTGTTGCATAATCGTTCACCCGAATACTCGCTCTGACCGATCGAATCGTCTCCATATAAAACTTCGGAGCGACGATCAGCTTGTTTATCCAGCTCAAATCTATGACTGGACGGAACAAGCCGTCTGGTTTCGGAACCAGAAACAGATGGCTGTAGAATCCCGGTGTCTCCTGGTTTTCTACGACCTCTACCGCGTTCTTCATTAAAAGAGACTGCACCTCTGATAACAGAGCGTCTCTTTTCTGCGGATTTGACGGAAGTTGAGTCCATTTTGGACTTCGAGTTAATGGAGGCTTTCGTTTAAGGATATCTTTAGACCTTCCGAAATCACCCCTCTCACCCAAGGGTCGTCCGTAATCGACGCCCACTCTTGTGAAAAACTCGACAACCTTCCGCCAACCGGCCCGCGATAGAGGTTGAAGCCATCACCTCCTGGACCTGCGAGGCCTGCGGTAGGAGAAACCACGTCCTCCACGACCCGCACCTCGTCCCGTCGACCTCGGGGCGTCTGACCGGTTGTCCCGGCCCGAAAGACGTCCCGAACGAGAGTCGCTGCCTTGACGGTCTCTTGAATAAGACCAAGAGGACGCACCGGAACCTCTATAGGAACCTCTCTTGGGCGCATTAGACCCAGAAGTGCCTGTCTTACTCTTATCTGCCGTGTCCGACTTCTTGGAAGCAGATTTGAACAGCAGAGAATCCGAAGCTTTCTTAGTAATTTTATCGTAAATTGCAGAAAGCTTGCCGTCAAAGAGAAGTTCTCCGGAGACCGAAGCGACTCTGAGAGAGTTCTTCACCTTACTATCCACGAGTGTGGATGTAGCTAGGGCTGCGTCACGTCTAACCAACTCCAGGTTTGCCACTGAAAGGGCGGAGTTACACGTGGAATAAGCTACTGCCCTTGAAAGAAGTCTTAAAGAGGATTGTATATCCTGGAATTCTTTCCCTTGAAGACGCAGTGATAACGCCTTTGTAAGGTGGTCTGCGTACGATAAAGCATCTAAACTGGCTCTGTTAGACGAAATAGTGGTCTCCAACACCGCGGTTGGAATAGACGCCGACGATGGTAATGATAATTCTAAGTCTTCCACCTCGTCGTCCATACGCAGAGGAACTCTCGGGATACCCTGTCCTGCCGTATCGAATTTATTCCTTGCATTAATGAACGGCAGGTTGAGAGTATTGGCGGACAAGAAACCTGCTTTACCTGTCTTGGAAGCAAGTTTGAATATAGCGTCGTTCAACAATTCAAATGTTCTTGCAACATTATTGGACTGAGATGGAAACTCGGGAGCGATGTCCCTGAACCGCTCAAAGAAATCAGAGTCCAATGACGCTATAATTCTCTTGTCCGGAACCGCAGCAGTCTGGCCCGACGGAACAACTTGAGGAAGAAAGTGCCAGATGAAGTCCACGGCAGCTTTATGTTGTTCCGAAAGGGATAGCTCCAAATCATCCGTATCCCTTTCACCATCCGGTCGGACCTCATGATGCTCCCGGTCGTCCGCCCCCGATGCTTCGGCGGAGCGTACCGACCCATCGCCGTCGGATAATTCCCGATCCGACACCGTTTCTGTCGGTTGCTGCGATAAGTTGTGCTATTTGCACAAGCACGTCCGGCATCGAGGCCTGCGGAGGCGCAGTCTTTCGCTGCTTCGCCGAGGGCAGCTCCGCATGTGGTGACTCCCGCATACTCTTCCTATGCGAACGTCCGGAGTCCACCGGCCTCGTGTCCCTGGCTACCGGATGGCGTGACCTGGTCGCCGAAGAATCCTTGATCGGCGAAGCTGGTAAAATATCGGCGGTCACGTAGCCAAGGTGCGGTCGTGTGCGCTGATGAGACGAAGAAGCCTGAGCAGTCTCCGCGGACTGCCTATACAACGGAGTGGACGTGTGCTCCGCTTGCGACACATTTTGTACCACAACATCTGGTCCCAGATGTTTTTGTACGAGAGAGGGGCCTCTCTCGCTCGCGGCCCGACTGGACCTGGACGAGCTAGGAACCGGACTCGAAGGCTTCCTCTGATCTCTCCTACTATCCGCCGTCACTGGGTGTGCACGTTGAATTTTTATAGTGCTCGCATCACCCAACATTTCCTCCTGGACCGCATCGGACGAACCCGGCTGCCGAACCATTCGGTGAATGGACGCTACACCGGGCGAGCTAGCGGACGACATTTGTCTTATCTCCATGAGCACTTTTGCCGCTAGCTCTGTATTCATTTGTGACGACGGAAGCGCACTGGCGGAAGATAACATGGAAACATCACCCTGTTCTTGTTCCTCTGAAATAGAAACTGATAGAGTAGAGTGACCGTGCGGAGAAAGAGCCGGCATAGCCCTTTCTCCATTAACAACATATCGTGACACACGTTTCCAATGTTTGTCATCCCAATATTGACATATAGCACAGGGATTAGTGCGAGAACACTGACTACAATTAATACAATGATCATGAAAGTCAGAGGAAGATTTCTTCCTATTACAATTTGAACAATAACCTTTCATTGTGAAAAGTAAACAAGTCCTAGTTACTCGCACAAACCCCTAACACAAAGATACATAATGACATGATCCATTAATAATGAAAAAACAATTTAAAAATCAAAATAATTTTTGAAAAATATTTTTTCAGCGAAGCCCAAGTTTCTGAAAAGTAACGTTGAGCCCCAATGGATCCCACGGCCAAGTGTGGTCAAAAATTTTATAATTATATTAAATAATTAATGCAACACTTACGGATAATAATAATGTATCTTATAGTGAGATAAACTACTCCAAAGGCAAACAGCCCCCCTCAAAAGAGACTGTTGCCAATGTAAACAAACAGTGTAAAAACACCAGAAAACATGACTCCAGGCACTGACAAAACTGGCCCGAAATCAGTCATCAAAATTACACTCTATCTGATGCAAAACAGAGACTTCCAGAGGAGAATCTGCAGAACATCAGATGGAAGATGCAGAACACAACGTTTATACACCCATGGGTGAAAATGTAACTATGGGGAAAATAACAGAATTCATTCTGTAACCAAGCTAACTCTCCCAAGAGAATTTAGAAATGATCTTTCTCAAAAATATGCCAAAAGCATGGGAGAATAGCAAGGGGGGACTTAGAAGACCAGGGGAGAGGAAACACTGAATAAGCAGTGCAACTTTATAGCAAGAATGACAACAAGAGGCCCATGCCTCGAAAATAGGCAACTTAACATAATTTCATAAAAAATTTTAAGTACAGCCCTGATTATTTTTTGTCACTCCTTTTTCCTCTCCTCCTTCTATATCCTCCTTAGAATCACCATTTCTCCAATAATTACGTGTCTGGCATCCTTTAAACTGAGATTTACAAGCACAAAGATCAGTGAGATGTTGACTGATGAAGGGCCAAACAGAGAATGATAATTGGCGCCAATTTTGGAACGTCCTTGACACTGCGCATGCGCAGTAAGGGCAAAGTATGGAGGTCCTTTAGGACATGATTTCTTTTGGTTTTAGATGCATATTTTGGGGATTGGGGGGCAAAATTTATGTTTGGCCCTGGATTTGTTAGAGTTAGCACCAGCTAAGTCTGCTAAGTCTGGGTCATTGGTACAGTATAAAAATATGGTATTTAAAATAATAAATTTTAATATTGTCTGTGTTGGGGAAAGGGCAGAAAATACATATACTAACCTTTTAAAAAGTGAGTGAGCAGTTCGTAAAATCCCATTGATTACATGAAAATCTCCAGTGTGAAATTTGCTAACCATTTCTGAAATCAAATCAGGCCACTTATCAGGAAAATCCTCCCTGCCAATACTACTGATACCATCACTCAACTAAAAATAAAAACACAATGTACATATAGAATATACCCATAGTGGCTTGGCGAGCCTTTGGCGCATGGTTAACACCACTTCACCACGAGTGGTAAACATTTGGTACACCAAGCTACTTTGGGTATATTTTATTTATACCATGATCGTCAGATTATTAAGAGTTGCTATTATTTTTTCTCGATTTTACTGAGAAAGGAGCCGTACATACGTGCATATTTGCTTTTGTTTACATGAGGATCGGTGGGTGGTACTTCCGCTGTCAATTTTAACACCAATTTCGAGTTATGGATGCTTTATTAACATGAGACAATGCTAATGTTAATTTTTGGCGATTTATGGGGTAAACACATTTAAAAACGTAATAAATAACTGTCACTTTCAATTCACTCCTCCTGAGGAGAAATGCAATAAATTTAGACAAGATGCTTTCAGGTCAACGTCACCAAAGGTCAACTTGGATGTAGTTGCACTGTAAGTGTAAATTTTAACTACTGAAATCCCATTGCTGGCATGTTCACCATGGTTGGTGTATAAAGCTAAAATTTATGTCATAGGCTTTCCATATATAGTAGAATAGGTAATCGTGGTATAAATATAGAATATACCCATAGTAGCTTGGTGTTTCAAATGTTCACCATGAGTGGTGAAGTGGTGTAACTGTGAGCCTTTGGCACGTGGTTAACACCACTTCACCATGAGTGGTGAACATTTGGTACACCAAGCTACTATGGGTATATTTTATTTATACCATGATCGTCAGATTATTAAGAGTCGCTATTATTTTTTCTCGATTTTACTGAGCACCAGACGTACATACGTGCGAATCTGTTTTTGTTTACACAAGCATCAATGGGTGGTACTTCAATTGTCAATTTTATCGACGAAACAAAATGGAAAATGAAACAGGGCCCTTTTCATTTTAATAGCATAATAACATACCATTTCAAGTCATGGATGCTTTATTAACATGAGACAATGCATGTTTGTTAATTTGGGGTGTTTTATGGGGTAAACTCATTCAAAAACATAATAATTAACTGCCACTTTCATTTCACTCTACGCGAGACGACATGCGATAAATTTAGACAAGTTTGCGTTCAGGTCGACGTCACCAAAGCTCAACTTGGATGTAGTTCCACTGTAGGTGTAAATTTTAACTATTGAAATCCCATAGCTGGTGTGTTTACCACGGTTGGTGTGTAAAGCTAAAATTTCTGTCATAGGCTTTTCATATATTGTACAATAGGTAACCATGCTATAAAATTATTTTTGACAGCTTTGATTTTGATATAACAATTCCGATGCTAACTGTTGTTGGTATTTTATTTCAGAAGTTGTGATTGTTCATTACACCACCCAATAAACATAATTCAAAATTGATGACTACTGCCCCTCAATGGGAAATGGCTTGAACTGGTGACTGACAAAGTTTAATTTAAAAAGAATAATGTGTAATGAATTATATAGTACTATGGTGGAATTCACCTAATGAGATATTTCTTCACAGAATCACCCTGTTATTTGCATATACCTGCAACACAAAACCATTTGCAATACCTTTTCAGCCAATTTGCTCTGGAAATTGTGTATAAGTGAAGCATTTAGACCTTGAGAAATGAATTTTAAGTTTAGTGATCTGTCAAAATATTATTGCAACATTCTCTGATTCTACAGATTTTTAGACGTCTTGGCCTTTCTTTTTCTAATACAAGCATTTATTCTATAATATTCTGTAACAATAAATGTTCAATTTGTCAGAGGAATGCAGAAAAAAACATAATTCCCAGATAACTGATGATACATGTTAACCATTTACCTAATGAATCAGCTGCATCTGCCCACGTTATTTACAAATTAAGCACCTTTGAAAAAAATATACTTTTCAAATCATTTCAACAAAACACCACCATGAGCTCATTCCACTGAGAGGTCACATGATATGGTTTTGCTAAAAAGTTTTGAAAAATTAAAAAAAAAACAATATTTAACCCTTTGAGGGCTATTTCAGACTTTTACGAATTCAGGACAGGTGTATTTAAGATGCCATCAGGAGTAGGTCCTGCTGTCAGTAAACAAATTACATAGGCAGTGGTCTCTAGTCAAGTCTTGGCTGCCTGTTGAGGCGGCCAAGACTTGACTAGAAATCACTATTAATCCATTGGATGTGTACATGCTTAGGTCAGGTGTGAATTCAGGACAAACATCCAGGCCCTAAAGGGTTAAAATAATAGATTTTGACATCGTCTCCAATTGGTAAAGAGTTAATTGAATTATTGTCATCAGCAAAGTGTATATTCAATCAACAGGCTTCTACAGAATATACAGAGTTATTACTTTTGTTGAAGTGAGATGAATGAAATGTCACCAATATTGCAGGCCTGGTGTTTTGAAAAATGGAGGCCAGCTGTTGGTAGCTCTCCTTAATTTTTTTCTTGATGGGCTGTGCTCTCCACGGTTGAAAAATTGTGCAGTAATCTAGTATAAAAAAAAATTGAGTTCCCACAGGGAGCCCAAATAGGAACCCAGGGACTTGATTTGAAAAAACTTGAATCCCACCCAACTAAGGATGCTGCATACAAAATATCAAAAGATTCTGACTGATGGATGTGAAGAAGATTTTTAAAAAATAGTCCTCATGTTACACTAAGTTAAAATTCAAGCTCCCACAGTGAACCCAAATATGACTCCACGGACTTAATTTGAACAAACTTCAAGCTGACCCCCCTAAAGATGCAGAATACCAAATATCAAGAAATTTGGATTGGTAGATCTGAAGATTTTTAAATATATTTCCTCATTTTGCACCAGGTTAAAATTTGGGTTCCCATAGGGAGCCCAAATTTGAACCCAGGGTCTTGTTTCAAACAAACCTGAATCTAACCCCTCTAAGGATGTTGTCTACCAAGTATCAAAAGATTCTGATTGGTAGTTCTAGAGAAGATTTTTTTATAGGCATGGCAACTTTATTTGAACAAACTTGAATTGACATATGATAAGGAACATGTGGATCAAATTAGGTTCAATTCGGCCCAGTGGTTTATGAGGAGTCGATAATGTAAAGTTCATGCCAGATGGAGAGATGGACAATGGACAGAAAGTGATAACTTAAGCATGCCTTGAGCTTTGCTCTGGTGAGCTAAAAATAAAAACCCTCTCTCCATCACTGATTTGAAAAAAAAATGGCTTGAGATTCAATTAATTTATTTTGTGTGGTCTTATCATTAGAATGCAAGATGCATGGTAACTGAATCCTCCTCTTAACTAAATGTTTTTCACTGGAAAAGTGAACATTCAATTTTCATAGTTGTTCTGTACAAATCACTGTCCAAATATGCAGGGACCTCACAAAAAAGTTTTACAAATGAAGAGACCCTTTAGGGATCAAAGCAAAAGAAATAATTTTACAACAGGAGCACAGATGATCACATTTCAACTCGTTTGGTGTGCAAGTAAGTGTTCTTAACTGGTAGAGTGCTGAATTATTTTTGGTCATCAAAATTTGTTCATGTGTCTTTGCCTTGTTTCAATTCATGAGAGAGTGCCAATGGGCACTCTCTCATGAATTGTTACAAGGCAAATCCTAACAGACAAAATTATTTAACTTCAAAGGTAATATGAAGCTCATCCTCCAAAAATCGCGACATCGACGGCGTAGCTGCGACGGGTGGTGCAATCTGCAAGTCCAAAAAATATTCTCAGGGGCAATTTACAGGTGATGGTGAAAAAAAACCAAGAAAAATATTTGGAACAACATTTGCATCGGACATGGGCTAGACATGAATGAGATACACTTGCATATCAAATATGAAGTCATTCCACCAGGTCGTTTGAAAGTTATTCTTTTAGAAACTCGTTAGTCACAAAATTCTAAGTTCATCAAGGGCCATAACTCCATGAAAAATATTTGGAACAACACATGCATTGAACAGTGGCTAGACATCAATAAGATGCACTTACATGCCAAATATAAAGTCATTCCATCAAGTATTTCAAAAGTTATTGAGTTTTGAAACTCGTTGGTCACAGACAGACCGACAGACAGACCGACATTGCCACTTATAGAGCTCCTAGTCGCAGCTAAAAATGAAGTCTTTAAGCTGAAGCACCTGCATTTCAGATAAAGCCCAAATATGGGCTTCCAGCACTCCACCAGTTAATTAAAAGTTTTACCAATGCTTATTTTAGATGAATTGTTTACAAAATTATTTAACGGACAAGTTAAATGAGCAAACATTTTACAAAAAATAAAGACTATTTTTCATTGTGAAGAGACTGTTAAGTGAATGGTTTTAAAAAGTGGCTAGATTAGACCCTCCATCCATTATCCCCTGATAAAACTTTATCCTGTCAAGGATGTAGGCATACTAACTTGATTTTGAATCTGTTCCGGACTTTTTAACATCAATCCTACAATATGCTGCTTTATTGCTGTTCTGTCTTCTTCATGTATTTTATTTCCAGTATCTTCATCCTGAAAAAGATAATTATGAGCACCTTCCAACTCAAACATATACAGTGTCTTGCTTAAGAGACTGTATGCCTTTAACTCTTTGCATGATGCTGGTGGATATTCCTGCCCAGCACAGGGTTTCTCTTGTCATTGATATAAGTATAATTTGGGCATATTTAAACATATTTTCCCCTGTAAATTGAATGGATGATTTCACCAATGATTTCTTGTTATATTTAGATTAAGTTTTCATCAACTCATTATGGCTGCTTTACAGCAGCCATGACTAGATATGATGAAAAAATATCTTGAAAATACTCAGCAGGTTGAGAGTTAAATAGGAAATAAAGTGCAATACAAATAGTAAAATAACTGCAGGTCAACTACTGAAAAATGCCCACAAAAAACAGTAGCCCATACATTTTTGTATCTCTGATATATTTTCACTGCAATAAAAATTTACAAGTAAGAGTAAACTTTTATGCTACCCATAAAGTACCCGCAATGTAGGCAAACAAAAAATCGGTCATCCTGTTTCTTTTTTAGCCTGTGCTGGCCAGTTTGGAGAATTATGTTGGGTAAAGGTTTAAAAAGGAGATTTAAATGTGATGATTTTGGAATAAGAATGCAAAATGTTTGCACTGATGAACAAACAGATAATCTAAGTTGACTGATACTTCTTATAAAATGAGAAGTTAAATTCAGTGCATTTACATATCCTTCCCCCATGTTGCTGTATCATTACACCAAAGAAAATTCATATACAACCAATGGTTTGGGAATAACAATTCAAAATGTTTGTATGGACAGCTCTGATGGACAGACAAATGATTGGATGACAGATATAATATAGTGTGCCCCTATTCTCTTCAAAAGTGAGGGTATAATTAGCTGGAAGGCTGGCCTTTAGATTCCTTTATTTTGGGCACATCTTTTTCAGAGCTTTAAATGTGCCCAAATTACAGAAAGTTCCATTTTCACCAGTTTTCAAGGTATATAACTGATTTTAATGCCGATAGTAACTTTACACACCATAAAAAGAATGAAAAACACTTGACCAGCTGAAAACATTTGAAATGCTTCTGAGACCAATCAAGGATATTTTAGCCTGGTTCCTATTTTGGGCACAGATTTTACCGACTCGAATTTGGGATAATTTGAAGGCCTGTTAGAAATTCATCTGGGGTTTTTATTATTTAAAAAGTTTTTGTGTCACAAAAAAACATCAAAACTTAAAACTCACCTTATTCTCAGCATAAAACTACATTTCCTTAATATTTGTTTCTTTACAAATTTACGGGGTGCTGATCTAGGCACTCTTCAATAAATTGTGACAAATCAGTTATTTATGAACAAATTAAGCCATCAAAAGATAATCCAGCACTAGCCTACTTAACCTTTTGAACCCTATCAGCCGTTTTTTCCAGCCAGCAATATGATTTGTCAAAACGTCATTAAATAGGATGGCAGTTCAGTAAATGTGTGGGTAGACCAACCAATATTTTCAACGTGCAGCCTCGGACATTGAAAATATTTATTGGTCTAACCCAAATAATGAATATGGACTCTTCTAATTGCTGCCATTGAACCAGCATGGAAGATACAACTAGAGTTCAAAGGTTTAATGAAAAGAAACAGACATAAATCACACACTTACGATTCTCCAGTTCCTCTTCACATAGTTTTTGAAAGTGATTGCTGCACTAACACGTATATGGAGATCAACCTCTCCATTATCAACAAGCTGTAGCAGCAACAGTGGATAATTCTTATTGGCCTCCACAGATTCTAAAAATTTCTCGGCTGTAAAAAAAGGTGAAGAAATTAGAATAATTGCAAAATATCATCATAATACAGTGAAACTCTTAATTCTACAACCTATGCGCAATTAACTGGTAAAATTTGTAATGAATGCATGGTAAACGGCTTTGTTTTGAAGTTATATTTGATTAACAGGTTGTTCAATTACAAGATATCCATTTAAGCAGGTTTTCCAGAGTAAATAAACTGAATGAGAGCAAATACTTAATGCTTTCAAATGTACCAGTAGACCAAGTCAAGAAAATGTCAAAATCCTCAGTTGTTTTTCAATGTATAAAAGTTCTGAGAAGTGTTGATATTTTTCCTAAAAAACAGTTTATTAACCCCTCAATGTAACAAGACAAGCATATTGGAAGCAAGGTGGTTTATTGGTTAGAGCATTTTGGGATTTAACCCTTTACCTAACATGAAAAGCAGACGACACAAATTTCTTGAATAACTAATTTTTTTCATTTTTCGTCTCAAAAACATAGGTTATGACCCCTCGTTGGAACGAGCTCATCGAGCTCGTTCCAACGAGGGGTCATAACCTATGTTTTTGAGACAAAAAATGAAAAAATAATGAAAATTAATTGGCGATTTTTGAGAATAGCGCTGGCCGGTTTTGGCCGTTACGTTGGGTAAAGGGTTAAACTAAAAGGTTTACAGGGCGATTTTTGAGAATAGAGCTGGCCGGTTTTGGCCCTTACGTTGGGTAAAGGGTTAAACTAAAAGGTTTACAGTTCAATCACGACCTGCAACATCTTCATTATGTCCATGGGCAAGGCATTTAATTCCAACAGCCCACATAGATGCATGTGGTGCTGCATTCTAAGGCATCGCATCAATCTGCACTTGCCTTTAACTGCTGCTAACTCTGCCTAGTCTAGGCCCCACAAAGTAGATCTTGTTTCTCAGGCCATTGTTTTGTAAAATTGTTCATGTTCTTGGTTTGTTTCATGTTTTAGGCCTCATAATCTACAGAATAGCATGAGTGGTGGTGATTTCATCCCTTGAGAGCAAGAAGGCTTTGCAATGCTAAATATAAAGCAATGGGGAAAAGTTATCATTTTCTTAACTTGGGTAAAATATCAGACATAAACCATTTAATTTTTATTTTTTCAAGTTAGATTTGGTTATAAAAAGAGATCATGCAGCATCCAAAGGACCATGCAGGAGGGCGTGAAAAACAGATTTTTAACTTTTTTGCCTTAAACAATATTTATTCAGAGTATTTATGTGTATACATTACACATAAATACTCTGAATAAATATTGTTTAAGGCAAAAAAAGTTAAAAATCTGTTTTTCATGCCTTTCTGCATTATTTCTAATGCATATGTAATATAACCCATTGAATGTACAATCCTGACCAGAGGTAACTGGGTGGTGTCCTTGGGCAAGACACTTAATCCCAACTGTCTACATGTGGACACAGAGGCAAGTGCACCTTCGACATGCTTAATAAAAGCATGTTGAAGGTGCACTTGCCTTCAATGGCTGCTAACACTGCTTATGACGGTAACTAAGCTAGAGAGTCAGACAGTTGGGGACTGCGGCAAGGTGGTTCTGTCTGGTATATTCCACCCACATAAAATGTCATAACATATATCATATAATACGTTATAATTCAAGCTCCCACAGGGAGCCAAATATGAACTCGGGGACTTGGCTTGAACAAACTTGAATCTCATCCCCCCTTCCCCCCCACCCCCACAGGATGCTGCATATCAAAAGATTCTGATTGGTAGACCTGAAGAAGACAATTTTTAGAGAATTTTTCTCATATTGCACTAATTTAAACATTTGGACTCCCATAGAGAGCCCAAATATGGGCACAGGGATTTGCTTTCAAAAACATGTGAAACAATCTTCCAAAGATGTCATATGTGAAATTTGAAAGCTTTTGGAGCAGTGGTTTGGGAGAAGAAGTCTCAAATCTTAAATATTTTCCCCATTACCCACAGTGTTAAAAAATGCTGACGCAGCATTTTTTCAAAGTTCTTGAAAAAGTACGTTATGATAAAACCAATAGCAATTTTTTGGACCATTCCATTCTGTTAGTCCAAAGAAGATTCACGCCAAATAAGAATTCTCAGTGCCGTGTAGTTTTGGAAATTTTTTTCTACTTTTAGCTCCTGTGGTTCCCACGGAGCATTTTGAAAAAAAGTTTTGGGCATAAATCAAGTACCTATGACCCATTAATACTGCATATCAAATTTGGTTCAAATCAGCCTATTGGTTTGGAAAATATGAATTTTGGGTAGGTCAAAAATTCTTGCCCCTACCGTAACAACAAATATTGCCCCTCGAACTTCTCTTGAACAAACTTGAGTCTACACCTCAAAAGGAAGCTGTATACCAAATATCAAGTCTGGTTCATGAGAAGATTTTTTAAAAAATTGGGGCATTTTGGTCCCACCCCCTCTTCAATATGAGCAGAAACCCAATTTGAAGAAAAACCCAAATGCCCCTATATAACCACTACTCATGTAAAATTTCATTAAAATGTGGCCAGTGATTTGGGAGAAACAGACCCAAACACCACCTTCTCGACGGACGACTGACGAAAACTGATCAGAATAGCTTACCCGGACATTCAGTCAGGTGAGCTAATAGTCAACAAACTGCACGGCTGTGATTTTCAAATTGCAAGGCCTGATATCAACTTCCGGAATACAAACTTTTATTTGATCATTCACGACAAGCCGACCGCTGGTTTTATTGTCGACTAGTGCCGAAAATGTAATCATCAATGGCTAGTCGACTAGTTGTTTCAACTCCACAGTTTCAGCATTTCATTGAGTTTTCCTGTTTGCTTAAATAATCTGAAATAAAACCGAAAGTGAGACCCAACTCTTTTAACCAACCGATACCAATGTGTGGGGTAGACCAATCAGTATTTTCAACGTGCAGCCCCGAGGCTGCACGTTGAAAATATTGATTGGTCTACCCCCGATAATGAATATGGACTCGTCTAATTGCTGCCATTGAACTGGCAAGCCAGATACCACTCGTGTTCAAAGGGTTAAATGTATAAGGAATTGATGAATTATGACAGTAACTTTCCACTGGCCACAGAGTGCTGCTTTCTCACGACAACACACATTTACATGCCCTCACAATATTTTTCAAGTGCATTTTTTAGCTCCCGTAAAATAGAAATCATGGGTGCTGGCAGAAGCAATAGCACTCGCACCCGTCTCATTTCCAGCATTGTGTATGAGAATATCATATGACAGCTAAAAGGGGTGTACAAACATTCTATGGTACATTTATGATTTCCCTTTCACCCATCGCCTCAAATATTTTCGTCAGTAATAATCAAGTATGAGAGCAGAAGTTACCTGAATTATCTGAAATAAACAGAAAATCTCAGAATTTAACCTGAAAATTTGTGAAAATGTTGTTTCTTCTGAAAGTAAGAAGCCAGAAATCTAAGGTATAACTTGACAGACATTTTATTTCTATAAATCTACATGGCAATGGTCTTTAGGACCATTTTCGTGTAGATTTATGGAAAGTTAAAAAATTTATAGTAATTTATATATTTTTTATACTTACCAATGACCCAGACATAGCTGGTGCTAACTCGTAAAATTCCAGGGCCAAACACAAATTTTGCCCCCCCCCCCCCCCCAGTCCCCAAAATTTGCATCTAAATCCAAAAGAAATCATGTCCTGAAGGTCCTCCATACTTTGCCTTCACTGCGCATGCGCAGTGTCAAGGACGTCCCGAAATTGGCGCCAGTTATCATTCTTACGAGCAGTGCCTGGTCAGCGCTATGTACTCAGCGGGGAGGAATGAGTTCCCAACTCCTGGGAGGGCCATCCCCGTCTGGGTCATTGGTAAGTATAAAAAATATATAAATTACTATAAATTTTTTAACATTTTTATACTGTACCAATGACCCAGACACAGCTGAATAGTAAAAAGGCTGGAGGGCCTAGGACATAGAGGAAAATCCAATAAGCTCAACTATATAAATAGAGTCAACCCCTTGAGGAGAAAAGGAGTATTAGACTTTACATGTATCTTTCTTATTTTATGATAAATTAGAAAGACACAACACCCTTCATAATTGAGCATAATAACATATATGTTCTCTATTAACATCCAGTATAACCCTTTATACTAATTTGTTTTTAAAGTAAGCCAATAAATACAGTTAGTCCAGAGAACTGAGACTCTTTATATTCTCTTAAAAGTGTCCGAGGATTGTATATTAACGCCCGTTTGACACGTGACATATACAAATGCTTCACACCGAGCTACACTTTAAAAACGTACATGAATGAATTTTTAACATTAATATTACACTTTAAAACCATCCCGGTACCGACTCAGAATTACTGACTCCGGAGGAGGAATCCCCTTGCTTTTCACTATAAAGCAGGTGACCTAAGGGAACACCCTCCCCCCCCCCCCCTTCCCCTTGCCCTGGGTCAAATAGCCCAGAGCGAAGAGGGCAGCAGGACGGAGTCACTGCCGGAACAGAAAGCCTGCATAACTATAGCTGCAATTGTTTAGTGGACGACATTCTGAGCAACAGATAACGGACCAAAACAATGCAAGTCTCCAGAAATGGACTCAATATTTCTGAGATAAAAATTTGTGAATGTAGATGGCTGAGACCAATATGCAGCCGTCATTAAATCTGTAATAGCAACACTATTTGCATAAGCCCAAGATGTAGAAAGAGCTCTTACTTCATGAGCCGAAATCTTAAGCACAGACTGCTGAGTTGAAGATAGATTATCATAAGCAGTACGGATAGTTAATTGAATCCATCTAGCAATAGAATGGACCGAAATGTCCTTTCTATTAGGCATCAGAGACAGAAAGAAGTGTTTTCGTCCCTTTCTGATAAACTGAGATCTTTGTTTATAAATATGCAAAGCTCTAACAGGACAGAGTAAAGGCCTACGCCCATCTGAAGACGGAAGTGCCTTAATAACAATAGGTTCCGGATATTTATTAGGAGCCTGATTCTTAGCTAAAAATCCAACATTAGTAGTAAAGGTAATAGTGTTACCGACACTACGGTAGTGAGAATCATTCACCGATAGCGCATGAAGCTCACTGACTCTTCTAGCAGAAGAGAAAGCTAAGAGAAATGCTGTCTTATAAGACAAGAATTTGAAATCTACTATCCCAAGAGGCTCAAATGGTTTTTCTTTCAGTTTAAGAAGAACCCAAGCTAAATTCCATTTAGGAATTAATCTAAGAGTTCTGGGTCTATTTATCGAGAAGTTTCTAACTAACTTAGATAAAGTGACATTAGATCCAATTTGTAAACTATCATGGTGTTCATAGGTATCAGATAACATAGACCTATAACCTTTAATAGTAACAGGCTGCAGTTTGATCTCGTCAAACAAGTATACTAGAAAGTTTGCAATGTCTGGTATGGAGGGATCAAAAATATCAACAGAATGATCCCTACACCAACGACGAAAGACCTTCCACTTAGCCACATAGTTTAGCGAAGAGGAGGTCCTCCTACAGTTAGAAATTGCGTCCACTGCTCGTCCTGTAAAATGCTTGCCGTGCAAGAAGGACCGCACAACGGAAATACGTGAAGGTTGAGTCCTTGCGGGTTGTGATGAAGTTGACGCGATCTCCCCTGCGAAAGAAGATCCTCTCGTGGAGGAAGTTTTCGCGGTAAGTCCCACAGCAGACACCTGAGTAGATTTATCCACGGTCTCTGTGGAGACAGAGATGCTACCAACAGAATTTTGCATTGAGATAGTTTTATCTTTAGCAATATTTGCTGAATCAACGGCGCTGGAGGATACGCATATCCTATCATTCCGTCCCACGAAATCGATAGAGTGTCTACTGCATAAGCTCGGGGATCGGGACATGGAGACACATACGTCTGCAACTGATTATTGAGATGTGTCGCAAATAAGTCTATCATTGGCCGTTCCCATTGGTAGCAAATCTGATTGAATACCTGTTTGTTGAGAGTCCATTCCGACGGCAACAAGCGACCCTTCCGTGAAAGGGAGTCTGCTAATACATTCAGACGACCCGGAATATGACGGACCGAGAGTAGAACTTGGTGTTCTAGTGCAAACAGAAGGATTCTTTCCGTTAAATTGAATAACGGAACGGAATGAGTGCCTCCCTGGTTCCGGATATACGCAACTACTGCCGTATTGTCGGACAGGATTTGGACATGTGCTTTCTGAATAATGTTCATCCAATGACGTAGTGCAAGCCAAATTGACATCATTTCCTTGATGTTTATGTGCTTGCCCAGAAACTGCGGGTCCCAAAGACCCTGGCACTTCGAATCCATTGGGATCAATGTTGCACCCCAACCTGTTTGACTGGCATCCGTCATAATCGTAAAACCCGGATCCGGCAACTGCAGTGGGACTCCCTGAGTCAACCACTGAATGTTTGCCCAAGTCTGAATCTCTTGTTTCAC
The DNA here is from genome assembly GCA_031216915.1 of Pictodentalium vernedei. Taxonomy (NCBI): domain Eukaryota; kingdom Metazoa; phylum Mollusca; class Scaphopoda; order Dentaliida; family Dentaliidae; genus Pictodentalium; species Pictodentalium vernedei. The sequence continues at coordinate 164,599,355 of CM062291.1, read as the reverse complement.
TTGATTTGACAAGAGAACGTCTGTATCGAGCGAATGAATCTTTACACTCCAATTCTGAGTCAAGAAAATTTGGAGAGGACGAGTGCGTAACCGCCCCATCAGAATGAGATCCGCAGCGACTCCACACAGACCTATCAGTCTCATGAACTCTCTCGCTGTGACTTTGTCTGAGTGAAGACAATAGCGAGCGTAACAACTGATTAATTTCGCTCTGGTTAACGGCAGATGAACGAGATTGTTGTGCGTCTCGAAGCTCATTCCCAGATGAGTGAATGACTTGGACGGCACCAGATTTGACTTCTCGTTTATAATAAAACCGAGACGTCGGAGTAATAGAAGCAGATTCTGCACATCGTTCTGAAGCGTTAACTCGTTGCCGTACCTCTGAAGAATGTCGTCCAGGTAGGCCGACGTTACCGCAGACGAATGAGCTCGGAAATGAATCATTACCGAGTTCATTATTCGAGTGAAAGCCCAGGGCGCTAGGTTCAAGCCGAAACACATCGCTCGGAACTGATAAACCACCCCTAGGACTGCGAAGCGAAGATACTTCCTGAATGTCGGATGTACGATGACGTGAAAGTACGCATCTTTGAGATCTATGCTCGTAGCATAGTCGTTCACCCGAATACTCGCTCTGACTGACCGAATTGTCTCCATATAGAACTTCGGAGCGACGATCAGTTTGTTTATCCAGCTCAGATCTATGACTGGACGGAACGAGCCGTCTGGTTTCCGAACCAGAAACAGATGGCTGTAGAAGCCCGGAGATTCCTGGTCTTCTACGACCTCTACCGCGTTCTTTGACAGAAGAGATTGTACTTCTGATAAAAGAGCATCTCTCTTCTGCAGATTTGACGGAAGCTGAGTCCATTTTGGACTTCGAGTTAAAAGAGGCTTTCGTTTGAAGGATATTCTTAGTCCTTCCGAAATTACCCCTCGGACCCAGGGGTCATCCATAATCGACGCCCACTCGTCTATAAAACTGGATAACCTTCCGCCAACCGGAACACGATAGAGGTTCCAACTATCACCTCCTGGACCTGCGAGGCCTGCGGAAGGAGAAACCATGTCCTCCACGACCCGCACCTCGTCCCCCCGACCTCGGAACGTCTGACCGGTTGTCTCGGCCAAAATAACGTCCCGTACCTGAGTCGCTGCCTTGACGGTCTCTAGAACAAGACCTAGAGGACGTATAAGAACCTCTATAGGAACTTCTCTTGGGCGTACTAGTCCCAGAAGTGCCTGTCTTACTCTTTTCTGCCGTATCCGACTTTTTAGAAGCGGATTTAAAAAGCAGAGAATCCGAAGCTTTCTTAGTTATCTTATCATAGATTGCCGAAAGCTTGCCGTCAAAGAGAAGCTCTCCGGAGACCGAAGCGACTCTGAGAGAGTTCTTCACCTTACTATCCACACACGTGGATGTAGCTAGGGCTGCGTCACGTCTAACCAACTCCAGGTTTGTCACTGAAAGGGCGGAGTTATACGTGGAATAAGCTACTGCCCTTGAAAGAAGTCTTAATGAGGATTGTAAATCCTGGAATTCTTTCCCTTGAAGACGCAAAGATAATGCCTTAGTAAGGTGGTCTGCGTATGATAAAGCGTCTAAGCTTGCTCTGTTAGACGTTATAGCTGTTTCCAACGTCGCGGTTGGAATAGACATAGACGACGGTAGCGATAATTCCAAGTCTTCAGCCTCGTCGTCTAGACGCAGAGGAACTCTCGGTATGCCCTGTCCTGCCGTTTCGAATTTATTCCTTGAATTGATAAAAGGCAGATTGAGAGCATTAGCGGACAAGAAACCAGCTTTGCCTGTTTTGGAAGCAAGCTTAAAGATAGCGTCGTTCAATAATTCGAATGTTCTTGTGACATTATTGGACTGTGTCGGAAACTCAGGGACGATGTCTCTGAACCGCTCAAAGAATTCTGTGTCCAATGACGCTATCAGTCTCTTATCCGGCATCGCAGCAGTCTGATCCGACAGAACAACTTGTGGCAGGTAATGCCGGATGAAATCAATGGCGGCTTTATGTTGTTCCGAAAGGGATAGCTCCAAATCATCAGTATCCCTTTCGCCATCCTGTCGGACCTCATGATGTTCTCGGTCGTCCGCACCCGACACAGCGTCGTCGGATAATTCTTGCTCCAACATAGGTTCCGTCGTTTGCTGGGATGCTGCGATAATTTGTGCTATCTGGGATAGCACGTCCGTCACTGAGGCCTGTGGAGTAGCGGTCTTACGCTGCTTAGCCGCTGGAAGCTCCGTGAAAACCGACTCCTGGATATTTCTTTTATGCGAACGTCCGGAGTCAACAGGCCTCTTATCCCTGGCTACCGGATGGCGTGATCTGGTCGCCGTGGAATCCGTGAATGGCGAAGCTGGCTGGATATCCTCGGTCACGTAGCCAAGGTGCGGTCGTGTGCGCTGCTGAGAGGATGAGGAAGCCTTTCGGACAGTCTCTGCGGACTGTCTATATAACGGAGCATCCCGAGCGGCGGACGTATGCTCCGACTGCGACACATTTTGTACCACAACATCTGGTCCCAGATGTTGTTGTACGAGAGAGGGGCCTCTCTCGCTCGCAGTCCGGATGGACCTGGATGAGCTAGGAACCGGACTACTAGGCTTCCTCCGATCTCTCCTCTTATCCGCCGTCACTGGGTGTGCATCTTGAATATTTATAGTGCTCGCATCACCCAAATCTCCTTCCTGGACCGCAACGGATGAACCCGGCTGCCGAACCATTCGATGAATGGACGCTACACCGGGCGAGCTAGCGGACGTTAACGCCATCGATCCTACTAGGGACCTCTTAGGCAATTGGCGTATCTCCATGAGCACTTTTGCCGCTAGCTCTTCATTTAATTGTGACGACGGAGGCACACTATTGGAAGACATCACGGAAACATCACCCTGTTCTTGTTCCTCTGAAATAGAGACTGATAAACTAGAGTGACCCTGCGGAGAAAGGACCGGCATGGCCCTTTCCCCGCTAACAACATACCGTGACACAGGTTTCCAATGTTTGTCATCCCAAAATTCACATACTGAGCAGGGGTTAGTGCGAGTACACTGACTACAATTAATACAATGATCATGAAAGTCAGAGGAAGATTTCCTCTTATTACAATTTGAACAATATCCTTTCATAGTGAAAAGAAAACAAAAAGTCCTAATACTCGCATGAACCCCTGAGAACAAAGATACATAACAACATGGTCCATTAATACAGAAAAAATAATTGAAATCAAAAAGAAATTTTGAAAAAATATTTTTTCAGCCAAGCCCAAGTTTCTGAAAAGTAACGTTGAGCCCCAATGGATCCCAAGCCAAAGTGTGGACAAAAATTTTAAACATATTTTAAACAATTAATGCAACACTTACAAATAATAATAATGTATCTTGTAATGAATTAAACTAGTACAAAGACAAAAAAGTCCCCCTCACATAGAGACTGTTGCCAATGTAAACAAGAAGTGTATAAACACCAGAAACATGACTCCAGGCACTGATAACCCTGGCCCGAAATCAGTTACCAATAATACACTATCTGATGCAAAACAGAGACTTCCAGGGAAGAAACTGCAGAACATCAGATGGTAGATGCAGAACACTACGCCTAAACACCCATGGGTGAGAACGTAAACATGGGGAAAAGAACAGAATTCATTCTGTTACCCAGCTAAAACTCCCAAGAAATTTTAGTAAAAATAATTACTGAAAATATGCCAAAAGCATGGGAGAATAGCAAGGGAGGATTTAAAGGAAAGGGAGAGAGGAAACACTGAACAAGCAGTGAAACATTATAGCAAGAATGACAACAACAGGCCCATGCCTCGAAAATAGGCAACTTAACATAATTTCATTAAAAATTTTTAAGTTACAGCCCTGATTATTTCTGCCACTCATTTTTCCTCTCCTCCTTCTATATCCTTCTTAGATCCACCATTTCTCTAATATTTATGTGTCTGGCATCATTTAAACTGAGATTTACAAGCACAAATATCAGTCAGATGTGAACTGATGAAGGGCCAAACAAAGAATGATAATTGGCGCCAATTTCGAGACGTCCTTGACACTGCGCATGCGCAGTGAAGGCAAAGTTTGGAGGACCTTCAGGATATGATTTCTTTTGGTTTTAGATGCAAATTTTGGGGATTGGGGGGGGGGGGGGGAAATTTGTGTTTGGCCCTGGAATTTTAAGAGTTAGCACCAGCTATGTCTGGGTCATTGGTACAGTATAAAAATATAAAACTTCAGCAATTTGATAATAAATTATCTGAAATCAGCTAATTAACAGAACTCTCTCATACCTGAATAATAAACATTCAGACTCACAAACAAAATGAAAACAATATTGTTTCATGGGAATATTCTGAAAACTTGAAATAAAACGTGTACATATCCCCAATGTCCGATGAGTAAATTTATAGAAAATAAAAATGAGAGCCACAACAGTGACCACAATGTTGTTTGCTCAATACTACTGTACTGTCAGTAGTCAGTACCGGTGGACCTATTCCCTTCGCGAGCAGGTTTCTGCAATTTCTTGCTGTCAGTTTCGGATTTCTTTGATATCTAACAGACACTCGTCACTTGAGTGAACATGGTTGTCTCTCAATTTCTGCCAGTGCTCGGTGAAATCTGACAAGAAAAACAGAACTATGAATCACTAGAGTCATTTCAATAAAAACGTCTTAAATCTGGATGATGAATTAAGGAAATCTTGACAATTCTTTTGCATGTGACCGTCGACGAGACCCAATCCCACACCCCTACTACCGATTGCCAACTGATGGGTGTTTATCGTTCGATGTCTGATTGTATACCAATTAATATGGAAGGATAGTATAGTCCCGTACCTGCTGAAACCATGTGTAACTAATAGTATCAATTTGCCTTTCTCTTGATTTCACAATCTGAAAAAAGGGTTAACTGGATGAAAATTGGTGGTCTGAAAACAGTTAAGGTAACCTTTTGTCGGGTCACCTTACAGTTAAAACTAGAAGTCCTGTCACGAACTGTGTGCTTTTCTAGGCTTAACTGCGCGTAGGAATTATGCGCAATTGCCATATCGAATGGCATTCAAAGCACGGCAGGTTCCCCTGGTTACACATCGCAATCACGGGCAATGTTTCTGCCAATGGAACTCCAGGTTACCTAGAGGCCCATTGGCTGAAACATTGCTTGTGCACAGGCCATATGTACAGAATTTCATAGCCTTACTGTGGTCATAACGCATAGATTAATGTGCAGATCGACGTGCTATTTGTGCACATTTCATCATTACGTGTACAGTGCATTAAAAATCTGAGTCCTATTAATCAAGGGTAATTATGATCAGTCAACCAATAAATAGATTCTGTCAATCACTGACTGCAGTGGAACTATTTCAGTCTCCATGGTAATAAACAAGCTGGATGTCCGTGTTGAAATGAGTGAGGAAATGTTAATTATTTATACCAGAGAGAAAACTGGGATAACATAACACAAACCAGTAATTTATATTAATTAATTAAATTAAACCTACTCATAGAATAAAAGTTTTAATTCCGACACAAGACTTCATTGATTTGCCGCTCCCCTCTATAGAGGAGGCCTTCATTCCCCCTGTCCCACACGTGTCATCCCAATCCCATTCTCCATTCTAATCTCCCAGTACTTGTTTTATAATATTTCTTACAGGCACTTTCTTAATCTCCCTAACTATAATATTAATATTAATGCTCAACAATTAAAAGTCGCATAACATATCGGGCCGTCATTGACTATGAGAGCCAAGCAAGCCTATAATGACCCAATGTGCCTAAATATGAATAATGACATTACATTAATTTAATTCTGAAACTTACGAATATAAAAATTCTGAATGCAGACGGCAATGTTTTTATCATACGACACCCCTCCCCCAACCCCAAAGGTCCGCAGCCGATATTCTCCACAGCAATTTAATACATGCATACATTGAATTTGATTCACTTTCCCCTAACCCTTTACCTAACGTAACGGCCAAAACTGGCCAGCGCTATTCTCAAAAATCGCCAATTAATTTTCATTATTTTTTCATTTTTTGTCTCAAAAACATAGGTTATGACCTCTCGTTGGAACGAGCTTATCGAGCTCGTTCCAACGAGGGGTCATAACCTATGTTTTTGAGACAAAAAATGAAAAAAATTAGTTATTCAAGAATTATTTTTGCAAGTGTCGTCTGCTTTTCAGGTTAGGTAAAGGGTTAACATGAAATCTTTGATGGCTGCTGATATCAAATGCTTATACGTAAGGTCTACTTGATCTAGAAGACAATGTTTTGACTTTAAATTTAGTTAAAACAATTAACGTATTCAACAATATTATGGCGAATTAATAATTAAAATTGTTGGTGGTCTTTCTTTTTGGGGGTGGGTGGGGTGGCGTGGGGGGGTTATCGTTGAAAAATGTAATTATTCGATTCCAGTTAATGAAAGCGAACAGGATGTCAATATATCACAAGCACAGATCCATACAAATTAAAATGAGGGGGTCCAAAACCTGGGTGATTAAATTCAAGCCTTAATTCATTGATTCTCTGGCAAGTGATAGCTCGCTGGTGGGAAATAGGTAGGGTTTGTGGGGGGGGGGGTCGGATGTTGCCAACAGCTGGTAAATAATAGAGATATACCCAACCTGTTTATTGTTGGACCTTCCCTGGTTTATGTAGGCCATAATATGTACCAGTAACAGGCCTCGTCTTTTTTTTTTTAAAACTTATTTCTAATAAATTTTAGCTTGCCGTTATACACTTAGACTACCAGTATTCCCGTATTTATTTGTGTAAATGTGTCATTTACAATGACGTTTATCAAATTTTCACCTGGTGGGCTTAAATTGTAATGAGAGCTGCTGACCCCTCGATAAAGTTTACCATTCGCATGTGCTTATTTTTCGACAGGTAAAATAAAAACAGAAGCGTGAATGAATTTAAATGAACGGCATTGAACACAAACACAACCAATTAATTTTTTGTAAGATACACAATTCTGTTGCGAATAAAACCACCGTGGATCCGTGCTGAGATGTTCTACAAGTTTTTTTTCTAACAGTATGCAGTGAGCATTGGTGGGATGTCACATATATTTGCCGGCGCCTCATTGGTTGGTAATAATTAATGGGTAGGATTGCAGTCATGTCAGTGTTTCAAAAACAGAATAGTACTCTGTGGATTAAAATGTCATATTATTGACACTTTTTCGACACGTAGGCCTGTCAAAATTAATAATTTTCTTATGGTTATGCATTTTCGTACAAAATAGTTTTCTTTTGATTGATTCAAATCTTGCCTGTTCAACATTTAGTTCACGAGGTGTGATTTTTTTGTCAGGGCGTACTGATAGTGTGGTTAATTGGTTACACTTGGTATTTTCCCAGTGCTATAGATAGTAATGCAAACCAGGTTCGTCACCTCTAGTTTTGCACTAGAAATCAGGGGTGATGGAAACTGGGTCTTTAATGGACTGTACACGTAATGTGACAGGACTTCTAGTTTTAACTGTAGTTTCTAATTTGTGCAGGCTTGCAATATTATTGTGTTTTTGTGCCTCACGTGGAACCTATATCTATAGTAAATTCTTACCCTGTTTCCTGACACTGGCATCAGGTGTCAATGTCTGTTGTAGATAAACTGACAGATTCTTTAAATTAGCTTCAGAAATCTCCATTGTTATCTGAAAATCAATAGATGAATATTTAAAAGATTAACCTTTTTAGCCAACATGAATAACAGAAAACACTTGCAATACAATTTCTTGAGTACAATATAGCCTATAACAAAGTTTATATACATGTATCACCAAGCCTTAAAATAAGCAGTCATCTGCAAAATGAGGTCCCCAGAGAGTGAATTTGGTGATGTTACCCTGCACAGTAGGGTAGCATCACAAAATTTACCCCCTGTGAATCTCAGTCTGAATCAAGGTCTCAAGCCAAAACAGAAAGATGTAACTAGAGGATAAATTGGCCCACTGTATGGGATAGCATCAGCAAATTCATCCTCTGGGGACCCCATTTTGCAAATGACCAGTTGCTTATATTCAGGCTTGATGTATCACTATCAATTTTCTCCTCAAAATACTGCTATTGTTTGCTGATCAAATCACCATGGAAGGAAAATCCTGAAACGATAAAAACTAAAAAATGTCATCGTGAATTACGAAGGAAAAAGATTGATTAAAAACAGGAAAGGAGTATGGGTGACTGCATTTTGCTTCAATGGGGAGATTCGGGAGTGGATTGATGGCATGTGGTGCACAATTCGGGTTGTATAATAAACCTTTTATCAGCTCAGTGAAGTGATATGGCTTGTAGTATCACTTTTCACTGACAAGGGTCAGATAGCTGCATTAAACACTTCGTCTTCAGCAGTTTGTTTAATACAGCGATCTGACCCTCTTCAACTCGATGTGATACAGCCCATAACACTTCACTGAAGCAATAATATGCATACCATTATTGTGATATTCTTTTTTCAATGATGTCAAATTTTTACCCTTTATCATGTAATATTCTTTATGCATTTGCGTATTTTTAAATGTTATGGTGTATATCGCAAGACGAACACACTCATGATGTGCATGATTTCACAACAGCCATTCGTAGCTTTTGCAGACGTGAGCAAAATTTGAAGTTGATTTTTACTGACTTGGATGATAAACTTTTGCATGGGCCTTTTCCTCCTATTCATAACTGAGTTTTATTTCAGAGTCTGTGAAATTACTGATTACCAAAACCAGTTTTGCAATTTCAGGGAGCAATTTGTTCTGAAAGATTTGATTAGCCATTTTGCTGACCCTGTCTGGACTGATTAGCAATTCCAGAAAATTGATTAGCATTTTTGGAGTCCAGATATTCAACTGAAGATCAAAGCAAACATTAATTAAGCACTTTTCAAGGACTGTGTGGCAATGATTTCCATCAACATACTATTATTCTGTTCATAATGTTACGATGGCCCATTACAAAATTTACACAAAATTAACCTTTTTTCTTCAAGTACGACCATTCATACAATCTTAAATTTGTGAAGAAGCAGACATAAAACAGCAGTTTTCATGGTGATTGTCCAATTTTCAAAAGGGACGATTCAGTTCAATAAACCCTACTTGGGAACACTTAAGAAAGAGAAGGAAGAGCTTGGATTGTCAAATTAGGTGTGCAAGTGCAATGATTTTATGTCATCGCACAATTATGGGGTGTGTTATCATAGCACACAAGCCAGAAAATTAATAAGCAGACAGTCATCTGCAAAATGGGTATCCGGACAAAATACTCTCGGACAAAATACCCTTAGGACATAATACCCTAAAAAAAAATACCCTTAGGACATAATACCCTCAATGGGTTGGACAAAATACCCTCGGACAAAATACCCTCAGACCAAATGTATATAAAGTTGGATTTTTAGTGTTGGGGGGGGGGGGGGGGGGGGGGGGGGGGGGGTAATTGCATCTAAGGCACTAGCCGGTGTTTTGTTTGAAATAACAAGTACCAATATTTTTAATTTTTTTATTAACCCTTTACCTAACGTAACAGCCAAAACCGGCCAGCGCTATTCTCAAAAATCGCCAATTAATTTTCACTGCTTTTTCATTTTTTGTCTCACAAACATAGGTTATGACCCCTCGTTGGAACGAGCTCGTCCCAACGAGGGGTCATAACCTATGTTTTTGAGACAAAAAATTAGTTATTCAAGAATTATTTTTGCAAGTGTCGTCTGCTTTTCAGGTTAGGTAAAGGGTTAAACTAAATAGATATGAAGCACAATACCAATGGCAATTGAATAAATACATTTGGTCTGAGGGTATTTTGTCCGAGGGTATTTTGTCCTACCCATTGAGGGTATTAGGTCCTAAGGGTATTTTTTTTTGAGGGTATTATGTCCTAAGGGTATTTTGTCCGAGGGAAATTTAATCCTACAATCTGCAAAATGAGGTCCCCAGAGGGTGAATTTAGTGATGCTACCATGCACAGCAGGGTAGCATCACTAAATTTACCCTCTGTGAACCTCAATCTGAATCAGGGTCTCAAATCTAAATATACATAGGATAAATTGGCCCACTGTATAGGACAGCATCATCAAATTCACCCTCTGGGAACCTCATTTTGCAAATGCCAGACTGCTTATTTTCAGGCCTGATAGCACGACAGGTTAACATCAAACAAATAATTCAGAGAACTTCAGAATAAGTTTTAGGGAAATTGAACGAATTTCAGGTAAAAATGTGAGAGAAAATACTTGAGAAAAACTACTAAATTTTCTGCCTTTGGACCATCAATGACACAACTTGTGTGTGCCAAATAATTATCCTGGTACTATTATTAATTTGGGGGATTTTTCCACCCCATATGATTCTTATTTGGGTCCCTAGGTTTATTTATTTTCACCAGGTTGGGCTGACAACTTATCATTTGGATGCACTATTTTGGATTAAATTCTTAAAATTATAACGGAAAGTAATTTGAGTATTATACATGTAAGGTAATTTATCCAGAATGTGGCACAGTGAAATATTTTAAAGTCAGATTAAAACCTCAGTATTGGGATAAATATTCAACTCTGCACTATTATTCCATCCCATACTATTATTTGTATCACAAGAGTGGTGCTGCAAGGTATATCGGTAATTTGATATTTACCAATTTTTAAAACGATACCAAGCTAACACCGGTATCATTTTAAAAGTACTGGTATACCACGAATTACGGTATTATATAAAATTATCAATGCTGAAATCGATATATTAATAATAATTGAAGAAATGTTTAATATCACTCCCATCACACCACTTAATATTTTATTATTTATCGTCAGTAGAGCTGTAGATTAACCGAAACCGAACCAAGGTTTTTAGTTTTTTTTTTAAAAACCGAAACTGAAAGCGTTGACATCCCGTAATCTAACGTTTTTCGTTTTTTATTAAATACTCTCTTGCTGCAGAAATTCACAGAATGTAGCCATCCCAGACTAGTGAGAGTACCCAGACACTGCCAATGGGTACTCTCACTACTCTGGGAAGGCTACATTCTGTGAATTTACGACATTTCAGTTTAGTTGTGTTTTCAGCTTTCCTCATGTTTCGTGTAGGTGTCAGACCTCAAAAAATGGCCAAGCACAATAAAAGTTCTGTATATTTAGGTAATTATTATATTGGCCTTCCTGATTCTTCATGTATTATAGCTTATTTCGGGCATTCATTGAGTTACACTCAATTTCACTGCAAATCAGTTATGACTCCGGACATAAGAATGAGTTTTATTGAATTTTATTTGGCCTCATGAACAAACCGAAAACCGAACCGAGGTTCTACTCTACCTGAAAAACCAAAACCAAAACCGAACAAGACATTTAAAAACCTACAGCTCTAATCGTCAGTAATATTTCAATTTTCAAAATTTTTTGACTCAGTGGGTGTGGAAAGATTTTAAATAATACTTTGACATACTCACTGAACATGAAAAATTTCCAAATTACGTTTAATCACCCACCACCAAATATATTATAATTCTATTTGCAGATTGAAAATTTTGGCATTAGGCTATTTATTAAAAGAATTGTTATAAACATGTGTTTGCTGTTTCGTTTTGTCATTGGCCTTGGATCAGTTATATGTATAAGTCACATGATTTTTCTTAATGTCGCATGGGTGTGTGTCAAACATGGAAAGAAATTGTTTCTAATTCAAAGTCCTCCCTGTCTTCTGCTGTTGTGAAGTGCCAGTCAATAACAGAACAGAATAACTCGTAGTTGTCCAAACTCTGCCCAAATTTACAACTACTGTCATGAATTACTATCAATCACTCATGAGAGTTACCAATGAAAACATGGTTTGAACAAAACTATATGAGCAGTTGATGGATGTACTCATGCGAACTGTGTTAAAAGATCTTGTATGAAAACACGAAAATAGTCGTTCAATTAATTTTTCCAACAGAATTTGTACAACTGTAGAACACATGAATTAAACTTATTTGTTAATTGGTTCAGCAATCTGAATGTAATCTTCAGTATCACTATAAGTCACAGGTATAACTACAAGCAAATTCTGAACTAGTTTACGACTCTACGATTGAGTGAAAAATCTGTCACAGTCCCCCTTTTTCTTGTTGGTTCATTCCCACTAGACCAATTCCCTTTATACCAACTCCCAATAGGCCAATTCCCAAAAGACCAATTCCCCTTAGACCAACTGATATGTTCTACTTTTAAAATAATTCTATATCAATAATTTGATATATTGATAAATATTTATAAATGTATTTAATGTTATTGATATTCAAGACGAAAATAAGCAGTCTGTCATTTGCAGAATGAGGTCCCCAGAGGGTGAATTTGCTGATGCTTTCCCATACAGTGGGCCAGTTTATCCTCTGGGTACCTCTTTCTGTTTATGTTTGTGACCTTGATTCAGGTTGAGGTTCCCAGAGGGTAGCATCACCAAATTCACCCTCTGGGGACATCATTTTTCAGATGACACTCTGTTTATTTTCTGGCTTGTTGATATTTTATAGATGTTGGGCATATTTTTCATAACAATTGTTATAGTAATCACACACTTTCAAAGGATGTGATTCTTTTTATTGTTTTGTGGTTAACAGATATTGACCTGATTTCCATAACAAAACAAACACAATCCTTTGTGTGTATTGATGTTATAAATGTATATTTTTTGTAAAATGTCAGCTGTACTGAAATGTTATAAACCTATATTTTTTGTATTTATGCATATAAATATTTTTTTTATCAAATAAAGTGTTCATCAATAAATAAATGTTTTCTTAATTATCCTTAATCAACCCTTAATCAATAACAAACAGTATATAGTTGGTCTAAGGGGAATTGGTCTTTTGGGAATTGGTCTAAAGGGAATTGGTCTAGTGGGAAGACACCCCAAAGTTCACAAAAAAAAATTCATTCAGAACTTTCCAGGTATAGCGAATAAACACAACAAAAAGAAAAGCAGTGCAAGTGCTTATTCGAAAATACCTCTGTTGTATATTTATTTTCCGTCGCAACTTTTCAGCATCTCACAGAAGCAATGTAAACTATTGTGTAACCTATTTTTGAAATACATTTTTCTGCAGTCATTCCCGAATGGTACAGGTGGAAACTCCACTGCAGGTGTGATAACTTCAAACTATCTTTTTTCGTGTGACCGATACTTTGTGAAGCTTCAAATAACTACTAATGTATTGTATGCGCACAAGCGCCTCCAGCAGAATAATACTTAATTTTACTATGTAGTGAGAACCCCTGTTGGAGGGATCCTTTAGGGGGCAATTTCTGACAGTGTGTAACACAACTAACTCCCCCCCCCCCTCCCCCCACACACACGTTTTCCAAACTCCAATGTAACTTTCAAGTCAGCCATTTACTAACAGTCCAAGTGGAAACTTTACGGTATGATAACTTACAGTATCGGTTCTCACGTGACCGATAATTTGCTTCTAAAGTTAGTCATTCTTCAAAGATCTAGGTGAAAACTCCACTCCAAGTGTGACAACTTATACTATCAGTCCCGTTAGCACTCTCCATCTCTGCATGTCGTAATACCGTAATACCGTCCCCGCCAAAATATTTATTTCTACTATGTTGTGTGGACCACTGTCGCGGAAGCTTTCAGAACACTTTCCAACAGTATGTCGCACAACTCATTCTGCACCCCTCCCCCACCCCTCCTGCCACCCGTTCTCCAAATTTTAAGGTAACTTTTAAAGTCAGTTATTCCTTAACGGTTTAGGTTGGAATTTCACTTCTGGTGCGATAACTAAAACTATCACTTATGTGACCGATTATTTGCCGAATTTCAGAAGAACTACTAATGTACTGTGTGCTTAATTCTGTCTTCAGCAGAATAATAACTTAAAAAAAAAAGTTTTTATTATGTTGTGTGGTTCACTGTTGGAGGGTGCTAGTGGAGAGCGCTTTCCGGCAGTGTGTCGCGCAACTTTTATTCTGGCCTCTCTCCCTCCCGCTCTCCAATTGTTAATGTATCTTTTAACGTTAGCCATTCTTCAGCGGCTCAGGTGGAAATCCCACTACATGTGTGATAACCTATATAACCTAGATTATCAGTTCTCGTGTGACTAATAATTTTGTTTTTATCATTTCTCATGTGATCGATAATTTGTTTTTAATGTCAGTCATTTCTTAGCAGTTCAGGTGGAAATTCCACTCCTGGTGTCCTAACTTATACTATCAGTTCTTGTGTGGCCGACAATTTGCTGAACCCCGAGTGATTTACTAATGTAAAGCATGCATGCTCATTGCCGTTCCTAGCGGAATTACACTTAATTTTATCATGTTGTGTGAACCACTGTTGGAGGGAGCTCTCAGAGCACCTTCCAACAGTGTGCCAGACAACTCATATTCTGCCCCCCCTCGCCCCCCCCCCCCCCCAGTTTCTCCATATTTAACTGTTTAGTTTTAATGCCAGTATATCAATAACGCTTCGGGTGGAAACCTAACTTAATGTAACTTATAAGTGAGTGTGGCCGATAATTTACTGAACCCCGACTGATTTACAGTACGTGGAGAGGGGATTGTAGATAGGTCGCCCGCGGAATGGAGTTATCACCAGGGCTATAACTTTCAAATTTTGTACATATCGACAAAAAACCACAGGCAATGTTTCAGCCAATGGACCTCCGGGTTTAACCCGGAGGTCCATTGGCTGAAACTTTGCTTGTGCTGGTTATGCTTTGCAACAAATTAGCAATTGTTGCTTGGATGGAATCTCCACTCTGTGGGTGATTTGGTGATAATACACTCTCCACGTACTGTACTAATGTACTGCATGCATGCTCATTACCGTTCCTAGCAGAATTACACTTAATTTTATTATGTTGTGTGAACCACTGTTGGAGGGAGCCCTCAGTTGGAGGGTAAAATCAGTCTCAATCACCAAGATCCAGTCCCCAGAATCAGGAGTGATCCTACGAAGTTACAATGAAACCCCTTCATACATATGACCTGTAGACTGTGCTCAAGGTTTTTGGGCTTCAGGCCCCTGAAGCAATCACAGTTGACCAAACACAACAAAAAGGGATGCCATGATCTAGGCATTATATGGAGCCAACCTAACAAGTTACAATGAAATCCTTCCAAAAATATGACCTATAGACTATGCTAAAGGTTTTGGGGTTTGGGGCGCAGGCAGCCATCAAGGCTAAATGATCGCGACCAAAAGGGGACGTTCTCATCTAGACATTATTTGGAGTCATCCTCCAAGTTACATTGAAATCCCTTCATAAATATGACCTCTAGACCTTGCTTAAGGTTTTCGGGTTTCGGGCCCCTGTAGCCATCACAGTTGCCCAATTGCAGCCAAAAGGAGATGTTTTCATCTAGTCATTATATGAAGTCAACCTACCAAGTTACAATGAAATCTCTTCATAAATATGACCTGTAGACTGTGCTATAGGTTTTCAGGCTTTGGGCTCAGGCAGCCATCATGGTTGAATGAGCACAACCAAAAGGGGACATTCTCATCTGGGCATCATCTGGAGTGATCCTACGAAGTTACAATGAAACCCCTTCATAAATATGACATGTAGACTGTGCTCAAGGTTTTTGGGCTTCGGGCCCCTGAAGCTGTCACAGTTGACCAAACACAACCAAAACGGATGTCATCATCTTGGCATTATATGGAGCCAACCTAACAAGTTACAATGAAATCCTTCCAAAAATATGACCTATAGACTATGCTAAAGGTTGGGGGGTTTTGGGCTTGGGAAGCCATCAAGGCTGAATGATCGCGACCAAAAGGGGACGTTCTCATCTAGACATTATTTGGAGTCATCCTACCAAGGTACAATGAAATCCCTTCATAAATATCACCTGTAGACTGTGCTAAAGGTTTTTGGGCTTCAGGCCCCTGTAGCTGTCACAGTTGCCTAATAGTGTCTAAAAGGGGCTGTTCTCATCTAAACATTATATGAAGTCAACTTACCAAGTTACAATGAAATCCCTTCATAAATATGACCTGAAGACTGTGCTAAAGGTTTTCAGGCTTTGGGCTCGTGCAGCCATCATGGTTGAATGATCGCAACCAAAAGGGGACATTCTCATCTATGAAGTTACAATGAAATCCCTTCATAAATATAACCTGTGGACTGTGCTCAAGATTTTTTGGCTTTGGGCACCTGTCGCCATCACAGTTGACCAATCACGACCAAAAGGGGATGTCATCATCTAGCCATTATATGGAGTCAAACTAACAGGTTACAATGAAATCCTTCCATAAATATGACCTATAGACAAAGGTTTTTGTGTTTTGGGCTCGGGCAGCCATCAAGGCTGACTGATCGCGTCCAAAAGGGGACGTTCTCATCTAGACATTATTTGGAGTCATCCTACCAAGGTACAATGAAATCCCTTCATAAATATCACCTGTGGACTGTTCTAAAGGTTTTCGGGCTTTGGGCCCCAGTAGCTGTCACAGTTGCCCAATCGTGTCCAAAAGGGGACATTCTCATTTAGACATTATATGAAGTCAAACCTACCAAGTTACAATGAAATCCCTTCATAAATATGACCTGTAGACTGTGCTAAAGGTAAAGATGGTTGGATTTGAGACACATAAAAAATCTGATTGCTGGTCTTTTGTCTTGAATTAATTAGCTTAACAAAGGTGTGCAAAAGATTACAGAAGCAATAACTCAAACAACCAAACACCTGTTTTCACACCTACTGAATTTACAACCAGAATTCAATGGACTGAATGGAAATCGAGTCTTGTGAGCATAACAAGATAAGTTGATTACAGTGATATTTTTATTGCATAATTTTAATAATTAACCAAATAACAAATAAATTTAACCTTTCTTGCGATCCGCAAGTATACAGAAGAAGTCTCCTTGGTTATGAATCGAAATTAAGTATTTTTATTGTTTATTAATCATATATATTTCATTTTCAGGTTATTTTATTCAACTTTGTGGGGAGTTAGTTTAGTATAGTAACTGGGACAAAGTTAGGAGGTCTTAAATAAAACTGTGAGCGCTAAGTTGTCGAATGGTTCGTCCTGTTGCTTTTTGTCGCATGTTTACAGTTTTCCCTGTCCGATCGCGTAATTTTGTCTTGATGATGGCGAGCAAGTCTGTTCAGACGGAGGTAAGTATGGAAGTAAATACGTGTAATATTGCGGTCCAGGTCAACGGTGCCAACGGGGTAAGTATTGGTGTGCAGACAGAGGTCACTGGGGGTGTCGGTCAGAGCCGGGTTGGTGGGGCCACCGATGGCGATATTGGGCTTGAAATTTGTAAACAGTGTTCTATGATGTATGGGGACTGTCGTTCGATGGGATATGGAGAGGTATGTGCAAACTGTCAGGAAATCCTCCGCCTACTTGAGACAATTGTTAAGTTTGAGGGGGAGATTGCTGAGCTGAAGGGAAAACTTGGTAGGGCGGGGCTGTCTGGAGTTATGCCTGTGAAAGTAGCTTTCCGAGAAGGATGGGTGGTTGTCGGTGGTTCCAAGAGGAAACATGGGGGTAGAACCTTTGATGTGAATGAGGTGGGTGATGAGGTGGGGGCTGCTAGAAAAGTACGTAGGACAGATGAGGGGGGGCCCAGGCCGGAGCAATGCTGTAAAGCGTTTGGCGTGGACTATCAAAAGTGGTAGGAAAGGGGGCCAGAGAAGCAGGTAGATAGGGGTGTAAAGTCCAAAGGCAGTGGGGAGTGCAGCACCAGAAACAGATTTGATGTGCTCGATTCAGAAGAGACAGAGGAGGAGATGGAGGTAGTTGCAACAGATAGTAGCTTGGGGTCTAGGCCAGGAAAAAGGAGGAGGGATCCGGTAGAAGACCAGGGGAGTGGTCCAAGTAGTTCAGGCCCTGGAAAGAGACGGAGGGACAAGGATAGGAGTAATCCTAGGTCAAAGATACTGATACCGATATTGATTCCGAGTGGGGCTGTTGGAGAGGAAGAGGACGCTGTAAACAATAGGAGACTAGAGGAGATAAATAGGGCGAGGGCCAAAAGTAAGTTGGTGGTTGCGGGAAGTAGCATAGTTCGGGGGATCGACAAGGTTGTCTGTGGTCCGGACAGTAAAAATAGAACAGTTCTGTGCTTTCCGGGGGCTAAAGTGGAGGACCTGAGGGATAGAGTGGACGGTATTGTAGCTGGGTCGGGGCCTGATCCGGTAGTGGTATTACATGTGGGGTCCAATAACATCAGGGACAGGAAATCAGTTCGTTTGGTGGACACATACAAGGACCTAATTAGTAAGCTACTTAGCAGGAATGCTCGGATCATCGTTTCAGGGGTGCTCCCCGTTATGGGTGGTGGGAATGAGAGGAACTCGCGGATTATGGCACTAAACGAGGAGCTGGAAGAGCACTGCAAAGACTTGGGAATACATTTCATGGACCACTGGGATTCATTCTAGGGACAAGGAGAGTTGTATGGGCGAGACGGATTGCATTTAAGTAGGATGGGTACAGACCTGTTGGGCCAAAAAATTTTACAGGTGGCTGGGCCTTTTTTGGAGAAAAGGGGGGTAGGGGACCACAGCCGATAACCCAGAGGGGCACAAATGCTGGGAACATAGGAAGAACAACAAACATGCACAACACAGGGACATACCAGGGTTATAATAATGTGCCAGTGTTGACAAAAAAACAAAGATTCATTAAGTTTGGGTACTGCAACATCCAGGGTCTGCACAAGAAAGTAAGCGAAATATCAACAATGATGGACGAAGGAGACTTCGATATAATGGGTCTAAGTGAGACGTGGATACGACGGGATGAGCGGGTTGATCAGATGAAGGGTTGCATGTGGATAGGAGCTGGGCGAACTGAGGGTCAGAAACGGGGTGGGGGTGTTGGCATCTACGCTAAAGAGGAATTACAGCCCTCATTGATTACAGATCTCACAGAAGCAAGGACTCAGATTCCAGTATCCAACGAAATAGTCTGGGCAAAAATCAAGTTAGGAAGCAGGAGTGTTGCCGTTGGTGTTGTATACTTAGCAGTGGAGGGAAGTAAGCCCGAGTGGAATGATTCAGTATATACAACTCTTAGATCGAATATCACAGAGCTTGAAAGCAGAGGGTTCAGTATTGTCCTAATGGGGGACTTCAATGGGCACATCGGGGATAAGGAGGAGGGCATACAGGGAGGTGATAGGAAAATTAACACGAATGGGAGGAAGATGTTGGACCTATCAAAAGAGCTTGGTTTAAAGATCCTGAACAGGGATGCGAAATGTAAGGGTAAATGGATCTGGGAGAATAACGATAAGAAAACAATAATTGATTATATACTCACTGACATTAGCGTATGGAGGGAGGTTATAGATGTAGAAATAGATGACGAGGGAAAAAATGACTTGGGTAGTGATCACAACCTGATAACAGTTAAGATTATGGGCAAAAAGACGAATAGAGACAGAAATACCTTCAAGGAAGTTTGGGGACTAAAACAAGGAGCCGACTGGAAGCAGTTTCGGGAAAAACTAAAACCAAATCTTGAATGTATACCTAGGGATGCAAATGTCCAGAGTATTTCAGATGGCATAGTAAATAGCCTAACAGAGGCAGGGAAGGATTGTATAGGAAGGGTGAGGGTCCCAACGAGAGAGCTTGGATACAGGGTTAACGAGGGACTGAAAAAGGCTATAAAAGAAAGGAAGGTAAAATGCGCTGCTTACAGAAGAAGTAGGAAGCTTAAAGGGGTGGATAACAATGACACGAGACTAATGAAAGGAGAATATGAACTGGCACGGAAAAAGTTGAATGAGATAAAGAATAATAATAGGAAGGAGCGCAATTGCAGTCTTGCCAGAACAATAAAGAAAACGGGGGGTTCGAGCTCAAACATATTTTGGAACTGGGTAAATAAACGGGGGAAAAGTAGTGTGCAGAGTATCAAAGTGGATGGGGAAAGTACAGAAGATAAAGGCCGTATCGCTTCAGAGTTAGTCAAGCACTGGGAAAAGATAAGCGATAGGCGATGGGGCAGTGGGTCCCCACCAAAAAGAAATACACTGGTGGAGGAGAACCTATCCAATCAAGTATGTAGCGAAATAACGGCAGAAGAAGTGCGGAACGTGGTCTCGAAATTAAAAAATGGTAAAGCGGGAGGGACTGATGAAATTCTGAACGAATTCCTCAAAAATGGAGGGGAGGCACTTATTGAAGCCCTGACAAACCTTTTCAACCTGGCCCTGCAAAAGCAAGAGGTCCCCAAAGAGTGGAGGGAAAGTAAGGTGTCGTTCAT
Source organism: Pictodentalium vernedei (assembly GCA_031216915.1). Taxonomy (NCBI): domain Eukaryota; kingdom Metazoa; phylum Mollusca; class Scaphopoda; order Dentaliida; family Dentaliidae; genus Pictodentalium; species Pictodentalium vernedei. The sequence continues at coordinate 164,579,102 of CM062291.1, read as the reverse complement.
ACACAAAAAGGGGGATAAGGAAGTTCTAGATAACTATAGGGGAATATCAGTTAGTAGTAACATCGGAAAAGTATTCTGTAAGGTCATATACGGTAGACTAGAGGAAGTTATTGAAGAGAAAGGTTTTTTAGGAGAAATAATAATAATAATAACTCTTTGGCCAGCCGCTGATTTGTCGCGGTCCTCATAAGAGAAGGCCATCATTCCCCCTGCACCCCACCCCCTCTTCCCCTCCTCTCCTCCCAGCATTCAGATATAAACTGCTTAATAGTGTCCCTCACTTCATCTTTTTCAATTTCTTCAATAAGCATTCCTACCCTCTCCCTCGTGTCCCCCTTCAGCCATCTATCCTTTGTTTCTTCACCCCACTTCTGCATTATTCTTCCAGTAAATTTTATTCTATGAGGTATATACTGTGGGCATTCCAAGAGAAAATGTTCCAGGGTCTCCACTACTCCAGAGTGGCACATTTGGCATCCCTTTTCCCCATCTCTCCCAATTTTTCCCCGAAGCTCCAGTGATCTTGATCTCAGTTTGAACAGCAGTGACCCTCCAAAGGTGCCATCTAGGTACTTCTCAAAAGCTGGCTTTTCTTTATATTGTAACCCCTGCAGTGATCTTTTCACGCTAACCCCTGCTCGCCAGTTTCGATTGCAATCTTCCATGACTCTCTCTTTGACAAACCTTTTGCCTTCTTTCATTCCTACTTCTATGTTTGTGACCTCTATAGAGTAATTGTCCATTAGTTCCCTCACATGTTTTGACCACCCTGTTTCTATATTAGAATTCCAAATGGTATCGAGCATCAATTTGCACCACCGGTTGTCAGGCAGGTTTCTCAAGTAGTTAAAGTAACACAGTTTTCCCAAATCTACCCTGTCCTTGATTTTCATCCACCCAAGCTCCCCCCTAACTGCTTCCAAAGCTGCAGCATTACTCGACCCTGTTATCCATCTGCCGGCATCATTTTGAGTATTTTCCAACTTCTTAATAACGGTTTGGTTTAATGGAATCACGTCCGTGCCATACGTTATACTTGGTAAACCCACCCTCTCCCACAGTGTTTTCCCCACGAAGACCTTGTTGAAACTATTTTTCCCTAAAAGTTTTAGTTGGTTCAGAATTCTTTTCCCCTTCAGAATCAGTTTGGCTGAGTAATTTCTGTACACCCCTCTTCCCGTTATATTTATGCTTACCCCTAGATACTCATACTCTCCCGTTTCTCCTACAGTGATTTGTTTGCTTTCCCCTTCGGGGATTGAGAACTCCCCCACTCTCCATCTCTTCGTCATATCTACCTTGCGTCCAACGGGTATTACCTTGCTTTTATTTTCATTTAGTTCGAGCCGCCAAGTGTTCCCATATCTACCAACAATTTCCAGCAGTTTCTCTAGCCCCTGTTCAATTCAAAATGGTTTCAGGAAAGGACGAAGAGTCACTGATCACCTATTTACACTCACCCAACTGATAGAATAAACAAAGGCTGAAAAGAAAAAGATGTTTCTGGCATTTCTAGATGTGAAAAAAGCGTACGACCGAGTGTGGAGGGAAGGTATGTGGCAAAAGCTCGAGGGCATCGGACTGGGAGGTGACTTTGTGGGAATCATGAAAGCACTGTATACAGATGTGCAAAGCCAACTCAGTCTAGGGAGTATCACTACAAAACGAGTCCCTATGGATATAGGCCTCAAGCAGGGATGTATCTTTTCATCGATTTTGTTTGCATTGTATGTTAAAGATTTAGGGGACGAACTAATTCAGAGTGCGGAGGGGGTAAATGTTGGAGACATAAAGATACCAGGCTTATTCTTTGCGGACGACATGGTGTTAATGTCTAGAACTGAACAGGGGCTAGAGAAATTGCTGGAAATTGTTGGTAGATATGGGAACACTTGGCGGCTCGAACTAAATGAAAATAAAAGCAAGGTAATATCCGTTGGACGCAAGGTAGATATGATGAAGAGATGGAGAGTGGGGGAGTTCTCAATCCCCGAAGGGGAAAGCAAACAAATCACTGTAGGAGAAACGGGAGAGTATGAGTATCTAGGGGTAAGCATAAATATAACGGGAAGAGGGGTGTACAGAAATTACTCAGCCAAACTGATTCTGAAGGGGAAAAGAATTCTGAACCAACTAAAACTTTTAGGGAAAAATAGTTTCAACAAGGTCTTTGTGGGGAAAACACTGTGGGAGAGGGTGGGTTTACCAAGTATAACGTATGGCACGGACGTGATTCCATTAAACCAAACCATTATTAAGAAGTTGGAAAGTACTCAGAATGATGCCGGCAGATGGATAACAGGGTCGAGTAATGCTGCAGCTTTGGAAGCAGTAAGGGGGGAGCTTGGGTGGATGAAAATCAAGGACAGGGTAGATTTGGGAAAACTGTGTTACTTTAACTACTTGAGAAACCTGCCTGACAACCGGTGGTGCAAACTGATGCTCGATACCATTTGGAATTCTAATATAGAAACGGGGTGGTCAAAACATGTGAGGGAACTAATGGACAATTACTCTATAGAGGTCACAAACATAGAAGTAGGAATGAAAGAAGGCAAAACGTTTGTCAAAGAGAGAGTCATGGAAGATTGCAATCGAAACTGGCGAGCAGGGGTTAGCGTGAAAAGATCACTGCAGGGGTTACAATATAAAGAAAAGCCAGCTTTTGAGAAGTACCTAGATGGCACCTTTGGAGGGTCACTGCTGTTCAAACTGAGATCAAGATCACTGGAGCTTCGGGGAAAAATTGGGAGAGATGGGGAAAAGGGATGCCAAATGTGCCACTCTGGAGTAGTGGAGACCCTGGAACATTTTCTCTTGGAATGCCCACAGTATATACCTCATAGAATAAAATTTACTGGAAGAATAATGCAGAAGTGGGGTGAAGAAACAAAGGATAGATGGCTGAAGGGGGACACGAGGGAGAGGGTAGGAATGCTTATTGAAGAAATTGAAAAAGAGGAAGTGAGGGATACTATTAAGCAGTTTATATCTGAATGCTGAGAGGAGAGGAAGGGAAGAGGGGGTGGGGTGCAGGGGGAATGATGGCCTTCTCTTATGAGGACCGCGACAAATCAGCGGCTGGCCAAAGAGTTATTATTGTAACGTTTAACTGGTGTCTTCCATGTAGACCAGTTCCAGGTAGACCAACTCAGTTTAAATTAATTTAGATTAATTCCAAGTAGACCAATTCCAGGTAGACCAATTTGATATAAAGAGTAATTCAGAGTTGGTCGACTTGGAATTTTTCTATTGTCATTTTTTCAGATATTATTTTGTATTTTTTCAATGGGTGGGTGGGGGTGGGGGGGGAGGGGGGGGAGAATTTGCATAAAAATATTTTTGTACATACTTTGTTTGTTAACAAGCTAACATGTTGTTTGAAGTGTTATTTTGTTTCCACTGTGAATCCATAACAGTTTGTCACAGTTTGGGTGTTTACACTACACTTGGGGTACTGGAGAATGGGATCAGACAATGACCATTGTTTTATTCAGTAACACATCACCCACATCAAAGATTTTTATCAGTCCACATTTTGGGTGTTTACACTACACTTGGGGTACTGGAGAATGGGACCAAACAATGACCATTGTTTTATTATTGAAGACAGTCATACTGATCGGACGTGTCTGTGAAAGCTCCTGACTGAACACATCTCACAGCTTGGATATTAACAAAGCCTATTGTTCTCTGTACCACTTCTGTGCACTCTAGTGTAATTTTGTAAGTGTTTATCTTTAACTCTATCTATTTTCTGTCTGCTTTTCTCTGTTAAAACTAAAAACGAATAATTAAGTCAATACAATTAAATTAAAATCTTTAATAACTTAAAAAATAAAATTTAGAATTTTAGAACTATTTACAAATAAAAATAATGGATAAACAAAGTCAAGCTCAGTTAAACAGTTCTGCCTTCAATTCTGGTAGTCTGAGCAACAGTGGAAATTCCACTAATACCGATATGACATCGATGATGTCGATGATGTCTGGCTTCCAGAAAGAAAAAGCCAGATTAAATGACACCATAGAGGGTTTGCGGTCAGAGCTTCAAGCCCAGAAGCGACAGGCAGATAAAGAAAAGGCTGAATTGAGAAGGGAATTGGAAAAGGCAATTCTGAAAGACAAACCAGGTAAGGAGGACCATGTTCCTCCAGTTCCTGATTTACCATGTATTGACGCTGCTACAGAAATGAGAAGACCTGCGTCCGCCGGCTCACTGGCGGGATATCTGAAATAGGTTCAGATCTAATTACCCCCAGCCAGGATAACTGGCTGCGTTCCATAGAAGAAGCTACCAACACGGTCGCAGTTTCCCCGGCCGTGGCGGTTGAAATTCAATTGGATAAAAATTCAGCTAAAGTCCCCAAATCGCAGCGACAGAAAAAAACACCAAACCAAAATCGATCGAAAAGGAAACTCTCCAATGAGTTCTGTGAAAATGATGAAACCGTGGACGTCGAAGATGAAAATGGTTTCTGTATGACTATTGATCGGCATGTCAAGAAGACAAAAATCATCAAGAAAAATTCACAGAGCACCGCTACTGAAAAGGACTCGGTGGTCACACCAAGAAATGGGGACTCTGTTAACGCAACAGAGTCTACGTCACCAGAAATAGTGAATGCGACAGCTAGCCCAACCGATAGAGCGACGTACACCGATAAAGTAAAAGCCAAAACGCCCCCTAAGGTGACCAATAAAACCAACAAGACACAGGGCCACCCGCAACCAAACCCCTGTGTCGTAATCACACGCGTCCACCCCAAAACGGAAAAAAACTCGATTGATAAAGCCCTTCCAGGATGCTCGTGGGAGAGACTAATCTCCAAAGCCACGGGTAACCATACTTGGAAAATAAAAGTAAAATGCCCTAATAGAGCAACGAAATTAAATCTGATAAGCAAAGGGGTAATTATTAATGACAAAAAATACGAAACCGAGGAATATCGTGTTCTTCTGCAACCCGTTCAGTGTCACAAGTGTCAGAAATTTGGGCACTTGTCACACAAATGCAACGGAGAGCAAAGATGTATGAAATGCGGTGACAAACACATCGCGAAGGCATGTAGTGCTAAAACTTTGAAATGCCCAAATTGCGGTGGTCAACACCCCAGCAACTACCGGGGTTGTAGCCACTTCAAAAAAGTTAAAACAAACATCCAGCTTAAAGCTCTAAATGTAAGTAATGTCGAGAACTCATCTTCCCCTTATTCCACGTGTACTCTAATGGCTGGCTCTATTTTCAACATAATGAAGAAACACTTGGACACCAGTCTTTCGGACGTTTGCAAAGAGATTAGTAAAACAGCCTCTAAGTTATATAATACTCAAATATCTCACACGCTATTAGAAGCGGCCGTCAACAGAATATAATTATGTAACAATATTACAAATAGTAAATAAACTTAGTACAGTTATTCCTAAACCATTCATGGATACACTAAAAATAATTCAGTGGAACGCTCGAAGCGTTAACTGCAAAAGCTCACAGATGTCCGATTACTTCACAAGCGTAGATGTAATTGGTATCAGCGAAACATGGTTGAAGCCAAGTAAGACATTTTTGCTAAGTGGATTCAACATCATTAGACGAGACCGTCCCACACAACGTGGAGGCGGAGTCGCTCTACTCATAAGGCAGGACTTAAAATATAAAATGATATCAAGCGATCATCTCAACGCAGAGCTGATTGCCGCTGAGATTGAACTAGATCATAAAAAAGTTGCCGTAATCTCATATTATAATGAACCGAAAAAAACAGTTGACAGCAAAGTCTTTGAATTCTTTGTGAAAATTCACAAACACTGTATTTTCGTAGGTGATTTCAATGCCAAACATCAGGTTTTCGGATGCAATAAAACGGAGCCCAATGGCGACGCTCTCTTCAATATCATCGAACAATTTGATCTTTTTGTATTAAATAACGACCACGACATTACTCACGTCAGTAACAACACCCTCCACCAATCCGACATCCTTGACCTAATTATAACCAGTAAATCACTAACTAATAAAATGCAAGACATATATGTGGGGGACAATGATTTAGGTAGCGACCACCTGCCTGTTCATGCTACATTACACGGTTGCAGCGGACCCGCAAGATACCCCACAATGAGGAGGAGGAATCTATCCAAAATTGACTGGGACCTCTTCAGAAAAATAATTCAGGTTAAAATAAACAAAAACGACCCAATGAATACCTGCGAGCTCGAGCAAGCATGTACCAATCTCAGTGAAGTCATTAACAACACTCTTGATGAAATATGTCCCAAACAGACAGTTAAACCGTGGGCCAACAGAATAACTGAAACCACACTCCAAATAATAAAACAAAAAAGAAAGGCCTTCCGTGCATACAAATCAGAAAAACTTCCAACTAAAAAGGTCGAACTTAAAGCCGTGTATAATCGCCTCCACGGCGAAGTTAAAAAAGCAATAGCAAACGACAATCGCGTGAGATGGGAAAAAGCAACGGAAAATCTAAATGGACTCAGGGAGACTAAAAAGTTTTGGGATACTTTTAAAACCCTTACTGGACAAAAACATAAAGACGCCAACAGTAAGGCACTAAAGATCAACGATGGAACTATGGAATGGCTTTGCTGAGCTCCTTAAGAAATATCATCGTCCACATGAGGGCGATAGGTTTGATGACGAGTTCAAAGAAAAAGTAAACAAATTTGTTCAAGACAACAAGACAACGTTTAACGATGCCAACTTCGGCCAAACGCCCGAGGACGGGAATGGCCATGAACTCACGGAACCGATAAGCAAAGAAGAAGTGGCTAACACAATTAAAAAATGTAAGTCTTCTTCTTCCCCAGGAGGGGACGAGGTCTCATACAAAATCCTGAAACAATGTCCCAACACTTTTTTCGGTAGACTCACTAACCTCCTAAACTGCTGTCTCTCTCTCTAGTGGATACTTCCCAAAATGTTGGAAAGTAGCTACAGGAGTCATGATACCCAAACCCGACAAGGATTTGAGCAACCAAGCTAATTACCGCCCAATCAGCCTACTTAGCTGTATTGGAAAAATTTTCGAACGGATTCTCACGACTAGACTCCGCAGCCATCTCGAATCAATCAGCTTTTTCAATAAGTGGCAAAGGGCATACAGGAGCCAAAGAGAGGGAATCGAGCATGTTTATAGACTGGTAGATTATATGAAAACGGCGTTCAGTCAAAATGAAATAGGAACCGCGCTATTACTTGACGTAGAAAAAGCGTTTGACTCTGTCTGGCACAATGGCATGAGATACAAACTAGCTAAAATGGGGCTACCTACCAAAATTCTAAGGATCATATCATCATTTTTATCTCATCGAAAAATCAAAGAGAGGGTCAACCGTGAAGTGTCAGCCGAGGTAAAACTCGAAGCGGGCACTCCACAGGGTTCGGTCCTCAGCCCGCTTCTATTTATAATATACGTGAATGACATTGACAAACTAGGGAAGAACCATGTTGAACTATCTCAATTCTCAGACGACAAAGGAATGTGGACGGCCAGTAAGTCTGGAAACATAATACAAAACCGCCTGCAGGATACCATCCGCGACCTGCAAGACTGGTGCGCTCTGTGGCGCATCAAGCTAAATGCCACGAAAACACAAAGAATCACATTCTATAAAAAACAAAGGAAAAAGCCTGTCCCTAATATTGAGCTTAAGCTTTACGATCATAAACTTGAAGCTAGTAATGAGGCAAAGTTTCTGGGATTCAACCTGGATAGCAGTCTCAATCTAAACAATCACATAAACTCAGTCACCGTCAAAGCCACTAAACCCATCAATTTCCTGAAAATGATTTGAGGTAAAAATTGGGGAGCCAATAAAGAAATTCTCCTCAATCTTTACAAATCATATATACGCCCAGTACTAGAGTATGGGGCCATAATAACAAGTGACCTGAATAAAACCAACATTGAAAAACTACAACGGGTCCAAAATCATGCCTTGCGCGTGGCTCTGCGCAAGCCCACGTGAACATCGATAAAACAACTTCACGAGATAGCAAAAATAGACACTATAGCAATGCGCTTAAAAAATCTTCAAAGCAAAACTCTAAATAGACTTCAAGACAGCGAATTAATAATAGAACTCAATGCGCATCGCGTCCTCAATAGGAAAACTAAATAATCTGGGGCATGTCTATCGAAAGGGTTAAAGATTACATCATTGTGATGGGGTGAGCCAGGCATTCTGTGACCTAAATTTAGAACTGGCTGTGGGTGACACGATACGCACGAAAGCTTGCCTCTGTTACCAGTGGGAGTTGCAAACAGCGAGGAAAATCTCCACCTGCTGCCGGGTCTCCCCTCCCTGAGATATAAATCTCGGGGAAAAAATGCTGGCTTCCCCATCCAAAAGGACGGAAAAGTTGTAAATTAAAAACCGAATTGCTCTAATTTCCAGCTCTCTATCTTTTCTACCTCCTCTTTCTCATCAGACACACGACCAAACTGAATGACAAACTATGAGGGATTGAAACAATCCTCAAGCAAAGATGTGCAAAAAACCTAACAAGACCAAGGCAAGGATTGAAACAATCTTGCCAGCAAACAGCCCTTTTAAGGGCTTTTTTTTTTTCTTTTTTTTCTTTTTTTTTTGTGGGTGGGAGGGGGGGGGGGGGGGGGGGTGTTGGAGGTCATTTGGAATTTCCGAAGGATAACCAGATACCTCAAAATCACATACGGCATCCTATCTCCCAGAAGGCTTGATGGATGACTCCCGGTTTTTTCAAACTAAACTGTTGGAGCTTTCTCCATTCCTTTTTTGTAACCGCTATGGTCATATACCGGGGCCGCTACCAAACCGGCATTGCTGTTTGGTTTTCTTTTTTCTTTTTCCCTTAAAATTGCCATCGCAACATTATATTCTGGCTCGCCACCATGGTGGGACTCAAACCTCCACCATCGCCAAGCTGGAACCGAATAGAGCCCACTCTCTAATAGTCTCAATGGCGTTGAGGGTTTGGTCTTTGACAATCTATCACTCCAATGCAAACTGCCGGGAATTCTAACCGCGTGCATACCCCTTCAGACCCCATTTGAGGCAATAGGAAAGCTAGGCCTGTGTGATCCAAGATCCAAGTGAAATAAAATAAGGCTAACCGGGTCGCAAGGGATTTGTAAATCCCACATCGTCCCTGCGTGCCTTCGGCGCGCTAAAACCTTTCATTCATTCAAATGGCAAATCATGAAATCATGGATAAGGAGATACATTTCATAGACACTGCCAAGGGGGCTAAGGCCCTAATAGCTCAAAGTTTTAGGTTTATCAAGATACGCTCAAAAGATAGTCGAATCTATTGGAGATGCTCTCAGTACAAAGCTTCGAAGTGCAATGTTAAAGCTATTACTGACAATGACCAACTGGAGTCCATTACTGGCTATCATAATCACCCTCCAGATATTGCCAAAAATCTGGTGGACACTGCAATCTCCACAATGAAGAGAAAGGCTATTCAAGAAACAACAACAATGCCAAAAGTTTATGAATCAGTTGTAGAGGAAATTGCCTCCAATAATGACTTACATGAATTCGCTACTGCCTTACCATCCTTTGCTGCTATGAAAACCTCTCTATATAATCATAAACATAAGAAATACCCAACACTTCCTAAGGAAAAATCTGACATCCAACTAGATGGCGACTGGTTAAAAACATCTGAAGGTGACAACTTCCTACTTACAATCGAACCTTTCTTCTCTCTTAAAAGAAGCTGCTAATAATCAAGGACTACTATTCAACCCACCAGAAATTATGTCAGATTTTGAGACAGGTCTCATAGCTTCTGTAAAAGTTAGTTTTCCAACAGCCAAACATAAAGGCTGTTACTATCACTATTCCCAGAGTATCTGGCGCCAGGTGCAAACGTGTGGCTTACAAACTGCCTATTCAAATTCAGAGGACGCCACATTTCGTGATTGTATCAGAAAGGTTCTGGCTATTGCTTTTCTTCCTGTCCTGTGTGTGAGAACAACATGGGAGGAGCTCAAAACAGAACTTGAAGGTTTTGGGTTTCCCCGAGATCTTAACTTTTATCAGTTACATGGAAAGAACTTGGATCAGTAGGGACGCAAAATTTCCAGTCAGACTTTGGAACCACCACACCACGGAATCCCATCGTACAAACAATAATGTTGAAGGGTGGCATAATAAGTTAAACAGAGTTGTGGGGAAGGCCCATCCTGACTGACAAACTATGAGGGATTGAAACAATCCTCAAGAAAAGATGTGCAAAAAACCTAACAAGACCAAGGCAAGGATTGAAACAATCTTGCCAGCAAACAGCCCTTTTAAGGGCTTTTTTTTTTCTTTTTTTTTGTGGGTGGGAGGGGGGGGGGGGTGGGGGGGGGGGGGGTGTTGGAGGTCATTTGGAATTTCCGAAGGATAACCAGATACCTCAAAATCACATACGGCATCCTATCTCTCAGAAGGCTTGATGGATGACTCCCGGTTTTTTCAAACTAAACTGTTGGAGCTTTCTCCATTCCTTTTTTGTAACTGCTATGGTCATATACCGGGGCCGCTACCAAACCGGCGTTGCTGTTTGGTTTTCTTTTTTCTTTTTCCCTTAAAATTGCCATCGCAACATTATATTCTGGCTCGCCACCATGGTGGGACTCAAACCTCCACCATCGCCAAGCTGGAACCGAATAGAGCCCACTCTCTAATAGTCTCAATGGCGTTGAGGGTTTGGTCTTTGACAATCTATCACTCCAATGCAAACTGCCGGGAATTCTAACCGCGTGCATACCCCTTCAGACCCCATTTGAGGCAATAGGAAAGCTAGGCCTGTGTGATCCAAGATCCAAGTGAAATAAAATAAGGCTAACCGGGTCGCAAGGGATTTGTAAATCCCACATCGTCCCTGCACGCCTTCGGCGCGCTAAAACCTTTCATTCATTCAAATGGCAAATCATGAAATCATGGATAAGGAGATACATTTCATAGACACTGCCAAGGGGGCTAAGGCCCTAATAGCTCAAAGTTTTAGGTTTATCAAGATACGCTCAAAAGATAGTCGAATCTATTGGAGATGCTCTCAGTACAAAGCTTCGAAGTGCAATGTTAAAGCTATTACTGACAATGACCAACTGGAGTCCATTACTGGCTCTCATAATCACCCTCCAGATATTGCCAAAAATCTGGTGGACACTGCAATCTCCACAATGAAGAGAAAGGCTATTCAAGAAACAACAACAATGCCAAAAGTTTATGAATCAGTTGTAGAGGAAATTGCCTCCAATAATGACTTACATGAATTCGCTACTGCCTTACCATCCTTTGCTGCTATGAAAACCTCTCTATATAATCATAAACATAAGAAATACCCAACACTTCCTAAGGAAAAATCTGACATCCAACTAGATGGCGACTGGTTAAAAACATCTGAAGGTGACAACTTCCTACTTACAATCGAACCTTTCTTCTCTCTTAAAAGAAGCTGCTAATAATCAAGGACTACTATTCAACCCACCAGAAATTATGTCAGATTTTGAGACAGGTCTCATAGCTTCTGTAAAAGTTAGTTTTCCAACAGCCAAACATAAAGGCTGTTACTATCACTATTCCCAGAGTATCTGGCGCCAGGTGCAGACGTGTGGCTTACAAACTGCCTATTCAAATTCAGAGGACGCCACATTTCGTGATTGTATCAGAAAGGTTCTGGCTATTGCTTTTCTTCCTGTCCTGTGTGTGAGAACAACATGGGAGGAGCTCAAAACAGAACTTGAAGGTTTTGGGTTTCCCCGAGATCTTAACTTTTATCAGTTACATGGAAAGAACTTGGATCAGTAGGGACGCAAAATTTCCAGTCAGACTTTGGAACCACCACACCACGGAATCCCATCGTACAAACAATAATGTTGAAGGGTGGCATAATAAGTTAAACAGAGTTGTGGGGAAGGCCCATCCTGACTGACAAACTATGAGGGATTGAAACAATCCTCAAGAAAAGATGTGCAAAAAACCTAACAAGACCAAGGCAAGGATTGAAACAATCTTGCCAGCAAACAGCCCTTTTAAGGGCTTTTTTTTTTTCTTTTTTTTTTGTGGGTGGGAGGGGGGGGGGGGGGGTGTTGGAGGTCATTTGGAATTTCCGAAGGATAACCAGATACCTCAAAATCACATACGGCATCCTATCTCTCAGAAGGCTTGATGGATGACTCCCGGTTTTTTCAAACTAAACTGTTGGAGCTTTCTCCATTCCTTTTTTGTAACCGCTATGGTCATATACCGGGGCCGCTACCAAACCGGCGTTGCTGTTTGGTTTTCTTTTTTCTTTTTCCCTTAAAATTGCCATCGCAACATTATATTCTGGCTCGCCACCATGGTGGGACTCAAACCTCCACCATCGCCAAGCTGGAACCGAATAGAGCCCACTCTCTAATAGTCTCAATGGCGTTGAGGGTTTGGTCTTTGACAATCTATCACTCCAATGCAAACTGCCGGGAATTCTAACTGCGTGCATACCCCTTCAGACCCCATTTGAGGCAATAGGAAAGCTAGGCCTGTGTGATCCAAGATCCAAGTGAAATAAAATAAGGCTAACCGGGTCGCAAGGGATTTGTAAATCCCACATCGTTCCTGCGCGCCTTCGGCGCGCTAAAACCTTTCATTCATTCAAATGGCAAATCATGAAATCATGGATAAGGAGATACATTTCATAGACACTGCCAAGGGGGCTAAGGCCCTAATAGCTCAAAGTTTTAGGTTTATCAAGATACGCTCAAAAGATAGTCGAATCTATTGGAGATGCTCTCAGTACAAAGCTTCGAAGTGCAATGTTGAAGCTATTACTGACAATGACCAACTGGAGTCCATTACTGGCTCTCATAATCACCCTCCAGATATTGCCAAAAATCTGGTGGACACTGCAATCTCCACAATGAAGAGAAAGGCTATTCAAGAAACAACAACAATGCCAAAAGTTTATGAATCAGTTGTAGAGGAAATTGCCTCCAATAATGACTTACATGAATTCGCTACTGCCTTACCATCCTTTGCTGCTATGAAAACCTCTCTATATAATCATAAACATAAGAAATACCCAACACTTCCTAAGGAAAAATCTGACATCCAACTAGATGGCGACTGGTTAAAAACATCTGAAGGTGACAACTTCCTACTTACAATCGAACCTTTCTTCTCTTTTAAAAGAAGCTGCTAATAATCAAGGACTACTATTCAACCCACCAGAAATTATGTCAGATTTTGAGACAGGTCTCATAGCTTCTGTAAAAGTTAGTTTTCCAACAGCCAAACATAAAGGCTGTTACTATCACTATTCCCAGAGTATCTGGCGCCAGGTGCAGACGTGTGGCTTACAAACTGCCTATTCAAATTCAGAGGACGCCACATTTCGTGATTGTATCAGAAAGGTTCTGGCTATTGCTTTTCTTCCTGTCCTGTGTGTGAGAACAACATGGGAGGAGCTCAAAACAGAACTTGAAGGTTTTGGGTTTCCCCGAGATCTTAACTTTTATCAGTTACATGGAAAGAACTTGGATCAGTAGGGACGCAAAATTTCCAGTCAGACTTTGGAACCACCACACCACGGAATCCCATCGTACAAACAATAATGTTGAAGGGTGGCATAATAAGTTAAACAGAGTTGTGGGGAAGGCCCATCCCAATATTTATGAGCTGGTAGATGTGTTTAAACGGGAGGACACTATGACAAAAATTAATATAGATAGTAGATAAGAGACTGAAAATGTTAAAGACTAAACTAATAGAGGGTACTATCAATGCCGAGACATTCCTTGACCAAGCAAAATACATGTGTTCTGTGTAAAGTGATGTTTGATTTAATGTTGGTGCTCAAGTGTATAAAATGGCCTCTCATTTATTTTAGTGCTCAAGAAATTCTTTTTGTCAATAAAATTATGGCAATGTGTGTGTGCTTGAAACAAGCTCTGTGAGCTTGTTTCAGTCATATGTACATTTCTACAACTTTATTAACAGAATTGAATTTCTCATAGAATTATTTTAGTGCTTAAAGTATTTTTTTGTCAATAAAATTATAGAATTGTGTGTGTTTCTACCAAAATAAATTCTTCCAAAGAATTATTTTAGTGCTTAAGAATTTCAATTTTGTAGATAAAATTATAGAAATGTGGGTTGTCTTGAGGGGGTTTTGTCCTGTTACCCCTGAAACAAGCTTCATGAGCATGTTCCACTAATATCCACATCTGTATGATTTTATTGCTTAAAGTGTTTTTCTTTTTGTGATGTCAGCCACCTAATCAAGGTTTTTATTGCAACTTTAATTTAATTGCCATTCTCCATATTGTTATCTAAACACCAAGTAAATGGCACTCACAGACAACAATTACCAAAGCAATAAATAAATTGAATTCCAATGCTATGCTAATCCTGTGACTAATGAGGCTATTACTTTTCTTAATCCTTTTCAAGAAAGGCTCATTGAAACCTCTCTAAGCCATCATGTTCTGTAAAATTATTTGTTAATTTTTTTTAAATAATATTCAATAAAGATTCATCAAATAATTTGAAACTGTTTTTATTTATATTAAGTTCCTCTGAAATCAACAGCAATCCTCAACAAAAGTTTTATATTTATTAAGTTTCTTTGTAATCAACAGCAATCCTTAACAAAACTGAAAATAAAAAAAGTTTATTTTTTAAAAAAATAATCATTCCATGTAGACCAATTCCAGAAAGACCAACCGTTGGTCTACCTGGAATTGGTCTAAGTGGAATTGGTCTACATGGAATAAACCGTTTAACTTTGTGATAAAAAACTTGAAAGGTTTACTTCAACATGTATAAGCAAGCTGGAAATGAGGATGGAAGAAGAGTGTGGGGGGGGGGGGGGGGAGAATTTAAATTTGAAAGGTGAGGTTTATGTGAAAATGGGTAAAAATCAAAACTGCAGGTTGCTAAAATATAACCATTGTTTGGAGATTTAGTGCATTTTCTTTTCCTCCTCCATTATCATTGTGCAACCAGTAGAGAAACAAACCACCTACCTCCTTGGATTTACAATCTTTGGTCATGTCTTAATTATTAACGATAATGTTGCTAGCCCCACATCTCTCAAAGCTAGTTGTGGATAGAGTTTGTCATGCACTCTCTCAGTAACACCACCCCCATCCACAGTCCAGTCGATGCCCACATGTACATCCCTAACCTAACAAAGATAACTCAATAACAAGAGGCCTGTCAGCCTAGACAGCTTCGCCTAGGGTCTCAGCTTTTTAGGGAAAGCTAAATACAAGACAAGAATACAAGAGTTACTACTTGTGACCTTAACCTTCATGATATGACAATGGGTCAAGGTCATGACACAACGTTAGGTTTAGAGATGGGCAGTATACTGAAAATACCGAACAGTACTGGTATTGCTATCATACCAAAGTACCGGACAGAGGGTGGAAGAAAATTATCGAATAATTTGGTACTGGGGAAAACCCCCCATGAACGTGAAATTTGCGCAGTGCCAGTTGCCGTTTTGCTTACCTTGACAAAAATGTCCTAGGCAAGAAGTCAAAGGGTCAAATTTTTCACACGTTCAGACCAGTACTTCCCCCCCCCCCCCACCTCCCCACCCATAAACTTCCAATTATTAGAAATCAAAAATAGTCTACTGCTGCTCTAAAACGAGATAGGTAAATTGTTGCAGTGTGAACAATGACTGAGCATGTGGCTGCCATGGAAACTACAGTAGAACCTGTCTTGAGAGACCGCCCTTTGGGCCACACAAAAGTGGTCTCTCAAGACAGGTGGTCTCTCATAACAGGTTTCAGGTTTTCTCAAGTCAGTGAATAACCAACCACAAAATTCAGAAATGGAGAAGAATGGATTTTTGTAATTACTTTGTAGTTGCTATTTTTTATGAAGTTTTTGTAACAAATTAAAATGGGACTGTTATAAAAATTATAAAAATAAATTAGTGCTGAAAATCTTCATTGAAGATTTTCAACACAAATTTATTTTTATAATCCTATCTGTCACATTTCAGGTATGTATGAAATTGTTTATTGAGCAATAATCCTAATCTTTTCACAGGGGTCTTATAAAAACATCTCAATCTTTAATGAGACTATACTTGCCTGAAAATCCAGATCGACTGCACCCTCAGGGAGAGGTAGTACCTTTGTGAGAGAACCCAACCTCTGACACTGGTACTCACCCGAGGGTTCACCCGACATCAGTCAAAGAGACCATCACGCCACAACCGGTGACACCTGCCGAATACCTGAACCTGTTCCTCCTTCAACACGCTTAGAAAAGTAAAAATTGATCATTTACAGTCACTGAGGGTCGAAAGGGGCTTGTTCCCCATACCGTCCCTGCGCGCTTTCAGAGCGTGAAACCATTCCATTCGTAATGAGTTATGTAACTGAATAGCAATTGAAACCCAATTAAGAGCTTTTAACACTTTTAATTATGATAGTATAACCACAATGGATTTTCCAATTCCAGAACACTTACATGCATCATCGTTCATGCATGCGTTTACATTGCATTTGCACCTTAGACTCCGAGGTGCTAACAGCTGAACAATGGAGCTACCACTTGTAATACAAGAAACACTTGTCAGAGTGAAGGCTACCTTTGCGCAAAACCATTTGATCCGATTCCAGAACAAAGACACAAAGAAAACTAAGAAGAAAGAGCCCGTCAACCAAGTGGAGGAATGCCCGACGCTTGGAGGCATTTTTGGAGAAAAAGAGAGAGAACAGAGAGGAGAAGAAAGAGCCAGAGACAGCCGCCATTTCCCTTCCTACTCCCACAGACAGACCCATCCTACTGCTGGCTCCCCAGCCAGAGCTGTCGGATGTGGAAGAGTCTGTGGAGACTGGTGGAAATGGAAGCTGCCCTCCCGAAACTGCCTGATCCTCACTCGCCTCTTCCTTTGGAACCAGAATGCCAGGACCTGGACACACGGCTGGAACAGATGAAGAAGGACAGGGAGAACCACATGAAAGAAATGGACCATCTCCAAAAACAGCTACTCAGAAAAATCAAAGAAGTGGCAGAGGCACATACACAACAAAAGCCTCAGACTCCCTCCTCACCACAGTTAACAACCACAAAATTCGGCAAGAACAAGACCATACGAGCCAAGCCAGTCATCTTTAAGCAGTCCACCAACAATGCCAACTGCCATGGTCTCTCCATCTAAACCACCATCTCTGAAAAAGAAGCAGAAAAGACATAAGCGCCGCTAACTACCCACAACTTATCCTCCTTTACCACGGTCTTACACTACAAAAATTCAACAGCTAAAGAGGGTCAAAAGGGGCTTGTTCCTTAAACCGTCCCTGCGTGCCTTCGGCACGCGAAACCATTTGATCCGGGATTCCAGAACATGTAAAAAGTTTTTGTCATGGTTTCAGTCTTCAAAGGGGCAGTCTCTCAAGATAGGTCCATTATGGCATAAAAATACAAGTTGGTACCAGGTCACAGTGGTCTCTCAAGACAGGTGGTCTCCCATAGCAGGTCCATTATAGAGCAAAACCAATGAGGACAGATGTGGTCTCTCAAGACAGGTGGTCTCTCAAGACAGGTTTTACTGTACTGTCCTTTCCATATCTACCGTATTTTCGACTATATCACGTATCTCCTGTTCTCTTTGTTATTCAATTATAAACAACCACTCAAATTAAAGAATAGGTGAAGGAGCAAATTTTCGCATTTACTACCTTAACGGTGGGTCTTCATTTTCCCTTGATTTCGCTCAAAAGCTCACCGTTGTTGTCGTTTAATGCCAGCAGCCGACATGTTTGTTTACCAATGACGTAATGGATAGCATAATCTATTTTTACCTGAGGGTTTTGAGGTTGTTGCAAGGAGTTGTGTTTTGATAGATTTGGATACAGATCAAAACATAAATCTGAACCATTTCATAACATCGGTATGTTTGTTACAAAATTCGGGCCCAAGCGAAACTTACGATCACACAGTGATGACCGTTTCTGTAAAATAAATAAAATACGATGGAAAATAACTGTTGAGGCTTCCTAAATAAAATTTTGAAGTTCACACTGATAAATTTTTTAACAGCTTTAGAAACATTGTGCATGAAAGCAGGCTTGTGAATGATTTAATAATGTTTTTCTGCCGAAAATTCCTTTTTCCGATGAAAATTATTTAGTAGGGTCGAAGTTTATCGCCGATTGGGGTGGGGATAAACCCCATATTTTTCACCAGACAAAAACACTGATTTCAACAGATTTCTGATTGAAGAACCAAATTATGTACCGTTTTTAGTTGGTTAGTTATTGGTGTTTAAAGTCACATATTTCTGCACAATGGCTAATCATGACCACGACAGTTTTATGGATGGAGGAAGCCGGAGTATGCGGAGAGAACCACCGAGCAATGGCAAGCAACTTTCAGCTCCCTAACATGGTAACTCCACACAAGCAGGGCTAGCATTGGTTGAAGACAGGTGCTCCATCCACGAGCAGTACGCCTTAGAACATAATGCCACCGTGCCCCAACGTGGGCAATGGGGTGAAGTGTTTTGCCCAAGAACACAACGCGGTTGCCGCAGGTGGGATTCGAACCAAGTACCTCTCGGTTTGCATCCTGCACCCCTACCAACTGAGCCACTGTGCCCCCATGCAACGTTTTTGCATCCAACGCAGATTACTTAAAAAAAAATCAAGCTCTAAAGTATGTTTCTGTCACAGAATACCGGCTTTTACTTCCATTTCGCCAAATTTACCAACAAGAGACCTAAAACAAAATTACCCTCCAGCCAAGAACAAAAAATTCTCTCAAAAAACTATGAGTGGACTTTGGGTGTTTCGACAAACCCCCACCCCCCGCCTCCGTCTGAACCAGTTCAATAACACTGAACTCGGACTTCACCAAAGTAATTTGTGTCCCTTTTTTACATATGTTTGGGGTCGTCAGCCTTTAATACCATTCAAATCATCGTTAGAAAAAAAATTGTAACATACTTTGCGAGGGTAGGTTAATTTTAGACTCGTAAATCCTACTGTAAGTGCTGTTTTCAGTGTGTGTGGATTACCTCACTTCTACATTACTAAGAGGAAAAGTTACATCTCAATTATAGAAGTGAAGAAAGTCCCAAACTTTTAACTTCACAAACAAAATCTTCGAATATGAAGAAAGAATGAATAACCCAAATGCAAAGTCACATGGCGGAGGCAGAGGGCGAGATATTCCGTCATGGCCTGCGTGTATCTTTTTCATCTTCCACCAATCTTGGGAGCCAGAAAATAAGCTTTTTAAAAGCAAATGTTTTTTTTTATATTTAGGGCGGGGAAACACACGAGATTTTATCCTATCGGGTGGGGGTGGAAGGTAGGGAGAAAGTTAAACGGTTACACCGGAACTGACACATATCATTAATTGACGGGAGGTCATTTCAATTTGTTCTCAGAACCATGGGCGTATGAGATGAGGTGGGGGGGGAGGGGTTGCCACCCCTCTAGGTCCAGGGAATTCAGCTATAATCCTAGTATAGCTGAATTAGATTAAGTATGCTCACATCCTGTTACATGTATGTCGTAGAAAAGTCACGTTTCTCGATGATGTGCGAGTTCGTTGTCGCGAGAGTGGGGCTCCACGGAAGGGAGGACACACATGGACACAGCGTATTGAAGATTTTGCAGCGCTAAAGGCGAGAAAGATTTCACACAAAAAGTCAATCATCAGTCACTTCGATCATGTCCAGTCTTTTCACCGCCCATCAAATCTGTCATAATTTTGACGACACACATCACAATAATTTTGATGATACAATCAGAGTGATGGCATTAAAATGTAAAACTCTAGTCACAATTGTGACAAATGGTTCTGTTGTATAGGCCAATATGTTAATCAAGTATCATGTGATAATAGAACAAGCGCACCGCTGGGCATTGCATCATACGCCCGTGAACTGTTCAAATTGTACCATTTTAACACATTTGCAATTTTTTTAGAGTGCGAGAAATTTATACTGGCATATATATATATGTTACGGTCAGACTTTGAAATCAGTGATTTTGTGAAATGACTAAATTTTTCAGTCATTTGAGAAAAAGACTAACAAGTCTGAAGCCAATCGAAAAACAAATACTAAAGTTATCATCCGGAAACCAAATATTTGACGAAGAATTCTAAGTCCAACAGGGGCCATAATTCAGGCAAAAATTGTTCAGACCGACCCCATATACGAACTTGACCTGTATTTTGTTGTGATTAAACCACATACCAAGTTTGGAGCCGATCAGAAAACAAATACTAAAGTTATCATCCGGAAACCAAATATTTGACGAATTCTAAGTCCAACAGGGGCCATAATTCAGGCAAAAAGTGTTCAGACTGACCCCATATTCGAACTTGACCTGTATTTTGTTGTGATTAAACCACATACCAAATTTGGAGCCGATCGGAAAACAAATACTAAAGTTATCATCCGGAAACCAAATATTTGACGAATTCTAAGTCCAACAGGGGCCATAATTCAGGCAAAAATTGTTCAGACCGACCCCATATTCGAACTTGACCTGTATTTTGTTGTGATTAAACCACATACTAAATTTGGAGCCGATCGGAAAACAAATACTAAAGTTATCATCCGGAAACCAAATATTTGACGAATTCTAAGTCCAACAGGGGCCATAATTCAGGCGAAAAATGTTCGGACCGACCCCATATTCGAACTTGATCTGTATTTTGTTGTAATTAAACCACATACCAAATTTGGAGTCGATCGGAAAACAAATACTAAAGTTATCATCCGGAAACCAAATATTTGACAAATTCTAAGTCCAACTGGGGCCATAATTCAGGCGAAAAATGTTCGGACCGACCCCATATTCGAACTTGACCTGTATTTTGTTGTGATTAAACCACATACCACATTTGGAGCCAATCGGAAAACAAATACTAAAGTTATTGTTCGGAAACCAAGCGGACGGACGGACAGATGGACGGACAACGCCATACTATAATACGTCCCGTTTTTCAAACGGGCGTATAATTAATAATGAAGTGCCATTTGGCATTTACTTTGGGTTTCGGGATTTGTTGCATCACTGATGTTTCATGGTATGACAATATATGCATGTCTGACAGGATCGTATCCAGAACATTTACCATATTACCAGTGTGCACGCTTAAGCTTCAGGCGCCCCGTGGGAAAAAATTATCAAATTTATAAATAAGTGTCTATCCCAATTGGGAAGGTGGGGGATTACAATATAAGTGATTGATATCTTGGGTTTTCAGTCACTTTGTTTTTATCAACGAATATAAAAAATATAAACTTCATCACGCAGGATGCTAATGTTAACTGTATTTCCGGAAGTCTACCTGCATGATATAGTGTGCATTTATGTAACATCATTAGTAGTAGATGTGGAGATCATGCCACATGGGGGGATGGGGGGGAGCTAGTGGGAACCTAGGAAGTGACGCCATAGTCACGTTACCCAGTTACGTCATGTTTGGTTGATGTGGTAGCCTGCCTGAGGGGCCATCTTGTGGCGTCATCTCATAGTGATACGTGATCTTAGTGGGCATGCGCAGCTCGTGCTGTTAGGGTGATACGCAGTTCCATCAGCCATTTTGTATACTGGCCATAGGTTTCCTCAAATACATAAATTAGAAGAAGAGCAGTATGTTCGAGTCACTCGAACAAGCAATTGTTCTATAGCTCATTTGCTCGATGGGATTGGAGTCGTTTGAGCAATGATTTTTCAGTAACTCTTCGATGGATTCGTGGCTTTAAGAATCATATAGGCTTCCGTTGTACACAATGAAGATAACTATGCATACATGTTATGGGAAACCAAGCACTGGTGATTATAAGACTTGGACGAGGGAACTAGAGATAGTTTGGGCTAGACATACTACCAGTGTCAGAGTAGTATCTGTAATAGGCATAAAAATAGGGTTCTTGGAAAATCAGGACCAGTACTCCAGTGTAATAGAACATACTATCGATCTTATAGCACTACGTGCTACTACAAAAAACCCCAGATGGGGGTACAAGTTCGTTTGGGTTGTTTTGGGCATATTTTGGTGATTTGGGGGGGATATCGGCTTGTTTCTGGTAATTCTACAAAGTAAAACTACTCTTATACAAAGGAATGTACCTGTTATTGAAAAAAGTAGGATTCGTAGGAATCTGTATCAAACAGTCATTTTGGATGGATTGGCGGGTATATTTGGGTAATCAGATTTACTCCTTAAAGACGAACATACCCTCTGAACATACCCCCATCTAGTTGAAGGCCATTCAGTCTCATAGCAACCACCTGCTGCCTTAGAAACCAAGATGCTGGGCTCCAGTAGACAAAATGGCCGTCAGAAATACTATCACCCTTACACGCGCTGCGCATGTGCACTAAGACCACTATCAATATGGAGATGACGCCACAAGATGGCTGCTCCCGTGGGCTACCTTCATAACCAAACATGACGTAATTGGGTTACATGGCTATGGCGTCACTTCCCAGGTCTCCCCACTAGGTCCCCACAATGTGGCACGATCTCCACATCTGCTACTAACATCATTGAAATTCAATGATTGAATAAGGCCAAGTGGCCGAAAGCTCCAGTTACTGATTGATTTTAATACATAAAATCTCCCACTATCTACCTACCCACTGAAAAATGTGGGCAGGCTGAATGCGAACATAGTTTATTAAGTGGCCAAAAAGCCCTTGGAGATTGAAATTTTTTCCAATTTCCCCGAGGATACTCCCGCCCGCCACCTATAATTCTATTAGCATCCCAGCTTAGGCCTTCGACATATATGATGCCCCCTTGCTTAAGTAAATCCAGAGGGGGAGACACTCTTGAGCCGCCACTGGACCCAGTGGAAGTAATGCAGGCATGTTGAAATATTAGACAGTCAAGATAATAATTTATAGCTTAGGGTTTTTAAAAATGTTGTTGTAATTAACTGCAGTGTAGGTAGAAGTTTGTAGGGAACTATCCAAACGATATATTGAACTTAGAAGTAGAGACAAAGGTAAAAAAAAAAACGTCAGAGAAAGAGTCATGGGGATTGTAACCGAAATTGGCAAGAGTAGGTCAAAAGAAAGAGGTCTTTGTGTGGCCTGTCTGACAAAGTGTAGAGAGGTTTTGAAGAGTACCTTGACGATGGCACCTCTGTGAGGGTTTGGGGGTGGTCACTGTTGTTCAAGCTGAGGTCACGATCACTGGAGATTAGGGGGAATTGGGAAAGACGGTGGAAAAGGAGAGCCAGATGTGTAACTTGGGCGTAGTGGTGACCTTGGAATACGTTTTATCAGGAAGTCCAAAATCCCAACCTATCAGATCAAAATTCACTGGGCGTAGTATAATGAGGACGCGGGATGGGATAATGAAGGACATGTGGTTAGTGGTTGACACAAATGGGGTGGTTAGTATGCTTATCGGAGGGATTGTGAAGAATGGGGGTACAGAGCGTCTTCAAGTAGTTCGTCTCAGTAATGGGAGGAAAGAGGTGTGGGAATCGGCAGGCAGTTGGAAGCGCATGAGCAACCAAGACCTTCTCAACTGAGAACCACAGCAAATCAGCGGCCAGTCAAACTGTTATTAATAGTATATCGTCCCACATATATAGTGTTCAAAGCCTCATCCATCTGTATTATTCATTTATTATTTATTTATTGGGGTTTAAGGTCACATACTTATGCACAATTGCTAATCATGACCGTGACAGTTTTACGGGTGCAGGAAGCCAGAGTACCCGGAGAGAACCACCGAGCAACGATGAGCAACTGTCAGCTCTTCAACATTCTAACTCTGTTCAAGCTCTGCTCAAGCAGGGTTACAGCAGTTGAAGACATGTACACCATCGACGTGCAGAACGCCTTGGTACACGGCATCATTGTGCCCCCATGTAGGCAACCAGGATAAAGTGCCTTGCCCAAGGACACAATGTGGGTCGTCGCAGACAGGGATCGAACTCGGGACCTCTAGCATAGAAGTCCAACAGTCTACCAGTGAGCCACCGTGCTCCCTCATCCATCTGTAGGGTTCGATCCTCTAATGCTATGAACAAACAGGCCTAACATTACATGTATTTATTCCAGCTGAATCCTGAGAATCATATAATGTTTTATTGCAGTTGACTGATACCAGACGATACTGTTTGAACACATTCAGCCAGACACTTCTACAAAAGCGATCGTCTTTTCTTTCAATTACATGGTTCGAAAGGTAGCCTGGGTGCTCTGGAAACCCTCCAGTGGACCAGATTTTTAAAAATGTTTCCTGGGGAGGATTCCCTTTGACCCCATCAATAAGAGATGACACGCTCACGAACACCCACACCAGGGCTACGCACCTAGCTACTTTTTGGGTAAAATCTCCCAGTCCCTGCCCCCATGGAAAAAAAGTTGGCCCGTTGGTTTACATACGTCTATGCTGGGTATAATCAGAGAAGTCGAAATATGATTAATATTATATAAATTCTCTGATCAACTTTGCCGAGTGATTTCACTCTCAGAAGATTTATCAGGTGTTTGCTAAGAGAGGGTGGGGTGGGGTAGGGGGCAGCGTGATCACGTAGTGACGTATTCGTGATGCCCCCTCCCCTCCCCCCTACGATTTTCCAATAAACTTTCTAGAGATTATACGCATTCGTTGGAAGATGCCAATTCTCTCATGCTATTAGTTATATACTTTCTTAAAAGTAAATTTGATACTTTGACTTGTTGTGTCAGGTTATAGCACCAAGTGAGCGAAAACGGCACCAATTGATTGTGGCGAGAACGGCACCAGTTCCGAAGGTGAAATTAATTCATTTCATTATGCCTTTTTCTGTGTTTCGTTTTGAAACTGGGCGAATTCTAAGGACATGCCAAGGCAAAAAATTAAAACACGATCTTTTAGGATATATTTGGACAGGGGCAGTCCAAACCCAAGAAATCCAGTCTACTGTGCCAAACCGAAAGTAACGGGCCCTGTTTTGGCCTGTACCCGTGTCACACAGTTGAAGCCTATATGGAGGTCTGTAGCACCTGATTACAGTGGGCTGTTGTCGGCAAGACATGACAAATTTGGAATACTGGTACGACACATATTATTACTATTAATTAAATAACATGCGTCACAACTGCAATACATGTATATTTTATTTATTCACTAACTCACTAACACGTCTTGAACAAGACTTGAGTTTTATTTTGAACCATCATCACGACTAACTGATATTCCAACTTCGTCAAAACACGCCTTCTGCAAAGGCAAGCTGTGAAAATTCAAATTTTACCTGTTCTCAAATGGACCGTCCCAGTTACGTCACCTGTGCATTGTTGCAAAATGGATGCTCTTCCGAAAATACACACAAATTCCCACAGATAATTAAAAAATTTGTTCATATAAATTTCGAGTGAGCTAGAATCACAGAAACGTAACGACGGTGAAGTTAAATATACTACACGTAATCGGGAGCTGAAAACTAAAAGATATTTTCTTGATTTTCTATTATTCCAGAGTTTATTTACCCCTGGGGGTTATGGAGAAGACAATAAGTTGAAAATCACACTTTAATTCAAACTCTCTACATAAAATGGGAATAAATATACAAAAAACAAAGATAAAATGTAACTGTTAATAAAAAAAAAAAAGAAAAACACATGCAACTTTGAGCATTCAATTTTTGTGAATAGTGGATTGTGCCTCTCCCCAAGTGCTGTTAATAGACAATTACTCAGCAAATAAAATTGGCCATTTTTAGGTACAGTTGCCTTAACACAGACTCACACGTCGCATAGACACACACAGAATGACACAGAGACAGTCACACACACAAACATTCACAAGTGGTTGGGGTGACCTGGTCACCTGATGGGGAGAAGCTTATAAGGGTTAGGGGGAAGGGGGAGTACTAGTGGGAATGAAAGATATATTCTGTTATGGCCCAGCCATTTGTGGTATGTGTGGGGGGAGGGGGGGGGGGGGGGGGGGACGGGGTGCAGGACATCTGCATTATAGATCCAATTTCCAAAAGTGTCAAATGACATCAACTAATAATAAACTTTGAGACCCCTACTCCCAAGAATGTCCAAAATGTACTTTTCAGCAAAGAGGTATGTACCATTGGTGGTATCACATCAATCCAGAAGGGAATATTTTAAGCCAAATTTAAGGTAAGTGATATATTACAAACTGAAAGGCACACCCACCCAACCACTCCCCCCCCCCCCCCCCCCACACACACACACACACACACATATACAGACTACAGTCGGCCATAATTATATGAACTGATTTCAAATGAAATGAATCAAAAAAGGTCCACAGTGAAACATTTGGTCTTTTTAAAACTTGTTTACTATCAAATGAACACAGTGGGTGATTGTTCATACCAAATTAAACAGGTTTCAAAGGGTCTAATGTTACATTTTGGTTTATTAAAAATACATTGATATGTATACCGAATACCGTACCGAAACTGAGATATCTGGTAGAAATAATACTGAACCTTTCTACAGTGATTTTCATTAATATTGACATGATTTTAACTCCTTTTAAAGATGTTTTCAGACTTAGTTTCTTTGTATTTGAAATTAGGCTTTACCACAGACTTTCTTACTTTAATTCTTGCATGGTCAGTACAACTTCATGATTGCATTTACATTAATGATTTCTTTTATCAGTTTTTGGAAATATTTAATCCATTTTTGGCAGTCAGTTTTACTTAGTATTCCAAGCTTAAAGTTTCGCTTTTCAAGGTTGTACCTTTCATTCTTCAAACACTGCGTTATGTCATTGTTTTTCATTTGAGGCAAAGTCTACTGAACCTGTATACAGAGGCTTCAAATAATATTGGCATTAATTTAACCCTTTTCAAAACAGTTTTCGAACTTAGTTTCTCTAAATTTCAAATTAGGCTTCTACCACATACTTTGTTACTTTTTATCCCCCCACAAGGGAGGGATATAGCATAGAGCACCGTCCGTCAATCTATACGACAGCCTGACCGAACTTGGTTTATGGCATAACTTGAACAATAGTTAGTTAACAGAATTCAATTCTTTTCAGTATAGGTCTCTACAGCAGCAGTGTCTATGTCAAGTTCGATGACCACCATTATGCAATGAGAATTGTTGAAGAACAAAAAAGTGACAAAGTAGGTGTTAGAAGCCCAATTTCAAATTTAAAGAAACTAAATTCGAAAACCATTTTGAAAAGGGATTAACGCAAATATTAATTGAAACCACTGTACACAGCGTCAGTAGACCTTGCCCCAAATGAAAAACAATGACATTGCAACAAAGTGTTTGAAGAATAAAAGGTACAACCTTGAAAAGCAAAACTTTGATTCAAAACTTTAAGCTAGGAATACTAAGCAAAATTGACTGCAAAAAAAGGGTTAAATATTTCCTAAACCTGATAAAAGAAATCACTGATGTAAATGCAATCATTAAGTTGTATTTTCCAATACAAAGAAACTAAGTCTGACATGTTTAAAAGGAGTTAAAACCCTGCCAATATTAATTAAAATCACTGTAGAAAGTTTCAGTAGACAGAATAGATATTGTCCCAAATGAGAACAGTGACATTCCACTAAAATGTTTGAAGAATTAAAGGTGTAACTCTGTAAATAAAAAACTTTAACCCGGAAGTTCTAAGTTAAATTGACTGCAAAAAAAGGGTTAAATATGTACCAAAATAACATAAAACATAATGAGAATAATACAATCAATAGTAATTAATAATTATTAAAAAAAACAATTTTAACCAAAACTCTAAATGTTAACAGACGAATGGACAGACGGACGGACAGAAGTCATGACTATAGCCCAACTTAAACAGTCAGGCTAAAAATGCCTAATAGGTACCCAAAGTGGGGGAATCTATAGGAGTCATTTTGAAGCAAAGAAAAAATGCCTAATTGGCAGGGGTGGGGGGAGGGGGAGTTGCAGGGCAGTAACTTCAACAATTTTAATTGGATAATGGTGGTCATCGAGCTTGACACAGACATTGCTGCTGTAGAGACATGTACTGAAAAGAATTGAAATTCATCAACTAAACAAAGTTCGGACAGACGGATGGATGGACAGATGGACTGACAGACAGATGGATGGAGCTCTATGCTACATCCCTCCCTTGTGGGGGAATAAAAAGTAACAAAGTATGCTGTAGAAGCCAAATTTGAAATTTAGAGAAACTAAGTTTGAAAACCTCTTTGAAAAGGGATAAATTAATGCCAATATTATTTGAAACCACTGTTTACACTGTTTGAAGAATTAAAGGTGTAACTTTGTAAACAAGAAAACCTAACCAAAAACTTTAACCTGGAAGTTGTAAATTAAATTGCCGTACAAAAAGGGTTAAATATTTCCCAAAATAACATGAAACACTAGAGTGATGTCACGCATACAGCCCGACTGTCCCAGGAATGGCAATGCTTAGATGCAAAATAGTCGGAGCCATTTTTTGTTAACAGTTTACCTAACGAATCTGCAATATCTGCACTCGTGATATACAAAATTTGCTATTCAAATTTTATTTTTTCATTTCTCTACTTCAAAACATACCTCATGACCTATTAATGGAACAAACTTGATGAGCTTGTTCCAATAAGGAGTAATAAGCCATGGTTAGAAGTAAATAAAAAATGAAAAATCTGATGTTTCAGAAAAATAATTTGTACTGTTGGCTTCAACTTGTGTTAGGTAAAGGATTAAAGATGCAGTACATGAAGCAATGTTGGGCTATATGAGTCAATTTTCTTTTTTGCATGTAATAACTCACAATCCTTCAAAATGCATTTTGGGAATATTTGCCTAAGTGACACGTTTGTGTGTGTGTGTGTGTGTGTGTGGGGGGGGGGGGGGGGGGGGGGGGCATGTGGGAGGGAGTTGTGGAACCTATATTGAAACCTGGCCTGTATTACTAGCTGGAAAATACACATATCAACTTTGGTTGAAATCAAATAATCCACACTTATTACCAATTGTTTACAGACAATTGGATGGACCGACAGATGGTCGGACGAAAGTCATGACTATAGCCCTGACTATAAACAGTCAGGCTAAAAATGCATTTTGTACCAAAGAAAAAATATTGCATAAATGGCCCTGGGTGAGGAGGAGGTGGGGTGGGGGGTGAGGGGAGAGTGGGGGAGCGTTAGGGGAGTCCATTTTCTTTTCCACATGTGGTCAGTCTAATTCCTTCAGAATGCATTTTGAGCAGAGAAAAAAAAATACCTAACTGGCACCATGGGGGTGGGGGTGGGTGGTGGTGTTTGTCTGGGTTTTTAACCACAAACTTTAACCTAAACTGTAAAAAAGCATTTTTGACGAAAGAAAAAAAAGCGCCTAATTAGCCTCCAGGGGGGGGGGGGAGGGAGGGGGGGAAGCCATCCTACCAAGCTTCAATGAAATCCTTTCATAATTATGGCCTGTGGAATATTCTAAAGGTTTTCGGGTTTTGGGCCTCTGTTGCCATCACAGTTGCCCAAAACGGGACGTTCTCATCTATATATTATATGAAGTCAACCTATCACGTTACAATGAAATCCCTCCATAAATATGACCTGTAGACTGTGCTAAAAGGTTTTAGGGCTTCGGGCCCCTGTTGCCGTCACAGTTGCCCAAAAGGGGACGTTCTCATCTAGACATTATATGAAGTCAACCTATCAAGTTACAATGAAATCCCTCCATAAATATGACGTGTAGACTGTGCTAAAGGTTTTCAGGCTCGGGCAGCCATCATGGTTGAATGATCGCAACCAAAAGGGGACATTCTCATCTGGGCATCATGTGGATTGATCCTACGAAGTTACAATGAAATCCCTTCATAAATATGACTTGTGGACTGTGCTGAAGGTTTTCGGGCTTCAGGCTCCTGTAGCCGTCACAGTTGCCCAATCACGTCCAAAAGGGGACTTCTCATGTAGACATTATATGAAGTCAACCAATGAAGTTACAATGAAATCCCTCCATAAATATGACCTGTAGACTGTGCTAAAGGTTTTCGGGTTTTGGGCTCAGGCAGTCGTGACGGTTGATAGATCACTCCCAAATGGGGAAATTATCATGTAGACATCATACAGAGTCATCACATCAAGTTACAATGAAATCTGTCCATATTAAACATGACCTGCAGACTGTGCTAAAAGTTTTTGGGTTTCGGGCTTGGGCAGCTATCACGGTTGACAGATCATGCCCAAACGGGGACGTTCTTATCTAGGCATTATACAGAGGCATTCTATGAAGTTACAATGAAATCCCTTCATAAATACGACCTGTAGACTGTGCTAATGGTTTTCGGGTTTTGGGCTCGGGCAGCCATATTGGTTGACCGATCATGACCAAAAGGGGACGTTCTCATGTAGACATGACCTAAAACCTGCATATGAAATTTCGTGACGACTAGACAAGAACTACCGGGTACAGCCTGTACTTGAAGGTTGAATAAAAAACTTTAACCACAAACTTTAACCAAAACTCCAAATGTCAACTAAACAGGAAAAGAAAAAAAAAAAAACCACCCAGTTGAACCTTCAGTAAAAAACTTTTAACCACAAACTTTAACCAAAACTCTAAATGTTAACAGCATTAAACAGACGGACTGACGGACGAACGGACATAAGTCATTACTATAGCCCTCACTGCAAACAGTTGGGCTAATAATGAGAATGATACAATCAATAGAAATTAATATTAATTTAAAAGAAAAAAAACTTTAACCTTGACCAAAAAACTTTAACCACAAACTCTAAATGTTAATAGACAGGCAGAGACGAAAGTAATGACTATAGCCCAGACTGTAAATAGTCGGGCTAAAAATGATTCAAACACAAAGCCTTTCTAAGATTTCTGCTTGTTCAACTGTCAGACATTCTCTTTAATTGCGATTACGGAACCACCAATGCAGGGACAACTGATTGGGTTAGTGCTGAAATGATTGTTTGACTAGTCGACCTCGACTCGATTACTAAAAAAGTCGATGCTGAAATTCGCCAGTCGACTAGTCGGCACCTTCATTACGGAGATCATTGCTAGGTATAAACGACTAACATACTATACTCTGAATGGCCACAACTCATTTTGATAGTAAAATCTTGCAAACTGGTACGTAAATATGTGATATTTACTGTTATTTAGTTTAACATCAGTACATCGCGTTATCTTGTTACATCGGGACTAATACCAGTGCTTTAAATAATACCGAATTTATGTCGGAACTTCAAACCTCGAGACGGTGCGTTTAAATTGACGGTTGGCGGCACATAATGCCCGGTATAATGCAGTATTGGGATGAAACATCGCCAGTAAAGTCGGCAGAACCTATTTTTCGGAAAACTGTGGCAAAGTATTTTGTTCAGTTTAACCCAACTCACGAAAATTTACAATTACGGCACTTGCTTCTGTATTTGGTCAAAGGTTTACTTTCACTATCGCGTTCATGTTCGGGCCTGAAAATAAGCAGTCTGACATTTGCAGAATGAGGTCCCCAGCAGGTGAATTTGATGATGCTATCCCATACAGTGGGCCAATTTATCCTCTTGGTACCTTTTGCTGTTTAGTTTTGAGACCCTGACTCAGATTGAGGTTCATAGAGGGTAAATTTAGTGATGGTACCCTGCTATGCAGGGTAGCATCACTAAATTCACCCTCTGGAGACCTCATTTTGCAGATGACAGTCTGCTTATTTTCTGGCTTGTTCATGTTCAATCCAAATTGTTACATTATATGCCCGTACTGGCGGTCAATGACTGAGAATCAAAATGAATTTTTGGAATCCACTCCCCACTGAGTCGAGTTTGTCCATCCCCAATCCAAGCAAGGTAACTTGAACAGCCCACACACTAACTAATGCATTTATGTGTTTGTCTGTGTCTGTACTGTTCAAGTTACATGTACCCCACTTGAAAGCCTTACCTCCCACGGGATATATATGCATGCTTCCCCCCGATGTATCCAACATGGACATTCGCAAATTTTGAAGTCAGAACAAATTCTAACATATAAGATCATTCTTGTTGCACCGGTCATCAGCGAATGGCGGCAATCAGTTATTTAAATATGACGTTCGTGATCAGACATGGGCTTCATTTTTAAGTTTTAACTGGATAAAGAATTTAGGTGAATCACCATGCCTCGTTCATTCGGGAGACGATGGTAGTTCCTCTTCCATCCCCAGATGAACATTGAACAACACAGGCATTTTGACTGCAGAATCTATTTTCAAAACGACAAAAATAAAAATGAAACCCTTGCAGAGACCAGGAAAAGTCCAGGATGCAACATTCTCGTATTTAATACACAATAAAAGCCCAAGAGATTTCCTACAGCAAACTGTTACGGAAGGGGAAATTGAGTTTAGGTGCATGTAACAACGAAATGTGCACAGCATGGTATTTCGGACAAAAATAAAACGAAATGGGTTGGATGACAATAACTGAACAGGCCAAACACTACTTGACAATCCTCCTGTATATATAACAACACTTTGGCCGGCCATTGATTTGTCGCAGTTCGCGGATGAGATATGTTGTGTTCAGTTCAAAATTTAAATCTGTTTGTAATGTTTGTCTCACTTCACTTGCCATCCTAGAGAGAAGCGACGGATTGAGAATATTAAATGCGACATTATTCTAGACCACCCTAGCATCCATGGATTGAAAAACAAATGTACTGCTGGCTTAAACACATCATTTTCTGCCTCATTTTTCACATCTGCCACCAAGCCCACCATTATTGTTTTCAAATTAAGTCATTGGGATGACACATTTGACTACTAATTAACACATTATATTTCTCAATGACAGTAGCCGGCAGCAGTAACATTTGCTCTGTTGCTGCAACACAAGTTGTTTCACCTTGTACATCACTTCACTATGTATGCAAATCCATGGCTTGACACAAGCTTTCTTTTATCCTTTTGGGAACCACTTTCCACAACTTCAAATTCTAACAGCCTTTCCTCAGGATCTAATGCTCAATCAGGATTTTCATGAACAGGATCATTAATTTCATAGTCTTTACTAGAGATGTTAAATGATGCATTATTCTGAGGTGTCAAGTTGTCGGTAGATAAAGGCACACATCCTTGATTTGACGATGCAGCTTCCGTTGATGACAAACGTGTGCTCTCATGAATGGGTAACTCACAATTAATAACAGGTACAACATTTTATTGAATACTTTCAAGAACAGATGCATCTGGAGGTGGCATCGAACACTCAGCACTGCCACAATTAGTGTTGGGAATCGGTATGAAAACCATAACTGATGAACGGTTGCACCAACCGACCAATGATCAATTAATAATGGCTTCCATAATGTGAATCGGAAAACTTGATCCATGTGTTAAATCTTAACCTTTTTTTTATTTCTACGTCATGTACTCTCATTCTACTAATAAACAGGCTTGTCATTTTGAGGCAGGCGATCGCCGCGGGCTGCAGTTGCCTGCCAGAGTTCAAAATTCCGTGCACGGTAAATGTCCGTCTAACCCAGAGTTCTGCGGCCAATTTATTCAATCGAAGGCACCTCAAAATTGGCCGCCTCAAACGACAATTTTCATGGATTGAAGAAGGTACATGTAACAAAACCGCAATTTATGAAGTTTGTAGTGTGTCGTCAACGCAGTCACTCCGAGACAGTAAGTAACGTTCCAAATACATGTTGTATAAGCGAGAGGTCTACCAATTCCAAAGTTGTAATTAGTTAATACATTGTACATCAGACTGAAACAACTCTTGTTTCATGCGCGTTTACGGGATGCATCATCCCCAAGCCAGTTCGACCCCTGACGATTTGCCTGGGATGTTTCGTCCCCAAAATCTGATTCATTCATCCCAAGTTATCAACAGGGGTCAGCCGAGTGGGCGACTAGGGCGAAGAAGTCGCCTTGTCATTCCTCAAGTCGCCTTGGCTTACATTGGGGACGAAATTCAAGTCGCCCTCCGAAACTTCCTTGGGAGACATGGCAGTTTACTGTATTTTCTTATGTTTTATTTCCCCCAAAACTGCTTCCGCATTCACAAAAATGTAAACACGGCTGCTGTTAAAATCCGTCAAAAGCCTAAACTAGCCCAATTTTATATTTCTGAAAAGAGTTGTAATGGCGTAGTCGTTCGAACAATACGCCCCAACTGATAGCAACCAGCACAAAATGGTATTTAAAAACAAAAGTGCCAGCAAAAACAACGAATCACACAAGACACGCATCGAGTTAATTAGAATTTATTAAAGTTAACCACTGTTTCAAAACCAAAAAAATGTGCAGTAGACAGTCCAACCATAAAAAAAACTCAAAATTGTTTACGGTTGTGCTCTGTTCCACTGAAAAATTGGTTGCATTGAAATTCACCCGCAATTTGCATTGAAAGTTTTTCTTTGAAAACCTGTGTTGGAAGGGGGTTAAATGTTTAAGGCAACGATAGAAATCACACATATTAGGATGGATAAGAATGGCAGGCCTTATAGCACCAATCGCACACATGTCAATGTAAGATGATTGGCAGAAATTGTCATTTTTCTGAACAGCGCATTGTCACCCAGCGCAGCATTAAGGGAGACAACTGAAATATTTTGTCATTTACCTTAGAAATAAATTAACTCAAATTGTTAATGACGCTTAATTCACGAAGGATATCGAAAACTTTTTTAACTACGCTTTTCAATTCAATTAGGACATTCAAAAACCATGAAAGACCCAGCTTCTTATGTGAACTTGAAATTTATTTTAAATACTTTAAATTTTTTTTTAAAAGAATACACCTTCTATTACAGAGAACACTCTCAGCATGGGTAATACTAAATTTCAAATCCACTGCCTTGAGGCAAATACAAAATCAACTGCATGATATTTTTTTAAAAGAATATACCTTTTATTCCAGAGAAGAACACTCTCAGCATGGGTAATACAAAATTTCAAATCCACTGCATTGAGGCAAATACAAAACCAACTGCATGGTAACCCTTGTCATCACTGTTAGGGAAAGAGTTAGGATATTCAGAAACCATAAACAACACAATTTTTTGTAGGGGAGGATTTTAACCTACATGACTTAGTTTTGTGTGTGTATGTATGTTTGTATAACTTTTATTTATTTTTTACTCCACAATTGTGTCCTCTATGCACATTTATTTTGTCACGATGTCATTTATGTTTTATGTTTTTTTCTGACTTCTCCCTCCTGGCCCCTGACTTCTCCCTAAGGTCTCTGGAGGGAGAAGTCTCTTCTCCCTAAAATCAGCTGCCAGGCTAACCCCTGGTTATCAACATCTGGAGGTGAGCACAGTGCACTGGCCTTTGCAGTGATGTAATGTATAGATACAGGCTTGGTTATTTGGATGCAAGATAACTATAACACTCACTGTTAATGAGTGTCATGGGTAACCTGGTATCTTGCATCCAAATGTTCAAGTCTGCATCTATATACATTACGTGATGACGTACATCATAATTACACAAACCATGTACCTTAAAATTATATTAGTTGTCTACCCATCAGGCTGAAACAAAATGGCCCCCGCAAATCACAAATGACCCTCCTGGGGTCGTTTTAGGTGAACCCAAAATGGCCCTCCTGGGGTGATTTGAGGCGAACCATAATGGCCCTCCTGCAATTTTCAAAATGACAAGCCTGAATAAACTTGTAAGTTTGTAACATTTTGTATATTATTAGGTATTGTTATTGTGTAAGGTAAGTGTACAAGCTGCTTAAAAATTAATCAATTAAATTGCCTCTCCCCCCCCCCGATTCCTCTTTAATTTTGTTTCTTTATTTTAATTCAAAATAAAATAAAATGGCATTATTAAATACATTAGACTCCTTTTATTGCTCAAAAATCTCCCGGAATCTCAGCTCAACTCACATTCCCTGTGGCCGAAATGGTTGGGCCGAAAAGCGCCAGACCAAAAAGCAAGCGTTTTCTGATTGCTGATAGTCATCACTGAAAGTATAAATTTGACGACAGTGTTTGCATATCGCTTTTGACATGTCCAGGTTTTGTTTTGTTGGTGGTCCATTTTCTTTTTTATGAAAGCCAAAGTGGGTCCATACGACAGTTCTCCTTTTGTTCCCTGGATAATCGTATAATTTATCTGAAATTTTATCAGCGTCATCAAGTCTGTTTTTCATATTGTTTAGTTGTTTTGATTTTTGAGGCTGGGCCATGTACGTCATGGGGAAAAATAAATTAACGATTTCAAGAGCTTTCCTGGTTTGATGAAAATTCAAGTTGTGTTTTTATTGTTATTGTGAGTGAAGTCTGATCTTTTAAACTCATGTGCAGTGGTGTACCACATATACAGGTGATATGTTAAGAAAATACAAACAAGTTTTTCTTGTCGTAAGCTACACTGTGTCTTCTGGAAATGAAATCTCCGCAATAATTTTCATACCACTTCTCAGCTTCCAAAGTTTCTTAGTTTTACTCGGTTTTACTCTAGTACGTGAAAATCTAATCGATCAAAATAAAGGTCCAAACAAGCAATGCTCAATGAACTTGATTAATCGGAACATCACTAGCCACAGTGCCACTGAAAACCAGTAAGTTCACCATGGACAATTGCTGGTACTGAGTCTCGTCTATTCCTGTTTGACATGCCCAATGCTACCACAGGTTGCATATATTGCAACACAAAGCCTCATGTCTTGCCCATACATTTCTTAAGCAAGAAATGCACAAGAACCAGTACTTTGGTCGCACTCGCCGATGTTTTGACCTCACAGACATGATGAACATAACTGTAAAATCGAGCTGTAGCACATACTTTAGAGACGGCTATGTTTTCATGATAAAGTAAACTATATGGAATCATTATTAATTTTTAAACATCCTTTGTTGGTCAACTCCCACATTTAAGAATTCAAAAATGAAACTCATCACAATCAATAACACATGTGACTGATAATTGTTATCACAGAAAACACTAACTTATGTACGCATTTATTTATTTAATCTTATTTGTTTTACAAGGATTGGCGAACAAGTTATGCAACTTATATTAACGCCTCTCCTTGGCCCAATGGCGTAGGTGTGTGGGATGACCTTCATAGTGGCAACTTCGTGGCCTAGCTCTTCTCGAATACTACGAAGGGATCTTTAGCCTGCACAGAGTGTGTCTCTCTCCGCACAGAGGACAACCATTTTACGTCCCCACCCGATAGGACAGTACGCTGTGACAGCATCAACCCCACAATTGATGCTGACAGAGAGTGTTCGGACACCTCGAGAACTTTCCCCAATCGGGGATCGATCCCGAGACCTCTGGCATGAGAGACCAGCGCACTTATCCACTCGGCCACCACTCTCGACACAATGATTAGTAATAATACAATCATGATATAGAGCCTACTGTTGACTCCAGCATTTTTACTGAAATGACACTAACACATTAATAAACTGATGTTTCAACTTTCAGCCAACTGTTGATTGTTGTTGTTGTTTTTACTGAAATAACAGACCAATATTAATAATCTGATGTTCCAATGACAGAGACTAATAATCTGATGTTTCAAGTAATAGAAGATTGGGGAACAAGAAAATATGAAAAAATATAAAATTGAATAGTTTTAAAATTTCTAGTACTAAAATGTTTAGTCTTTGTAAGACTGTTAACCCAGGGCCCTCCTGGCCCTCACAGTCTTTGAGAGACCCGTTCAAATCTAGTCTGACTAAAAATGAAAGAAACTGACCGCATTTGGGTCGACTCAGTTCACGCTTCATATCGAAGACACAAATCACATAATCAACATTCTACTTGTCGTACTCAGCCCAAATATAATTTATTTACGTGTCTGCATCATTTTTTAATGCAAACACAGCATCAAATTCAAGAAATGTTGAAAAATATCCGACTTCAACACGTAAAATAACATCATGTTTCAAAGATAAACAAATTGTACTACGCATGCGCACAGATACTGTGCGCATGTGTAGTACAATTTGTATATCTTTGAAATCGGTGTTTTTTGACGTGTTGAAGTCGGATATTTTTCAACATTTCTTGAATTTGATGCTGTGTTTGCGTTAAAAAATGATGCAGACACGTAAATAAATTATATTTGGGCTGAGTACGACAAGTAGAATATTGATTATGTGATTTGTGTCTTCGATATGAAGCGTGAACTGAGTCGACCCAAATGCGGTCAGTTTCTTTCATTTTTAGTCAGACTAGATTTGAACGGGTCTCTCAAAGACTGTGAGGGCCAGGAGGGCCCCGGGTCACAGTCTTACAAAATGTTTAGTGATAAAAAAGCTTTTCCACACTACCGAAGCGAGTTTTATAGTCGGGTACGTTTTGTCTCATGGTTGGGTACGTTTCGGTCTGGGTACGTTTCGATCGCGGTTCGTATCGACCGACTCCTTGGGTACGTTTCGGTCTGGGCACGTACCGGCCCGTACCCCCGAAATTAGGTAACAAAAAAACTAAATTCCCAATGTTCGCGAACACTTGATTGTCAAAGAGAAGAAAAGAGTGCTGTCAAGGTAGCCAATCTATAAAACTTCAGTGACATTGCGTTCATTCAAATTCGACCCCAATACAAGACAATATAAGATTGTTGTTACACTACCGATTTTAAAATTCACGCTTTCTTTCCGGAGATGGCGGGTCGGTTTATACTTCCGGTTGAGAGCCCTCTTCTGAAGGGAAATTAATTACAATGCTCTCCCTTCATGGAGAAAAATATTCTGCGTTGAGCCTTTGAAGTTCGACCCGTCCAAAATGTACACAGGACAATTTCTGCACATAGTACAAGCACGCAAAAAATCACGAAAAATGCCTTTCATCTTTACATTTTAAAATAATTCCACATTAGTAAATCTGCGCCAATAATCCAAAAATTCATACAAGAGGATATTGCAAACATTAAGATTGACATCAATGGTACAAGTACTACAACAACACTGCTAATTTTAAATTAAATAAATCAAAGGCATCAGACTTGGATAGCATCCCAAATATAGTTCTCAAAGCATACTGAAAAGAACAAGCACCTGGCATCTCAGCAATCTTTCAACTTCCACTAGATACCGTCACACTACCATCAGATTGGCTAACTGCAAACACCTCAGGTAGTTACAAAAATGAGACAAATATATCCCAGAAAACTACCGACCAGTATCACTTACCTCTGTGAAAGCTCTTAGAACATATTATCTGCAGTACACATAATGTACTAACAAACCTGAACCATCGTGGCTTTAGATCAGACTATTCGTGAGAGACCCAGTTCTAACTACTACACACGGCCAATTAAAATCATACAACAATGGAAAGCAGATCAACACGGTCATTTTAGATTTCTACTAAAAGGCGTTTGACATTGTGCCGCACCAAAAACTCCTCCATAAATTAGACCGCCACGGAATAATGAGTTACATCCATAAATAGCGGAGCACTTCTTGACCAAAATAGCAATGAAAGTAATCATCGGTGGAGAAATCGTCAGTATCTATGGACGCGAAAAAACTTCATTACATTTTAAAAATGTATAAACGCCAAATGTGATTGCCAGAAATGAATAAATGTGGATCCGAGATTAGGAATTGACAAAGGTATACGGTTAATGTTTGAATCTGCCCCATAGACAACGGGACCTCAAATTATTGATAATAAATCGGATAATTGTCGCTCGTAACCCACTTTCCACTGTGCACTATATTGTCCAACTAAATGTTTTTCGGTCTTTTCTGCGACTTCTCCCAGTTATCGTGAACAACCCAAGAACACCCAACGGTCGTGTAATACATCACTGTAAAGCTTATTCATTCCCCTGACACCGGGTACTGTTGGATTCGTTATGTGAATCAAATGTGAGGGGTGTATAACGAAGATGAGTGCTATCGTTTTCGAAAAGCGAGTTGTGTACCTTATTAATATTTATATACCATTATGTTGGCATGTCAGCATCGATTCAAAAATGCTATCAAATATCATTTTTCTTTTCGATTTCACAGCTTGTGCCGAGTACCTGTGACCCAAAGTATTATCCCAGCGAATGAAAGAATCTCTCGTACATAGCCCTCGTACGTTCTAC
This sequence comes from Pictodentalium vernedei, assembly GCA_031216915.1. NCBI lineage: Eukaryota > Metazoa > Mollusca > Scaphopoda > Dentaliida > Dentaliidae > Pictodentalium > Pictodentalium vernedei. The sequence continues at coordinate 164,539,123 of CM062291.1, read as the reverse complement.
GCTCGAATATGGAGCTATCATATGGGGCCCCTGCACCAAGAACGACATCAACAAACTAGAGAATTTTCACAGACTTGCAGCACGATTCATCGTAAATGATTATATATTTAAAGAAGGCAGTGTAATAGCAACCCCGAAAGACCCGAAATTATCACCATACAGAATCCAAAGGAAATATCAACAAATGACATTCCTATTTTTTCAACCTTGCTCTGCGAAAGCAAGAGGTCCCCAGAGAGTGGAGGGAAAGTAAGGTGTCGTTCATACACAAAAAGGGGGATAAGGAAGTTCTAGATAACTATAGGGGGATATCAGTTAGTAGTAACATCGGAAAAGTATTCTGTAAGGTCATATACGGTAGACTTGAGGAAGTTATTGAAGAGAAAGGTTTTTTAGGAGAAATTCAAAATGGTTTCAGGAAAGGTCGAAGAGTCACTGATCACCTATTTACACTCACCCAACTGATAGAATCAACAAAAATCAACAAAGGCTGAAAAGAAAAAGATGTTTCTGGCATTTCTAGATGTGAAAAAAGCGTACGACCGAGTGTGGAGGGAAGGTATGTGGCGAAAGCTCGAGGGCATCGGACTGGGGGGTGACTTTGTGGGAATCATGAAAGCACTGTATACAGATGTGCAAAGCCAACTCAGTCTAGGGAGTATCACTACAAAACGAGTCCCTATGGATATAGGCCTCAAGCAGGGGTGTATCTTTTCACCGATGTTGTTTGCATTGTATGTTAAAGATTTAGGGGACGAACTAATTCAGAGTGCGGAGGGGGTAAATGTTGGAGACATAAAGGTACCAGGCTTATTCTTTGCGGACGACATGGTGTTAATGTCTAGAACTGAACAGGGGCTAGAGAAATTGCTGGAAATTGTTGGTAGATATGGGAACACTTGGCGGCTCGAACTAAATGAAAATAAAAGCAAGGTAATACCCGTTGGACGCAAGGTAGATATGACGAAGAGATGGAGAGTGGGGGAGTTCTCAATCCCCGAAGGGGAAAGCAAACAAATCACTGTAGGAGAAACGGGAGAGTATGAGTATCTAGGGGTAAGCATAAATATAACGGGAAGAGGGGTGTACAGAAATTACTCAGCCAAACTGATTCTGAAGGGGAAAAGAATTCTGAACCAACTAAAACTTTTAGGGAAAAATAGTTTCAACAAGGTCTTTGTGGGGAAAACACTGTGGGAGAGGGTGGGTTTACCAAGTATAACGTATGGCACGGACGTGATTCCATTAAACCAAACCGTTATTAAGAAGTTGGAAAGTACTCAGAATGATGCCGGCAGATGGATAACAGGGTCGAGTAATGCTGCAGCTTTGGAAGCAGTAAGGGGGGAGCTTGGGTGGATGAAAATCAAGGACAGGGTAGATTTGGGAAAACTGTGTTACTTTAACTACTTGAGAAACCTGCCTGACAACCGGTGGTGCAAACTGACGCTCGATACCATTTGGAATTCTAATATAGATACGGGGTGGTCAAAACATGTGAGGGAACTAATGGACAATTACTCTATAGAGGTCACAAACATAGAAGTAGGAATGAAAGAAGGCAAAAGGTTTGTCAAAGAGAGAGTCATGGAAGATTGCAATCGAAACTGGCGAGCAGGGGTTAGCGTGAAAAGATCACTGCAGGGGTTACAATATAAAGAAAAGCCAGCTTTTGAGAAGTACCTAGATGGCACCTTTGGAGGGTCACTGCTGTTCAAACTGAGATCAAGATCACTGGAGCTTCGGGGGAAAATTGGGAGAGATGGAGAAAAGGGATGCCAAATGTGCCACTCTGGAGTAGTGGAGACCCTGGAGCATTTTCTCTTGGAATGCCCACAGTATATACCTCATAGAATAAAATTTACTGGAAGAATAATGCAGAAGTGGGGTGAAGAAACAAAGGATAGATGGCTGAAGGGGGACACGAGGGAGAGGGTTGGAATGCTTATTGAAGAAATTGAAAAAGAGGAAGTGAGGGACACTATTAAGCAGTTTATATCTGAATGCTGGAAGGAGAGGAGGGGAAGAGGGGGTGGGGTGCAGGGGGAATGATGGCCTCCTCTTATGAGGACCGCGACAAATCAGCGGCTGGCTAAAGAGTTATTATTATTATTATAGAAAGTGGTTGAGGGGCTGGCACCATCCCTTCCCACGAACGACTATCTGACCCCAAACAAACGCAAAAGGCTTGTAAGAATTAAACAATAAATTATCAAGAATACACAAGCCAAAACACCACAGAAAACATTCTACGGCAACTAGAAAGATTTGCATTGCTATTTGCCTGTGAAGATGTTGAAGTTATTCGCGAGGTCGGTCGATCGGTTTATAACCCATATCCTGACGCACAGAAACCAGTAGAGTGAATAAAGCCCAATGTGATCATGACCGTGTAAGCACTTTCGAAAGCCTATCGTTCGATACCGCTGGTGAAAACGACCGGTGTTTCTTTTTCCGAGAGCATGACTTGTGTGTATAAAGGGATAGAGAGACCACTAGGCTCGCCCGCAAGCTTCAGGTATGGCATCTGACGGCTGTAATATAAGGGGGCAAGTAAACACTGGTGACCCACACCAGTTTTTACGTCGACCCACGACGTTCAAATGATACATTCCCGAAAGCATTATCGAGCTAACATTCTTAGCTCTTGGAGCTCGGAGTGGTACTAACAATCATCACAAATTCCACCTTCCTGGTGAAGTACATACTGGTGATCCGTACCAGCTTTTACGTCGACCCACGACGTTCAAAGGGTACCTTCCCGAAAGCGTTAGCATGCATGCATAGATAGGCCTTAGAGCGAGGGCTAGGGGTGGATGGAGGAAACGGGTAGCTAAGCCATTCGCCCTTGGTCTTCCACCAGTGCCATCAACTATTACGCATGCCTATAATTTATCGAGCTAACATTGTCAGCACTTGGCACTCGGATTGGTACCCAACAATCATCACAATTTGAGCTTTAACACTTTCAACACAGATGACTACCGAAGCCACAGCTCTCCATTGTGTTTTCATGGTTCTCAGTCAACCACAATATCAACACAATAAAGTCGTGACCATTCGCGACTTTCACACTCACAGCTGCCTTACCTAAGTCCTATCACTATTAACCCTGATCAACAGGTTTATACTTCGGATAACCGAAGAGACTCCCACCCACCTTGGGTTGGTTTTGTAACAATATTACCACTGAAATACAACAGATCTCTGTATTTGTTTGTTTGATAAGGTCGTACAGGCCGAAACTTTGGTTACACATTGCGGAGGTTAATTCCGGACAAATACAAATAGAGGTCCACCTTACCTCTCACTCATTTACCTCGTCTCCACAATGGAGTCGTTTAACCCTGAAACACACCGCAAGCTCCGACTGCAACTCAATAATACTCGGAGACTCATGTTTCGGGAAGCTGATGCGCACCATAAACACCGCATTTACCAACAATGCAACTCACAAAATGCCGTGCCCGCAGATCTTCTCAGCACCATAAATACGGATCTACGCCGCACCGTCAATGGCGTGCTCAAATTTGAGAATGACATATCGTCGGACCTCGAGGAGCTTGCCCACCAAACCACTCAGCGTTTGACACATCTCCTAGAGACACAATACTGGAAACGCATCTCTGACCTAGAGACCGAGATATCTGAGCATCTCAACAACCCGCTTCCCCCTAATATCACTGAGCAGGACCAACCTGCCTTTCTTGAGCTCTTCCACACTACTATCAAGCGCTTTTCCAGCGCTGACCTCACCAAATATCGGCTATCCAATGCTCAGCGTTTTAAGGAAATAATGGCCACTGCCGTACCGGCCCCTAACCAGGGTACTGACACAACAGCTGCTGCTACTGTACCCTCGCCAATCGCGCAAAGGGTCAATATCCACTCACCAAGTGGACAACTTGGGGCACGACTCCCGAAGCGTGCCAATGGGCTAACTACTCCGACAAACACCAACCAAACTTCAGCTGATTCACCTCCGAGCGCACCTAAGCGCCGCAGGTTGGGAATGACCAAGACTCTCCCCCCGAGTTCTATATCTCGGCTTGATATATATCCGAATTCTGCTACTTCTCCCAGAGATGTCCCCCCGGTCACCCACAGGGCGGAGATTACTACCACTAAACGCAGGGCCACCACTAGAGAGGCTAATTCCACACCTAGCGTACCTCTGGACACTACCACCTCGACCGTACTTAGTACACTTATGACCCCTTGTAGTAGCCAACTACCATGGTCACAGGTCACTATGCCAGAGAGATCGTGGCCCCTCGGCCCCTCTACGGACCAGGAGTCTACCAATAATGCGGATGATACCGTCAGTACTGTCACCGACATACAACCAATATTAACCAACATTGAATCAGCTCGACCTGGTACACCACCAACCACCGACATATCCACTCACGTCGGTCGAAGGGACCATATCCGTCCCCTGGGTTTCCACTCTGACACTTCCTTGTCAGACCTTGACCCCAATCCCACCACTGGGACCAACAGCTGTCTCACCAACACGCCATGACTAGGCCGACTTGTTCCGCCCAGTGGAGCTCATTCCTCCAGAACTCGCTGCTCACCCTAGCGCCGTCGAGCAAGAAGCTCACGTGCCACTTTACATGTCAAACGCACCCGGCGATCGGACACACGGCAACAAGTGAAACGACAATCTCACCTCACCGCGCTGGCTGACACGGCTAGCAAACATATTACCAACCTGTCAACTTACATTCTCAGTCCACATGAGAAAATTGTACTTGGCAAGGGACTCAAATATATACCAACGCCGCAAAGGCCCACCAGGTCCTTCCTCACTGAAGACATTCAGCTGCTTCATAACAGAATGCGACTTCGCGTCATCCATGCTGATATATCACTCCGATGATGAAACTCATCAATTAGCCTCCATCACATGGAAGCTCACACCCCTGCACATTGCAGGGCGGCGTTAACCTGAACCCCGGGCCTTCAGCCCTTTGGGGCTGACCTCTGATCCACCTATGGTGACCACATACTTACATTCGCCACTGGCGTCAGTTTGGAAGTAGTATCCATGGGGACCCCGCCCATCTATAAACATAGAAACCTACCTATGGTCTATACACAAACGCCCCACCCCCACATTTCTAAATGGAATTGGGGCGCGTACCACCATGCATGACAACGGACATACCTCTACGTGGCCCAGCCACGCCCGTGATCCCGCCACGAACGAACATCTACGACCCACCTACCGCGGGTCTCGTTCACCACACTACTTAAGACGCCCCCAGAGGCGCTTTGCTGCACAGCGAAATGGGCCACCGGTGCCCCCTTATATTACAGCAGTCAGATGCCATACCTGAAGCTTGCGGGCGAGCCTAGTGGTCTCTCTATCCCTTTATACATACATATGATAATCTAATTAGTTTAGATTGTCAATGGGATTCATGCATCGTATGCCCACTCACAGGAGTGACGCAACAGATGAGATTAGTCTGTTTAATCTGTTTACTCTATATGTGTCGCATGGTTAACCCATTGCTTATTCTGATTGTTTGTGTGTTTTGTGTATGCCATACCATTTTATTCTTGGTCGTGCAATAAACTTTATTGTATTTTATTTTTTATTTAAGAAACAACACCAGAACCTTCCAGACACCAAACTGTACTACTGAACAGTACAAACACTCCTTCTTAGCAAGAAACCCCATCGACTGAGGTTCATGTAGCCTCTGTAGACCATTTCAAGACTGCATTTGAACGAGAAATACCATAGCACACTCCCGCTCCGTCGTATAAAAGCCCAATAGGATTCTATGATGTTTTGATGAATAAATACATGTAGTTACAACATTCTTACTTTTGTTCTGTCATTCGAATGCGTTCTCTTTAATTTATTTAATACAGTAAATAGAGACATCAACCTAAAATGAATATCAATTTACCCCCAAAGAGCCACGTGTTTGACTGAAAGTGAACGGTCAACAGCAGATCAAGTTTCTATCCATTTTTTGTGATACTTGGTACACGATTCTTCAGTTGACCAACAGAATACGTGAATGTAGTACCGACAGAGATGAGATCTCACTGCTACAGTGCATTTTTAACATAGGGCACCAAACAATGACGCTGGTCTTGGTAAGTTTCCGGGGGTGGGTGAGTGGGGGTTGGGGAGGAGGGGGGGTGGGTCAGTCCCATGGAAAAAAATGCGACAACTGGTTTCTCCGAAACTGTTCATGGCTTCCCATAAATCAGACATCTGATGATCGGGGGGAAGATGTTGATTTGAAAATAAGCATAGATGGTAGGTGGGATACGGGGCAGAAGACCGTAAGTACGCTTACCTTAAACTCAAAGGTGGCGCCCCCTCCCCCGCCTCACCCCCTTTTCGCTCTCCGTAGACCTGTAATAATTGTTTTTATAGTCGCGAAGGCGTGTAATAAACACAGACCGACACACGCGTGTGAATGGGTTAATCGATACGACACGAGTGCCATCGCGGAAGGATAAAACGAGAGTCCACAGGCCTCGAGTTTTATCTTTCCGTGATGGCACTCGTGTTATATCGATTAACCCATTCACATGCGTGTGTCGTTTTGTGTATTTTGGAACCCTTACATTATGACATGGCTTGACCAGACTTGACAGTTTTTTGGTTCCTGGAACTGGAGGGCAAACTAAATATATATGATCTGCCATCTGGTGAGTGGTTTCAGGAACTTTGGAATTGGTTTATTTGATCATAATGAGAACACTTTTTCACCAAACGTACTTTGGACTCTGTTATCCTCATGTTGATCATTTATGGGATACGTTATGTAGCTTATTGCAGAGGAACTGATGTGTATAATTCTGTAGTTGTTTAGTTGAGGCATTGCTGGATTAAGTGCTTGCACTGCCTGATCTTTTTCAGGGAGTTAGCGTAGCTGTCTGGATGGTGGCTCGTGTAGCAATTCGCAATTCTACTGGTTTTGGTTCACCCCCCGTATTTTACTTTAACCCTTTACCTAACCTGAAAAGCAGACGACACTTGCAAAAATAATTCTTGAATAACTAATTTTTTTCATTTTTTGTCTCAAAAACATAGGTTATGACCCCTCGTTGAAACGTGCTCGACGAGCTCGTTCCAACGAGGGGTCATAACCTATGTTTTTGAGACAAAAAATGAAAAAAATAATGAAAATTAATTGGCTATTTTTGTGAATAGCGCTGGCCGGTTTTGGCCGTTACGTTAGGTAAAGGGTTAATATTTTGGCTATGTCCAACTTTATCACAATCTTTTGTCTCGAACGTTAACGATCCTATTTTTACCCCGTCACCGTATGTATACATGTTAGTAACCCTGTTGTGCAAAACTTATGTCATTGTACATTCAAATTTCTCGAAACAGGCATTCATTAGAATATTCTATTAACTATTGATTGATGTGTATGAATTAGACACGAATAGGCAATATTTTCATGTACCTCTGATAGTATGAAGTCTTTTCAGGAGGTATAAGGACAGTTTGACACTTCCTTGCAGTGTGGTGATATTTGCATTGTCTAATTATTATATGCAAACTTTGTACTCACATACAACCAATAAAAATACTTATTTACGTACGCCACCAGCACAAATAAGAAAAAAATACTAAAATTTGCCGGCAAAAAGACAACATATTTTATGTATTAATTATATGCAAGATGCCACCAAACTGCATCTTTCTTGAGACAAAATTCTGAATTTTCTTCCATCGGGGTAAACCATGGTTTCGCCACTGGATCCTAGGTCATAAAATTAACCCTTTCAAATTCTATTGGATAAAATCCTGAATTAAGCTCACCTAATAATTTCAACTTGCTTCTGACACCAGGGTCACCGGAAGCACTTCGTGACTGGAGGGAGAGGGGGGGGGGGGGGAGGTCAGACACCCGGAAAAAGGGCATTTACTCGCACTAGCAGCCATGACATGCCGAAGGTTGCGTGTTTCGATGACCGAAGACCCGAGATGAGAGAGTTTGGGAGGAGGTGCCTCCCCTCCCGATCGGAGGGGAGACACTTCCTCCTAAACTTCCCCAACTCCCCTTGAATTTTGAAAACTCCCAGAACGGATTTGGGGTATATTTTAGCTTTACTTAGAGAATAAATCATTGAAAGAAATTAAATGATGAACCTGGGAAGGGCATTGTGTTCCCCCACTCGTTCCGTGCTCCGAAGGCAGGGAGGGCATCTCCCCACTCTGCTCATGTGCTTCCGACGCTCCCGATGATACCATAGAACCAGCGAGGAGAGCTTTAGTTTAGTAAGATTGTGTTCATAATTAATCTTGTTCAATTTATTGGATAGTGCTTGTTTGCACTCTGCAATAATTGTAACAAAACAATTACATGTAAAAATATTACCCGTTGCTGAGAAAACAGGCTAACTCATATAGTATAAAGTCACAAAGGTGACTTTCAACACTTTTTAATAGAGCAATTATAGTGGCTTTAAGCACTCAATTAGCTGTATATCTTGTACCCTTTAAAGCCTCATTTGTACCCTTTAAAGCCTCATTTGCCAAGTCACAGTGCTAAATCCCAAGACACATCATTTTGCTAGATTTGTAGTCGGGTCAAATCTAGGCTCCATTTAACTAAATCTGGTTCTTATGTGTTTCAAAGCTTATATGTGTTGCCACACTTTCTTATTCCTTCCAACAGAGTGATTGTCTTATGTAGGTGAAAAGAACCAAACCATTATTCATCTGTTATTCCCCACAAGGCCAATTTCTAGCATCGGTTTTCATATATCCCCACGAATCCACCTTCCTACGATCTTGACTCTCCACTAATCACTGTCTCTTTTTGCCTCCCTTCCCAACTTGAATGTCTTCATTGGCTGGTATGTGATAAAAGTTGAGGTGTGTCTCCACCAAAATATTGCTCTTTAGGTCAGATTTTCAAATGGCAAACGTCACGTATAGACACGGCTAATTTCCTCCTACCCAACCCTTTACAACTTTCCAGTGGCTACTAACAGTTACTCGATACGTATGAGTGAGCTTGCCAGTGTCATTACAACTACTCCCGTCTATGACTCTATTGCCCTTGCATCTAATACTGCTAATGCCAATAACTATAGATATCGTTACTAGCTAACACTATCATTGGTATGTTATATTATCTCAACTGGATTGGTCTTCTACTTTCACAATTCTCATTTCTAGCACTAACAGCCTTCTATTATTTCTATAATCGACATACACTCTGGCCAGGCCTCCAGATCAGTCAGTTTATTAATTAATTAATTAAACCGATGGCGCTCAACAATGTCACCAAAATATGGCCATATCTCCAATTTAAGAGAGTCGTACCGAAGAAATACTAATGAAAAATGATCTGTGAAATTAACAATAACTGTGAGACAAAATTTATTTTCGTCAAATGCTAATGCGAACTCAGACGTAATTCTCTAAGATTTTTATGTTCAGGATGACAAGACAATGTTAATATAAAACATAAACAAGATTATTGAAATCAGATGTTTACTTTTCAAATAATCTCTTAAATACTAAAATACAAAATCGGAACCAAGAAATTTAAAGAAGTTACCGTAATTTTAAAACTTGTCCAAGACATTATTAATACAAATACAAAGCAGAGTATCAACTTTCATGAAGTTGTCGTACTCTTTCAACTCGTCCAAGACACCATTAATACAAAGAAGGATATAAAAATTTATTGTAATCTGATATTCATTCTTCAAGATATTGCATAAACAATGGAATTTCGAGAAAAATTCAACAAAAGAAAATAACTTTCTCACTTTTTGAGAAATAATCGTGCTTTTCGAACTTGTCCATAACAATATTAAGATAAATTAATAATTCAACAGAGGGCAATAACTCTCATTTTTTTATAAATCGTCGTAGTTTTCTAACGTTTCCAAGACAATGTTAATATTAAGCAGTCTATCAAAACTTTGTTGAAATCTACTGTTCAACTTATTGCCTTACCAATTAAATTTGGGACACAATTCAACAAACAAAGGATCATAACTCCCTTAATTTTGGTGATGATGATGCTCATTGACTCGGTATAAGACATTGTTAATATAAAGCAGCGAAATGAATTAAAATCCGTTTATTGTCCAGTCCAAATAATCGCATAAACAAGCTTCCGGATAGACAGACAGACGGATTGGCGGATGGACGAACGGTGGGATGGAAAGACGAATCAACATAACTACGGATGGACCCTTAAGTGTTCTGATACTTAGAGAATGGCATTCTTTTGTATTAGCCCCTTAAGGTAGTGAATGTGCCCGGAAGAACGGACGGATCAGCGGAGCTCTTTGCTGTATCCCTTTCCAGTGGGTTGGCCGGTGGGCGTGAACAATACTTATCTGGTTGATATCTGATGACGTCGAGTCTCTACAACTTTGTATCAAAGTCGTGTTGGCCAAGTTCGGAGACTTTGGACCAAAACAACGTGAGTTTGGCCGAGGTGATTTCAAACACCCACCCAAAATGATTTTCATACCCATATCGAACTAACTGAAGGTCTGCAAAACCAGTAACATCGTGCGCTAAGAAATGACAGTAAATGCATGATACAGCCGGCATTGTATAAAGGAATATCTGGGTGCATCCTGTATCACCTTAAATTAACTTGGTATACCAGTAAACTACTGTCGTATGCCAGGGTATTTCGAGACAATGCCGGTGACATTTGGAAAAGATGCAGACGCGTTAAAATTCATTCTCGCAGTTTCGATTAAACAAAAGAGAAAAAATTGACAGTGCGCTTTTCACTTAAGCGTACAAATGTATACTCACCTTCTTTATTTTGCTTTTCGAGCGCTAATAGTAACCCAAGGTAAATGAAAACTTAGCCAGTTTGACATGATTTTCATTTTTATGTCTACTCAAACCCCTGATTTCCATTAAAACATAACTTGATTTCACTCAAGATTATATATTATTATCCATATACCAAGCTCTCAAGCCATCGCAAGCTCTCAGACTACCGGTTTAATTCTTTATCTAACATGAAAAGCAGACGACACTTGCAAAAAAATTCTTGAATAACTAATTTTTTAAATTTTTTATCTCAAAAACATAGGTTATGACACCTCATTGGAACGAGCTCGACGAGATCGTTCCAATGAGGGGTCATAACCTATGTTTTTTGAGACAAAAAATGAAAAAATAATGAAAATTAATTGGCAATTTTTTAGAATAGCGCTGGCCAGTTTTGGCCGTTACGTTGGGTAAAGGGTTAATTCTTTTCGTGGCAATTTGAGCGCAGAGTGCCATTGATGGAATGGGATATCCTTTTACTCACAAAGATATACAGATAGTCTTTCGTGATTCGGTTATAGATATTTCAATAAATAAGTATTGGATTAGCTTTGAAAACACCAAAATATTAACACAATTAATGGAACTACGCGGCGTCATCCTAAGACTACGGCTGTGGTAAGTCTTCGTTTCTATAATGTAATGTCATCAAACAGTTGGTCATATCAAGTCTTAACTGAGCAACATTTCTAGTGGATTCAAAGAAAATGAACCTTTATGGTATTTTTTCATATTCAGTCGTCTGGAATATATAAGGTGGTGGAAAAGTGAACCATTGGTTCGCTTTTTCGTCCAACTGAAATATTAAACGAGTGAATCTAAATATAGGCGGTGGGCTGTTTAAAGGCTAGACTGGTTTCAGGTCATGACAGCGTCAGATTCCTTACATGACATAAAACAAAGGCTTTCACATAGCGTTACGATAGATACCGTAAAGTAAAATATTAAGAATATACTAACCCAAAAATATTATTCCGCGTAAAAGGCAAATAATTTCTCTTTTAAATAAGCGACTTTATATAAGAACTAGCAGTGAGTTTGGTGGCTCCGTTGTTACGGCATTGGACTTCTAACCGAAAGGTCTACGGTTCGATCCCCGCCAGGGGGAACTGCGTTGTGTCCTTGGGCAAGGTACTTAATCCTAATTTCCCACGCGGGGGCACAGTGGCGCTGTGTGCTAAGGCGCACTGTACGTCGATGGTCCATTTGTCTTCAACCAATGCTTACCCTGCTTGTGCGGAGTTAGAACGTTGAAAACTCTGAAAGTAACTCGGCGGTTCTCTCCGGGTACTCCAACTTCATCCACCCGTAAAACGGTCCAACACGAGGTGCCCATGGCTGTCAAAAGTGTCGTTAAACCTAATAAGAAAAAATAAATAAATAAGAACTAGTTGAAGTACCCGTGCTACGCACGGATATTTCACCAACCCTTTTAATCACTGTGGTATTTCTTTGACTCTTGATAAAAGCTTCCATCCCCATTTGCAGCGGCTTTGGTCCCTCACACAAATTGTGGGCTAGGTTAAAGGCTTTTTTCTATTTTATAATTTAAAGTTTATAAAATTATCCTAATTTCATAAGTACGCTGATAAATTGTTACAATATAACAAAAATACATAACGTATCGAATTCTGTAGTATTTTCTATATTTTCAAGGTTTTTAATGGCTTTAATTTTTTGTTTTTTCCATTTGAAACATTTTTTTTTGCGGCTTAAAAGTTTAAAAAAAATCGGCTTTGAAAAAGGCTGTTTTTAATGACAACAATATTATGAAGTAAAGAAAATTGTTCTGCAATTTACCCATTATTTCTAGCAACTTGGGGTCTTCTTTACAACACTGACAGTTTTGTTTTCTGGTGTCAACAGGTTTATATCTCTTGATGACCCAACCCCTGAGCATGCAACATAAAATTGGCACGACCAATACTTCTGATCAAAAGGTACCCCAAGGTTCCAAACTGTATTTAAGCCAGATATTTAACACAGACACACTTTGCCTGCCACCCGTTCACCGTTGCATATCAAGAAGGAATGACGGAATAACGGAATCGCATATTTATATAAGATCACGTCTCTGAAAAAGTAATAGTGCCCTGGTCGAAGGGTTAATGGCTAGAGGGTTAATGCGACGTCGCTCGTTCAACGCGCTCTCTTAATAACTAGGGTTAGCTAGCAATGGTTAGATCGATATCTCTGAAAATGTAAGAGTACATCCGATGGTGCTGTGGTTGAAAGTTTAGCACAATGTCGGTCGCAATCGCGGCACATCCCATGTCTCTTTAAAATACCACAGATGACAAATTTCAGCTCGATATCTCTGTAAACACAGGAGGCCATCGGGGCGTTGTTGTTGAATGAAGGGTTAATAAACTCTGCATATAAAATTCCCCCGCCATGTTACAACTGATAAAAAAGTACCTTTAGGTACTAACCTTCAACCAAATGCCAAATTTCAGCTCGATATCTCTGTAAATGTAGCAGTGTATCCTGGCGATACCCGAAGGGTTGATGATTGAAGGGTTAATATAACTCTGCACATAAATTCCCCATGCCATATTAATCCTGGTAAAAAGTACCGAAGGTACCAAATCTCCATATGTTGTTATGGTTGAAGCGTTAATACAACGTTGCACGTAAAATTCATCCGCCCAAATAACGCATGACAAAAAAAAAATTAATCATTGGCACAATATTTAAGCTCAGTATCTCCTAATATGTAAGTGTGCATCACGGTATTCTCTGTTGGAGGGTTTATGGTTGCAGGGTTAACGCGGCGCACTCAGAAGATTCACCCTGCCCGTTTTAGTTCTGATGAAAAATTACCCCTAGGTAATGTTTATACAAGCGAATTAGTGTTCAGTTAAACAGCAAAGATATCAGATACAGACTATACATTAATTCCTATTGTTCTCCAACTGCCCTCTCTTATTTTGAGAACAATGGGGGACGGCATATCGAGGTGTCCCCATGGTAATATATAGCTGAATATATGTGAAAATATAGGAGTGTTAAAGGGTCAACGCGACATCGGAGACGATCTGGACCCATCTAAAGTCGCATTCTTGGGCAAATTACCTTTTGTGGTCAAATTACCCCTAGGTGCCAAATTGGTTCTGGATCGACACGACGGAGTCGAACAATGCCGGGGTTGCACAAGTTGAGGACTAACGCGACGTTGGACGCTTCGAGGGTTAAAAGAATGACGCGACGTTGAACGCGACCGAGAATTATCCCATGTTCCCTTTCTGATTTGACGCTAAATTTCACCTGGATCGGTCAAGGCATTGCGAAGTCGTCCTGTGAATGGTGTTTCACTGTTTGGAGGGTTAATGCGACGTCGAGCGCAATGGTGGCCATCCCATGCCACTTTTCTGGTCAAATGGTCTCATGTTGTCTTGCCAGGTGGAGACACAGTAGAGCTACAAATAAATGTGGAAAAATAATTGCAGGAAAGATAGTTGAATGCGTTTCAGGGTTAACGCGACGTTAGGCACGATCGGGACCCATCTGATGTCCCTATCCTGGTCAAATAACCCTTAGGTGCAAAAATTAGCCCACCCATAAAGAACGGGAAGTCCCGTCCGCGGGATGCAAAATTTGCTGGATGGAGGACGGTGCGACAGAATTACACGACTAACAGACTCTCAATTAAATTATAACATTTGAAATGAATTATCTGTCGCTTTCTCCAAATATGAATGGGAGATAATTGGAGTATGAATGTGGGATGGGCGTGTTCATACAACACCCTGCGCGTTAAAATGAAACTCACGGGACTTTTGCATAATATGGTAATAAGTCTGGTTATGCGCTGAAACTTTGCTAGTTGTTTCTGGATAATATAAATAATACTTTCACATTTCTGAGTGTTTTATTTGCTGAAAATTATGGGTGCACAGAATAATAATATCTTTAAACAACTAGTTAAAATTGTGCTAATTATTTCAAGATTTTTTTATTCTATGCACGTCTAATTTTCAGCAAATAAAACACTCACTAATGTGAAATAAACTATAAATCAAAACCTTTCATCAAACCGCCTAACAAGTAATTAAAACTTCCCGATTGTCCCACTTTTTTATTACGTTTTAACTACCTGAATTAAGAAAGTGGGACAAACGGGAAGTCACCATGCGCGAGCCACCCAAATAGCAGACGACCTCTTTCGCACCCTTGCATTCAACGTGACTCACGCCAAGACAAACAACTCGCACGGACTGATTCTCTCGCGCACAAACAGAAGAATAATAATTTTGAAATGAAAACAAATATATAAAATGTATTCATCTGAGATGTCTCAACTGTGAGTTTCTTGAAAAAGTGCCATGATTTTTAAGTTTATTGACTGAGATTGGAAATTTCCAATCAGAACACTGAACAAGAATTTTGAAAATGGAAATTATTCAATGGAAGACAAAAGTTAATCTTCCGTTCAAAGGTAATGTTTGATATTCTGTACATGTTATCAAAAGTGCATAACCAAGTAAACCAACGCAAAAGACCTTTTTATTCGATTTAGGAAAAGTGTTGCGCATCAATGTTTAATTCTGAAAAAGCTAGATTGGTTAATATTTTAAGCCCACAATCTTATTTCCACAAATAATATTCACGAGAATGCTGCAACCATTTTTATCTCCTAATAGTATTATTCATAGCGACAGAGACGGTATACCATGGCGATGAAAGTCCACTGACGATACATGGATGTGCGTGTGTGTGTGTGTGTGGGGGGGGGGGGGGGGGGGTTAGGGGGGGGGGGGGGGTAGGAGGGTGGCACCAAATAACATGGTTCTTACAGTTCCTTGAAAGTGCTGAAGTTTTAAAACTCAAATTCTGGGCCTTTAAAGCGCCTGAAAATCAGAATTACTTTTAAAAATCATGTAATGTCCTTGAAAGAAGTATTGACATTGAGGTCAATTCTTAGCTCATTTTCTTGAATTGTACACTTGAAAGTTGTGACATTTTTGCTGCAATAAGCAGCTCTATACCTGGCATTGTTAATCAATCGGTCTTTTTGTCAGTCGGCAGGTCTGTGACCAACGAGTTTTATAACTTTTAAAATACTTGGTGGAATGACATCATATTTGGATTGTAAGTGTATCCTATTGATCCCCAGCCCAATGTGCAATGCGAGTGTCATTGATCATGGTTCATTCATTCTGAGTATTTTGATCAGAGTTATTGCCCTTCAACTACTTGTAATTTCTGTTTCATTTTTACCATCAAACTCAGTCAAACTCAATAACTTTTGAAATACTGAGTGGAATGACATCATTTTTGGTATGCAAGTTTTACTTTTTTCATCTATAGCCCCATGTTGAAAGCAGTTGCAGTTCAGAGTGCTTTATTCAGGATTATTGCCTTATGAGCTTGGAATCTGATTATTTGTTGATCTCGCATTTTTTTAATTCATGACATAATACCTGTACTGAACACTATTCCTTGGGGAGCTTTCAAAGAGAGCTTCGCAAGGATCAGAGTCAGGTACTAGATTCATTAGTTGTAACGCATGCATAAGTACTGGAAGAAATTTGAACTGGGGCAACAGTCTTATAAATGCTTTGAAACTCTTTACCAAAGTCCCCGAAAAACCTTATTTTTCTCTCACCGGGGTGTATGAACCCCGATCAATGAGGGAAGGCAATAGAAGTTGGTCGCCGGAACCTTAACAAGAAAATAGTTACAATAAAGTATCAGATAGGACCCTGCCCATTTTAGTTCTGATGAAAAATTATCACTTGGTGGTAATATTTAGCTGAATATTTGTGAAAATGTAGGAGTGTTAAAGAGCCAACGTGGCTTCGGAGACGATCTGGACCCATCGAACGTCGTTTTCTTGGGTTGCTTCTAGATCGGCACGACGGAGTCGAACAATACCGGAGTTGCACAAGTTGAAGATTAACGCGACGTTGGTCGCTGTGAGGTTTAAAAGGCTAACGCGACGTTGAACGAGACCGAGACATATCCCATGTTCCCTTTCTAATCAAATTACCGCCGGACGCTAAATTTCACCAGGATCGGTCAATGCATTGCGAAGTCGACCTGTGCATGGTGTTTCACTGGTTGGAGGGTTAATGCGACATCGAGCGCAATGGTGGCCCATCTCATGCCACTTCCCTGATCAAATGGTCTCTAGAAGCCAGATGGTGTCTTGCCAGGTGTAGTAAGGGGCGATGGAGTCGGGGAGAGGAGGGGCACGTGCCCCCCCCCCCCACTTTTTTCACCAATTGAAGGTACCCGAACAGCATTTTCCGACATAACATACACAAACCCTATGGTCACTACACATCACCTATACACATATGACCACATTGATTTTGAAGGTTTTATTGAATAAAAATAGAAAGCTCCAAATGGAGCGTAATATTTCAAAAGACGGTTTCAAAGTTTTGATTAGCCCTTTGATCCCGAGGGGCCGCTTTTCTGGCCCATGAACATGATACTTTATAAATTCATTAAGTATGATAGCTGGTAAGTGAATGTGTGGGGAAGACCAATCAGTATTTTCAACGTACAGCCCTGAGGCTGCACGTTGAAAATATTAATTGATCAGTCCACAAATAATGAATGTGGCCTCTTCCAACTGCTGCCATCGAATTGATAGGGAAGATACCCCCAGGATTATTCTGAGGGTTAAGTAAAAACAAAACAAAATAAATACGATGAGGTTAGTGTCTTAAATAGAGTGGGCTCAAGGGTGAGGGGTAGCGTAAATAAAATTATATATTTTGCATGAATACACCGCCCCACCACATTTGACACCCCCACCATTGACACCCCAACCCCGAATTTTTTTTTACATCCTACACCCTTGCGGTACCCAGAAAGGTGTGTCTCCCCACTTTTTGGAGCTTTCGCCGCCTCTGGGTGGGGGCACAGTAGGGCTACAAATAAATATGGAAAGATAGCTGCAGGAAATATAGTTGCACATGTTGCAGGGTTAACCCGACGTCAGGCACGATCGGGACCCATCTGATGTCCCTGTCCTGATCAAGTAACCCCTAGGTGCCAAAACTGGCCCACCCATTTCAGAACTGGAAGTCCCGACCGCGCGATGCAAAATTTGCTGGATGGAAGGACGGCGCGACTGAATTTCACGACTAACAGACTCCCAATTAAATTATCGAACAATCGAACGAAATGGTTTAACGCGCCGAAGGCGCGCAGGGACGGTATGGGGAGCAAGCCCCTTTCGACCCTCGGTGACTGTATGTGATTTGGCATGCCTGGCCGTGGTGGAGAAGGAAGAGGAGGGAAGGAGAAGGTTTATCCCCGCTTGTGCTTCTTGTGGCTCTTTTTCTTGGGAGGTGGTTGGCTTGGAGAAGTGGATTGCGATGACGATGTTGGTTGATTCGTGATGTTGGTTGATTGTGATGCTGCTGTATAATGTTGGGTATTGCCTTGGAATTTTTCCGGTATTCTTGACACTCTGCTATTATTCTGTTGGCATTTGCTATGGTCCTCTGTACAGTTTCAAAGTCTACCGTGGCTGAGATTTGAGGTGGCTGTTCAGTTGTACTTCCCACTCCCGGGCTATCCGGTAGTGAAGGAAGAGGGGAGTGAGGGGTGGGAGGCGGTGAAAAAGCAACTTCCAGTTCCTCCTCAGTCTCCACTGGATGTTCCGCATCCAACTGTACCGGCTCAGGAGCCGGCAGTTGATTGGGTGTACCAGTGGGACTAGGAGGGGAACTGGCGGCTGCCTCCAGAGCCTCCACCCCCTCACTCACCTCTTTCTTCCTATTCCGGAATGCCTCCAAGCGCCGGGCGTCCCTGCGCTTGGTTGATGGACTTTTCTTTCTTCTCTTCGGCATTCTCTCTTCAGGACCTCCGTGCCCCTTCGGGTGAGGACCAGTGGAAGAGGGGATCCTCTCACCAAAGGTGCTACCTCTCCCCGAAGAGGATGGTGTTTCGGCTTTCTCTACTTCAAATTCCAATTTCAGATAGACACTCATGCCTACCTCCTGAATAGTCCAGGAGACAGGGCATGAGATGCCCAGAGCTGAGATGGTTTTCTCCAATCTTTCAGGTAGCTCCATAGTAGCGAGATGTGCACACTTTGCAGTCAGAAGTGCGAATGAGGAATGATTGATTAAATTATAACATTTGAAATGAGTTATATGTCGTTTTCTCCAAGTATGAATGAGAGATGGGCGTGTTAAGTTGTATGAACACGCCCATCCCGCATTCATACCCCGATAATTCAATGGTATTTTAGCTGCGATAAGCAGCTTTATATTTGGCACTGTTAATCAATTGGTCTGTCTGTCTGTCAGTCGGTCGGTAGGTCGGTCTGTGACCAACGAGTTTTTAAACTCAAAAACTTTTTAAATACTTGGTGGAATGACATCATATTTGGAATGCAAGTGAATCTTTTTGATGCCCAGCCCAATGTGCAATGCGAGTGTCTTTGATCGTGGTTCATTCATTCAGAGTATTTTGGTCAGAGTTATTGCCCTTTAACTACTTGTAATTATTTCTTTCTCATTTTTTCCATCAAACTTAATAACTTTTGAAATACTGGGTGGAATGACATCATTTTTGGAATGGAAGTGTAACTTTTGTTTATCTCTAGTCCCATGTTCAAAGCAGTTGCAACGGGAAGTGGTTTATTGAGGATTATTGCCTTTTATTGGCTTGAAATTCGATTTTTTCAATTCCTGACATAATACATGTTCTGAACTGAACTCTGATCCTTGGGGAGATTTCAACGAGAGCTTCACAATGATCCGAGTCAGGTACTGGCATCATTAGTTGTAACGTATGCATAAGAACTGAAAACATCAGAGATGAAAAAATTTAATTGAGGCATCAGTCTTCTAAATGCTTTAAAACCCTTTACCAAAGTCCCTGAAAAACCTTATTTTTCTCTCCCCGAGGTGCATGAATCCTGATCAATAAGCGGAACCTTAACAAGACAATATACAATAAAGTATCAGATAGGACTTTCTGTGTCCTTTAGAAACCTAATTTGCAATTTGTTCCGAAAAGTCGAATTTCTTAAATATATTTCAGCCTATTCCATTGATGTGAATATCTGAGGGGTGGAAGGGCGAAAGCTTCCTCACCCGGGATTTTGTCGGAAATTTGAGTTCTGTCGATTTTATTGTTTCCTTTCGCGACAATCATTCGATGAATAATTACGGATTGTTAAAGTTCAGAAAAGTACATCTTTTAGGTGCCTAGTGGAAGAAAAAGCCAAGTTAGGAAGGATGAATGTCCCTGTTATTAAAAAGAGGGGGTGGGAAACATAAAAACTTCTACTGCCTACAGGATGTAACGGCAGAAGCCATCGCCGTGTTAAATTTGTGGCGTGGCACACTGCAAAGCTTTGCTTTCCGAATTTCCACTGAAAGGAAGGAGGATGAGGTTGTGGGCCGTGGGCCGTGGGCCTAGGAGATGGATTTGTGGGAATCTTGAACGCGCTTCATAAAGATGTGCAAAGAGAGCTCAGTCTTGGTAACGTTACATAATTACAGGGGGCTTATGGACATAGGGCTTAACCAGACGTGTATCCTTTCACCGAGTCTTTTTTCGTTGTCCTATGAAGATTTGGGAGATGAACTCACATGGAGCGACACGGAGGCACCAGTAGGGTAGATGAAGATCTCAATGTTAGTTTTTGCAGATGATAATGTGCTAGTGTCCGAAAGAGAAGTGGGGCTAGAGTCAATGTTGGTAGTTGGGAGATATGGTAACAGTTGGGGGATCGAACTGAATGAAAACGAGCAGGGTTAAACCCGTGTTCCGCAAAAATGGAGCCTACTCGAAGGTAGAGGGTGGGGGATTCCTGTGTTCAGAGAGGTGATCGCAAACTTAGTGTATGAGAAACGTGTGACTATAAGTATTTGGGGGGTCAATAAAACAGAACTGGAAGAGGCATCTACTGAAACTACACAAATAAACTGAGTGTAAAGACGAAGTGAATAGAACTTAACCATCTGAAACGTTTGGGGAGGAATAGCTTCAATAACGTTTTTGTTGAAAATTGAAATTTAGGAGATGATGGGTATGCCTAGTAAAACGGGGGTAATTTTTATTCCTCTAAACCAAACGGGTGTAACGGCTAAAGAGTTTGGAACCTCTGCTAAACAATGCAGGAAGATCGATAACAGAGTCGGGCAATGCCGCAGCACTGGAGGCAATCAGGGGTGATCTTTGGTCGATGAGGATCAAAGACAGGATAGATTTGATGCTACTGTGTAACCTTGACTATTTTGTTGAATTCCTTGACAGTAACTGTTGGTGATGTTAAGTAACATTTCAGAATATTTTGAATGCTAATATCAAGCCTAGGTGGGTTGGGCAAGTGAGAGAGTTCATAAACAACTATTCAACAGACATCTAAGACCTAGAAGGGGGAGCTGCTAGAGGTAAAACAAACACATTAACACACCATTTAACGAAATCAAAATCCCTCAAACATAGCACTAAAGAACTAATTAGTTTCGTACTCAGCTTATACCCAAACGTTTTTGGCCATATCACGACCACAATACAAGAAGAGAGTGAACTTTCAGCATACAAATCAACGGATTTACCACGAGATGTAGAGATCTAACATTTAAAATACTTTGACAGCTACAACGTCTATGTGTAGATGGAGGGCGGGAGGATGTATGATACCGCACACATTTTTACCGATGCATTCGACGGAAGGCCTTAAACAGCAGCGTACACAAGGGGGCGGGGACACGCCCCCTCTTTTCATGAAAAATGTCAACCTTGTTGTCAGTCTTATATAAATTCTCGCCTGATATTCCTAAAGTGGTTCATGTATTCTCAGCCTGATATTTCTTATATTTCTTGGGTCAATTTTCTACAACTATACCTCCAACCTCTGGGTACTTAAGCACCCCCAAACAAGACCTTAGGGTGCTTCAATTGGCATGAGGGGGGGGGGGGGGGGTATTTAAATATTTTGGCTGTCCACTTCATTAAAATTGACGTGGGAATGAAAGAAAATTTCCAATTGCGGATGAGTATATTTGGTTTTACACCTGACCGCCAACGGAATTTTTGAGTACGTTTGGAAGTACTTCTCTAGATCGACATTAACTCTCGAGCAAACGCAATAGACACTGATTCATACATATTGGTTCAGCTATATGACCAACACTTAACACCCTGTTGGTTTATGTGCAATAGATATTCACTTCATGCTGCAGCCAAAACGATTTAAAGCCCTACAGTTTCCAGATATCATAATCGCAACACACTTTTCATATACCATTTTGGCTTTTAGAAGCTCATCAATGAACCCTTCCCTGAAACTCGGACGCCTGTCTGTAGTCAAAACTTCATTGTAATCCACTCCCGAAAAAGTATAGCATTATGTGGGAAATACAGTGGATAAATCGTAGAGATATCTTCTAGTTTCCACCGAGTTTGAACCAAATCATTGCATGTAAAATGAAATTCAATCTCGTCATCCAAGTAAGTTCCCGAATTACGAGAAAACAAAAACAATTGGGTTATTCCACTTAATCCTCCTCCAGCCATTCAATCACTTCGCGAAGAATGAGTTTGTTCTCCTACTACCATTATGTAACACACAGACAGAATACACCTGGATTATTCGTTCATTTATTGGTGTTTAGGGTCCCATACTTCTGCATAATGGCAAATCGTGACCGCAACATGGAGATAAAGTCAGGTTCAGACAATCATTTATGCCCATGTTGTCAATTTTAGAGGACTTCAGTCCCAAGAATTGGTACCGAGAAAGCCGACCTTGCTAACCACAGTAAACAAACACAGCCCCCCCCCCCCCCCGCCCACCCCCCTCGGGTTCACACAGGGGTGCATCCGGATATTTAATTGTGAATACAATGAAACCTACCCCTTAGCTACAAATATTCCAAAATCAGAATGGTTTTCTAAACAAAAGTTTCTCAAATAGACAGTCAATCTAACCACGCAGTATTACCCAATATTAGGCCCTTAATGAACAGAAAAAACCTGAAACTAAACACTCCACTCCAACCAAACCAAAAAAGATAGAAAAACAACGACGAAAAAACAACACAAAACAAAGTACAAACAATCATGTTTGTAAAATATTTATTTATTTGCATATTGAACTATTTCTACTCCCCCGAATGCGCATGCGAGTGAACAGTGGTAAAGACGACAATCTGAATTACTACAGCGATCTTTTGGAGAAAAAATGACAAATTTTCTTTTGCCACAAATCATTTTTTTACGCAATAGACGGACATATGATCAAATATTTTATAACATACTTTTTAAAATGGTATCAAATACGTTTTGTTAAAATTAATTTTTAATGGTTCCATTTTTTGCTTAAAATATTCACTTTTTAGCTCACCAACTTTAGTTGTGTGAGCTTATGGCATGGGTCGGCGTCGGCGTCGGCGTCGGCGTCGGCGTCAGCGTCGGCGTCGGCGTCAGCATACGTGTCCAATAATGTTAAAGTTTCTGTTTAGGTCACTTATTCGCCCTATTTCCATATCATGGCTTTTATAATGCTGCTATATGATGATTATTATCATTTTACCATGATTTAACCCCTCATACCCAACATTTTAGCCATTTTTCTTGACATTTTTATTTGCGTTTAGTTTTCTGTTTAGCTCAGAATTTCATGTTTAACTAAGTGTTTAGGTCAGCTGCTGTGCTCCTTCTCTTCCAATGGCACTTATATTCATCATACATGTTCCTCAGTATCATTGTTCCATGATTAACCCCTCATACACTGCATTTTAAACATTTTTCTTGACATTTTTAGTTGCGTTTAGTTTTCTGTTTAGCTCGGAATTTCATGTTTAACTTAGTGTTTAGGTCAGTTGCTGTGCTCCTTCTCTTCCCATGGCACTTATATTCATTATACATGTTCCTCAGTATCATTGTTCCATGATTAACCCCTCATACCCTGCATTTTAAACATTTTTCTTGACATTTTTAGTTGCGTTTAGTTTTCTGTTTAGCTCAGAATTTCATGTTTAACTTAGTGTTTAGGTCAGCTGCTGTGCTCCTTCTCTTCCCATGGCACTTATATTCATCATACATGTTCATCAGTATCATTGTTCCATGATTAACCCCTCATACCCTGCATTTTAAACATTTTTCTTGACATTTTTAGTTGCGTTTAGTTTTCTGTTTAGCTCAGAATTTCATGTTTAACTAAGTGTTTAGGTCAGCTACTGTGCTCCTTCTCTTCCAATGGCACTTATATTCATCATACATGTTCCTCAGTATCATTGTTCCATGATTAACCCCTCATACCCTGCATTTTAAACATTTTTCTTGACATTTTTAGTTGCGTTTAGTTTTCTGTTAGCTCAGAATTTCATGTTTAACTTAGTGTTTAGGTCAGCTGCTGTGCTCCTTCTCTTCCCATGGCACTTATATTCATCATACATGTTCCTCAGTATCATTGTTCCATGATTAACCCCTCATACCCTGCATTTTAAACATTTTTCTTGATATTTTTAGTTGCGTTTAGTTTTCTGTTTAGCTCAGAATTTCATGATTAACTGAGTGTTTAGGTCAGCTGCTGTGCTCCTTCTCTTCCCATGGCACTTATATTCATCATACATGTTCCTCAGTATCATTGTTCCATGATTAACCCCTCATACCCTGCATTTTAAACATTTTTCTTGACATTTTTAGTTGCGTTTAGTTTTCTGTTTAGCTCAGAATTTCATGTTTAACTTAGTGTTTAGGTCAGCTGCTGTGCTCCTTCTCTTTCCATGGCACTTATATTCATCATACATGTTCCTCAGTATCATTGTTCCATGATTAACCCCTCATACCCTGCATTTTAAACATTTATCTTGACATTTGTAGTTGCGTTTAGTTTTCTGTTTAGCTCAGAATTTCATGTTTAACTGAGTGTTTAGGTCAGCTGCTGTGCTCCTTCTCTTCCAATGGCACTTATATTCATCATACATGTTCCTCAGTATCATTGTTCCATGATTAACCCCTCATACCCTGCATTTTAAACATTTCTCTTGACATTTTTAGTTGCGTTTAGTTTTCTGTTTAGCTCGGAATTTCATGTTTAACTTAGTGTTTAGGTCAGCTGCTGTGCTCCTTCTCTTCCCATGGCACTTATATTCATTATACATGTTCCTCAGTATCATTGTTCCATGATTAACCCCTCATACCCTGCATTTTAAACATTTTGCTTGACATTTTTAGTTGCGTTTAGTTTTCTGTTTAGCTCAGAATTTCATGTTTAACTAAGTGTTTAGGTCAGCTGCTGTGCTCCTTCTCTTCCCATGGCACTTATATTCATCATACATGTTCCTCAGAATCATTGTTCCATGATTAACCCCTCATACCCTGCATTTTAAACATTTTTCTTGACATTTTTAGTTGCGTTTAGTTTTCTGTTTAGCTCGGAATTTCATGTTTAACTTAGTGTTTAGGTCAGCTGCTGTGCTCCTTCTCTTCCCATGGCACTTATATTCATTATACATGTTCCTCAGTATCATTGTTCCATGATTAACCCCTCATACCCTGCATTTTAAACATTTTGCTTGACATTTTTAGTTGCGTTTAGTTTTCTGTTTAGCTCAGAATTTCATGTTTAACTAAGTGTTTAGGTCAGCTGCTGTGCTCCTTCTCTTCCCATGGCACTTATATTCATCATACATGTTCCTCAGAATCATTGTTCCATGATTAACCCCTCATACCCTGCATTTTAAACATTTTTCTTGACATTTTTAGTTGCGTTTAGTTTTCTGTTAGCTCAGAATTTCATGTTTAACTTAGTGTTTAGGTCAGCTGCTGTGCTCCTTCTCTTCCCATGGCACTTATATTCATCATACATGTTCCTCAGTATCATTGTTCCATGATTAACCCCTCATACCCTGCATTTTAAACATTTTTCTTGACATTTTTAGTTGCGTTTAGTTTTCTGTTTAGCTCGGAATTTCATGTTTAACTTAGTGTTTAGGTCAGCTGCTGTGCTCCTTCTCTTCCCATGGCACTTATATTCATTATACATGTTCCTCAGTATCATTGTTCCATGATTAACCCCTCATACCCTGCATTTTAAACATTTTTCTTGACATTTCTTGTTGCGTTTAGTTTTCTGTTTAGCTCAGAATTTCATGTTTAACTAAGTGTTTAGGTCAGCTACTGTGCTCCTTCTCTTCCAATGGCACTTATATTCATCATACATGTTCCTCAGTATCATTGTTCCATGATTAACCCCTCATACCCTGCATTTTAAACATTTTTCTTGACATTTTTAGTTGCGTTTAGTTTTCTGTTAGCTCAGAATTTCATGTTTAACTTAGTGTTTAGGTCAGCTGCTGTGCTCCTTCTCTTCCCATGGCACTTATATTCATCATACATGTTCCTCAGTATCATTGTTCCATGATTAACCCCTCATACCCTGCATTTTAAACATTTTTCTTGATATTTTTAGTTGCGTTTAGTTTTCTGTTTAGCTCAGAATTTCATGTTTAACTGAGTGTTTAGGTCAGCTGCTGTGCTCCTTCTCTTCCAATGGCACTTATATTCATCATACATGTTCCTCAGTATCATTGTTCCATGATTAACCCCTCATACCCTGCATTTTAAACATTTTTCTTGACATTTTTAGTTGCGTTTAGTTTTCTGTTTAGCTCAGAATTTCATGTTTAACTTAGTGTTTAGGTCAGCTGCTGTGCTCCTTCTCTTTCCATGGCACTTATATTCATCATACATGTTCCTCAGTATCATTGTTCCATGATTAACCCCTCATACCCTGCAGTTTAAACATTTATCTTGACATTTGTAGTTGCGTTTAGTTTTCTGTTTAGCTCGGAATTTCATGTTTAACTTAGTGTTTAGGTCAGCTGCTGTGCTCCTTCTCTTCCCATTGCACTTATATTCATTATACATGTTCCTCGGTATCATTGTTCCATGATTAACCCCTCATACCCTGCATTTTAAACGTTTTTCTTCACATTTTTAGTTGCGTTTAGTTTTCTGTTTAGCTCAGAATTTCATGTTTAACTAAGTGTTTAGGTCAGCTGCTGTGCTCCTTCTCTTCCCATGGCACTTATATTCATCATACATGTTCCTCAGTATCATTGTTCCATGATTAACACCTCATACCCTGCATTTTAAACATTTTTCTTGACATTTGTAGTTGCGTTTAGTTTTCTGTTTAGCTCGGAATTTCATGTTTAACTTAGTGTTTAGGTCAGCTGCTGTGTTCCTTCTCTTCCCATGGTACTTATATTCATCATACATGTTCCCCAGTATCATTGTTCCATGATTAACCCCTCATACCCTGCATTTTAAACATTTTTCTTGACATTTTTATTTGCGTTTAGTTTTCTGTTTCGCTCAGAATTTCATGTTTCACTTAGTGTTTATGTCAGTTTCTGTGTTTTACTTTTACGAGGTTGTGTTTAGGTAAGCTTTGTCGCATGTTATGAGCCTGTTTGATACAGTTCTTGTGTTTGCCAAAGTTACTATCAAAGAGGAATGTTGGTGAGCTATAGGGCGTTGGCGTCCTTCTTGTTTTTATCCCAGTAAAAAT
Organism: Pictodentalium vernedei; assembly: GCA_031216915.1. NCBI lineage: Eukaryota > Metazoa > Mollusca > Scaphopoda > Dentaliida > Dentaliidae > Pictodentalium > Pictodentalium vernedei. The sequence goes on along the minus strand of CM062291.1, from coordinate 164,511,812 downwards.
CAATTTGTAAGAAAAGACTGAGGTGGATAACTTCAAAGTCCTAAACATGTACTAAATTCTTATGAGAAAATTTTGATGGACACAGACGGGATTAAAGCAAAAATTAATTTGCTTTATTCTATAAACATATTTTGGACAGGTTATTGTTTTAATGGTTCCATTTAACTTTGAAAAGTGGTCTTTTTTCTCTATTTTTGACCTTGCGGCTTGCGACAGATGATACCTCTCCTCCTTGGTGACAATTACATGTCAAATATGACCTCGTGCGCTTTGGTGCGTGGAAAATGACGGGAGATAACTCGAAATTCTCGCCCTCACTTCAGGAGTTGAAATAGTTCAATTTGTTTATTTATTTATTTATTTTTTTATCTCTTTATTTATTTGTTTTTAAGTTCAGATATTTCTGCACAGTGGCTAATTGTAACCGCCCCTAATCAAATGGCAATGGTCACCAAATTAAAGCTGAAAAACGACCTCTCTCCAAACAGCAATCATCCGAACATACCAAGTACGCACAAATACACGAGGCTGACATGGGAGAGAGAAGCGGCCTCCTCTGTTCGTAGCTAGGACCTTCCGGTTGTTACCGCCTCCCCTCCCTCACTTCCCTTGAAGGGAATTAGGTGGAGGGGGGTAACAGCCGGAGCGTCCGAGTTAGGACTAGGCCTCCCACCTTCAAGAAATTTTGGCCAAATTCCGTGCCCTGAAAGCGAATCTGGGGCATTTATAGAGTGTGTATCCCTATAATGGAGACCATTTTAGGGCTCTACATGTTATGTGAAAGTTACATTGGACCAAAGGGGTTTTTAGGGGGGAGGGGGAGCGAAACTTGTAGGGGAGAGGGGGGGGGGGGGCAAAGCCCTCCTCCAGGTCACCGAGTGGCTACACCACTGCTTTAACGGTGGTGCAAATTTACGCCCGGAGATTAAATAATCACTTGTGTAAATATTTTCTCATGATGCATATAACCAATTTCCTTCTGTGAATTTATTTATTGGGGTATAGCGACACTTTCGAGAGCCAGGGTCATTTCGAAGGCCTAAATGCGGAGTGCCCTCAGCTGTCAGACTCCCAAACGTACAAACTCCTCACAAGCAGGGTTAGCATTGGTTGAAGACAAGTGCACCATCGATGTGCAGTACGTCGTAGTACACAGTGCCACCGCGCTCTCCCCACCCCCTTGGGTAATCGTGATTACGTGCCTCCCCCAAGGATAACACGCAGTTACCCCTGGCGGGGATCGAATCGTGAACCTTTCGGTTTGCCTTATGTGAATAAAAACACTTCTGTAAGTAAATGTCGATGCGAGAATGGGACTTGATATTTTTTGTCTGGAGAATTGTGATATTAACCCCTTACCCAACAAATCGGCCGCATCCGCCCGCGTAATATGCAAATTCAGTAGTTGAAAACATATTATTTTTCAAAATATTACAACAAAACCATATCATGTGACCCCTCGTGGATATGGTTTTGTTGAAATTTTTTGAAAAATTTGAAAAAATGATATTTAAAAAAATAAATTTTGATATCATCTGCGTTTGGTAAAGGGTTAACACACATGGAAAAGGTGCTCCTCTCTTAACTCTGAAAATATCTGAAAAATGAACTTTTGAAAAACGTACTCTGGTTCACTCTAATTACAGCTGGCAACTATCCTTGACCTTGATGTGACTTGATCACACTGTAAATGAAAACATATCCCTCAGAACTGAAACGTACGTCAGTGTATCCTTGGCGGACATAGCCGGAACGCATATCCACCCTTATTTTAATATAATATTAATCGTTATTTTCAAGTAAACCCAGTAATGTGAATTCGATTAAATTACATGGGAATACATATTGAGAAAAATTACACATTTTCGAACAAAACGGGAAGTTCCAAAACTTAATTCTGACTTCAAACGCTACACATCACTGTTACGTTTTTTTTCACGGGCATCACAAATTTATGCCGGTCCATCAGTCAAGAGCGCCAGAAACACCCGAAGACAAGGAGGAGGGAGCAGGTGAATCAGGACACACGTAAAATACGTAACAAACGAATATTCGCGAGTTTCTCAATTGTAGTTCTTGGAAAGTAAAGTTTTTTCCATTAGTACGTTCTTGGTGAAAAAGGTTACGCGCTGCCCCCTCGCTTCACATCATCGGGGCAAGGGGTTGTTGCCCCTGCCCCTGCCCACAGACCACCTACCCCACCCATCCTGTCCCATTTCACCCCATCGCTTCCGGCGTCCTTCAATTAACAATCAAATTAAAAAAGCCATGAACATTAAAGTTTTTTCTTCATAGGAATATATACGACATCATTTGAGCTTGAGAACTGGCATTTTGGAGCATGGACAAACATAGTTTGGTGTAATAATAATTCTTTGGCCTTCCGCCGATTTGTCGCGCTCCTCTAGGGAGGAGGCCTATATCAACCCAGGCCCCCACCGAGTTATTCCTCCCCCGCTCTCCCTCCTAATCTCCCAGCATTCAGTCAAAACCTGCTTCATAATTCCCCTATTGGTGCTTTCTCGATCTCTCCAACTATAAAACTGACCCCTTTTCTCATATCATTCCTCATCCACTTATCCTTCATATTTACATCCCATTTTGACACCAGTTCCCATGGAGTCTTATTCTACTGGGAAAATATTTGGGTATTCTAAAAGGAAACATTCAAGGGGCCCCGTTACTCCTTAGTTACACATATGATATGCTCTTTCCTCGCCTTGACGATTCCCCTCCTCATTTCCATTGACTTGGATCTCACTTTGAACAACAATGTCCCCTCCCCCAACAAATGGTCCATATAGGTACTCATCAAAAGCTGGCGCATCTTTTTTTCATATAACCCGCCTAAAGAGCTCATGGTCCTAATTCCAGCTCGCCAGTTTGTTTTGCAATCCTGGAGCACCCTTCACCCTATTTTAGCGTGGTGTGAAGTGTTATTGTTTTTCAGACAGGCATGCAGATTAGGGGACTCTTACGCGATCTCCGACAATAGGCTGCTGGTGGAGACTGACTCCCCCATCTTCTCTGGTCCATTGGGTATTGATGTGTCTACCTCTGCATATGTTGATGATGTCGTCCAACGCATTTCAATTCTCAGGCACACTCCTGTCCACCATCTCCTGAATATCTTCTCTACTAATACCCTTGGGATGTATCACTCCCCCCCCCGTTAAACAACATAACTATGGGATGTAGCAGTACGTAGTTGCATTACTGACGAGGTTGCATTCATATAAAAAAAACAAACACTTGTTCCATTTTGTTGGTTTTCCACGTTCGCCGGTCTTTCATGCATCGTGGTGGTTACGATTATCTTTGGAAAAAGCACCATACACACAGAAACACAGGTAATAAATTACCCAAAGTGTGAGGAAATCATTGAGTAGATATTGTTAAGAGTTGTTATTGAAGTTGGTTCCCATGTTCGACGGACATGTGCAAATCACTCGATACCACGAATTTACATCGAAAAACAAAATCGTAATTCTAAGACATTTCAACAGGTGTCATGATACATTACATAGAATATGGCAGCTGTGCAGTCCCCATATAATAGTATGCTGTATTAAGGCTACCTTTCTCATTATTTGATTTTAGACGGCGTTGTGTATCGATGCTTTTTTCCGTCCGATGATGTTGACCGGAAATCGAAAGAAAATTTGAACGTAAACAAAAGCGAAGGTTTTGGAATTTACCCCCATGTAGCTCTGCCTCTGTGTTTTAAAAAAATTTGATACCCTAGCTTTGTTCTCGGATATGTGAAGCACATTTGGCACAAGTTGTTCCCGTGAATATTATTAAATTATCAGTTCAGGTACGAATACCGTACCAGACTTCCAGGATCAAGTGGTGCCTGCGGTCGACTCTATGAGTTGATGACACATGTGTTTCGTCTTATATACATCTCAGCCTTCATTTTGCTATATCATTTGTGTATATGTAATTTGAATTTAAGGAATAACAGAGGAGGGAATTTCAAAATAAACCAAATTCCATTACTTATATAGCATCTTAATGTTGAAAGTGTTAAACTAAAAAGTGTTCTTGGGTTATTGTCAAAACTTAATCGATGAAATCATCTTGAGAATAATCTCGTGTAGGAGTAGCCGACTTGCTTTGCACCGATCCGTGGATGATATTGTGTAGGAGTATAGCATTTTTAGCACTGTGCCAAGACTGACGTCATTCCTTGTTTACTTCATTCTCTTATCTGTCAAGGATACCACTTAACCTTATTATACTCTCAGACTTATTTTCAAAGTACAACACTCTTAACTGCCAAAACTGCGACATTTATCGATAGAAGTAAGACGTATTTTCGTCTGTGATCTCTACGCTGAGTTGGAAGGTCGATAAAATAATGGGCATACGTTTTCTACCCAACTAGCCCTTCACCAACAGAAATTATGGGAAATGGGCAGGGATGACAGTGGAAGGTATCTAAATTATCTGAAATATGCCGAAACTCTCACAATTTACCCCTAAAAATGTGAAAATAATATTTCTTCAGAAAATAAGAGAACACATAATTAAGGTACAACACGGTGAACCTTTTGTTTCCAGAAGTCTTCCCGAGAATGGTCTTTCAGACTATTTTCACGTAGATTTATTGAAAATAAAATTCCATCAATTTGATAGCAATTTATCTGATATTAGCTAATTAACTGAACTCTCTCATCCTTGAATGGTGGATTGGAGGGTCTTTCCCCACTATAGATACCGCTCGACAGTTTTACGTTCACCGTCGTCTATTTACGCTAAATTCAACTCTCAGTTGTTCGTAGAGCTCAATAGGGTCACGCCTTACAGGCGAGCATTGAAAAATGCAAGTAAAGAGTATTTTACTCTTGAGCCAAGTTTCAAGCAAAGTGTACGAATCCCTCATACATGTTTTTCAAACTTTTTCCAGTGGCGTAGGTATGGGAGGGTGAAGAGGAGCAGTGGCCCCTCCACCAACGATCCTGTCGGACATTTAGTGTTTTGTCGGATTTTTTTAAGAACACGATGATCCATTGTCGTTGAAACTACCAGCTCAACTGCCATCTAAAGTCACGACTGTTCCGGCTTTTCGACAGGAAGTTGATACCAGAAAGTTTACAACAGTAATTTGCTTTGCAGACATGGCCGCGTGACATTGATATAGCACCTGGTAATGCTTTGCATGGCTAATTTCTTTGGTTAATCTCTCAGCGGCTTTTGGGGTGTCTGGTTTTCTTTTTTTTTCCACAAAGGCAAACAGGGGCTTCGGAAGCACTTCAGGGAAGAGGGCCAGACCCCGGGAAAAGAGAATTTACTTGCCACGCCATGACATACCGAAGATGCATGTCTCGAAGGCTGAGGGCCCAAGATGGGGGAGTTTGAGAGGATGTGTCCCCCTTCCATCGGGAGCGGGGATCCTTTTCCCCAACTCCACCATTGACTTTTTTAAAGCTCCCAGAAAGGAGTTGGGTGTACTTTAGCTTTACTTCGAGAATAAATCAATAAAAAATTGAGTGTCGAACCCGGGAAGGGTATTGTCTGCCCCCTCTTTCCCCGTGATCCGGAAGCAGAGAGGCAGCTGCCCACTCTGTCCCCGTGCTTCCAGCGTCCCTGAAGGCAAAGACCAAACGCCTTATCGACATCGACATCTTTTGAGTTAACATCAGAGAAAGATATTCTGATAGTTCGTCTTCTCTTCTTAACTGTTTTTGTAATTTGATACTTAATGAAAAGTTTACCCTGTGCCCCCAAAACAACACGTTGTTTTCTACGTATATTGTGCAACATTTGCGTCATTCTGTTTAGGCCGTTTCGGTGAAATGATCTGTTCTTGTTAGGTGATAGAAGCTTCTTGAATCTTCTTCGCTGCTGGGGAAATGCTTCAATAGCAGAAACTGTAAGAAATGGCAGCCTGAGACCTTTTCCACAGTGTACCAACATACTATAGCGGCAAACCGTCAGTTCAGTAAAAGAAATAACCGGGACTTTGGATTTGTATTTTGGGTTCGTCTTGAAACTTGAAAAAATGTTTACTTCATTCAACCGATTGTCTCAATCCTCAAAGTCCTGCTTTTGGATTGGTCTTTAACCTCCTGCACACTGATGTCAAAATACCAAAAGTTCAAGTAGCCATTATTCCTATAATGCAGCTAGAAATTTAATCAACGCAGTCTTGTTTGACAGAGCTCAATGAGCTCTGTCAAACAAAACTGAATTGATTAAATTTCTAGTTGCATCATGGGAAAAATTAGCAGCCTGAAATTTTGAGATTTTTACATCAGGGTGCAGGGGGTTAATGCTACTTATTCAAAATAAGTAGGTAAAGTCGTAATCATTGTAGAAATCAAGTAGTTAAATAACAACAATTGCAGAGATAACTTGCTGTAAATTTTAAAAAAATGCTCAGTTGAGCAGGATTCCCGGGAATTCTTTCAAAGTTCTGAAATCTCTCGCCAGAGACCTGGAAAGTCATTGAATATCGGAACCGTCCCTGAAAATCCTTCAAAATCAGCCTACTATCAGGTGATCAGAGGAGAATCATTTCAGCAATATTCAGCTCGAGCTTCACAGCGAGTAGTGGTACAGCCACGATGGTGAGGGATCATCCCCAACTTGTGCTAAAAAAAATGTCAACCTAAAATCCATTCATGCCTGATATCCCTAAAACTCCTTCATGCACTCGCATCCTTATATTTCTTGAGTCATTTTGTCAATAGTTATTCCTTCACCTTTTGGATACCTAAGCGTATAAGAAGTATCGGGGTACTCCAGTTGGCATGAAATGTCATTTTTCTCCCGGTCAAGCTCCTGGACATTCAATTATGATGGATGCACACTCTTCACCAAACACAAGGTGAACAGAAATGACGGGGAAAAATATTTCTCTTCCGACATTGGCAGGAGGAAAATATTTTGCTCCCCAACCTCCTGTTTCATTTAGCCTGGCTACACCCCCGCCACAAGCTAGATGTAACTGAGATGAATCATCTCCTCCTGTTATAATGTTTGTCTATAAAAGAATAAGAATCATGCATTAGATTGCTGATTTGATTATCAAGAGACATTAAACTTGGAAATATTAAGCACAATTTTCCTTTGTGCATGTAACTATGTGTATATCTTGGGAGTAATTCCATTTTTTTCAGAAAACCTTTGAATTTCTCATTTCATCTTTTCTCCCTTCAAAACCATTCAAAAAACCATTAAAGTATACCGGGAAGGTCTTGAAAACTCCACGAATTAGTTACTTATCGCGGGCGCTGCTGCAGGGGCGGGGGAAGGGATGGACGAAACCTCCACCAAAATGTCGGAAAAAATGTCGGAAAATGTTAGGGTCGTTCGGGTTTGTTTTCCTTGTTTAGTAGTCCATTCCGTCATGGAACACAGAGATAGCTGGGAGCCAGAGACTCAAGTAAATCACGACTTTATGTCACCCATTATTAAATTATTTTTATCCCAAACTTTTGAAGACCACATTGTCTTATAACGCCTTCTTCCACTGCTTGAAGTTCTGTTTGCTGTGTAGTTGATATTTACAAGGCGTATGAGTTGATGCCGGGTCGGAAAGGGGTCGACAGCCTACCTGGACCAGAGAAGCAATCTTCGGGGCAAGGTCAGATATATTTAGGGCAAATCCTTGATAGGTAAGAACATTTAAAAATAATAAATATCTGGGTAAGGGCGGGAGTATTTTAGAATGAATCCTACAGAGGGTAATGACATTTAATTTTCATTTTAGAAATGTTCAGTGTGAGTGTAGAGTATTTCCAGTGCAAATCCTAGACAGGTAAGGGCATTTATAAAACAAATTCAGGACACACAGATCTCCCCCTTCTCAACAAAATACCCTCCAACACGCATATGGTTTTCAAAAAAGTCCAGTATGTTTATTATCTATTTGACAGGTTGCCACCAAGTCTTATAAGTTTCCATATACACCTATTTTGAATGTTAACATATGTTGACTGCATTCACGCATTTTGGCACAAGCCCATTCATAAAATCAGATAGGATAATACATCTTAATGAAAAATACAACAATACCGGTATTGTGATTTCGCGTATAGTTTATTGACGCTGTCTTCTGAACAACAAAATATTCTGGCATTTGTGGTGCATTATTCCTTCAAACAATCGGTGTTATTGCATAACAAATGAGTGCAAGACAAAACCCCCAAGATAAATAGAGATTATTAGCTCAGTGAAGTTTTCTGGTGTGTTGTATGGCATCAAGCTGAGGACAACTCAACCAAGCGGTATTGCACCAGTCGGCGAATCTGACGTGTGAGATACTGCCAGGTGAAGGCCCTCAACGGGATGCAACACACCAGAAAAAATCTCTGTACTGATGATCTTTTTATTGTATACCTGCCCTAGGTAATAATTAAACTGAATGCCCCTGCGAGAATTGAAAAAGAAGAAATCCATTTTGAACGCAAGCAGGCGACAAACTTTTTGCTGTCGTTGTTGCTACGGCGTGTTCCTGATCACCATTTCGGATTGAGTGGACTCTATCTCCCTAATCTTCTGTGTGTATGTGGCACAAACCTAATGTAAGTTCGGCAACATTTGTCGTAAAATGAATTGGAACATTTGTAGAACGAGAACGATGTAAAAAAAACAACCTTAATTTATTGGTGGTTTGTGGATTTTAAGCACATTTTACAGTGCGAGGTGGAAGCAGACGACGCAGTTCTTACCCAGCCTCATTTTCGACTTTGCTCTATCACAATGCGTGTGGTTTGCCAGTACCAGCAGTATCACGCTCCATCTGATACTGCTGGAGAGATTCGATCTTCAAAATCGAGTCCGTATCAATGATAAGTATGTAATAACCCTGAAGTAAAATGACGAAGACGGGCACAAATTCTGAAATGTTTTTTCCAATTATTTTTAAGTGCCAATATTCAAGCTTATATCTGTATGGTTTTAATTAGTTGATTATATAAATATTTGATACATATTTTTATCAATAAATTTCTTTGTTTCTTTGAAGATTCTCCTGTATGTTTCTTATAGTTATGCTACAATATGCTAGAATTACGTGAATACACAAAACATGCAACAAAGAGCTCTCAATATTTGTATACACTGATTTCCATTTTGCTACTGCCAATTTTGATGCATTCTATGGAATCCAAACATAAGAATAACAGTCCACACTTCATAGCCTTATGCCAGTGTTTGCATTGCCATTACATTTTTCTTTGCTGTTGATATTTAACTGCCAATGTGTGCTACTCCGGTTTGTGCTATTTTTGTTTTTTATCATGTTTTATTGACGTAAAGTAAAAACAAATAATAAAACATTTCATATACGAATGTTTATGTTATTTTACCCAAAATATTTTCTTTCAAATGATGTTAAAATTGAGGGCTTTTGATAGCCTTTGTTATTTTTCTTGAGGACTTTTGTGTTGATGGATGTTATGTTAACCCTTTGAAGCTGAGCGGCCTCTTCTTCGGCCCAGGAACATGATACTTCATAACTTAAGTAGGATGCCTTTTAAATTAATGTTTTGGGTAGACCAATCAATATTCTCAAAAAATGAAAGAATTAATTGGGCTACCCCAAATAATGAATATGGACTCTCCCAACTGCGGTAATTGAACTGACACGGAAGATACCACCAAGGTTCAAACGGTTAAGGGATTTTGTCTTGAGAGCCTTTGTACCGAGGGCTTTTGTCAGAATATCATAAAGAACGGACCGCTGTCGCAGCGAAGAACAATAACTAACTGGAATATTAGTAATTTATTATATATCACAAAATGGTGCTTGAGTCTTGATAAAGCCTTTTTGCTTTTGGTTAAATGTGTATCAAGGTCCAACCCGTAGTGGTGATCACGCTGAGACTTGAAATTGAGTGGAAAAGCGATAGATTAGTTTGCTGGGATCGCTTTGTGTTCCAGTCTTGACTTTTTGTCCGTGGTTTCTCATTTGATCAGTACTGATCACGCTGTAGGTGGAAATGGAAATTTGAGTCATATATATATTATCCAAAGAAGTTTTGTCAGGTTTAGTGAGTATGTAATCGGATACGTGAAGACTATAAAATGCTAATCTCGTAATTAAGCAGTTGCGGAGTATGCTTAGCGATATCAGTCTGAATTTAGGCCTGTGAAAATTTATTGCGCTGAATTAACCTTCTCTCATAAACTCTCGGCGGCAGAAAGGAGGGTGTTGAAGGTTATGAACCAGTAAATAAGTGAACACGTGACTTGGAGCATTTGACACCTAAAGTTGTGAGTAGGATTAAATATGGCTGATCAGCTGATTGGTTAAATATATTTTGACTTTGAAACCATTAATTAAAATTTTGATTCGTCCACTTTAGAAAGGATTAATAAGTTTGTTTGTAATTTGTGTGAGAATCTCTCAAAAACATGAGGCGTGGAAAAAAGTGTGAAGGTCATTCAGTGCAAGACCATACGGTAGTTGTGAAAATTCGAAATTTAAACTGAAATTTCATGTGGCAACATATATTTTTTTCCAGTTTAATTTTTTCAAGAGATGATGTACTTTGTGGATGTATAGGTATTTTTATTTCAAAACAACTTGGTGTGTTGTACAGAGAGTGAAAGGTTAACACTGTGGTCAATGGGATTTATTTAGGCGTTCATAACCTGAACATCATTAATCAAACTATTCTGAAAGTGAAGGTCGTTAACATAAAACTCAAATTTAATGATGTCAAGTTTGATGTTGTTCACGATTTAATTCATTGGACTACGTGCCGCCAATATCCTGTAGGATCACTGGAGGAATCATCTAGATTTAAACTAAGTAAAAACAAAGATAGAACCTCCTAACAGATGTGGGGTTAGGAGCTAATGTGGGTAACGTGTCTGGAACCGATGACCTAAAAACCCAAGAAAAGTCTCTTCTAAATCGCGATTTAACCCCTTCTACCAACACCGAAGCCTAAAATTGGTAAACAGGCAAATACACCACCATATAACTGTAATTTTCTTAGGCAAATAAAATTAGCAGCTTTAGCGATTAGGTGAATCGATTTTATTAGTTATTTCGTGAGGCTCAGAAATCAAAAGGATTTATCATTTATCATTTATTGGTGTTTAAGGTCATATACTTAAACACAATGGCTAATCATGACCGTGACAGTTTTACGGGTGAAGGAAGCCGGAGTACCGGAGAGAACCACCGAGCAACGACGAGCAGCTGCCAGCCCCCAACATCGTAACTCCGCACCGCAGCACAGACAGGGTTAGATTGGTTAAAGACATGCGTACCATCGGCGTGCAGCACGCCTTAGTACACAGCGTCATCGTGCCCCATATGAACAATCGGGGTTAAGTGCCTTGCCCAAGGGCACAACGCGGGAGTCCGAATTGATCGCTCAGACGGTCACCCATCAAATGATTAACGGGGCTCGACGTTGCCGAACTTCGGTGATCTGACAAGAACCGGTTACCGCAAAGCCAACGCGCCCCCAATTAAAAGGGTTAAATTAGCACTGCACCTCATTGACTATTGGTTAGGTTACCCATTATGTTGTTTGTTTACCGACTACCGAATCTTCTTTTACGTAATAATTCACCGGTTTGCAGGTGCGCCGCGAATATGACCGACTGGAAGTGAGGGTAGGGGAGGGCGCAAACCTGATTTATCCCGATTGTGATGGCTCAAGTCCCGACTGACTGATATTCCAACTGCATCATCAAGGCATGCCTTCGTTGAAGGCATGCAGTGGTGATGTGGTTGGCATATCAGTCAGTCGGGATTATAGTTAATAGACTCAAGACTTTTTTAAAATTTATTAATGAATAAACAAATATGCATGTAGTAGTCATAACGCAACTTTTTATTTTATTAACGCGCAATTGGTCCTGCCCCAACAGGGGGAATCGGGTACTGCTGACTTCCATCTGAATGTCCTACTATGCATGTGATATGGATCAAGTATCGAATCTAATCTTTTAAGAAAGTACATTATTACTAGCAAGACCGAATATGATATCTTAGACCTCAGTCCTTAGGAAAATGTCCGACTGGAAAATTATTGTGTGATGGATTCACTCGTACACCCCATTTAGTTACGCCCCTGCCTGTTTGAGAAAGGTTAAAGACCGAACCGATTATTGCCGTTCAGCGGAGGCTGTGTATGTTGAATCATGACTGTTAACTGAAATTTAATTTACGAAAGACCTTGCAGTTTGATTTGTTAATTTCAGAATGTCGTCTTCAGAACAACTCATATGCAAATCTGGTTCCCATTAAAATTCATCCAAATAAAAAAAATTAAAACAGTTCGAAATCCATTTGGGCATCCATGGAACTGTCGTCGCTCGTACACTGAGAATCAATACACCAGACTTTATCCATATTTCGATTAAATGTCAGGACATATTTTTAACATAAAAACAAGGCTAGCTGGTACATAAATTGGTTTGAATGGAATGGATATTAACGAAATTCAATAATGATGTGACATTTCCGACGTACCTATTTGCATAACTATCAGTCTTCCGTCAAATGCATTTTGTGGGAATTACGTGCTTGAAAATGACTTTTCCTGCTTAGCAAGACTGTCAGTGTTCTGACTAGCTTGCCCGATTGGCTGGCTAGCTATCTATTTACATAACGCGACCGGAAGATGACACTTTCAAAAAATGTATACTCCTGGAACTAAATTAAGCACCCCCTGAAATATTTCATGACAGTCAAGTTGCTGTTACTGATTATTATGTTTTAATGATTACTATGTCTTGCAGTACATTTCATCTCATGAAACATAATGTTTCTGGTTGATAGCGTACCCCAAACAAATCCCCTCGTTCACGTGAAGCATGCTACCCACGAATGTCACAAAAACACTATCATCCACATGCAATATCTGGGTATAAAACCAGAAAAGTTGAAACTTCTTTTATCAGTAAAATTAATGTTGACATGGCAAAGAGGGGACTATCAGAGGCACCAAGATGGCTATTCGTTGGCATGCATCCAACAAACATGTCATTCAAAGCTATGAAGGTAACTTGGCTATATCCATTCTATCATCAGCAGATTTGTTCGAAAAAGCAACAAACCAACGATGATAAAAACCGACCAAGGCATTGGCAACCCAGAAAGACCTTTCATCTGGAAGATCGAAGCCATAGAAATACTTTCGTGCACAGGAACACCAAACCTACTGTTCCTTATGGTGGAGGATCAGTAATGATCTGAGGATGCCACTCTCATGATTATAAACTTGATATGGTGACTGTACGTGTGAATCTCAATGGTCATCAGTACATCCGGGACATTCTCAATCCGGTTGTCGTGCCTCATTTTGACAGCCACCCGTTGGCTACTCGCCATGTATTCATAGACATCAATGCAAGGCCACATCGTTCCCATGCTGTAAGAGCATTCCGTCAAAACAACGCTATTACAACACTATCTTGGCCTGCAATGAGCCCTGATTTGAATCCCTTTGAACAAATCTGGGACTTTCTTGGACGCCGTGTGCAAGCAAGGGATCCGCCTATACAGAATTTGACCGAAGCTGCATTGCATGAGGCGTGTTAATACATAATTTGTACCCATTCCCACACGTTCATACTCCAATGAAGATTATAAAAATTGCATTCAATTCTTAAATAAACCACATCGGCATGAAACATAGCTGAAGTTGTAATCCTAGTGTCGTTTGTACGTATACCACTTTACAGTATTAGGCTCATTCGAGATCATTCGTGCATAACATTTTGAGAAAAATGTAAAGAAAAAAAAAAGATCAACGCTAAAAATTAGGAATGAGTATACACAGAGTGTGTACTAAAATATGGGGCTGCAGAGTCGAGTGGACAATTGAAGATGACCACTTTGGGGCAAAAATGTTGCAGTAGTGAGAATACAACATGATTAATCCATTTTGTTCGTAGCATAAGAAATCAGCAAGCTTGCTCGAAGAAGGGTCGGGGCCAAGGCGGAAGGGGGAGACTGGTCCCCTTCTACTCCACAAACTCACCCATCAGAAAATTACCAGGTGAAGTAAGTTGTAGGAATGACATAAATGAACATTCATACTATTTAACTCTGTTCACAGTTCGAAAGCCCTGGCATCATTTCTTCAGACGCTCCCCCCATGAGCTTTCCAAGAAATGATGTCAAGACTGCGTAATGTCCAGAGCGAAAAACTTTGCTTGCTATCTAGAACTTTTTTTCAGCGGGCACTGTTGTACCTCAAAGACACAAGAAAGTAATTTGCGAGGTGCGTAAGACAGATTCACAGGATATCTCTAGATAGCACTATTTATGCCGCATTTCTACAGAATTTCCATGGGTCAGATTCCAACACATGCGCTAGTAAAAGACACGAACTTCCATCAACCAAGTGTTTTATACCAGTGGCGTATCTACGGGATGAGGTGGGGGTAGGGGGCTGGAGGACCTGGCCCTCTACAATTTAGCTGCCCCTCCAAACATTGGCCCAATGTAACTTTTACACAACATAGAGCCTCAAAATGGTCTCCAATATAGGTTCTGCACACGCTACAAATGCTGCAGATTCGCTCTTAGAGCACTAAATTTTGCAAAAGTTTCTCGGGGTCGGGTTGAGTTAGTCCTAACAAGAACTCTAAGGTCGTTGCACCTCCTCCAGCTTCCCCGAAATTAGGAAGTCCTGGGGAGGCCTCCGAAACCTCAACCAAAGGCCTTCAATTATCATCTTCCCCCCACCCCCGCCAAAAAAAATGACTCGGGCACCCTCTGTGATAGAATCCTGTATTATACACCGTGGTATTCTGCTGCATGTGATGTTAGTACACTTGTTGGAAACTTCCACCTACCCACCCAAACTTTGCCTCGTCCGTCTCTGCATGTGCCCAAACTACTGTCTCAGTACTTCTAATCTCTCCACTGAAGTGTATCATACGATCACGTTATATTTACTGTTACCTCCAACATAATACAGCTGCAAGAAATGCAGGATATTGCCAAGAGGGGACGTGGTCGCGATAAGAAGTCCTCGCATGTCCTAAAATTACACCACCGTTCAAATTCGGACGCGTCGTTAGCTGAGGAAATGAAGTGATAGCTTTAATTATTCTGACAGGCAGCTGTAACACCCAGTCAATTGGGTGGTTTACTTCCTTCTTCCATATACTCCTGCCTTATGTCTGTTGATAAAAAACGAAACACATCGACAGATTCTAGGATATTACAAATGAACTGGTCATCACCGGGACTATTCTGCCCGTTTAACCTGCTTAGCTTGCGGTCACTAAATAAACATGACCACATACTAAACCCTTTTCCAAAATCGACAAGTGCAGTTCTTTTGGAGTTTAAGCTGTGTTTCTGTGTCTCGAAATTTCCAAACGCCTACTTGTGGCATATAATGAGAGTACACTCTCTCTTGACCGATGGAATTTCCTCAGATTCCCTAGAACGGAGTTATGCCGTGCCAGACTGCATGCAAACCGAAATAGTCTGTTGTGATAGCATTGAGAGGACCTTCAGATTTCTTTTGGGCCTAATTCCGCCTGATTCAACTCTATTCTGGCGGGAATAAGTCTAATTGCAAGTTGATTCCGAACCTGTTGTAAAAGCTCCGCATATCAATAAGTGTACAGAGTCCTGTTGCGCATTGAGTGGTAAGGAATAAGTAGGTGCCCAGTGAATATTGCGCGCCATCGAGGTGTTTGAATTCGGCAATAAAATTTTAAAGTCCTTACAAATGACTTCTAAACTCTTGAACTCCTTGAAAGTGCTTTAAAAGAAGGTTAATGTACTCTTGATTTCAGTATTTCATATATGACAGTGTGATAAATTAGGAAATCTAATAATAAAGAACTCTCCAAAAAACTGACACTAACGTTTCTGATTAAGTTTGGTTAATCAAAAGTTCGAACTCACATCGCTTTGCAGGAAAACGTCTTGAACCATATCGTGACCCTAAATGTATTGGGAAAATCAACTGTTTCATCATGTTACACAGCGATCGGAGAAATTGCTAAACAAAATTAAATATTTGACATTCCTAGCAATGTTTAAGGGGAGGTATATGGGGTTCACAGTTTTGGTAAATATGTTGAACCACTGAGTCAATTTCTCAGAGCACCAGTCTAATTCTGATTGGAATTCAACTTTGTTATGATGTGTTTGTTTACCCACCTTTTGAAAATTTGCGCGCAGACGACCATTGACGTAAAGTGATGTGCTCTCACTTACAAAGATGCACAGGTATTCGTACCTGCCCAATGTATGGATATTCCAATCAATACGTCTTTAAGACCCCTTGAAAATATCAAGATATTAATATAATCTGTGTAACTATACTCGGCATAATCAAAAACCTTGGATGTGGCGAGTCTTCATCTCTGATTGTAATGACAACAAACTGTCGATCAAATCAATTCTTGATTGAACAACATTTCTGGCTTTGATTCACAGAGAATGATCTTTATGAAATTCTTCAGATTCAATCGTCCGGAATATATCAGTTGGTCGGAAAAGCGAATCGTAGGCACGCTTTTTACAACCAACTTACCCGAGTGAATCTAAACACAGGCAATGACCTATTTGGGGGCTAGACCAGTTCCAGGGGTGTCTTCCTACTAGAACAATTCCCGTTAGACCAACTCCCACTAAACCAGTTCCCAAAAGACCAATTACCGTTAGACAAATTCCTAT
The DNA here is from genome assembly GCA_031216915.1 of Pictodentalium vernedei. Taxonomy (NCBI): domain Eukaryota; kingdom Metazoa; phylum Mollusca; class Scaphopoda; order Dentaliida; family Dentaliidae; genus Pictodentalium; species Pictodentalium vernedei. The sequence goes on along the minus strand of CM062291.1, from coordinate 164,495,185 downwards.
TAGAATACTATTTATTGTTATTGATTAAGGATAATTAGGAAAACATATTTAATGATGAAAAGCACTTTATTTGATAAAAAAAAAACAATATATGCATAACATACAAAAATATAGGTTTTATGCAATTTCAACACAGCTCAATACATATAACATTTATACAGAGCACAGATATTCGGCTTGGTCGAGAAATGATTCTGCATTGACACCCTCCCCCATCTTCTACTTTATTTGACAAAAACAACATATATGCATAAGATACAAAAATATAGGTTTATACCATTTTGATACTTGGCCAGGTCGAGAAATGATTCTGCATTGACCCCCCCCTCCCATCTTCATTATTTAATACAAAAAGACAAAATATATGCATAACATTAAAAATAGGTTTATAACATTTCAGCACAGCTCAATACATGTCACATTTATACAGAGCACAGATACTTGGCTCGGTCGAGAAATGATTCTGCATTGACCTCCCCATTTACTAACTTTGCTTTCATTTTCTTGAGTCTATCATCCACCGCAACATATTTCCGTTTCCTCTTGTTTGGGGCAGCACAATTGTCCAGCTGAATTAACTTAACTTCGTAATCGTTTCCTCTCTCTTGAATACGTCGACCAGGTCGTAGATATGAGGGTGAACTTTGCCGACAGTTCTGTTCAGCTTATTGTGCCAACCTTCCACGTGGTTGTTTGTCCGGTGTGCCTTGTCTTGCGGTGGTTCCATAGCCGGACTGGGAACAGGGAAATATTTCTCATATGGTGAGACAAAGAAATCTTTTTACAGAATCGAAAAATTCTATGCAGTTTACGAGTTATGGCCATTTGAAGTTTCCAAATTTGTCGCAAATTTAGTCATTGGGACATAGTGCTTTCTGTGTAAATTCCAGAACCAGAAACGCCCCTAAAAGTTGTGATTTTAGAACATTTTTTTTCATGTAAAAAGGTATTAATACTCATAAAAATGAAAGTGGTATTCACAGAGTCTTGAAATGTCACACAGGCATGGGTCACACTCTGCCCCAGAAGTTCATGTTGACATTTTGTAACGTGACCCAACCGTCTTTCAGTTAATGTGCATATAATTTGCATAGAAATGTCAAATTTTTCTTTTATTATAAAACACTTTGAAGCTGAAGATGCCAATTTTGATAGCATTAATGTGGCTATTGATAAAATAAACGGGGAAGTGACTGTGGTAGGCCAATCCCCTTCTGATATTATTGAAATACTGGAAAACATTCTTATAGATCTCTCAAGTAAACAATTCCTAACAAAGTCATCTCAACTCGATCCAACGATCCCCCATGGATGCATACAGAGATTAGGCGCTTTATCCGCCAACGCAAACGTTTTCATCGCCTGGTAAAAAATCAAAAAAATCTTTCGTTGTGGGACAAATATCGGAAGAAGAGAAATGAAACCACTTCTGCTATTAGAGCATGTCAGGGCAAAGCCAGCCTAAATATAGGGGCAAGGGGCCTCATATATAAAGATATTGTAAGTTCAAAAGATATTCCGCATCAAGGCGAAAAACCCTACGTGAATTTCATTTCTCTGTGAAGCTGGACATGGAAAAAACCCATGTGGTGTATATCCAGCTTCAGCGCAGAGACCCAGGGGTGAAACGGTATGTTAGATAAGGTCTAATCTCATTTAATTTATACAGTAGTCGCGAGTCTTACGAGACGTAATCGGTTGGTGACAGGATATCGTCACGGCCAATTGAGAAACGAGATTCTAAAAGATAGAAATGTCTATCGTATCGTCACCTGATCATTAGGTAGCAATGAATGGCAGGAACGAATCGGTTTTCTCGACAAGTGAAATCACCGTTAAGTCACGCGCGAGATGACTTGTACTGATTCTGCCTCGATATACGTCATCTCCTACCGTTTTGACAGGTGGACAGATGAGCGTCGGTCCACCTGACAGTTTAGGGTAAAAAGTATATATACCTTGAAGATCAGAGCATTAGACACACACTTGGGGTCACACACACGTTGGTGAAGTCCAGGGCAGGCGGACTCTGTTTCCTGGCATAAGGGTACCTTCGATCACAGGACCCTGAAACGGCTGGAATCGCCAGAGAGGGCATTCCACGACTGATTTAGCTTAAGGTTGATAGGCGGCTAGAGTGGCAAATTCGTTGAGAAGGAAAACCCAGGTGGAACGTTAAAGTTTAGATTGTCGAGTAGCAGGTATCAGCCTGCAATAGTCAGAAGTGTAGGTTAATTGTATTGTGCGTATTAACCCTTTGAAGCATCAGACTGATTGCGTTCTGAGTAGTTTGTTTTGCTGTCGAAGCATCGTAATACCGACTGGAGATCGGTGTGAGTGACAATTTCGCCCTAGCACAAAAAGGGGCATTTGTGAATCGTGAATTCAACCAGGAACGGCGAATATTTCAATAGACTTTCACGGAGGACTTTCAAAAGGCACATAAGGTATGAGTAGACAATATCTGACCCAAATCAGAAGTACGGTGGCTTTATAGATGACGAACATTGCTGGTCGGAACCCTCCGACAGCCAGAGGTACAGTTACGCGCAGACGTTGACATTTGAGCCTAAGCGGGTGAAGCTCTTATGGCGAGCTCACAGTAATAACATTTCATGATTTGTGAAGCTCTTATGGCGAGCTCACGGTAGTAACATTTCCAGTGTGTAGACTATAGTGCCAGTACAGGGCTATAGAATGACTATATGAGTGTTGAGAATTATTTAACCCTGGCAACTAAATTTCTGTGAAAAGAATCGAATTGTTGATTGTTGAAATATTGAAACGGCTTTATTTTTATGTGTAAATAAAAGAATCGTTGTTACTTTAAGTCATTCTTTCCATTACACAGTCTGAAGTGATGAGGAATCACACCTAACGGAAATCGAACCTATTTCAGGCCAATTTGGCAGAGAAGGATTCACGGCGTCGGTCTAACTCAGCTCCCTGCGCCGAGTTCGGGACACTTGGATTCCGACCCTCCACGTTGGTCTCATTTTCCCGCAACTCCATCAGCGGGACTAAATAACCCCACGTCAGCACAGGCCTTACGGGGCCTCAGGTGTCCTTGACATTGATTGGCGAGGCTACCAGGATATTTCTAAAAGGTAAAAAATGGCTATATGGAAATTTTGTTTTATTTTAACGGCGGTTCTGTTTATGTTTTGACGCGTTCGGTCAGCTGATGCCGTTCAAGGGTTTAATATCGCAATACAGTAGTCCCCAAAAGGGTACTTAATAGCCACTATAACTGTGGTAGGTTTCAGAATATTTGGGGCGTTTAATTACGTTAAATTACAGAGGTAAATTAGGATCAATTGCCATATTTTTTTTCTCTTTCTTTCTTTTCCTTCTTCATTCTTTCTGACGAGTGTTGAAGATAGAAAGAAAAAATCAAAATGGATGTTGTTACACCCCCTCGCCCAGCTGGTATCATTAGGCAAGGAAATGGGCCTTGAGGGGGCCGAACTTCAGAAGTTCGTTAAAGATGAGCAGAAACGTAAGGCCAAGGAGATTGCCTTACGTAATGACGCAAGGGAGAGAGAGGCCAAACAGTAAGGGAGGCAAAAGAGCGAGAGATTCAATTAGAACGAGAGCGTGAGAAAGACGCAAGGGAGGCGAAAGAGAGAGAGATTCAATTAGCAAATGAGGCGAGGGAGAGAGAAGCCCAATTAGAACGAGAGCGTGAGAAAGACGCAAGAGAGGCGAAAGAGAGAGAGAGAGCGAGAGCGATTCAATTAGCAAATGAGGCGAGGGAGAGAGAAGCCCAATTAGAACGAGAGCTTGTGAAAGACGCAAGAGAGGCGAAAGAGAGAGAGATTCAATTAGCAAATGAGGCGAGAGAGAGGGAAGCCCAATTAGCAAGGGAGGCAAGGGAGGCAAGGGAGGCAGAACGAGAGCTCGAACAACAGAGGCACGAGAGAGAATTAGAGCTCCCCAGAGCAAGAGCCGATGTGGAGAATGAAAGTCCGCGCTCAGGGGACGGGAGTGCAGGGGTAGCAATTCATGCTCCACGCCCCACCTCGCTCATTTTTATGAAAACACAGATGACGTGGACTCGTACTTGGAGAGGTTCGAGCGTTTTGCCTCCAGTCAAATGTGGCCAGAAGACACATGGGCTATGTGCTTGAGCCCTTTGTTGTCAGGTAAAGCCCTCGAGGCTTATACCAGTATGCCTCCTGCACTTCTTAACGACTACAGTGAGCTGAAGAATGCCATCCTTCGGAGATACCAGCTCACTGAAGAAGGATTCCGGACCAAGTTCCGAGAAATTAAGCAGGAGAAGGGAGAAACAGTAACCTCAGTATTTTGCCCGAGCTAGGCCGTACTTTGACCGCTGGACTGATCTCGCAGAAGTGAATGAGTCATATGGAGCCCTGCGAGATCTATTTCTCCGGGAGCAGTTTTTAACTACATGCTCCAAGGAGTTGGGCTGGTTGACGACAAGCAATGCTCCAAGGAGTTGGGCAGTTTTTAACTACATGCTCCAAGGAGTTGGGCCTGGGGGGTCCGCCCACTTATGATGAGATGGCAACTGTGGCAGAACGCTACATCGAGGCCCAAAGTGGGAGTGTAAATCCAAATCGGCTAGGGGTGGGGTAAACGGGTTGGCAATGGCACCCGTAAGGCAACACCATCCCAATCCGCCTGCGTCGCAGGCCAGCCGGAATGGGAACGCCCCCAAAGACACAACTTGTTTTATCTGCAACAAGCGGGGACATATTGCCAGGGGCTGCTGGCAGAAGCAGGTTAGGACCACTGGGAACATTAGACCACCTCAGCAGGGGGGACGGAAACGCAGCACCAAGGGGTTGGAAGCAAGGTGACCGCGTAGACCCAGGGCCCAGTAGACAGACGGCAGCGTTCTGTCAAACTATCGGTCCAGAACAAAGTCCCCTCCGGGAATGTATACAAGAGGGAGAATTAAGACTGGAAAGCGGGGAGGTTGTCCCGATAATAAGTGGCATGTGTGAGAGGCTCACAACTTCGCAGGAGAAGGTTAACATGCCAGTGTACCCAGGGTATGTGGGACGAAGGGAGATCCGTCTGCTCCGGGATTCTGGGTGCTCCTCTGCAGCGGTTAGAAGGCAACTGGTTGACGACAAGCAATTGTTGGGGCGCGACCATTTGTGTATTTTGATAGATGGGACCGTTAGAAGGTTCCCCATCGCGAGGATAACGGTGGATACCCCATTTTATTGTGGCGAAGTGGAAGCCATGTGCATTGAATCACCTGTGTATGACCTGGTCATAGGTAATATCCCAGGGGTGAGGGCAAGCCCTGATGAGTTATGGTCCAGGAGTAGGGGGCCAAGTGAGGGCCCAACGAGGGCAAAGGAAGTTCAAGTCGGTGGGCAAGGACCCCCGGCGGTTGCATTCGGTAACGTACCGAGTAAGGAAGGGAAGGTTCCCAGGGGGAACCAATCCGATGGTCCAGGGGATGGCCCCTACACGACGAAATATCGGAAAGTTTCAGGAGGGACGACTCCTGTCCAATTAGGGAGAAGGGGCCGCAGGCGGTCCAGGCGAAACGCCAAACAGCGAGGGAACCCAATGGGGTCATTGGGAAAAGACCCTCAAGCAAATTTATCTGGGGGAGTTGAGCGCCCCAAGAAGTCGGTGTCACTCGTGTGGAGAGGGGAGGCCAGACCCACGCAAATGGCTGGACACACTCCCCCAGAATTGAGAGGGCACGGGTCAACACAAGTTGAGGGTGTTAAAGTGGATGGGACCGCTAAGATGGGCGCCCAAGGGGCCGAGGAAAGGGTCCACAAATCAAAGGAGAAGCATCCTAGGTGGCGGAGACCACGCGGTGAGTGCCGGGGGCGCACATCGCCCAAGGTGCGCAAGAACTCGTCGCAATGGACCGGGGGGTCGACGGCACAAGGGCCAAGGACGGCCAGTGTCGTTCGAACGAAGGTAATCGCCGGGACGAGTGAGTCTGGGGGATATGGCGCCAAGGGAAGCTCTTGGGAATGCGACAATGACAGGGTATGGGGACCCTGGTGGAATACCCGTAGAAATAACGGGGCGAGAAGTAGGGGTGTGTCAAGGGTTACCCAAGGGGATACTGGGAACCGGGCCCCTACCAATGGTCGGTGGTTATAAAGAAGCAATAGTTGGGTGACAGTGGGCCTGGTGTCTGGGACGGGGGCTCCAGTCGCAAATATTTTTGTGGGTGAGGTGATGAGTTTCGTAAACCCGGAGTTAAGGCCCGGAAGAAATTTTCTTATTAGGCTTTCCCAAACCCAGTTTGGGAAAGACTATTGTTATTCTTCTTTTTCAAAATTTTTCTTCTCTATTTTTTTTTTTTTTTTCCTCCCTGAATTTTGTCTGTTGAACTGCTCGAAAACAAGTTGTACGATTTTGACCAAATTTGGCACACTTATGTAATGTCATAAAATCTAGTGAAATGCGGTATCGTCATATCTGTGAAAACGCGTATTTTCAAAATATTCTTCCAAAACCTTCAAAATTTCACCATTTTTCGAATGTCTCAAAATTGTTTACAGTTATTTCGCTCAAATTTTCCACACATTTACAGCATAATATGATACACCACAATCACCACTCAAATCTTTCAACATTAACCCCCACTGGCCAAAAATGACATGAATATAGATTTTTTCTTCAAAATTGACCAACTTCAAGGGCAAATTTCTCTAATAACAAGGTTGTTGTAACAATTATTTTGGTTTGGATAGATGCAACAATGATTGCGGAATAAAGTTACTGTTTACTTTTTAATCTCAGATTTAACCCTCAAGCACAATGAGGGCGAGGATAAGAGTACCATTTGAAAATGCCAAAATTATCCAACTTTGGTTGCTTTTTCTATCATTTTGGAAAGGGTTAAATTTCAAACACTTTTCATATACGTATTCACAATTGACTACCGAACATATTTGCTGTTGTAAGTTTGGTTGTAAAGTTTAACCCCATCCCATTCTGGTTGCATAAATGTAGGTATCGTCCAAAAAAACTCCAATTTTTTAAGAATTTGATAAGTTTAGGTGGCGATTTACTCCATTTTTAATTGCTTGAGCTCTGAATGTTTTCTGTAGCTGCTTGCATCAGTCAAAGTATGACAAATTTTGTTCTATATGTTATTATTAAAAGTTTAACCCTTGGCAGATTTGAGACTTCCCATAAGGGTACTGTCGGAATAATTGTTATTTTTGCCAACTTCAAGGGCAAATGTCTCTAATTACAAAGTAGTTGTAACAATTATTTTGATATGGCTAGATGCAACAATGATTGTGGAAGAAAGTTACTGTTTACTTCTTAATCTCAGATTTAACCCTCAAGCACAATGATGGCGAGAATAAGAGTACCGTTTGAAAATGCCAAAATTAACCATCTTTGGTTGCTTTTTTCTATCAATTTGGAAAGGGTTAATTTCAAAAACTTTTCATGTACGTATTCACAATTGACTGCCGAGCATATTTGCTGTTGTAAGTTTGGTTGTAAAGTTTAACCCTATCCCATTCTGGTTGCATAAAAAAGTAGGTACCTTCCAAAAAAACTCCAATTTTTCAGAATTTGGTAACTTTAGGTGGCCATTTTCTTCATTTATAATAGCTTGAGCTCTGAATTTTTTTCTATAGCTGCTTGCAGCAGTCAAAGTATGACAAAGTTTGTTCTGTATATTATTATTAAAAGTTTAACCCTTGACAGATTTGAGACATCCCATAAGGGTACTGTCGGAATAATTGTTATTTTCGCCAACGTTTACATGCACTTTCTCAGCACTGGAGCCATATTGTCTCAAAACCTTTTCCATGAGAGGATTGGGCCTTCATCCAAGAACAATTTTGCTGTTATATATTTTATTCAAAGATTTAACCTTCACCCAGTTTTCTGGCCTTGAATTTGAGTGCCCTAAAATTCTTCATAAAATTGGCTAATTTGGAGCTCACTTTTCTTCCATTTTCGAAAGGAATATCGAAAAATGATTTACATGTTCGTATTTATAATTGCCTACCGAGAATATTTGCTGTTGTAAGTCTAGTTGTAAAGTTTAACCCTATGCTCGTTCTTTGCATAAAGATAGGTGCAGTCCAAAAAAACTATTGTTTTTCAGAATTTGGTAAGTTTAAGTGACGATTTACTCCATTTCTAATTGATTGAGCGCTGATGTATTCTACGGCTGTATGCAGCAGTCATAGTATGACAACTTTTGTTTTATATGTCATTATTAAATGTTTAACCGTTGGCAGATTCGAGACTGCCCATATGGGTACGGTCGGAATAATTGATATTTTCATAAAATCACTGAATATTGATAAGCGTGCAGTGGTAGTTTGGAATAGAATATCCGAAAATGCTTTCGAAATTCGGATTCACAGTTCAATTCCAAGAATATTTTCTGTTATAAGGTTGCTGTAAAGTTTAACTCCATCCCTGTCTCAAATGCATAAAAATTGGTGCCGTCGAAAAAAACCTCTCATTTTTTTCAGAATTCCGTTGGTTCAAGTGACAATTTACTCCATTCCTAATTCATTGAGCGCTGAATGTTTTCTATTCCTGCATGCAGCAAGCATAGCATGACAACTTCTGTTTTATACGTTATTATCAATAGTTTAACTCTTGGCATATTTAGGAGTTCCCATGTGGATATAGTCGGAATAATTGTTATTTTCGTAAAATCAATGCCTAACTCAGCCGGTGACAGGTAAATAATGAATGGAAAAGTCGTTGAATTGAGAATAAAGTAGGGAGAATCATGCCCTCGGTTTCCACCTGATCCACGGCATTTCCACGCACGGCACTTGACAAAGATACTAAACTATCGGGCAGGGACAGCAGAAAACATTCTGAGAATTTCAAGATGCTGCCTTGCATGGTCGGGACATAATTGGAGTATATCCGACATTGTAACTGTTCAATTTGAATGTTAAATTAGCCAGATGATGGATTTTTCTCCACCGGATAATCCCACCTGCGGCAACCGCGTTGTGTCCTTGGGCAAGACACTTCATCTCCACTGCCCGCGTGGGGCACGGTGGCGTTGTGTACTAAGGCGTACTGCACGTCGATCGTGCACTTGTCTTCAACCAATGCTAACCCTGCTTGTGTGGAGTTCGTATGTTGGGGAGCTAACAGTTGCTCGCCGTTGCTCGGTGGTTCTCTCCGGGTACTCCGGCTTCCTCCACCCGTAAAACTGTTGCGGTCATGATTAGCCAGTGTGCATAAATATGTGACCTTAACCACCAATAAATAAATAAGTAAATTCTCCACCGAATCGAGTTGTTAGTTTCTGCCGGGACGGTCTAAAATAAGCAGTTTAACTCAAAACCTTCTGTCCCATATGAATGTGCGAATATTTAAAGCTGGACAGTTCATCAAATAGACAGAAATAATGCCAAACTCGACTGGTGATAGGTAAATAGTGAATGGAAACGGCATTTCATTGGGAACAGAGTAGGGACGAATCGTCCCCGCAGTTTCCACGCAATCCACGTTGTTCCCACGCGGTCACGCCACTTGACAAAGCTACTGTTCTGTCGAGCAGGGATAGTAGAACAACTTCTGAAGATTTCGTGCATCTGCCTTCACTGGTCTAGACGCTGTGTACTAAGGCATACTGCACATCGATGGTGCGCATGTCTTCAACCAATCTAACCCTGCCTGTGCTACAGTGCGGAGGCACTATGTTGGGGAGCTGGCAGCTGCTCGTCATTGCTCGGTGATTCTCTCTGGGTACTCTGGCTTCCCCACCCATACAACTGTCACCGACATAATATGAACTTGGCTGTTAATGTGTCATTAAACCCTAAGAAATAAATAAATAAATAAATAAATAAATAAATAAATAAATAAATAAATAAATAAATAAATAAATCCAGTACCAGTTTTGCTCGTACAAATAATAGTACCGTCAGACAAAATTCATTTTCTGATTAATTTCGTACTTTTCTGTACTCACCTTCCCCGAGTAAGATTGGTATATCTTTTCAATCTTAGATTTAACCCCCAAGCACAATGAGAGCGAGAATAAGAGTACCATTTGGAAATACCTAAATTATCCAACTTTGGTTACTCGCTACTATCATTTTGGAATGGGTTAATTTGAGACACTTTGCTTTGCTATATGCAGAGATGTTTAATCAATAAATCCGCCTTTAGTTATGTTCTTGGACTTAATGGAACATGTGCTTTGGACACTTAAAAATAGCACTGTCTGCAAAAAATGACTGAGTGAATACTCACTTGTCCAAAAACAAAAAGGAAAGAGCTCTTTGAGCTTTCCATAACTGCTTTCAAAAATCAATGGGGAACAAATTTTGTGTTATATGTTTTGGTGTTCCGTGTTATCCAACCCCAGTTTGGCCGTACAAATATTTTTAGTATTATTATTGCTCTGACTGCTGACTAGAGTTGGTTGTGAGTGCGAATGTGAGATACACTGCCCCGTCCGTCGCGTGTGCGTGGACGGGGAGCCTGTGTGTCGAGTTTTGTGAGTGGGGGATACACTAACCCCGTCTGTCGCAAAGGCGCGGTCGGGAAATCTGTGTGTTGAATGTGTGAGTGTGTGTGGCACAATTTTAATCCCCCGGTTGAGCTTTGCGAGGGTGAGGCTCAACATAATGCAGGGGTCATTTGCCCCTTCACAAGACATAGGGGAACGGGAGGTGAAGTTACACTCCGTTGGAATTAACCCATCTGACGCAAAGGCGCGGACGGTGTTACTCGTCGGAGTGAGTGCCAAGTGAACTGTTTGCAAAATGGGCGAATGTGTATAAAAATGTGTATGTTTAGGTGTAAATATATAGCATTAGAGAGAGAGAGAGAGAGAGAGAGAGAGAGAGAGAGAGAGAGAGAGAGAGAGAGAGAGAGAGAGAGAGAGAGAGAGAGAGAGAGAGAGAGAGAGAGAGAGAGAGAGAGAGAGAGGGAGAGAGAGAGAGAGAGAGAGAGAGAGAGAGAGAGAGAGAGAGAGAGAGAGAGAGTGCTGCAAATATAAGGATAAGGCTACTCTCCATATGTAAACCCGTAAGACGGGAGCATGTGGTGGCGCGTGTGTCGTGGGAATCGACATGGCCGACGCATGAGCCCGGTCATGACCACCACGACCACTAGGGTACAGTTTCGTAGTCTTGAACATATGGATAGATTGTAAAAAGGTGTGAGAGGCGAGCGTGCGTGGCTTTGCCCCTTGTGTTTTAAGAGATACACAGGGTGTTTCTCTCGGGAAGGGAGTTGTCAGGGCAAAGCCAGCCTAAATATAGGGGCAAGGGGCCTCATATATAAAGATATTGTAAGTTCAAAAGATATTCCGCATCAAGGCAAAAAACCCTACGTGAATTTCACTTCTCTGTGAAGCTGGACATGGAAAAAACACATGTGGTGTATATCCAGCTTCAGCGCAGGGACCCAGGGGAGAAACGGTATGTTAGATAAGGTCTAATCTCATTTAATTTATGCAGTAGTCGCGAGTCTTACGAGACGTAATCGGTTGGTGGCAGGATATCGTCACGGCCAATTGAGAAACGAGATTCTAAAAGATAGAAATGTCTATCGTATCGTCACCTGATCATTAGGTAGCAACGAATGGCAGGAACGAATCGGTTTTCTCGACAAGTGAAATCACCGTTAAGTCACGCGCGAGATGACTTGTATTGATTCTGCCTCGATATACGTCATCTCCTACCGTTTTGACAGGTGGACAGATAAGCGTCGGTCCACCTGACAGTTTAGGGTAAAAAGTATATATACCTTGAAGAGCAGAGCATTAGACACACACTTGGGGTCACACACACGTTGGTGAAGTCCAGGGCAGGCGGACTCTGTTTCCTGGCATAAGGGTACCTTCGATCACAGGACCCTGAAACGGCTGGAATCGCCAGAGAGGGCATTCCACGACTGATTTAGCTTAAGGTTGATAGGCGGCTAGAGTGGCAAATTCGTTGAGAAGGAAAACCCAGGTGGAACGTTAAAGTTTAGATTGTCGAGTAGCAGGTATCAGCCTGCAATAGTCAGAAGTGTAGGTTAATTGTATTGTGCGTATTAACCCTTTGAAGCGTCAGACTGATTGCGTTCTGAGTAGTTTGTTTTGCTGTCGAAGCATCGTAATACCGACTGGAGATCGGTGTGAGTGACAATTTCGCCCTAGCACAAAAAGGGGCATTTGTGAATCGTGAATTCAACCAGGAACGGCGAATATTTCAATAGACTTTCACGGAGGACTTTCAAAAGGCACATAAGGTATGAATAGACAATATCTGACCCAAATCAGAAGTACGGTGGCTTTATAGATGACGAACATTGCTGGTCGGAACCCTCCGACAGCCAGAGGTACAGTTACGCGCAGACGTTGACATTTGAGTCTAAGCGGGTGGAGCTCTTATGGCGAGCTCACAGTAATAACATTTCATGATTTGTGAAGCTCTTATGGCGAGCTCACGGTAGTAACATTTCCAGTGTGTAGACTATAGTGCCAGTACAGGGCTATAGCATGACTATATGATTGTTGAGAATTATTTAACCCTGGCAACTAAATTTCTGTGAAAAGAATCGAATTGTTGATTGTTGAAATATTGAAACGGCTTTATTTTTATGTGTAAATAAAAGAATCGTTGTTACTTTAAGTCATTCTTTCCATTACACAGCCTGAAGTGATTAGGAATCACACCTAACGGAAATCGAACCTATTTCAGGCCAATTTGGCAGAGAAGGAATCACGGCGTCGGTCTAACTTAGCTCCCTGCGCCGAGTTCGGGACACTTGGATTCCGACCCTCCACGTTGGTCTCATTTTCCCGCAACTTCATCAGCGGGACTAAATAACCCCACGTCAGCCCAGGCCTCACGGGGCCTCAGGTGTCCTGACAGAGCAGCAAAAAATAAATTAACTGAGAAAATTGAAAATACCCCAAAATATCACACAACACCATCGCATGCATGGTGGAAAACTTTGAAGCTACTCTTCGGAAACAGAACATACGATATACTAAATCTTTTCCATGCCGGTCGTCTTCTCACTTCCGATAACGAAAGTGAAGCGTTCAACGAATATTTCTCCTCGATCTCAAGCGTGAATAATAATAACACTTTGGCCGGCCGCTGATTTGTCGCGGTTCTCGTATGAGAAGGCCTTGGTTACCCCTGTTCTACCAGCTGCCTCCCTATTCCAACGCTTCTTCTCTCCTCCCAACACTCAGAGACGAACTGCGTGGTGACATCCCTTGTCCCATTCTTCCCAATCTCTCCGATTAGCATATTAATCCGCTCCTTTGAGTCGTCCCCTAACCACATGTCCTTCATTCTCCCACCCCACTTCCCCATTATACTCCCAGTGAATCTTGTTCATTTAGACTGGTATTTTGGGCATTCTAGAAGAAAGTGATCCAGGGTCTCCACCACGCCCAAATTACACATCTGGCAATCCTTTTCACTGTTTTCCCAATTTTTCCCCTCAGCTCCAGGGACCGCGACCTCAGCTTGAACAACAGTGACCCCCCAAAGGTGCCATCGAGGTACTCTTCGAAACCAGGCTTCTCTTTATCACGCAGGCCCCCAAAGATCTCCTTTGATTTGACCTCCTCTCGCCAGTTACGGTTACAATCTTCATGACCCTTTCTCTGACGATCTTTTTATCCTGGTTTGCCCCAACGTCTAGGTCCGAGATCTCCAATGAGTAGTTCTAGCTTCCTCACTTGGACCATCCACCCGTCTTAATATTTGAGTTGAAAGTTCTCAGGAACATTACTTTACACCATCGACTATCGGGGAGATTTACCAAATAATTAAGATAACCGAGTTTCAATAGGTCTATCCTGTCCTTGATCCTCATCCACACAAGCTCACCCTTGATTGTTTCTAGCGCTGCGGCATTACTTGACTCTGTTATCCATCGGCCTGCATCGTTCTGCAGGATTTCCAAGCTCTTAACATCCGTCTGGTGTTGGGGTACAATTTCCGTACCGTATGTTATACTTGGCAGACCCACCATTTCCAAAATGGTTTTCCCCACGAAAACCTTTTTGAAACTGTTTCTCCCTATAAGTTTCATTTGGTTAAGGATTCGCTTCCCCTTCAGAATCAGTTTATTTGTGTGGTTTCGGTAGATGCCTCTTCCTGTGATGTTTACATTTACCCCCAGATACTCGTAGTCACTAGTCTCTCCTACACTAAGAAGTTTGCTGCTACCTTCCGGAATGCAGAACTCCCCCACTCTCCACCTTCGAGTGGGGTCCACTTTGCGGCCCACAGGTATAACTTTGCTCTTGCTTTCATTAAGTTTCGAGTTCGAGTCTCCATTTGCTCCCATATTTCCCAATAATCCCCAGCATCTTTGCTAGCCCCTCTTCGCTTTCTGACACTATCACCATATCGCCTGCAAAAATAGCCCTGGGATCTTCAAGTCCCAAACTGCAACCCCCTCGTCGCTATGCAGGAGTTCATCTCCTAAACCTTTGATGTACAATGCAAAAAGAATTGGCGAAAGGATGCACCCCTGTTTTAGGCCTATCTCCATAGGCACACGTTTTGTTGTAATGTTTCCCAGGCTAAGTTCACTCTGTACGTCTTTATATAATGCTTTCATAATCCCAACAAACTCGCCTCCCAAGCCCAGAACCTCAAGCTTGCGCCACATACCCTCCCTCCTTCCCATACTCTATCGATTGCCTTTTGAACATCCAAAAAGGCCATAAACATCATTTTCTTTTTTGCTTTCGCGGATTCTGTCATTTGGGATAGCGTGAAAAGATGGTCAGTTACTCTCCTTCCCTTCCTGAAGCCATTCTGGATTTCTCCCAAAAAACCATTCTCTTCAATCACCTCCTCTAATCTCCCATACAGGACTTTACAAAAGACTTTTCCAATGTTGCTGCTGACAGAGATCCCTCGATAGTTATCCAAGGCGTCTTTTCCCCCTTTTTGTGAATAAATGTCACTTTACTTTCCCTCCACTCCTTTGGGACCTCTTGTTTTTCTATGGCTAAATTGAATAGGGCAGTTAGGCTTTCCAAGAGTTCCTCTCCCCCTTTTTTGACTAGTTCTAACGCGATTTGATCTTGTTCTTCTTAACTCTGCCATCTACTTTAATACTCTGTGGGTTAATTCCTTTGTTACGTTTGTTGACCCATTTCTAAAATACGTTCGAACTCGACCCCCCTGTCGTTCTTATCGTCCTAATAAGACTTCCATTTCGCACTCTCCGATTGTCGTCTTTCATCTTATTTACTTTATTTCGTACTTGTTGGTATTCTTCCTTTGCTACCATGGCCTCATTGCTTTCCACCCCCTTAAGTTTTCTACTTCTCCTGTATGCAGCACATTTAGCTTTTCTACCCTTTATGGTCATTTTCAGTTCTTCGTTCACTCTGTACCCAAGTTCCCGTGTTGGCGCCCGAATCTTTCCTGCACTTTCCTTCCCTGCCTCCACTAGGCTCGCAACTATGGCGTCGGCCATCTTCTGGACACTGCCCCCCCCCCCCTCCCTTGTGTACGGTTGCAAGCTTTGGTTTCAGTTTTTCTTCGAACTTCGCCCAGTCAGCATCCTTTTTGAGTTCCCAAATCTCCTTGCTTTTTACTGGATTTTTGGCCCTGATCGTCACTGTAATCAAGCTGTGATCACTATCCACTTCCATTTTACCCTCGTCATCCACTTCTACCCCTATCACCTCCCTCCATATATTAATATCTGTGAGAATGCAGTCGATTATTGATTTTCTGTCGTTCCCCTCCCAGGGCCATTCCCCCTTACATCTCGCGTCCCTGTTTAGAATCTTCAGACCGAGCTCGTTTGTGAAGTTCAACAGCTTCCTTCCATTCCTGTTGACTTTCTTGTCCCCACCCTCTATGCCTTCTTCATTGTCACCTATGTGGCCATTAAAGTCACCCATCAGGATTATACCGAGCCCCTTGTTTTGTAGTTCTGTGATATTGGATCTTTGTGTTGAGTATATCGAGTCATTCCACTCGGGTTTGCTTCCCTCCACCGCACAGTACGAATCCCAAGGGCAATACTTTTGTTTCTCAGATTGATCCTTACCCATCCTATTTCTTTCGATACCTCTCTTTGATGTACATGCCTACCCCTCCCCCTTTTTTCTGGCCTTCCGTTCGCCCTACACCTATCCACACGCATCCCCTCACTTGGTCTACCCGTTCCCCGTGTCTTACCCACGTTTCGCTTAAGCCCATGAAATCAAACTCCTTTGCCTCGATCAATGTAGCAATTTCACTTACTTTCCGGTGGAGACCCTGGATGTTGCTATAACCCACTTTCAGGGTATCAAGATTCGTTGGCTTCCGCCTACTGGTCCCATTATTATCTAGTCCCTGTATTTTTGTATATCCTATTTTGTGTACCTGTGCTATTCCTATTGATTTGGATTTTTGGTCCCTTTTCCTTATCGCCCTTATCCCATTTTTTACAACTATGGTTCGTAACACATTTCCTGTGTTCATTGCCCCCTTCTCTGTTCCCCCTCCTCTCCCTATACCAAAAAAGACTCCACCACCTGCAACATGTTTCTTCCTAAAACCTCTGTACCCCTTGGGCTAAGATGGCGACCATCCTTTCCATATAGGGCCCTTCTGCCCCAAAGTGATCCCCAATTGTCTACAGAGCGTATCCCAAGTTCCTTACAATACTCCCCCAATTCCTCATTAGCCCCAATGATCCGCGAATTACGCTCGCCCCCACCACCTAGTACTGGGAGAAGCCCCGAAACCACTACCTGTGCATTCTTGGCATTCAGTTGAGTTATTAAGTCCTTGTAAGTCTCAATAAGCTGAACTGATTTTCTTTCCCTGATGTTGTTGGTCCCCACGTGTACAACAACCACTGGGTCTGGGCCGGACCCCTTTACTAATCCACCCACTCTGTCCCTTAGGTCCTCCACCCTAGCCCCCGGAAAGCACAAATTGGTCCTGTTGACACTGTCGGGCCGACACACCACCCTATCTAAACCCCGCACTATACTACTCCCTGCAACCACCAGCTGCCTCTTTCCTGTCCTACTACCCCTGTTACCATCTCTGTTCCCACTGGACCGGCTCGTAGTCTTGCATTCCGCCACACTAACCTCCATGCCTACCCCTATCCCCACCTCTACAGATCCCCACCTGCTCCTCAGAATTCACAAAATTACCTAACACACTGAATCTATTTTGGACACTGCACTCCACGTTTCGCCCATCCCCACTACAAGCCTTCTTGTCCTCATTTACTACCTTCCTAACCTTCCTTCTGACTCCTGCCCTGACAGACGTCACATGGTCATCGCTATCTCCTCACTATCCGAATACGCCTTTTGGCCCCCCGACTCACACTACTAGCCTGGGGATTTGACACTCTAGCCTCTACTTCTCCCCTACCCTCAACCCGACGCACCTTCCTATTCCCAAAAGACCCACCATCCACGTCAAAAGTCCGCTTCCTACTACCCACCACCCTCCATCCCCATCGAATGCCACCCTAACGGGGTAACGTCAAACTTTCCTGCCTTCCCCAGTATTCCTGCACCTCTTCCTCCAACTTTACATAGGCCTCTAACAGCTGCATTAACTCTACGCAGATAGCGCACATCCCCCAACTCCCCCAGCCTCACGCCCATCCACATACACCATACCGCAGTGCTTACACACATCCGACCGCTGGCCGTCCGTTGATAACTCACTACCCCCCCCCCCCTCCCTGTGCTGGCCTCAACCATTCCCCCCCACCTGTACACCTATACTAACCGCCTCTACACTGCTAGTCTGAACCTCTCGCGTCAAGAAACACTTACCGTCCATAGCAACCATAGCCAAAATTAGAATGAGAAACTTAAAATTTGAGGAACTTAAAATTTTAAAAACCGGTCGAAATCGTAAACAAAACAAAACACCGAAAATGACACGCGCGAAGAGAGGGAACACGCGACTTATATCCGATAGAGAAACTAAACTAAACACTAATATAACTATCTTTTATTAAAAATCACATCTATACAACACTAAAACAATATATATATATCTACAGTAACACCTGGAAGAAAAATATGGATAATTGAGCTAACTTTGACAACTGAATTGAAAATACTCCCTGTTGGCTCCGAGATGGACACCCCTCGTAATATGATGCCACCACCCAACTCCCAAACCGATCGTTTGACCCTGATCGCCCATCATTTGAACTAATCTCCTTGACTGAAGATGAAATAGGAATGGCGTTCCGATCTCAAAAAGTCTCTAAAGCTTGCGGCCCTGACAATATAAACCTACGAATACTCAAAGAATGTTTTGTTAGCTTAGCGAAGCCACTAACTAAAATATTTAACCTCCTTCTCCCCCAATGCACATTTCCACCTCAATGGAAAGGTCTAACGTATCACCGAGATTCAAAAAGACTCACCTGATGTAGTGACGAACTACCGCCCGATATCTCTCTTAAGCTGCATTGGGAAAGCTTTCGAAAAGTGTATAGCCAATCACATATCTGCCTTTCTTGAGACAAACAACATCTTAACCCGATTTCAATCAGGATTTATACCCAACGACTCAACAGTACCTCAACTTAGTAAGATTTATAACACTATCAGACGAAGGTGAATAAATACGATTTATTTTCTGTTATATTAGTAAAGCCTTTGATAAAGTGTGGCACGATGGGCTACTATATAAATTTGAGAAAAAAAACCTGGCATCATCGGGCAACTTCTTGAATGGTTTAAGTCCTACTTGAAAGACAGAGAGCTGCGAGTCGTGATAAACTCTCATTCTTCAACGTGGATAAAGATGGGTGCTGGTGTTCCACAATGATCCATATTAGATCCCGTTCTCTTCCTGATTTACATTAACGACATCGTAGATAATGTATTTTGTAATATTCGTTTGTTCGCCGACGACACATGTTTATATCTTATTGTAGAGGATCCGGCTCGTTCGGCAGAACTCCTATCCAATGCTATACTGAAAATCGAAAACTGGGCTAAACAATGGATCGTCGATTTCAGCCCGGCAAAAACTAAATCGCTGATAAGTTCCCGAAAACGAGCCCAAACCCCACACAAGACTCTGAACATGTCAGGTACAAACGTGAAAGAAGTCAAAAGTCACAAACATTTGGGTCTGAAGCTAAATGATCACAGGTCCTGGGCAGATCATATTTCGGAAATAACCACGAAAGCAGGGAAACGAGTATCACCCCTTAGAAAATACAAATTCAGCTTGGATTTAAAAACTCTTGAAAAGATATACTTCGCTTTCATACGACCCGTGGTCGAATATGCTCAGACTATCTGTGATAACTGTTCTGAATTAGAGTAGCTAGAACTGGAAAAAAAATCCAAAATTGAAGCTGCCAGAATAGTGACTGGCGCGAGACGAAGTGCTAGCAAAGCTCTACTATACACAGAAACCGGATGGGAAACTCTATAAACTCGGAGGAACAAATATAAACTAATATTGTTTTTCAAAATGTATCATAACCTTACGCCCGATCACTTGCCAACGCTAGTACCCCGTGCTACGTCTTCATCACATGGGTACAACCTGCCTAATAACATGAACCTGTCGGCCCCATTTTGTCGAACAACCTCCCATCAAAATTCCTTCCTTCCATCAACTACTAGGCTGTGGGACACCTTACCTACTGACATACGCGAAAATAACTCCCTGTATCAATTTACTTCATGTATCAACCCTTTACCTAACGTAACGGCCAAAACCTGCCACTGTTATTCACTAAAAATCGCCAATTAATTTTCATTATTTTTTAATTTTTGTCTCAAAAAACATAGGTGATGACCCTCATTGGAACGAGCTTGACGAGCTCGTTTCAAAGAGGGGTCAAAACCTATGTTTTTGAAACAAAAAATGAAAAAATTAGTTATTCAAGAATTTTGTTTGCAAGTGTCTTCTGTTTTTCATGGTAGATAAAGGGTTAACAAAGACAAAATGCTTATTCCGAGTTTTTTCTATCACCAAAATTCACGCAGAGCCCAAATACATCTCTGTAGACTACGTCTGGGTTGCAGCAACCTCAACGATCATTTATTTAATTGGTCAACCACTCTTGACTTTACATTCTCTAATATCACATATAATACAAAGGATTGTGCTTGTTTTGTTATGAAAACCAACCCAACATCTATTGGCCACAAAATAATAAGAAGAATCACATCCTTTAAAAGTGTGTGATTATTATTATCTCTAATTCACACAGACCAACCACTGTTGGCCTCACATTCACTAAAAGCATTTTCAACACAAAGGATTGTTTATTTTGTTATGAAAATCAGCCCAGCATCTATTTGACAATAAAAAGACTCGCATGACAATAAATAAAATTAAATACATTTATAAATATAAAATTATTTTAACCCTTTACTCAACGAATCGCCCGCATCCGCCCGCGTAATATGCAAATTCAGCAGCTGAAAAAATATTATTTTTCGAAAAATTTCAACAAAACCATATCACGTGACCCCTCTTTGGAACGAGCTCGTTCCAAAGAGGGGTCACATGATATGGTTTTGTTGAAATTTTTTGAAAAAATTTAAAAAATGATATTTAAAATAATAAATTTTGAAATCGTCTGCGTTGGGTAAAGGGTTAAAAGTACATCATAATATCAGTTGGTCTAACAGGAATTGGTCTCACGGTAATTTGTCTTTTGGGTATTGATCTCGTGGGAGCTGGTTTAACGGGAATTGGTCTGGTGGTAATGATTCGTTCCAGGTCATAACAGGTTTGAATTTCTTACAGAATTGGACTTGTGGATTGAGATCTTGCCGCTGAGTATCCGTTTGAAAACAATTTTGATTATTTATCCTTTCATTAACAGCAAGTTCGAGATTTGGATTCCAAAATATCATTGAAAATTCGCTATTACTATTAATTCGACTTCAAGTTTCTTGAACGTCCTTTTATTTAGTTGATAAGATTGTTGTTGTACCCTACTCCTGTTTTGATTGCCAATTATTTGTCAGCTCCGTGCTTTTGATTATCTAGTCCGTATCCTTTTTGCCTACCTAAAAAATGGCTTGTGTGAAGTTTTGTACACAAATGTATTGGGACTGATATGAATTTTGGGAAAACCCGAGATTATAGCTTACTAACTTTATTGACAAGGATCATCGATCAAGAGTTCTACGGGTTATTTTAATGTTCTTGTACCCGGCAAGAGGGATTGTGTGAGAAAACCGCCAACAGCCACTTTCGCCCTCCAATTCCAGTACCACGATGACAGAGAGTATTTGATCACTGTGGTATTTTCGAGGATCGGAGCCTAAACCGCTGGCTTGAGAAAATAGTACAGTAATCTAGTTCGACCACGAACTAAGGGTGTCAGGTTGTACGTATATATTGTGTTCACGTTATAGTAGCATTATTATCTTCCAGCCTTTCAAGTTACATAACCTCTATATGGAGAGACGTTTTCATGCAACCGTTTAGCTAAGTAACTAAACATTTTGTATAAACTCTTTTTATTGAATTACTTGAAAACCCATAAATATGAAAAATGTAGTCTCTGGGGATGGACAGTTTTTCAAATTTGCGCATCTGCCTTTCAAGGGACTTGTTGTTCAGCCGGGCATCTGATCGTTAAATCTTCCCCCCACACGCGCTTCAAATTCAATGAGTAACAATCGTTTCTGATCAGTTGGCGTGGCAGCCTCAGAAGAAATGCCCGCGTTCTAATTTATGTTGCTACCTGAATGCGACGCTATTAAAAAGACCCGAGAATACATTTCGGGATCCAACGAGTTAGTTATAGAAAGGCTCGAAAATTTAGTTAAAAGGACCATGTAAAAAGGTTGCCAGAGGTCTTGAAATTCCTTGAATGTATTTCATTGCGATAAAGAACCTTGCCCCAAACCATTGTTTATGATCCCCCACTATGCTATAGTTTGAAAAAAAAACACGCGAGAAATAAGCCAATTGAATGATGAATTTCTGTTTGGCGCAAGGATGCTTTGGATAATCGTTGCTTAAGGGGTTAACGTAATATTATAAGTGCATTTCCATGTAATGATGTAGCACTGAGCTTGAGAATTTTACGGAACGCTTCACTTTTTTCCAAGATTGTATATCTTTAGAAAAGCTTCCATTGTGAAATTTATTTTCTCGGTGGTTACCCAGTACTATAAAAAAGGGGTAAAAGAAGTAAACAGAGTGAAGAAAACAACTCGCACCAGCATGGTGTTTACAGCAATACCTTAAAGGTCAAGCAAGAAGGTGATATTATCGCAAGCACAATGTTGGCACAGTTATCAACATGGACGATTTCTATAGGCCATGATATAAGACAGCGTTTGAACAGGTGTTGCACAAATGTTAAAGTCACCGCAGAAAGGTTACAGACAGGGTTCTTTCAGCAGTTTCCCACCAACAACACGTTATGCAACGACCGGGACGATATAGTGTGGGTTATGGAGATACAAATCAAGTCATGTATTTCATCACAACTGTCCTTACAAATAAGTGGCTAGAGGGTTCTTTGGTTATTGAAAAGTTAGACATGAAGACACTTCTCGAACAGTTAACATAATAGGCATTGGTTGGGAAGTGGAGACTGACGTTGTATGATAACCACAATTCACCCCTAGCCCTCACCGTAACCTAAGAGTTTCTTCATTGTACCACTTCCACATAATGCTCGTTTCAGTGGGATGCGTGTGTGTGTGTGTGTGTGTGTGTGTGGGGGGGGGGGGGGGGGGGGGGGGTCATAAACTATGACGTGAAAGGAAGAAAATAGATGTACTTTTTGAGTCATTTCGGAAAACTACAGTTAGTACACTTCCATCCCTTTGTTATGTTTTCATTTTTACTCGGATAAAAGAGAACATAGCAAATACAGACTCATCTTCCATATTTGAATAAACCGCTTCATTAAAGTTTAAAAAGGTATTTGAATGAATGAATACTTTTATTTTACACTATAAAAAGGATATAAATGCATACGTTGGAACACATTCGGCAAGGAAATGATATAGACAAAAGAGTTGCCTTCACATCATTCCTTACTTAATATGGTTGAGTTTTCCAACAACGGGGTTATTGTATCACGGAGCCTGAAAAACCTATCTCCGATTAAGCTTAAGTGTTCGATGCCATAACATCATCCACATTTTTGTATTTTGTTCTATGACAAAACAACGGGTGCCTCATTGAAACAAACCTGGAATGTTTATTATCGTGGAAGTAGAAAAACGGTTACAAATCATTTACCGGTGAATATTGCAAAGGAAACGTGTGTCTGGCTTGAGAATAACAAATATACTACAAAACAAACTTTAAACGCGTTTGTAGAACAATTTCAATTGTATTGGGGCGTATTTATAGTGCCAACAACAAAAATTGAAAAGATATAATAATAATAACACTTTGGCCGGCAGCTGATTTGTCGCGGTTCTCGGGTGAGAAGGCCTTAGTTATCCTTGTGCTCCCAACTACCTCCCGATTCCCACGCTTCTTCTCTCCTAACACTCGGAGACGAACTTCTTGATACCGTCCTTTGCCCCATTTTTCCCAATCCCTCCGATTAGCCTATTAACCCTCTCCTTTGAGTCTCTCCCCAACCACATGCCCTTCATTCTCCCATCCCACTTCCCCATTATATCCCCAGTGAACCTTATTTTTTTTACTGGTATTTTGGGCATTCTAGAAGAAAGTATTCCAGGATCTCGACCACGCCTAAATTACACATTTGGCACTCCTTTTCACTGTTTTTCCCAATCGCCCCCCCCCCCCCACCAGCTCCAGGGACCGCGACCTCAGCTTGAACAACAGTGACCCCCAAAGGTGCCATTAAGGTACTCGTCAAAACGAGGCTTCTCTTTATCACACAGGCCACCCAAAGACCTCTTAGATATGACCCCTCTCTCCAATTAAGGCTACCATCCTTCATGACTCTTTCTCAGACGATTTCTTTTTACTCTGGGTTGTCCCTACGTCTAGGTCCTAGATCTCCAATGAGTAGTTCTCTATTAGCTCCTTCACTTGGACAACCCACCCTGCCTTGGTATTAGAGTTGAAAATACTCTGAAACCTTACTTTACACCATCGGCTGTCGGGGAGATTTACCAAATAATAAGGATACCCGAGTTTCAATAAGTCTATCCTGTCCTTGATCCTCATCCACCCAAACTCGCCCTTGATTGCTTCTAGTGCTGCGGCATTACTGGACCCCGTTATCCACCGGTCTGCATCGTTCTGCAGGGTTTCCAAGCTCTTTACAGCCGTTTGGTTTAGGGGTACCACTTCCGCACCATATGTTATACTTGGCAGACCCACCATTCCCAAATGGTTTTCCCCACGAAAACCTTATTGAAACTGTTTCTCCTTATAAGTTTCATTTGGTTAAGGATTCGCCTCCCCTTCAGAATCAATTTATCTGTGTGGTTTCCGTAGATGCCCCTTCCTGTGATGTTTATATTTACCCCCAGATACTCGTAGTCACCTGTCTCTCCTACACTAAGGTGTTTTCTGCTACTTTCCGGTATACAGAACTCCCCCACTCTCCACTTTCGAGTGGTATCCACTTTACGGCCCACGGGTATAACTTTTTTTGCTTTCATTTAGTTCGAGTCTCCATTTGTTCCCATATTTCCCAACCTTTCCCAGCATTTTCGTTAGCCCCTCTTCGCGTTCTGGCACTAGCACCATATCGTCTGCAAAAATAGCCCTGGGATCTTCAAGTCCCCAACTGCTACTCCCTCGTCGCTACGCAGGAGTTCATCTCCTAAACCTTTGATGTAGAATGCAAAAATAATTGGCAAAAGGATACAGCCCTGTTTTAGGCCTATCTCCATAGGCACACGTTTTGTTGTTATGCTTTCAGAATTCCAACAAACTCGCCCCCAAACCCAGAGCCTCAAGCTTTCGCCATATATACTCCCGCCATACTCTATCGTATGCTTGTTTAACATCCAAAAAGGCCATAAACATCCTTTTCTTTTTTGCCTTCGCGGATTCTATCATTTGGGATATATAAAAACCTATATCTATTGTTTTTGAGTAGGTACCAGAAATTATCTCATGAGTTACTACGAGAAAAGATACGTTTTCACGGGAGGGTTTAATAGGTATTCCTTTTATCCCATGCATCGGGTTGTTTTATTTCCAACTAAAACCTATTTTAATTACAATTAAAACATCGAATGCCGAAAACGCGCCGTGTGTGATTTCCTTTGAGCATTAAACATATTGCATAATACGGGCCAAATCCAGGGAGATATTCTCTTTTAACTCTCGTGACTATTATAAAAAATCACTGTCAGACATCTCCCGTTATCAAAAATCAGTCACTTCATGGAACAGCGTTTGGTTATCCTTTGAACCAGGTATGCATATAGACAGAACAGCATTCACGTTCAAACTGTCATTTTTTGTATCAAGAGATTGACTTTGGCGGAGGGATAATATTGAACGAGAAACCGAAGGCTCCGAGTTCAATATTATCCCTCCGCCCAAATCGATCGAGTGCGGTAAAAATGACAGTTCGAACGCCATTGCTGTTCTGTATTTATAGCACGCCTTCAGCTTACTAAAAAAAATATTAATCGATTTTGCCGGAGGGATAATATTGAACTCGAAGCCTTCGGCTTCTTGTACAATATTTATTATCCCTTTGCTGAAATCGATCTCGTGCGGTAAAAAATGACAGTTCCGACGGGTATGCTGTTCTGTATTTATTGCACGTCTACAATTTACTAAAAAAATATTAAAAACACAAATTATTACCAAAAATAACCAAAACGTAAAAATAAAAAAAGAAATAGTTAAATAGTCCGCACATGTGATCCGTATTGTTGAAGGACAATACAAAAATATGTCCTTCAACAACATAGACTGTACGATAAACAGGGGGGGGGGGGGGGGGGGGGGGGGTCTCGATTTGCCGGCTTTTATTGTTTTTTAAGTAGGAGTCAGTGATGCGGGTTGATTATTAAAACAACATTTGTTAGGGAAGTTTAAAACGGATTCCTGTTATAGTCTTGTTCTAATAAGTACAATAAATTATACGAAGAAACTTCATTGATAAAGGTTTCGTTAAAATATACAGATAAAACGCCATAAAAAATCAACACTTAGATTATCATCGGAATTTACTTTTAATTTGGGGTGGGCGGGGGGGGGGGGGGGTGGAGGGGAGAATTTTATTTTTTGTTATTAATTTTCAGGGAAGTTGTGCATATAAGCATGCATTAATTGGCAGGGTGCAACATTATTCTTGGTCGTCAAATTTTATTCATTTGTTTTTGCCCTGTTTCAGTATATGGGGAGTAGTCAAATCCATACAGACGAAATACATAGATAATATGAAGCACATGGATAGAAAGTGAAGCCTTTAAGTTTTGTGTTATCCGCACTCCAGAATATAGCGCAAACCAACTTCACGTGCAAATGAAAAAAATACATTAATAAATAGTAACTATTGACAGTATTACATTGTTAACTTATTTAAAACAAACTATAGTTGCACTTTCCATTAGCTGCAGGTAAACCGAGAAAATAATTAATTAACTTGCGGGCAAATCGAGAATTTTTAAAAGTCGGACAGCCGGCAAATCGAGACACAACCCGATAAAGAGGAAATAGTGGAGGTGGATGTCGAATAATAATTTAATCCCACAGCCCATGAGGTCTGTGTGATTTATTTATTATTGAACATCCCCACGAACACAAAATAATTTCGATCGTTTAGTTATAAAAATACTCTGTTGAATAATCCTATTCATGAAACCACTGCTGAAAGAGTTAATGAAGTGTGCACTGAAGTTAAGGCTCGCTACTTAAGAGTTTGTGGCCTTACAAAGTGTTCTGAGATTTTCTGATAACTGGAGTTTGGTGTATGTACATTCATTATTGTGACTTTTTGTTGTTTTCAAAAATTTGGACGAAAATCTAAGTGCAATCAAAACATATGGCGGCCTCCTGACTTTTTTGTCCACGGTAAGGGTCGACATTTCAGAACAATTGAGGACACCCACTCACCACAACCACCACCTCAATTTTCGCTAGGAGAGGTAATTTAAACAATCATATTTTTCCAAGTGTAACTATACACTGACAAACTGACTCCCTCATTCCCCACATTCATTTTTCTGTCAACCCGAATATCTGTCAATGTTCCAATAAGTCTAAAATCCCCGCCCTCTGATTGGACGAGAGCTCATTTAGTTTTTCGGTATTTGCGGCTCCAGCGGCATATGCTGCTGCCTGACGTCACAACGCGAAATATTTGAAAAGAGGATAACAATGGGGCGGGAGGGGGGGGGGGGGACGCAAAGTGCATACTACCTATAAAATCGTATTTTCTAGGTCTGTGATCATTCTATGAATGTATACTCGCAACCCCCTTATAAGTTCATGATTTGAACTAAAATGGAGTGACCTCGACCTTTATCTAAGTTATGACTTTTTGTTGTCCAGTGACATCGTGGGGTACACGAGAGGTTTATTTACTAAATTTGTTATATTTAAAGTTGCCCTATTCATTCAAGTTGCCTTGTTCATTTCACGATGTAGGATTTGGGCTATACGCAGTATCTGTATTGGAACATGTACGTTATTGTGATGAATTGACGGTAACATGGTCTGAGGTTTGCGGCTCGGAGCGTGTATTCAAGTGCTATATATTCAAATGTTATCCCTTGCAAACCTCATGACCATAACTTATACTGTCGTATCACATCGAATCTATAATTACTACCATTGTTTTTAGGGGACACACGGTTAACCGAAGTCGACAAACATAAACACTTAGGACCACATAGACCATATCTGTTTTAAAGCCTGGTCTCGTCTCGACCTGTTGAGGAAGCAGAAATTTAACCTTGATCGAGGCGTGTTAGAAAAAATATATTTTGCCTTCACTTGCCCCCTTATCGGATAAGCTGATGTTGTATAGGATAATTGCTCGGCAACTAAAGCCAACGATCTGGAAAAAGTGCAGATCGCAGCAGCAAGGATCATAACCGGTCACTGATTAATTCCGAAACGCACTGGGATTCTCTACAAGAAAGGCGACGTAAACATAAGCTAATGCAGTTTTTCAAAATGTATCATCAAATATCCCCCACATATATTGCAAATAGGGTTCCTCCGTCCATTTAATCGTCAAACCCATCTCTCAACCTCCTGTCATCTCACAACCATAGAGTTCCATTTTCTCGGACACACTTGTACCAGTCTTCTTTCATTCCCCAGCGTTACCGAACAATGGAACAAATAGCCCTTATCTATCCGCGAAAACTCGTCTTTGATCAGCTTCCAGACCTTTTTGAATGATGTCAACCTCCGACCACCCTTGTATTTCAGTGGTTTGAAATCGCGCATAGCACAGATATACCACTGTAGGCTTAGACTGCGTTGTAGTAGTTTAAATTCTCACTTGTACGATAATCATTTATCACCTGCACCTTCCTGTCAATGTGGCGACTGCGAGACACCAGAACACTATCCCCCACACTGTCCACTGTTCTCAGATACACGCATTAATACACTCGATCTACTTCCATCTGCAAGGGGTATATCCACATTACGTTATGTATCAGAATTCTTGAGTACTGAGGAGAACCGTCATATTTTTGAAGTGGCACACAAGTTCATTCTATCAAGTAAACGCTTCCGGTGAACTCCAACGCAACTGAATTCAACACGGGGAACATAACCAACTGTGTTTAATTGGTCGTATTTATTCCTGCTTCCAATTTAATTTCTTCTTTTTCTTCTTAGGCTCAGCTCCAATGAGGCTGTATATGCCGAACTCTACATTGAAAGCACATCTGTTTTTCTCATTATTATGCTTTTTGAATGGAATATTATGTTTCGTGTATTCAAGGTGGCCTTCTCCTACTCCTCCTTCTCCTCCTTTTTCTCTATTTCTGTATTTACAGTCACTCGCCGTGGACTGGTCGTAATCCACACGTGGGCAGTGATGTCCACGCCTGCTTTTACCAAGTAATTAAAATCATTATCAGCAAAATTTTAATTAATGAATCACCGGTTGTACCCGGTGTAACAGGAATGGAAGTCCGTAGGAAAATTAGTCCCTCTGGACTATTATTCCGCGGAATTATAGTCCTAGGTCTAACATTTCTAGGAATAGTAGTCCGCCGGACTACTATTCCTAGAAATGTTAGACCTAGGACTATAATTCCGCGGAATAATAGTCCAGAGGGACTAACGTCCCTACGGACTTCCATTCCTTTCACACCGGTGCTTCATTAATTAAATTTTTGATGATTATTCCTGTAATTAGTGTTTTGAATCTAATATTATTGCGGCCGTGGAAATATTGCCCACCCGTGGAAAGTGGCCAATCCACGGCGGCTGTACTGTATGCAGTTCTTCTTCACATCTCAAGTTTAAACAATCTCATATGTCGTTGTCTGGCGGCCTGAGTCCCATCCGCAATTTTGTTGTCGAATAGAGTTAGTTTATACTGCCACACTTCCGCAGCCGTCAAGCCGCTTTTGTGCTATGTTTTGTAGTTTTGGGGTACAGCTGTCAGCAAATGTGAGGGACGTACCTCCGGTGTTGTTTACGTCATATCTCCGGCTTCTGACATAAGATCTTCAATTTTTTTTTTCAACATTGTGTTTGTAACATTGATTGCTAAACGGTCACATGGCCAAACCTTCCGAAAGTGGAAAACAAAGTTTTTTTTTGCACCTCCGTCACATTTGACATCATAGCGTTCAGTTTGTTGCGTCTATGAGCATACAATTGTGCCTAGACACCCTTCCAACTATCCCCTTACGAGGTACGTTTACTTTTTAAAGAGGTATCTTTTGTAGTTGTTGAGGTAGGGTTATCACAAAATGGGAGGGAGTGTAATAACATAAACTGGCGTAAAAACGTCAAAAATGAATAAAAATCCAACAACAGTTATTTTTTATTATTTTTTGAGCTCTTCAACATACTCAATTTTTATGTAAATCGGACAAACTTTAATTTTAACGACGTTGACGTCCTGCCATCACCCTAACAGCAGCTCCAGACGAAATGTTTGCCAGCTGAAAACTGATGTCAGGTTCAGTTAGGTTTTTTTGGAAAACTATATTTGCAAATTGCTAGAGTGAGCGTTCAAGAAGGCGTCAGATATTGAAGGGTCACGAACAATACGCCAAATTGACGTTATTTTTGGATAAAGGTTTACATTTGTGATTGGAACAAATGGAATCATCATGGAGGCAAATGCCTGTGAATGTTCAGACCTGAGTGGATTTATTATATGGAGCAGTGCGTTATTGAACATCAGTGTTTTCAATGAGAAATGTGCAAAATAACGCCTGAACTTGAAGTGACGGACGAGCGTCAAAATGGCGATAAACCGAAACAAACAGAACAAAAACATGAAAAAACAGCTATTTCCTAATTTTCTTAGCTCCACAATATACTAACATTTTAAAAAGTCCGACCATTTTTATTTTTTACCCTATATCGTCACCTCAGAGTTCCATTATAAGTGTTGGAGATTTCCTGGGATGGCCAGGAATGGCACCAAATATTATTATATGGTTTTTGTTGGAGATCATATTTCCAAAATTTGAAAGATGGGGGCCTGATACAGGAGTTGATAAAATGTTTAGAAAAAATATTAAATTGAGAATTGTTTTGGATAAAGGTCGAAAATCAAAACTCGTGCTCCATTATATTTCAGTCCAGACGGTCATTAAATTCTGCGAGTGTAGGTTGAAAACTGTGGACGTGAAAAAGAAAATAGAAAACAGGCTAACGATCCCAATAAGTGATTTCATTTTCATTGAATGAATTGTATATATTGAGTAGACGGGTTTCTTGGCAACTGAATTTAAAGACACGCATCAAAGACTGACAGTTAAAACATTGAAAACAGGAACTGTGTGTTAACTGTGAACAGTAAATGTTTACCGTGATGGAACTAAACAGGTAATTATCGACGGTATTTTAATGGCATTAGTTTTTAAAACGGGAAATCAAACGAAAGAGAAAATACACCGACAAACTTACCCACAAACTATAAACAACACACGTTATTCAAACAATGTTTTTGGCTTTATGGAATATCGCATTGCCATTCAGTTTAATCAACTATCGACGGCGAAGTGGGGTGTGGGAGGGGGGGGGGGTTAATCAAAACAGGACATGGTAATTATCGCAAAGTGTCGCCATTTGTGTCATCAATCAGTATCGGAGCCAAATTCTTTTAGGGTAATTTGAAATTTCACACACATCATGGGCCAAAGTGTTATTATTATACCTACACGGCATGAGAATAAAAATCGAGTGCACAGAAATGACTGATCTCTTTATTGTTGGTCTTTCATGTGACCAAGATTCCTTTTCTGTTTTCCTATCTATAGACTGACAGCTTGAAGGCAACGACCTCACTTCTTACTATTTGTTCGACTTTTTCTGGCTAAAACATTTCCCTTCCAGTACACAACATTTGTGTACCTTGGACGATCCAACGTTTCCTTAAACTTAAAACTGCCTCTGATTTTCAGTGGAGGCATTTTGGGCATTTTTCTTTTATATAACGCAGGACAGGTTCTTCGGCCTGCAACTAAATATCGGTCCCATGTTGTCCTCATCTTTTAAAATTTCTATCTGCATTTGGACGGAGCGTCCCCAGAAAAATGGTGCATGATGACTACTCATGGATACTGGAAGTTCCCCTGGATATAGTACTTTGAATGCAACGTGCATATTTTTACATCTAACTAGTAAACCAAATAATTACATGCATGTTGGGAGCAAACTGAGATTGGTCCAGCAGTGTAAGTCGGAAATGAATTCGAATTGGCCAGAAACACTCACGAAAATCGAATACAAACACATTTCTGAACAGAGCAACCTAATAACCACCATAAATACTTTACGAAATGCATATCAATATATGCACACGAATAGCAGACAGCACTAGCAAAACAATTTCTTGAACAATTAAAATATTTCAAATTTTGTCTCCAAAAAACATACCCCTCATTGAAACAAAAACTGAAAAAAATTGAAAGGCGAGTTTTGTGAGTATCGTAGTCGGTTTAAATGAACCAGTGTAAACCTTTTGGATAATCGTTACCTTTTGAGGCTTTGTTGTTGTACATCAGTGAATAAAAATGTGATTTGTTGAAAGAATCATTCGACCTTGGAATAGCATGAATAAAAGCTTTTGACCTGGGGACGATACGGAGGCGTTTATCATGGTTCTACAACTACCAGAATTCACCAGTGGGTGATCTTTGTGTCTAGAAATCAACATCATTAATTGCTCTAGTGGCACACAACTATGATTTCATTGCAAATTTGTAGGTCTCACCTTACTCCACCCCATAAAACAGGTGTGTACAGGGAGGACTCTTCACACCGAAGTCATTTTTTGAAACAAAATCATAACTGAAAGGCTACGTGTCCGCGACGCCAATAAATATTTTACTATCGTCAGAAACCTGAATTCCCAACAGATTTCTTGATGGAGCCTCTGTAGTCTCTGTGTATCGACGGCTCTGGAACTCATGTATCACGTAATGAATGTGAATTTTTCCAAAAAGGTGGGTTTGGGGGGGGTGGGTGGGTGGGTGGGTGGGGGTGCACAATACCCCTTCACCCTTTTGTCCATAGACATGCTACATAATCAAGAATTGAATTTAAAAATTTGGGAGAATCCAAATGAGTCAATATACATGTGTTACCACAGTACATTATCTGGAAGTGTACAGACACTTAGAACCCTTTGGTCAGGGCATTCCATCTTTTGTCGGTTTGGTTAATTTCTTCATCAACAATCTCCTAACCCGAAGGCGAGCCGGCGGATTGGCAGATATTCACACGGAATAGACAGATTTCTAACAAGACCGTGACTTGTACACCGGAAAAGAGCGAGTAGCGGGTATGTGTGCAATTGGTACTTTTAGACTACAAATATCATCTGTGACATCACTTGTATGACACGAAAGGGAGTAGGCAACCGTATCGATAACACGCTGTATTTACCTACACCCCATCTCCATGCCTCTCCCCAACAACTGGCAGTACAGTTTGTTTGGGTATCAAAGTACTGGCTTCTGTTGCGACTGTTCATGAAATGCAATATTATATTGCTTGCAAATATTTTGTGTTTGATAAACCAAGTGATGTTTCTTGATGTACGTAATCACTCACTGTCTCTATGAACCCCATTGATACAAATCAAACTGCAAAGTATGTTTATTTTGAAAACCTGTACTTTTACAACTTCCAGTCTGTCATAATAATCTTTTGTTACAAAGATAAACGCATATAGGTCTGCGGAGTTAAAAATAAAACAACAGCGATCACGGAGCCAAAATTAATTTGAAGAACATATTCTTGGAAGAAACATGATGCCTTGAATTTAATTTAATGCTCTATTTTTGGACGGACAAGATTGCCTAATCAAAGGAAATGTCAACACGTTCTGTCGCTGTGTCTAGGAGCATCAACGAGATTGCTTGATCAAAGAAATGTCAATTAAGATGGGTGCAAGTATCCCTGGAATTGTCGATGAATGCCATCATAATGGCTGCGGACGTGATCTGTTTTCGAAATGAAAATTACACTTACACTGAAGTATGTGAAGTGACAAACAGCCGAATTACCTCAATTAATCTTATTTTCCAGTGTAAATCCCCCCCCCCCCCCCACACACACACTCCTAGGTCTACTTCATGATAGGATAGGAAGACAAGTTAGGTTATACACTCTAACACCAGTTGGGTTAAAAGTCAAGGGGCTAAGTGAATATGAACCCAATTGGATTCATACTGATTCAACCCAGTTGATTTGAGTTAATTTTTATTTAACCCAAATGATTTTAGAGTGTACTAATTACATTTAAATGTTCAAACCTTCAGCACAACAGGTCGCCGAATCGGCGCAGTGCTCTACACATACGCATTAAAGATATTGTGATTTTTGTTCAGTTATTCGATAATAACAAAAGAGGCTGTCGCCAACAAATCGTGTTTGGCACAAGATTAATAAATTAGTACTTGTTATATTCATTTTCGCAAAAAAAAACCTTTGAATGAACGAGAATGTTCTCAGAACATCACGCTTGCCAACGCAAAATCCATGTATTGTCCTGACTCAAAACATCTTGGTGTACCAGGCTATTTTGGACAATACCCGGATGTACTATGCTATTTTTCTATAAATAGCACGCAGAACACTCAAGCATCCAGTAAATATTAATGACTGGCGAATGTTTAACAATTC
Source organism: Pictodentalium vernedei (assembly GCA_031216915.1). Lineage (NCBI taxonomy): Eukaryota > Metazoa > Mollusca > Scaphopoda > Dentaliida > Dentaliidae > Pictodentalium > Pictodentalium vernedei. Next base: position 164,461,025 of record CM062291.1, on the reverse strand, counting down.
TAGTGAGATTCTCACGCCTCCTCTAATCTGAAATCCCGAGTCTTTCCCAACAACCTCTTTGGGTGTGTGCAAGCTCTCAATTCACTAGTCAAATCCTGTACGCAATTCGACGCTGTAATGACCCAGAACCAGTCTGGTCCTTAAATAGTTCGTCACCCATTTTTAGATTCAATCGTATGGAATATTTCAGTTGGTCGAAAGAGCGAACATACCGTTCGCTTTTTCGATCCACTAACATATTCCATCCCATTGAGTCTAAAAATGTCTTAAACATTCAAATTCTTTAAATGAACGCACGAATTATTTCTCAATCGACGTATGAATCAATACCATTGGACATGTTTGTTTAGTTAATAATTATGAATGAAGACTCGTTACAGCTGTAGGTTTTTGTTAATAGCTTGATGTTTGCAAGGTGAATTAAATACTACTTAATGATTGGAATATCAATAGTTGGAACACAAAAGAATACCTGCATATCTTTGCGAGTAAAGGGGCATAATGTTGCATCAACGGTATAGTCTGCGCGCAATCTACAAGAGAAGTGGGTTACTAAATAGCACATAACAACATTGATTTCCTAACGGAATTAGACTGGTGGCCTGTGGGCTACCGTGAAGTCTGTTTCCCATAGAAGAGCCTCGCGTAAAGCATTAACCTGGCGACACCAACACTTCACTTACCCCTGCAGATGTTTTCTTAAATGCTGAATGGGGAATTTTTGAGGGACTTTTTTTCTCGGGAAACGTTTTTAAATATAAGAATTAATACGATACGATTCGATCATACTCATTCACAAAATTACAGCGCAAGCCTATGGGGAAAATATCCGGTGCTGTAATACAATTTGCACACATCACACTTCATGTTCATGCTGTTAATTCAACTACGGGCATTATTGGAAAGATTTTGCTGTGTTATGAGTTGCTGGGTTGAAATGTTCATTACGGTTTAGCACTCTGCGTTACCGCCCCTCCATTTTAGCAATCGGAATTAAGTGTCTTGGCTACTATCAATCGATCTGAAGTCCAATGCTCTAATAAAAAAGGCGCTCATGGCATCTTCTCGGGCTGATAACTTTCTTGCTTGACACTGTTTTGTGTTGAAGCATTGCGTAACGTTGAATACGCACAAGAACCGTGGTATAAAAACGGAAGTTGTCATCCACTGGAAGAATAACTGTGAAGAAATTCCTTTACATTAATTTATTTCAGGAGATCTGGTTAAATGTTTATCAGACTAGTTTTTCCATAACTGTTTTCTTTCTGAAATGAATATATGACAAGGCATACTTGAAATTAATATGCCGCCGACTCTTTAAAAAATTGGCAGTAGAAGGATTGTTCATAGACACGAAGGTGCAGTTTGTGCATCTTCTCTCACCTTGAGATTGCACATTAGACCTCTCGAAGCTTTAACGTGTATTTACTGCGCAGTATCTCAGAGATAAACAAAATACAATATGAAGAGTAAATGGTTGGCATCAAATATTTTGGAATCGTTCAGACAGGAGGGAATATACTGAGTGCACTCTTTACTTAGACAAATGTATGATAGAGGTAACTCTTTCTTTACTGATGCCCTGAATGGGATCGGCTTAACCCTTTACCCAACGAATCGCCCGCATCCACCCGCGTAATATGCAAATTCAGCAGTTGACAAAATATTATTTTTCAAAAAATTTCAACAAAACCATATCATGTGACCCCTCGTTGGAACGAGCTCGTTCCAACGAGGGCTCACATCATATGGTTTTGTTGACATTTTTTTGAAAAAATGATATTTAAAATGATAAATTTTGATATCGTCTGCGTTGGGTAACGGGTTAAATATACTACTATATGCAGCACAATGGGCGAGTACATTTTGCATGTGTGGAGTGATTCAGTAATAACTTAATCTGACAGCACTAGAGGGCAGTAGGATTTAATTATCACTAAATCTGGACGTGAGCTGACACGGTCAGTTTTTCATCAAAATGTTGGAGAAACGAATGTCAATTAATTCACACATTTTTCCGAATTACATAGGGTACGCAATTGTTTTCAGCGGGTTAGATTTAGGTTATCGGCTGAAAAAGTGCGACCGTACCGCTTTATGTTTCCGAAATTATCAGTTAAAAAGAACATTCATTATGGTTAATAATATCTGTGACATTAGTTCTTAAAGAGTGTTTACATTACCTGTTGGTATTTACTGCATTAATCGCCGAGTAAAGCTGTTACATTACCAGGTGATGTTCACTTCATTATCGGATGGAAAACGTTATTACATTACCAGTTGATGTCTATATTATCGGATGTGTAAAGTTGTTACGTTACCAATTGATGTCTATATTATCGGTTGTGTAAAGTTGTTACATTACTAGTTGATGACTATATTATCGGTTGTGTAAAGTTGTTACATTACCAGTTGATGTCTGTATTATCGGTTGTGTAAAGTTATTACATTACCAGTTGATGTCTATATTATGGGATGTGTAAAGTTGTTTCATTACCAGTTGATGACTATATTATCGGTTGTGTAAAGTTATTACATTACCAGTTGATGTCTATATTATCGGTTGAGTAAAGTTGTTTTACCGGATGTGTGAGCATGAGAAAAATGTGAATGTCCACCAGCGATTTTGGCGCGATGTAAATAGATGAGTTCACGTGCCCAGGAATGAGATAAACGCCAGTATCTTCGCAAAAACATCTGTTTCTTTTTTTGTTATTATTACGCGCGCCAAAAAACAATTATATTCGATTCGGTCACGGAGGAATCATTCAAAAACACAAATCACCTGGCCGCTGTTTCACCATTCCTTTGCTATGTGTTTACGCGAGGTAGGGAATTTTAGTCACCACGCATTTCCAACATAAGAATTGGGTCGAAGTTGTTTTAGCAAAAAATTTAATAAATTTATTATGAAAATAAACACCACAGAACAATATTTTCTATTGAAATTCAACAGCGTTAATAAAGTATCACTGGTGACAAGTTTGATAACTTGATATTACGTTTTGACGTTACTCACAAGTTAGGCGTCGCACCGCCGGCAAAACGGATTCTCTGTATCTCCCGGTAGGAAGATATTGAGCTTCATAACTTGTAACAGCTCGGCGTATTTTGCCATTGTGTTTTGTCCGAACAAATGTTGCAATCACATTGCATTTTGTACACGACACAGTATCATTTATTCCTTTCTTACGTTATTGATACACGTTGCACCATCGATCGTTTATTACAATATCAGTTGTAAACATTCTTGCGTAATTAAAGTACATAATATAAAATATATAGTCCTTTGAGTGAAAAAGGCGCCATATGCAATGCTGAGGCATTGCAGATGGCGCTTTGTTCCACTCAATGAACGATATATATGCGCCCTGAAGTTACTGATCTAATTCAGATTTACTTCAGAGGGTAAATGTGTTCTGAAATAAATCTGACCTTGTCCGTCAAATTAGATCATTTTACTGGATTAACACAATAATTTAAAAATAGACTTTGTGAGCATTCACGAAGACCAAATAAAAATCATGCAATGAAGAATAGTTGGGTTAGGCGATGAGTCATCCATGAAGATGTGCTAAATATGGTAAAACAAGAGTTGCAAAGGATATATACATTGTAATAGACCCAATTAGGTGCTTATAACAAATTATCTATTTGCGAGTATTTTCTCAGTAGCGTCGTACTTGTACCCAAGCAAATTTTTTTTTATAAAATTTGTTTTGCTGTAGAGTAGTTTCAAGGCGTTAGCTAGTTTCGGAATAACCTTGAAGTTGAATGTAATTATCCTATTCTTATTAACTTGGAATTGGCAAGGTGTTATACTTCTCGAGGAAATATATATTGCAATCTTACCATGAAAATGTAATAATATGTCTGCAAAAACTATCTCTTTGATAAGTATTTTACTGCGTAGTTTACAGATTTAAACAAACCACGAAAATAATTAACAAGCATGCGCACCAGGTCTTTCTTAACATTTCGAAAACACCATGTTTTCAGTATGATGTTAATATCATATGCGGTTTACATACACAATTTTATCAGTTTTGAATTAACCGAATTGCTCACATTTTCAACTGAACCTGAGAGTACTGAACACATTCAAACCCCTTCAAAACCACGTACTTGAATTATATCGCCCTATGCTCATTGTCGACAGAGAAATGGTCGAATCTGTTTTGTATTTGTTGGGAAGAACATTAATACTTTGATCCTGCCGTTCTGTTATTATCGATTCTTTTCTCAATTTGGAATTTACTTTCTTGCCTGCCCATTGGCAGCCGACATTTTCTTTTCTTATGTACACCGGGTTGGGGTTGAACGGGTTGAGTGAAGCATATCCTCAACTAACATGAAAATATTTGATAGAACAGAGCCTTACCAATTTTTCAGCCCACGATCAGGACATTGCCAATGCATGAATTGATGGAAAAGGGATGCATCGTGTTTACGCTGACTGGAAAAAAGAATTACAAACTGGCTTGCGAGTGCAACAAGGTGCCCCCAGTAATGCAAAAGCATTGCTGATGGCAGCTTGTTGCACTAAAGAGTCGAAACTGTTCTTGTAGCTCTGCTATCCTGGTATTATTTACATGAAGATTTTGGACTCCTGTGTGTGTGTTTGAAAATTGACGTCGCAGTTAATTAGTGGTAACCAATCGAATTCTAAAATATGCCAGTCGGCATTTCTGGTGCGATGTGGCGTTGTATAAAACGCTGATGACTTCTCACTTGGAAATGTGCAGAGGAGAGACTTACATTTGATTTATTTGATATTTCTCTTTGCATTATCTGACCAGACGTTCAATGTGCTGTTTCTTTTTTCAAATAACTGTCCCAAATTCAAATACATTTACACTTGATTTAAGTCATCCTTTATTTGATTCGATTTTGCCTCGCTAACCTCTTTCATTCCCATGCTCGTTTCAGTGTCAAGGCCATATGTCTCACGTCCATCTGGCGTTTTGGCCCAAAAAGGTTAACAGTGAGTTGATGTTGAAGCTCAGCTTTCTGTTATACGCTTTTGTCACTTGCATTATAAGCGTCAATATTGTAAAAAAAAATCTTGTTTGGACGAGCTCAGTGACACTAAATGCTTATTACAAAGGCCAGATAGGTCTTAAAACCAGGGAGTATTCAGTCGATGTTAGAGTAATTAATCAATAGATAACACGATTTTGTATTTAATTAACTGAGGTTTGCTCCATATGCAATTAAAAGATAAAATTTGCACTGTATTTATGGAAAATCGGTTGGCGTTCAAAATTTATACACGATCAACAGTTATTTAATTAAGAAATATACATTCAAGTGGGTTCCACTATAGGTCTCTCCAATAGTATCCGGCAACCTGTTCGTAAATCTCTAAAGCCACCCATCAAATTCTGTAAAGAATTCGACGCTGTTATTTCAGTTGGTCGAAAAAGTGAACCTATGTGTTCGCTTTTTCGACTACCTGAAATATTCCAGGCGATTGTATCTAAAAACAACATAAATATTCCTTTCTTCGAATAAATGCACGGAATGTTTCTCCATCGAGATTTGATTGACTGAATCTTTAAAAGCTTTATCAATATAAATAGACATATTTTTGACTAAATAGTTAAGAATGAAGGCTCCCCACAGCTGTACTTTTACAATTACGCCGCGTATTTCCACCAGACGTGTTAATATCTTGATGTTTTCAAGGTGAATGAAATACTTTTTGATTGGAATATCTATAACCGGAGAACGGGAGCATATCTATATATCTTTGTGAGTAAAGGGACGTCATATTAAATCAAGGGTAGTCTATACCAGGAAACGCGGGTAAACAAGTAGCTCATGAGAGCGTCGAATTCATAACAGAATTGGACTGAGGAGATCTTGTCTGTTCGTACCAATAAAAGCTCCCCTACATTCATAATGTTAAACCTTCGCAGTTCTGAATTCTCGAAGAATATGGCCTCACACAATATTAGCTGAACAATCCGGTGTTGCTTGTGTTAATAAGACGCTGAACTATGTAACCGCAACTTTCAAGATTAAAGCTGTCACAAACTGGGCGCGTTACGAAGGTTGCGCGCAATGCGAATGAGTAACTGATGATTAACGATTGCTCTTCCAGACATGGAAGTTTGGCACATAACGGTGCATCAAACTTGAGCCTTACTGTTGAACGAAGGAAACAAAAATTGACCGTGAATCCAATGTTCAAAGTGAAAACAAAATTTAATACGTCAACGTTGCGTCAAATTTATAATTAGTGATTTTATGTTTCACTGTGTACATTGACCTCATTGCAGTCACCAGTTGTGTTTGCTTTTCAAACAGGATCATATATGAGGTAGCACGCTGACTCGGTACTGTTGACTGAAAAGAAAAAAATCACTTTGCCTCACCGTTCGCAACACTGCGTCTTGTGTCCTGTGTCCTGGGAGCCAGGAGGTTCATTGGTTCGTCATCTCTATTGTGTCCTTGGACAAGACCCTGAAACCGATTGCTTAATTGAGGTGTGGGGGGGGGGGGGGGGGGCGATGCACCGTGTACTAAGGCGGTCAGCACATCAACTGTGTACTTGCCTTCAATCAGTTCTAACCCTGTTAGGACATTGAGGTGTCTGTCAGTTACTCGCCGCTGCTGGGTGGTTCTCCCCAGCTTCCTCCACACTAAAACTGTCCGGCATGACATGACACGACACTGGCTTTTGAAAGCCGATACCTTTGTCCCCGATTGTGAGGTTGAGATCGTATTCAACTGTTCACTTTTCGTTGAAACGCCGCCTCTGCATTTATTTTGTTCAATCAAAGGGCAACCAATTTGCAACCATAAAACGTTGATAACTTCTAATTTGAAGTCAACAAAACACAATTTCCGGCATTTTCACTGGGCTAGATGAATAAATTCGGTGTTCTCTGTTTTCCGTGAACAATCACAAAAAATAATCTCTCTTCTGATGATACTTAGTTTCATTGATGCAGAATGAACTCACCGAAGCAAAAATTAATTACAAGGACTGAACTGTGAATAATAACTTAAAAATCGTCATTCTTTCAAATTTTGCAGTTAACCCTTTACCTAACACGAAAAGCAGACGGCACTTGCAAATAAAATTCTTGAAGCACTAATGTTTTTGATTTTTTCCGTCAAAAACATAGCTTATGGCCCCTCATTGGAACGAACTCGTTGAGCTCATCCCAATGAGTGGTCATAAGCTATATTTTTGTAACAAAAAATGAAAAACATTGCCTATCCTAACTGCCCTCTTTGTGGGCACGTGGTTGCTCTGTAGGATCCAAAAGCTTCTGATAGGAAGAGGTTTGTTCGGAGGGTATGTTCGATTGTATAAGCGTATAAATAACTTCCCCAATAGACCCGACAGTTGTTTTACTAGTTCGGGTTCCTTCGGAAGCCTATGCTTCTATCTATGTATCTATGAGATATGCCATTGTTTCTGTCTCCCCAACTCTCATCGTTTGTTCTGTAGTATACCCAAGTGGAGTAGAAGAGTCAGTTTTAGCTTTTTGTTACTATTTTAGCTTTTATGGTCTGTTCGGAAAATGGTTTTACTTTTGTTCTGTGGTTCTGGAGTACTTAGTAATTAGAGTTGGGGAGAATGTACCGCTAACTTTTGGTCAACACTAGAGGATAAATTGGATGAAGCTCTATCTTTGAATCCATCGGTAATCATTACTGATGACCTTAACTGTGATCTTCTCAAGCGGCAAGGTAATTTATATAAAATAATGACTTCTTTCAATATGAAATATGTTGTTCAGGAAACCACCCGTGGTACCCAAACCAGCAATACGCTGCTGGATCCCATCATAATCAGTGATGGCATTTCTGTGCTAAATTCGGGGATAATCGATCTAAGTCTGTCAGATCACAAAGCTTCATTCACACATGTTTAGTTCAAACGTCCAAATACACCACCTTGTATAAGAACGGTATGGAATTTTAATAAAGCTGATTTCGAGAAAATGGATCGCCGTATATCCGAAACAGATTGGAAATCGCTTATTGATACACCGGTGTCAATAAACGACGAAGTTTCAAATTTTGTCTCTATTTTTCTGAACATAGCTAGGGACTGCATACCACAAAATAAGGTTACAATGCTAAACCCTGATTCGACAGTTCCATCAGGCGTGAAATCCGCCGTTGAGATCGTATTAGAAAACAAGATCAGTAAGCAAATTCTCCTCACTCTGATCGAAATACAAAATTATTAGAAATAAAGTTAACAATCTGAAAAAATATGCTGAAGAACTTTATTGAAAACAGTTGACGAATCACTAACGGAAAATGTAGAGCCGAAACAGTTTAGGCATATTGTAAAAGCATTGAATAACTTTAGTGGAGCTTCGGCGTTTTAATCTCTTCGACAAACATCTTCCTCAGGAACTAATGTTGTCGATGACGACGATGAAAAGGCTGCACTATTGAATGATATCTGTATTCGAAACAGTGAGTTAAACGCGCAGAACCATACATTTCCACTCTTTATCCGTAGGTGTTCTAAGTCGATAAGTGATATTACATTCACAGAACTGAACATCACCACCATTTTGAAATCCTCACCCGTAAAAAAGGCAAGTGGCTATGATGAAATAGGACATAAAGTATCGAAAGAGACAAAAAAAAAAAAAAACAACACAAAAAACACGCTGTGTGGACAGTTATATCTCATATACAAAAGGTCACGACACCTGAGTACCTTCCTCGAAGAATGGAAACTCGCAGATGTTAATCTCTCTTCAAAAATGGTGATAAATGTGACAAGAAAAATTATAGGCCAATATATATCCCAGTCATGTTGCATTGGCAAAATTATGGACCGAGTGGTATTCAAGGGATTATATAGTTACTTTCAAGAGAACAATCTTTTCTTTATAAATTCCAGTCGGGTTTTCTTCCTCAAAACAGTACCGTCTTCCAGTTGATCGAGATTTATCATTACTTGTGGTGTCAAGCCATTGATAATAATATGCAAACCCTCGGAATATTTTGTAATGTTTCCAAGGCATTTGATAAGGTGTGGCACAATGGGATAATTTTTCAGCTAATGCAATACGGGGTTTCGGGATCGCTTCTTCGATGGTTAAAATGCTACCTTAAGAGAAGAAAACAGCGAGTAAAAATTAACGGCTCCAACTCTGCTTACAAAGATGTTACAGTCGTGTTCCTCGAGGGTCTGTCATGAGTCCCATGTTATTTCTCATATATATTAATGATATAGTTGAAAATATGGAATCAGTTACCCGTCTTTTCGCAGATGACACCTACTTAACTGAAACGTTTGACAATTCAAAGGATATTTCTCCGAAATTGAACGACGATCTCAGGAAACTGAAACTGAGTATGCTGAACAGTGGATAGTAACTATCAATGCTAAGAAAACGAATGCAGTACTCTTTTCACCGAGTAAGAACATCCATTATCCATACATAACATTCGGTAATGCTTTACTCGAGTTCGTAAATATTCACAAACACCTGTGAGTGATTGTTCAATCAAACCTATCTTGGGAATCCCACATTGACCACATCTCCAAGAAAGCGTGCTCTAGACTTTCTCAGTTAAGAAAATTAAAATTCATTCTGAACAGAAAAACTCTGGTGGAAAAAATGTACAGAGCATTCATTCTACCCATTCTTGAGTACGCTAGTCCAGTATGGGGAGGTGCACCTGAAAACTTACTGAAACGCATCAATGACATACACTGTGATGCCGCCCGCATTGTTACAGATCTTACTAGGTTTCTTGGTCAACGTCTTCTTTTGGAAATTGGGTGGCAAACACTACATGAAAGGCAAAATCTGCATAAATCGTGTACTTTTCATAAAATTGTAAATGGACAGGCCCCAGATTTTCTGATAGAGTTATTACCTCCCAGAGTTCAAGATAATTCGCATTATAGCATAAGAAACCACACCAACTTTGTGACATATCGAATGCGAACTGAACTGTTTAAACGTTCCCTTTTCCCATCCTGTGTTGAAATGGGGAACGCCCTCCAGGAAGCAAAATGGAATGCTTCTCTATCGGAATTAACAAAAATCATATCTACTCAATCCTGTAGAGCACCGGATTATTTTAAGATAGATAAACGGAAACTAAATGTCTTACATTCTCGTTTAAGATGTGCATGTAATGACTTAAACGGTGTTAAGTTTGTGAATTATACTGCAGAATTTCCCAACTGTTCTTGGGGAATCCTGTTGAAAATGCCGAGCACTATTTTTCAGAATGCCCATTGCACCCAATCGACTAAATTACAACATTATCAAAGTATAGCATCGCACCGAATCGTGTAGATAGCCAGTTTTATCATATGACTCGTCCGTTTTGTTCACTTTAAAACATTTTGCTTTCATATTAATCAGTGATAAATAAAGCCTTCCGTCGATATCATTGGTCAATTTCAAAACTAGACAATTTGATTGGCTGAACAAAATACAACTGTGCCACATTTTCATAATATGCATAATTAGCGTTGGAAGCTTTCATTGGTCAATTTCAAAACTGGACAGTTTGATTGGCTAAACAAAATACAACTGGGTCACCTTTGCATAATTTCAGTAGGGAGAATTTACGTTATCTGTCCTATTTAGGTTGGGTAAGGTGTATTAATCTTTTATCTACAAGAAAAACACCATTCATTATTTTTATATTTTCACTTTTTGCTTCCAAAACATAGGCTATGACCCGTCATTGGAACGAGCTCGTCGAGCTCGTTCCAATGACGGGTCATAACCTATGTTTTGGAAGCAAACAATGAAAATTTTTAGTTATACGAGGATGTTTTTTCCAAGTGCCGTCTTCAACTCAAGTCAGGTGATGGGTAAAAACGTCATACTAATTGGCTAATTTGTGCGTGTGTGTGTGTCATATGATAAATAGAATATGAAATGAGTGTTTTTTCTCATATAATATGTATGAAACTCGTCCGAAGTTTCCGTTTGGGCTCGCCAGAGGCTCGCCAAAACGGAAAATTCTTAGACTCGTTTCATAAATATTATATGAGAAAATCACTCATTCCATATCCTCTATATATGGAGACCCAAACTTAAAGTATGATGACAGTGTTTGTGTTTTCAATGCAGTGCAGAAATTTATTGGAAAAACAAATAGATTTGTTGAACAAGATGGGTGATCCAATACACTGAGAATATAGAAGTAATATTCGGCGGCAAGTAGTACTCCTACGCTGTCGTGACTTCCTCGTGAAACCGAGAAAGTTGGGAAATCTTGGAAGTGGTATCGTTTTACCAGCCAAATTGGACTCAGCCTCACCGTCACATAGCCATAATATTGAAAGTTACCCTTAATGACAATAAATAAATAATGAATAAATATTATGATTAAAAGCTTGTCTACTATTTTTGTATCTCTTATTCTCTTATATGTTCATATGGTCCCACATTGCAGTATTCAAGTTACTAAAGGGACATCACAACATCATTTTTTCACTATTTGCTTTTTCTTTTTTCGTTTCATTTTGTACATTGTTACCCCAGTTGCCAATTACTATAGTATTTGTCTCTATATGGAGAGTTTCCTAAGTGGAAAGCACTTGTTCTGCACTCCCGTTTGACATGTTAAATGGCAAATAAAATTATGTTTAAATCATTCTTTGCAATTTAAATAGTAGTAGAGAGTTTAATATGATATAGATAGTGGATTATTACAATCCATTACTATTACCAAAAATATTTACCCACTTAATGGCGTTTCCATCCATGTAATAACTAATGCTCCATAAAAATATAAGAGGCATAAGGGAAGTTTCAGACAATGGACCTCCGGGTTCAACCCGTATAGATTCATTGAATGAAACTTTGTTTGTGCCTTCACAGACATCGAGACTCTTTGTCCCAATGGACACCCCATTTCCACGTGTTGTAGTGGAAATCCACTCCAATGTACTATGACAATAGTTTCAGACGACACTATCGGTGTTTGGGTTGAATTAACTTATGACGCCCACTGCACCGAACATTAAAACTTTAGAAAAGGATGACCTGGTGTTTTATTTGTCGCGAGATTTGCGTGTGCGTTTGGAGGGGGGGGGGGGGGGGGGGACAAATCCTATTGCCCCGCCGCCACACACGACTTTTCTTCACTGGCATATTATAACTCACCAGATATGTCCTTTTCAACAACTTTAAAAAAAACCCAGAATATATAGAGAGTAATCGCTTGATTGGACTGGTTACGTGAAATAATTCATGACAGGTGAGGGACGTTGTATAAACACGAGTGCGCGAATCCGCACGCGTGTTTTACAATATAGTCCCTCGCCTCGAATGAATTATTCCACGTAACCAGTCCAGTCAATCGATTACTCTGTTTATTACTTTTCATTACTAACGATAATTATATTATTTAAAAAAAACAGCAAAAAAAAAAAACAAACAAAAGCAAAAAAACAATGAAGTCCCCATTACACTCACGGCAAAGCGTCTTCGTTTGCGCGCACGGATACATGACACAATTGTTGATTGCATAATTCACTTGTGAAGTTATCGTTTATAATCAAATCCGGAAATCCCAGTAAGTCACACTTTGGAAAGTAATAAAACACGTTCAATACAAATTGCCTCTTGATATTACATTTGTCATGAAGAATAATCGGTAAACGTCTGTCACCATACAGCTGTACAGTAAAAATGTCCAAGTACATTTTAAATCTCCATCTACACCATCAGCGTTTACCAGTACAAATATATTTTCTAAGCAGCCCACAGCATTTTATTTCTCTACACAAATATTACTTCGTTTATGATCTTTTCAAATTCAAACCGACTAAATAACTCCACTCCAAAGAGTATGTTAGTCTGCTTGTTAGGGGTTTAGTGACACTTTCAAAAGCTAGGGTCACATCGCGTCGGGCAATTGTACGCGTGGAGGAAGCCAGAGTATTCGGATTGAACCATCATGCAGCGGCGCGCAACCGTCATACTCTCCAACTTACTAACACCACACAAGCACAATTAGCGTTAGCGCGGTGGCTCAGTGGGAGACTGTTGGACGTCTATGCTAGAGGTCCCGAGTTCGATCCCCGCCCGGGACGACCGGCGTTGTATCCATGGGCAAGGCACTTTATCCCCGCTGCCTACATGGGGGCACGATAACGCCGTGTACTAAAGCCCACTGCACGTCGATGGTGCACATGTCTTCAACCGCTGTAACCCTGCTTGAGTGGAGCTTGAACAGAGTTAGAATGTTGAGGAGCTGACAGTTGCTCGTCGTTGCTAGGTGGTTCTCTCCGGGTACTCCGGCTTCCTCCACCCGTAAAACTGTCACGGTCACGATTAGCCATTGTGCATAAGTATGTGACCTTAAACCCCAATAAATAAATAAGCACAGTTAGCAGCGGTTGAACACAAGGGCTCCATTGACCTTAGTACACAGCTCCACGTGGGCAATCCGGATTAGGCGACTTTCCCAAGAACAAAACTCAGTCACCGCAAGCCAGAATCGACCCATCGACCTTTCAATTTAAAGTGCAATGCTCTAACCACTGAACCACCACGATTCCACTTCGAAGATTATATGAAGCACATCCACAGAATACGAAGCTTTAATTTGCGGCACCTGCACTTCAAAATAAAGCCCAAGTTTGGGCCTTCCCTTCTCTTCCCTAATTAATGCACTCTAAAATCAGTTGAGTTAAAAATCAACCCTAATCAATTGGGTTGCGTAAATATGAACCCACACGAGTTCATATTCACGTAACCCAATTGATTTGGGTTAATTTAAACAAACTGATTTTAGAGTGCTGTAAAACCTGTAAAACTGTCAAGAACAGTACAGTATTTATTTATTTATTTATTGGAGTTTAAGGTCACACAATTGTGCACAATGGCTAACCTTGACCACGACAGTTTTACGGGTGCAGGAAGCCAGAATACACAGAGAGAACCAGAGATCAAAGGCGAGCAACTGTCAGCTCCCCAACATACTAACTCCACACAAACAGGGTTAGCATTGCTTGATGACAAGTGCACCATCGACGTGCAGTACGCCTTAGTACACAACGCCACTGTTCCCCCACGTGGACAATGGGGGTAAAGTGTCTTGCCCAAGGACACAACGTGGTTGCCACAGGTGGGATTCGAACCTAGGACCTCTCGGCTTGCAGCCTGCACTTCTACCTACTGAGCCACCCCCCCCACCCCCTCCCCCCCCCCCCCCGTACAGACAAGCGTATAGACAACACTGGCATATCACCTTTCGAAATAAAAAATGCATCAACATTGAAAACCAAATTTTATTTGCGTATGTTTTCCTTCCTCCAGCCTCGAATTCGCTATATTTTAATTCTGAAATATCGAACCACTGATAAGTGTGTCGCGACCGGATCTCAATCCGATCGGGAAGTATACCAATTTTGTGATCACAGTACTTCACCGCGACAAATTAGTCTTGGATAGGAAGGATTCCAGATGCAACACTCATTAACTGCATCATTATATAAATTGCAACTTTCTTCGGAAAATTAACAGTCTGACAAGCGACAAAACACCCTTTAAAATATTATTGATGCGGACTGAAATCATAGATCAACTCAAATTAACTTTAATGCTTACATGAATCAGTCATTTTTCGTAATTATTTAAAATCATTCATTTACAATTCAATTGATTATTGTTAATGGTCACATGAACAGCTGGCTGAACAAGTTAATCAAGTTATGATATTCTTCGACAATTCCAATTATTCTTGATAATTTCAAATTTATATCCCTTCAGTTGAAACTTCGGAATAAACTGTCACTGGGGTTAGCACTGCAGCATTCAAATTGATCTGAATTACCCAATCATAATAAACGAAATGTTTGATTGTTGACACGGAGATAGTTGGCCAAACATCTTACACAAAAAACGTCTCCAGGAATATTCTGCAGGATTATTAGCTTCTGAATAGTATGCAAACAAAAAAAAGAACCCAATTCTTTCTTTGAAAAACCCGAAAGATCTGAAATCTAGATGTTTTATTTTAATTTCGCTCCATTACGCGATACTGATTCATTACAGTTAACGCAAAGATGAGTATAGGAAATTTGTTTCAATCTGAGAAGTATATATTAGTGGCTATGGGTGGCACTTGAAACCCAAGTGTTTTTTGTAAATGCTATAGAAATTTACAGAGAAAATATTATGGCAGTACAGCCACTTGAGAGAGAAGAAACCCTTTGTGATTTTCTAGTTTCTACAGTAATTGTTTACTCTGGGAATGACAGCCACTAGATACTTCTGCATGGTTGTAGAAAAAAAACCGCTTGGTTATATAAAAATGAATATGGTGATTTGTGACTTTCATTAAATCCAATGAATCAGAAAACAAAACGTCAATCACCCCCTACCCACACAGTTTTTGAGTCACTTGCGGGCCCGCATTCTCTGTTGTCGCTGGTTTTTCCTCCTTCTCACTGGTGTTTGTTCTTTGGTCGCCTCTTCACTTCACTCTTTTACTGCTGTCGCACGTCCACTAACGTATTGTCACTTGACCGGACGCCTTTACTTACTTTAACATATTGTCACTTTACTGAACGCTTTTCACTTAAGCAGTCGCCACCTATGGGGTTAAACTCTCCCCTACGTTTATCAAAGAATAATGTTCATACAGGCAAGCCTACCCTGCCTACGTTTGTCTTGCCTTCTATAACAGGTATGCCGTCTTCCTACATACTAATAGCTCCCTGAGCTCGCATTTTCTATTTCTGATCCTACACTCAGATATGGCCACCGACTTGGTCCGCGACTGCCCCTATTCTAAATATGAGCCCTGTGGCTCCCCTACACTACAACGTGCCCATACTTTCGCACCGATGCGGCACCTCCTCTAACCTATAGTACGGGACATCCCCATATCTTCTCCTGCGACCCACAGCCTTACACCATTCAGACTGGAATAAAATTTTCGAGAAATCCCCCAATTTTTATTTCGATAGCCAGAACATTAATTCTCAATTTAATCGCTTCTCTTGAACTTGACCGCTTAGA
Organism: Pictodentalium vernedei; assembly: GCA_031216915.1. NCBI lineage: Eukaryota > Metazoa > Mollusca > Scaphopoda > Dentaliida > Dentaliidae > Pictodentalium > Pictodentalium vernedei. Next base: position 164,445,033 of record CM062291.1, on the reverse strand, counting down.
TCTATCTTAATTTAATACTAGCTTTTAAGTTCTTTTGAAAGTCTTGCATTTCTGGTAAATCCTGACATTCGTGAAAGACCAGATGCATAAAATGGGTGTGTGTCCAGAACATGTGGGATGTACTGTTTTTCCAACAATTACCTGTTAATTGGCCATAATTACATAGATAATGACTGCAGGAGAACACTGGTTTCTCTTACTTTTAATCTTTATCAGTCAGCTCATATGGTGTTGAGTAAACGCGCACTTTATGGCCATTAAATTTCATGCTTAATTAGCAGCGCATGAACTATTGCTGGTCTGTTTACGTGACAAATCGGTTTTCGGGATTCGTCATATACCCATCATTTATATTTAGCCTAGTGAGAAAGATTATCGAAAATATATACACTTTTAAACAAAACATCGCAACTTTAAGCTATCACCTTGACACTGTTGTATAATATATCGTCATATCATTTGAGAAGTAGGCACCAAGAACCTTTACGATATCATGTTTCTCCTTATCTGGCTATAGAAACAAATAATGGTTTAACACTGCAACATTTTGTCGGGTGAAATGCCGGTAACCGAATAGGACCCATTGTTCATATTCCACAATGTAAATACAGAATCCAAGACAATCAACTGTTACATTACAATGATAACAAAATGTAACAGGGTGTTTTAAAAAAATCCCAGATTCTATCCCAGGTAAGAAAATATAATTCATATTTTTTTCAATTATTGATTGAAGTTAAGTATTAATAAACTTTGGCAGTCCCTTAAACCACTCCAGTATTTCACTTGTTAATCTTATTTTAGCAGTGTATGAGATCACTTTAGAACCAATATTGCCCAGGATACTGCAAAGACAAATGTATACAACAAGACAAAATCATCTTATTTGTGCCCGGTACTCGACCACATTACCCTATTGTGTGCAGAAAAACTTGCATCCCTGAATCCCCTATTTTATTTTTACAGATGTTGTTCACGTGATGAAGCAGACAAAAAGACAAAGAAAAAAGTATCGAGGTCATATTCTGTATTACTTTGGCACTGAAGCGCTCATTTGAATTCATAAGAACAACACAATGTTACCCAAAATCATGATGGAAACGATCACAATTTGTAACCGCGAGTGAGGCATTGTCCATGTCCATGTTCATGGGGAAATTGTATTGGAGTTCTGATGTTCGCAGCTTCTTTTTTAATGGTATCCCAGAGATAAAAAACAAATCATTTATATTGAGTTGAAATAATTTTACTTTAATGGATGCTGACGAAATATTAGTTACTTTCATTTGGCAAAGCAAGGTGTCGTCAAGTCTACAAACATTCAAATGTTACGCTGATTAGAGTTCAATTTTTTCGTGAACTGCACGAAGTTGTCGATCTTGAAATTGAAACTGCAGGCGAAGTATTTCTGAAAAATAATGCACCAAAGCCACGTAAGTTGGAATTATTCCATGGTTATTGACAGGAATTAACATTATGTCACAATGAAAATGTATGACTGCATGGTTGAATGTTGTGTCGTTGATTTCCAGGATTTTTTTGGTTTAGAAGCTTTATGTTATTCATTCAGTCCTGTGCTCTTCGATGGTATTATCCCTCCACAATATCTCGATTCATTTCATTTGAGCTCATCATTTTTCATTTTGTGACGGAAGCAAAAATTATAAACTGGCACATTCATAAGCTAATATTCAAGGTACAATCTACAGTTTGCGCGAGATGTCATTTCGATATGATGTTAAAAAACATGTCTTCGAGAATTGGTTACTGGTACTCGGCTTTAAAACCAGTAAATGGCATACAATAGTCAGTTGTCTTTCCTACGAGCATTCATCTCAAAAAAACATCGCTAGACCCAGAGGTATTGAGAAATTACCGATCGGTCTCTAATCACGCATACCGATCTAAAATTATTGAACGGGCAGTTGCTTCCTAAATAAATTCCCATATAACTCCAGTGGTCTATTGGAAGTCTTCCAGTCTGCATGCAGGTCGAATTGTAGAACCAAAACGGCGCTTCCAAGAGTGCAAAAAGACATTCTCTTATCCATGAATAATCATAAAATTTCCTGCCTTGTTTTTTCACTCTTAAGCACCGCCTTCGACATCATAGGCTATTCTCATTGTTATTTATTTTTTTTATTTATTGGTGTTTAACGGCACTTTCGACAGCCACGGTCATCTCGCGTCGGACAGTTTTACGGTCGGGTGGAGGAAAACTGAGTACCAAGAGAGAACCTGCGAGCAACCATCAGACTCCCCAACGCACTAACTCCGCACAGGCAGAGCTAGCATTGGTTAAAGGCAAGTGCACCATCGACGTGCAGTACGGTTAGTACGCAACGCAACCGTGCCCCAGGTAGGCAATTGGGCTTAAGTACCTTGCCCATGGATACAACACAGTTACCCCTGGCGGGAATCGAACCATCAACCTTTCGGTTTGAAGTCCAATGCCATAACCACAGACCCACCACGCTCCCAATATTCTAACTGTTAGATTGGAACAAACAGAATATCATCAGAAGTGACACTTCAGTTCGCTCCCCCACCCCCCCCCCCCCCAAAAAAAAGAAATAAAATAAAGTGTCAATGTTAGGCCTAATACACAACACAATTTATGTTCTCCCCGTTGGTGAAATTATCTGGGGCTATGGCCTTGTTTTTCATTTTTACGCTGATGACACACAGCTGTATATAAGTTTCACTCATGATATAGAATACGATGTACTCGATAAAATTGAAGGCTGCATTTCAGACATCAACGCATGGATGATAGGAAATTTTCTCAAATTGAACCATGATTAACCGGAAGTGACATGCATGAGTCTACCGCACCAACTAAAGGAGGTATTTAAGTCGTCCTTCAATATTCAACGACCAGGGCATACGGCTACAGCGGCCGTGTCCATAATCTTGCTTATTTCATGGATGTAAGTCTGAAAGTAGATGAATACGTTAAGTAAATTTGTGGGAGTTAATTTTTTCATCTACCTAATATCAGTAAAATTCGACGTTTCATTGACACACAAACACCAGAGCAGCTGATTCACAACGTTTGACTAGTCGACACGACTATTGTAGGCCTAGCTCTCTTTTGATGGGTTCTAAAAACTCTATTCTTGAAAAGCTATAACAGTACATCCAATATTGTGCGGCAAGTATCATCACCCGGTCTAGAAAGTATTGCCACCAAACACCGAGCCTTTTAGATCTCCACTAGCTTCCAGTTCAGCAGAGAATTCAATTCGATTTTTTTCTTCTTATCTTTAAATGCATCAAAGTATCTGCACAAATCTACTTGTCAAATTTGCCTATCAGTCACAAACTATTGATGCCTTTTCGGTCATCATATAAATTTAAACTGGTTCAGCTCTCATCTAAATTAAGTTCTGCTGGTGATAGTGCATTTGGCGTTATCGGGCCAAAGCTGTGGAATTCTCTTTCAACCCGTCTAAAAGAAACAGCTTCCCCAGAATCATTCAAGTCATGTATTAAAAAGTACCTTTTCCATAAGGCATTTTGCAATTTTGTACAGCCATAAAGTACCACCGCGTAAGTAGGAACCAAACCACGGAACCAAGGAGCAGGAAACACCTTCGTGTGTGGCATATAAGAGTGACAGTTTGCCCTCCACCAATAATATTAAACTGAACTAATCTAATGGCAAATACCCCATTAACAGCAACGAACCGCGAAGGAAATGAGCAGGAAACACACTCGGGTGTGGCACATGATCGTCATGGCCTGATCTTCTCCCTCAATCTTAATCCTGATCTCAAATAATTAAAGAGACGACCCATTTAAACCCAAGTAGGAATCAAACCGCGGAGGTAATGAACAGGAAACGCCCTCGGGTGTGGCACATGGTCGTCATGGGCTGCTTTCCTCCCTTAATCTTAATCGTGATCTCAATCTATCAAATTAGAACGACCCATATAAACGGAGGTAATAAGTAGGAAACACCGTCGGGTTTGGCACATGATTGTCATGGCCTGCTTCTCTCCCTTAATCTTAATCTTGATCTCAACCTATCTAATTAAACCGCCCTATATAAACTCAAGTAGGAATCAAATCTCGGAGGTAATGAGCGGGAAACACCCCTGGGTGTGGCTCATGATCGTCATGGCCGGCTCTTCTCCTTTAATCCTAATCTTAACCTATTAAGAGGACCCAGATACACCCAAGTGGGAATCAATCCGCGGTTGCAAGGAGCAGGAAACACCCTTGGGTGTGCCATATAAGCGTCATAGCCTGCGCTCACCCCTTTAACTTGACCACAATTCACCCTACCAAAGATGACACCTCTATTTTTGTTAGCGCACTTACTCTACTGAATACAACCTACCAATTCTGTTTTTTTCTATTTTAAGCAGGTACCAACAGATATTTTTCTTTTGATCATCCACCTCCCAATAACCGCTGTGGATCAACTCTAACCGCTATGGAACATAGTAACCGCTATGGACTTTGAACACCATTCACTCCATCCCTAGAAGTGGTTATCCACCTCCTGGGGCGAGCGTTTGTCCTGCGTCCCACTTGTTGCTCCTTTTTGTAAACGCCAGTAGTGTGCATTCTTGCCGTGGACAAATAGGTTACCAGGGAGCGCGGTGGCTCAGTAGGTAGAGGTACAGGCTGCAAGCCGAGAGGTCCTCGGTTCGAATCCCACCTGCGGAAACCGTGTTGTGTCCTTGGGCAAGACACTTCATCTCCATTGCCCGCGTGGGGGCACGATGACGCCGTGTACTAAGACGTACTGCACGTCGATGGTACGCATGTCTTCAACCAATCTAACCCTGCCAGTGCTGCAGTGCGGAGTTACGATGTTGGGGAGCTGGCAGCTGCTCGTCGTTGCTCGGTGGTTCTCTCCGGGTACTCCCGCTTCCTCCACCCGTTAAACTGTCACGGTCATGATTAGCCATTGTGCATAAATATGTGACCTTAAACATAAATAAACAAATATAGAAATGAATAAATAAATAGGTTACCATGCAGGCCTGCCCCCGGACCATGGAAGTTCGTGTCTTTCTCTGGGTGGTCCCCGAAAGGGGGCGTTGTTGTTTTTTCTCCACTATCTGATGCAAACCTAAAACAGAAACCCAACACAGAAGCCAACTCAATCTCCGTCGATTGCCCCAGGCAGACTATACTTGCAATGATGGTCCACTACAACAAGATCATTCCACAAGTGGCAGATTATACTTGCCTGAAAATATCAACACTGCGCACTCGGATAGAGGTAGCACCTTTGATGAGAGGACCCCCTTTCGCACTGGTCCTCACCCGAGGGTCTAGATCAAAGAACACGAGGAGTCCGCCACAGCCTTCAAAACACCATGATCCCGGACATCCGCTGTGTACCCCACCTTTTCCTCCTTTGACGCACCTGGACATGTTGCAAAAACCCTTATTCAACAGTCAAAGAGGGTCGAAAGGGGCTTGCCCCACACCGTCCCTGCGCGCCTTGGCGCGCGAAACCATTTCATCTGCTCTCATCTAAGTTTAGTTCTGCTGGTTATTTAGTTCTGCATTTGGCGTTATCATGCCAAAGCTATGGAATTCTCTTCCAACCCGTCTAAAAGTCTGATAGTTGATGAATACGTTAAGTAAAATTATATGAGTTCATGTTTGTATCTACCTAATATCAGTAAAATTCGACCTTTCATTGACACAAAAACATCAAAGCAGCTGATTCACGCCGTTTTGACTAGTCGACATGACTATAGAAGGACTAACTCTCTTTTGATAGGTTCTAAAAACTTCACTCTTGAAAAGCTGTACTAGCCAACACCAGAACAGATGCCAGCATGGCTGTTAGGTGCTGCTCGTGGCTTTACCATGCCCCAATCGACTCATAAGAATCACACTGCAAAATCACAGTACAACGCACGCACGCACGCACGCACGCACGCACGCACGCACGCACGCACGCACGCACGCACGCACGCACGCACGCACGCACGCACGCACGCACGCACGCACGCACGCACGCACGCACGCACGCACGCACGCACGCACGCACGCACGCACGCAGAGTGGGTGGATACGGATAGTTAACAGTGACGAGCAGCATAAACCCAGTTCAACGCACCCCTCCATCTTCAGTCTTCAGAAAAGATTCGAGCATGGCTGCTGAGTGCTGACCCTGCTCCGACTGACATACATAATTATAATCACAGCAACAGCCTTTGATAATCTTGTTTTTCTCCCCTCTCCCCAAGGCTTTTTGAAATTTGGTACCATAAGGCACCATGTGTGGATTTCAGGCTATAAAATTATTATTATTATTATTATTATTATTATTATTATTATTATTATTATTATTATTATTATTATTATTTCATTCAGGACTGTAGTATTAAATTTTAATTCATCTCCGAACCTTCTGATTACTTCATTGTCGTCGTTCCACACATCATTAGTACCGCTTGTACGCTGATTTAGCGCCATCGCAACACGTTGGCCAAAAGTGCCAAATTTGCTGGAGAGATAGGGTATACCACGAGAATTATTCTGTGGTCCAAATTATAGGGTCCCTGGAACTGGCTTTGCCGGCCGGTCATTTTTCAAAATGGCGGCAAAAACATGCTAAAATAACTGATTTTTGACAAAAATCAATTATACATGTACTATTTCTTTCTTTTGGAAATTGATAGTTAAATTTTCTCATCTACAGAGACTTCACAGTGAATCAAGGATTTGTTTTTATATTCTAATTCTATTTCATTTTGGAAAAAATATAATTTTAACTGAAAATGAGTGACCATAAGTAGGTTTATCTGCCATGTTGTTTTTCTTTTATAAAATGACCACCAAAGATCTACCATTTATAAAAAAAAATCCAATCTACAAATTTTTATCCCCCCACCCCGAAATTATAATTTCTGGGGATATAGGCGTAGCGCTGACTGTCTGTCTGTAGACGGAGTTGGTTTCCGCTCTTTAACTAAAATTCCGTTTGGCAGACTGCAACCAAACTTGGCATGTGGGTTAGGTATGATAAGAAGAAGACTCAATTCATTTTGGGATCATTGTGCCAAAGGTCAAGGTCACTGTAACTCTAATTTTTTTTATCCGAGTTGGTTTCCGCTCTGTAAACAAAATTCCGCTTGGCCGACTGAAACCAAACTTTGCTAATGGGTTTCGCATGATGAGAGGAAGAACCCTATTTATTTAGAGGTCATTGTGACCTTGAACTTAAACATTTGCCACAGTTGGCTTCTGTAATTGAACTTTTGCTTGCCTGATCGAAACTAAACTTGGCTTATGGGTTGAGCATGGCGAAAGGTAGAACCCTACTTATTTTGGGGTTATTGTGTCAAAGGTAAAGGTTACAGTGACCTTGAATTTAAAGTTTTATCGTTCAGAGTTTGTTTCCGCTCTCTAATTAAAATGTTGTTTGCCTGATCGAAACCAAGCTTGGCATGTGGATCGGGCATAATGAGAGGAAGAATCCTATTTATTTTTTAGGTCATTGTGCCAAAGGTCAAGGTCACAGTGATCTTGAATTTAAAATTTTATCGGTCGGAGCTGGTTCTGACGCTTAATTATTAAAATTATGCATTCTCGACCTAATTTGGCATGTGGGTTAAGCTTGATGAGAGGAAGAACCCTACATATTTTAGGTGTTTGTGGCAAAGGTCAAGGTCACAGTGATCTTGAACCTAAACTGTTATCGGACCCTAATCGAAAACAACATGACTTGCGGGTCGGGCATGATCAGAGGAAGAACCCTATATATTTCCTAGGTCATTGTGTCAAAGGCCAGGGTCACAGTGACCTTGAAATTAAAATTAAAATTTTATCGGTCGGAGCTGGTTTCCGCTCTGTAATTAAAATTATGTATTCCTGATCCATACCTAAATTGGCATGTGTGTTGGGCATGATGTGACATATTTTTAGTTCTTTGTACCGAAGGTCAAGGTCACAGAGATCAGTTCCGATCGAAACCAAACTTGACATGTGGGTCGGGTATGATGAGTGGAAGAACGCTATATATTCCTTTGATCATTGTGCCAAAAGGTCAGTGACCTTGAAGTTAAATTTTATCGGTCTGCTCCTAATTAAAATTATGCATTCCTGATCGAAACCTAACTTGGCATGTGGGTTGGACATGATGAGAGGAAGAACCCTATTTATTTTGAGGTCATTGTACCAAAGGTCAAGATCACAGCGACCTTCAACTTGATAACTTTTCCCAGGGTTTTAGAAGTTTTACGCAGCTACATTCTGCTGATGTAATGTATAACGAAGGTTAATGTATCGGGGTGATATTTCGGGGAGAATGGCCATCCCCAGTGGGTACCTCTAGTTTCATTAGAAAATTGCTGGTAATATTTTCTAATCGAGATTTTGTGCACACTCCTACTGTATTTAATGCGGAAACAAAAATATTTTGACCTTTCCCAAAATCTAAGTAACCGCATGTCGCTTTGGTGGCCGTTTCCCCAAATTGCAATCATTCTTCAAAACGACAGCTATTTTTCAAAATGGCGGCAACAGTTTTATAATTTATGAACAAAATCTTAGCTTGATTCTTTAGAAACTTGATTCTGATGTTATTCTGATCAAGATTATCTCTTGAGACTTTTTCATTGTATTTAATTCTGAAAACATATTAACTGTCCACCAGAAATTAAAAAAAGAGAAAGTTGTTTAAAAGCTTTGGAGTTGTACTCCTGTCAGAAAGGTGCCCTGTCGCACCAACTCGCCTAGCCATGAACTCAAACATTGAACTCATTTACTTGATTATTTTTCCCCATGGGAAGAGCAAGAATGCTTGTAAACAAGTTCGCTTTTTGTGGCAATTTAGGAACCATTTACCAACGCCTCGGTGGAAGCCCTCAAAAGTGGGCAGCACAGGTATGCACTACTGGGTATGCTTAACTTCATATCTGTGTTGAGGTCTTATTTATTTATTTATTGGTGTTTAAGGTCACATACTTATGCACAATGGCTAACCGTGACCGTGACGGTTTTACGGGTGGAGGAAGCCGGAATACCCGGAGAGAACAACCGAGCAACGACGAGCAGCTGTCAGCTCTCCAACATCGTAACTCTGAACTCTGCACCACAGCACAGGCAGGGTTAGATTGGTTGATGACATGCGCACCATCGACGTGCAGTACGCTTCAGTACACAGCGTCATCGTGCCCCCTTGTAGGCAATCGAGGTGAAGTGTCTTGCCCAAGGACACAACGCGGTTGCCGCAGGTGGGATTCGAACCGAGGACCTCTCGGCTTGCAGCCTGCACCTCTACCAACTGAGCCACTGCGCCCCCGTGTTGAGGTCTTGATATAGCCGTAGTTACTATGACCTTAACAGCATTAAATAAATGAATAAATAAATAAAGAACGAAATAACACGAGTAGTTTACGTTACGGATATAATATTTGGTGAATGAAATGTACTTGTACAAAAATTGTCATTGTCATCATACATTTTCTCACTTAGTTGTACAGTTGAGAGGCGAAAAGCAACATTAGAAAAAGCGAGGTACAGTAAAACCCTTTTAACTGAAGAGTTTTTTCTCCCATTTACGTTACCGTATGTTACTACAAGAAATAAATTACAAACATGCTTTTGTCTCATTAAATATACAAGGCTGTGTCCCCAAAATATAATTCACGATCAAATAATTAATACGTATCATGTAAAACGAATGACGTTTAAACACAACCACATGGGTACCGGGTAAGTTGCGTTAACAATTTCAGTATTTGCCTTGAAATTGATGAAATTGTTATTGCCATAATACTACTTGGGTTATAGTCGCTAACAACTATGACAATAGCCACTATTCTCATGTTACAATGGATCAACCCTCCAGTTGCATGGGGGAGAAGTGACTAACAAGTAACTACACCTAGATGATGGGCTGAACCTGTTATTTGCAAAGGGCATACTTCCAATAATATACCTGCATCTCTTTGATGAGATGAGCATACTATTCGAGGCAAGGGGTGGGTGGAGGAAGTGAATAGTCATTCACCCTTGTCCTCCCGGCTTTCACCATGGCCTTACTCCATGCATGCCAAAGACTGATTCCACGAACACAAAGCATTGTACCCATCGAATGATAAGGGTTCAACACAATTATTTGAAATCACAAACTCACATAGCATATACATCAACAGTCACTTGATTCCATAAACGATACTCCAAAACATACCAAATAGTATGGAGACTACATATTGTTGACATGTATCGATAAACAATTACATCAGTTGTTAACTGACCACCACCTATACCAAGATTACAGACCAGTTCAAGTTTTACCATCGTGTCCCGTAAATCAATCTGATCCGCTTAAGTGCTTTTATACTTTGCACCAAGACATTCATATGAGAACAAGCCAATAATCAGCCGAATACACTAACGACTCTCCCTTCTCCACATGTAATACCCAGCATGTTAACATCAGTTGTTACACACACAAACCCGAAATTTAATGCTATCACAAGAGACCGGAAGCAAGTGTATCGAGATCAAACCACTTCCCTCTAAGATCTTATACTATCCGAAGATAACCAGATTTATTGGCTTAGGAGTTTTTGAGTATTTCCAAAACTGAAACTAACTGCCCCCCCCCCCCCCACCAAGTTCTAATCGACTGCCCACTCCATCCCCCATCCGGAGTTGTAACCGATTGGGCCTCTATTCGAAATTTTAACTATCCAGCCTGGGTGGTGTGGAAAACATAGACAGGGACCAGCGACTTTCAAACACATGGCCATGGTATCCTTGAATACAAAAAAGATAGATGGCTCACATTCTTTGTCCAACTTAGTTGTGATATTGTCTCGAGTGGTATCTAAGGGGCGAGATCTTAATTTTTCTCTTGCGCACTTTGTGACAAGATTCACATCCCGATTTTCTGATGGTGCCCCGCAAACCGTAGTCAACCAGGCCTCATCTCACCGTGTCAAACATTCTCCCACCTGATACGGATTCAACATTTTATCCCTGCCCCTCTCTTTCTTTTTCTCCCTGGGCACCACTGGTCCCGAAACCACCTTTTGAGTCACTTCGGTTGCGCAAACAAACAAGCTGCCACTACCTACACTGATGACACGGTAGTCTGTATGCTAGCACAATACATGCTATCAGACAATCTCGCATCTGATAGCATACCATTGAATTCTACACCTACCAGCGAGCAAGACTTTGTTCCCCCGCCCACGCGACTCTGTTAGAATGATTGACATTAAACTGCAAAGTTTTAGTGCTTGCACGGACCATGGAGATGAAAAAGAGTCAAATCTACCTTCCAGTACATTGTAGACTAATACTCGCAGGTAGGAATAAGTTCATGAACAGAATCTAAAATGAATCTCCAAGCCTAACGAAAACTAATCTTTTGATTATCAGGCACCGGCGCATTCGTTTTTTTCGGCCCGCGTTCGTCATTTTTATTTTAGAGGCAAACTTCAAAATGTGTAAAACTATCATAGGGTGCGATTTTAGCGGTATCACATCACGATTTGCGATGCAATATGTCGTATACATTAATACAGTATCGTTATTCTCTTCGCGAAATGCGATACGATTTTTATATGTATGTACAAAATAAATATTTTTTTAAATGGTTGAGAGCTAGATTAGTTTTAGTGGTCTAAATTTATTCATCAAAATTTGTTTTATTACAAATTATTGGAGAGTGCCAAAAGGCACTCTCCAATAATTTGTAATAGAACAAATTTATATAAACAAACTATTATTTACGTTTGACTGAATACGAAACATGGGTAAGGAAAATATTGGTTTTTGCACTGATAGCCACATTTTTTGAAAGGTCTGATTCTAGCTTCTAGCACTCAACTAGTTAACAAAAACTCATTATTTTTTATCTCCATTTTAGTTATTCTATATTGATTTTGAGTTGTATGATCACTGTTACTAAAAACATAGGCCGATGAAATCGTCAGATGTGTACCCATACGCGCAATTATAGTAGAAAGCTGTATGACGGACGGCCACCACGGATGTCGACATTATGTACACCATACATGTATGGGTACATATAGAAATGGATTGGAGGAGTGTCTAATTTGATGGATAAAGGCTTAATATCTCCGGGTCAAACTATCAGATTTACATAAAAAACTATACAGCACAGCACATCAGTAACCTGAATACATATATAAAGTAACATGACAATCGGATTGATATTTTTTGAGCTATCTCATGCCAAAGGGATTGGAGAAATTTTCAATTTGAAGGATAAAGGGTTAATATCTCAGGATCAAATTATCAGATTTACACCAAAAACTATACAGCTCGGCACACCAGTAACATGAACACAAATACAAAGTAACTTGACAATCCAAGCAATATTTTTCAAGTTATCGAATGCCAAAGGGATTGGAGAAATTTTCAATTTGAAGGATAAAGGGTTAATATCTCAGGACCAAAATAACAGATTTACACCAAAAACTATACAGCTCGGCACATCAGTAACCTGAACACAAATATAAAGTAACTTGACAATCCAAGCAATATTTTTCAAGTTATCGAATGCCAAAGGGATTGGAGGAATTTTCAATTTGAAGGATAAAGGGTTAATATCTCAGGATTAAATTATCAGATTTACACCAAAACCTATACAGCTCGGTACATCAGTAACCTGAATACAAATATAAAGTAACTTGACAATCCAAGCAATATTGTGCAAGTTATCGAATGCCAAAGGGATTGGAGGAATTTTCAATTTGAAGGATAAAGTGTTAATATCTCAGGATCAAACTAACAGATTTACACCAAAAACTATACAGCTCAGCACTTCAGTAACCTAAACACAAATATGAAGTAACTTGACAATTCAATCAACATTTTTCAAGTTATCGAATGCCAAACGGATTGGGGGAATTTTCAATTTGAAGGATAAAGGGTTAATATCTCAGGATCAAATTATCAGATTTACACCAAAAACTATACAGCTCGGCACATCAGTAACCTGAACACAAATAATATGAAATTTAGGCAAACCTAAAAGCGAGCGAAAGTGATGCATTAGGCCTAAAGTGCTGTAGGCATACATTGACTGGTAAAGAATACGGGACCAACCAAATTTCGAGATAACAATTTTTATCTGCGTTTTTGATTGGAAGATATTATTTTCCAGTGCTCTGATTGAAAGATAATTTTATCATTGATTTGCTTGGAAGATATATTTATGGCGTCGTTGTTTTCCGGAATTTATCCGAGGAGTTACGGAAATTGCTGCATTCATTTTTATTTTTTCACAAATAGCGGGTAGCATTTATTGTTACTATTACCAACTCTTAGTAGCCACAACAAGAAAATACAGCAGTGCTTTGCAAAAAAAGGACGACGATAATATGCCAATGCTGTTTTACTGAAAAGACATCTTTGAAATAATAAGACTGAGTATCACATATGTAGTTTCATGATTCGGATCAGATTTTTTATAAAGGACGTTTCGGCCCAGATCTATGGACGATTCGGCCCATATTTCTGGCCGATTCGGGCCAGATTATTGGACGATTCGGATCATGCTTGTGGACGATTCGGACCAGGTTTCTGGGCGATTTACCCAACAGACACACAAACAACACAGGGCAGCACAGACATACACACTTCACAAGACAGCACAGACTTGTCTTTTGAATTAAGTAGGCCTAGAGCTTTATGTGCCAATTCAGTGAGCCATTTTCATTAATTTCACTGAAAAAATACTGACGTACCGGTATTGTTTGTAGTTATCACGACAGATATTTCTGCGAGTAATTATGAAACAGCTAATCCTGTGCTTCTGGATCATGTCAGGGAAGAGGAAAAAAGACGTGACGTCAACATTGACCTGCCTGTTTTTATTTCTATGCATTTTGAGTCCGTACACCAAAACTGGCCCAGTAGTTAGCCCATAGCTAAGGGGCGCTCTCGTTGCTAGGGAAGTCACGTGACATCAACAGTGACCTGTCTGTTTTCATTTGTAATGCATTTTGGGTCCGTATACCGAATTTGGTCAAAATGGGCCCAGTAATTAGCCCGTTGTTAAGGGGGAGCTCTGGTTGCTAGGGAAGTCATGTGACGTCAACATTGACCTGTCTGTTTTATTTGCAATGCATTTTGGGTCCGTATACCGAATTTGGTCAAAATCGGCTCAGTAGTTAGCCCGTTGTTAAGGGATGTTCTGATTGCTAGGGACGTCACGTGACGTCAACATTGATCTGTGTGTTTTCATTTGCAATGCATTTTGGGTCCGTATACCGAATTTGGTCAAAATCGACCCAGTAGTTAGCCCGTTGCTAAGGGTGCGCTCTGGTTGCTAGGGAAGTCACGCGACGTCATCATTGATCCGTGTGTTTTCATTTGCAATGCATTCTCGGACCGTATACCGAATTCGGTCTAAATCGGCCAAGTAGTTAGCCCGTTGCTAAGGGCGCGCTCTGGTTGCTAGGGAAGTCACGAGACGTCAACATTGATCTGTCTGTTTTTATTTGCAATGCATTTTGGGTCCGTATACCAAATTTGGTCAAAATTGGCCCAGTAGTTAGCCCGTTGCTAAGGGGGCGCTCTGGTTGCTAGGGAAGGCACGTGACGACACCATTGACCTGTCTGTTTTCGTTTCCTATGCATGTTGGGTCCATGTATCAAAATTGGCCCAGTAGTTTGCCCGTAGCTAGGGGCGTGCTTTACTTGCTATGGACGTCACGTGACATAATCAGTGACCCATTAGGCCCCCCACACCCAATATATTAAGGGTCCCTTGACCCAATGAGGGGGAAAGCTATGGTGGAGAGCCATCATTTGTCCAGCATCCGAGTATCCTTGAAAAAATTTAACCTCATTTGTCCCCGGTTCCTTTGGGAAAAATCCCTAAAAGTTTCTTCAATCGCGGATGTCAATTTCCGCCATGCACAAACATATCAGCGTCCGTGTGTACCACTTCCGTTGAAAAATTTTGAAGTTGATGCCTTTGAGATGAGCTTGGCTTTGAGTTCATACAAACGGTACATACGTGTTGCCTAACAGCTTGCGAAGCAAGCGATCGCTTGCACGCGACCCTGCGGGTCGCTTTCGCTCGCTATCAAAATTGGCCCAGTAGTTTGCCCAAAGCTAGGGGCGTGCTTTACTTGCTATGGTCTTTATGTGACATAATCAGTGACCCATTAGCCCCCACCCCTCCCCCCTCACCCAATATATTAGGGGTCCATTGACCCAATGAGGATGAAAGCAATGGTGGAGAGCCATCACTTGTCCAGCGTCCGAGTATCCTTGAAAAAATGTAACCTCATTTGTCCCCGGTTCCTTTGGGAAAAATTCCTAAAAGTTTCTTCAATTGCGGATGTCAATTTCCGCCATGCACAAACATATCAGCATCCGTGTGTACCACTTCCGTTGAAAAATTTTGAAGTTGATGCCTTTGAGATGAGCTTGGCTTTGAGTTCATACAAATGGTACATACGTGTTGCCTAATAGCATGCCACCCTGTGGGTCGCTTTCGCTCGCTATAAAGTAACTTGACAATCCTAGCAATATTTTTCAAGTTATCGAATGCCAAAGAAATGGATACAGACGCCGGACGGACATACGGACAGACAGACAGACGGACAAAGGATGGACGAACGATGGATGGCCACCCCAGATGCCGACATATGTGTACCATACATAGTATGGGAGTAGGTGATAATTGAGAATACGAGCTCACCTGTTAATGTACGTGTATGTGTACATGTACACCTCCATAGGATTTAGTGTTAAAATCGTGTATGTGTACAAGATTTTAACGGTTTTTTAGGGTGAGTTCGAATTTTTTTAACACTGAATTGTATCCTAGACGCCCGTAGTTTTACGTACACGTACATGTACCGTTTTGATTGAAATCGGCAAATGAGTTTTCCCCATAGGATTCAGTGTTAAATTGCGAGCAAAAAAACGTTTTGAGAATTCGAACACATCGTCTTGCCGATTCTAACAATCCGCGTCCATACACGATTTTAACACTGAAACCCTATGGAGGCGTACACGGAAATCCACTTGCGGATTTTAGGTCGGAAATCGACTCGTGTGAAGAGGTTGTGTTCGAACTCTCAAACCCACTGTCGCATTTCTCGAAGTGAGACTAGCGCACATTATTGCGAGGTGATCTTGATAAGCACTTGATGGAAATGTTTTGAATGAAGAGTGTTGCCGGGTGTTAGAATCTGCAAACCCGCTGTCACGTTTTTGATTGATATATGTAGGAGAGAAAAAAAAATATATAAATAATAGTTATTTAGAAAAATAAATATATCAAATCGAATAGATAATAAAAAAAATACGTAAATCATGTGCGCTTCCCAGACTATTAGAGCGAGGATTCTTTTAAACATGCTGATGAGAGCATACGCAATCTGCGTGAATGAAGAAATATGTTCCATCTTGTTAGAACGATGCGTCGGATGTCGGGATCATCTAGACTTCGATCACGAGAATCATTCGTGTCTGATGATGGAAAGGGAAGATATGGTCATCATGTATTTCGAACCGGCGTTCGAACGCGTTAGATTCAACGATGTGATCACGTTTTGGAAGAGATTAGTCTTCTGTAAGAATGAAGACAAGCCTACAGTTTCGGAAGAACTGAAATTAGCACGTAAAAGTCTGACTTTAGAAGACAAGAGATGCATCAAGAAATTATTGCTGAATGAAGCATACGTCTAAGTTTTTTTCATTGATATAAAATAAGGGAGAGTAGAAAATAAAAATAAATACACACATAAATTTTTTTATCTAATATTAGAAAGAGAAAAAATACAAAAATGAGAACCAGAAATAAACTGTATCCGACGTTAGTGGACGACGAGGATTTGAAGCCGATTGACGTTTTGCCGATGGCACCGTCGCTAGAAGGAAGAGAAAGAGGAGAGAGGTATCGCATCGATCAAATCAATAGAATCCAAGAGTATCTAACTCGAGAGAGAGATTCTCGTCGTTCCCTCAAGAAGAAGTATTCGCGTTTCATGAAATTCGTCAACGCAATCGACACGACACTCATCACGATTTCCATGGGTTTACACGTGGCCGGCATCGGATTGTTGTCGACCGCGGTCGGCATTCCGATCATGTTAACTGTAGAAGGAGTGGCTCTCGCCGCCGGATTGTTTAGCACGCTCGGAAACTTTTTGAGTAGGAAATTATATCTGAAGGCGAGGAAACACGACAAGATTCGCGTCTTGGCCAACTCCAAGATCGACACGATATCCGAAATGATCTCTATGGCGTTGAAAGATGGTAGGATATCGGACGGAGAATACTTCACGATATTGAGCGAGAAAATGAAATACGATGTAATGAAAGAAGCCGTGAGAATCAAGACTCGTCAGATCATCAAGGAAGAGATGAAGGATTCTCTCGTGGAAAAGGTGAGGAAAGAGGCCAGGGAGGAATTCAGTAAGATGATAGAACTCAAGAGCAGCGATTGAAAAAAAATATATATAATAGGAACAGAATTAATTATTAAATTTATATATAAAATAAAAAACGAAATTAATTTAAATAACTCTTAAAAATGTATTGCGTAAAGTGTAAGAGAGTTACCGAGACGAGTAATTCTAGAGAAGTGCGAACTAAAAACGACAGACAGATGCTTCGCGGAATTTGCAACGTGTGTGGTTCTGTCAAGACTAGATTTGTCAAAAAAAGAATGCGAGCAAAGGTAAAGGCATCGTGAATAAAATGATCAATAATCTACCTTTCGAAATGCATCTGCCTGGTCACAGTTTCACAGGACCCGGAACGAAATTGAACAAGAGACTCAACGCCGATCTGACTCCCAAATCTTGGAGCAAACCTGTGAATAGGGTGGACGCGGCCGCGTATGATCACGATCTGTGCTACGTTGAACATCCCGACACCAAGACTCGCAATGATGTCTGCGATAAAAACATGTTGGGGAAATTGAGATACATATCGAATCTGACCAGGAGAGAGAAGATGGAACGTTCGCTGGTCAGCAAAATCTGATCGGTGCGAAACGTCAATTCGGATGGGGCGTTCAAAAAAAAAAGCGCATCTGAAAAGAAGAAGAAACGATTATTGACGAGCGAATTGGCCGAGGAGTTACACAAACCCGTAGTGCGTAAATTTCGAAAGAGAAGGGTGTTCGTGAAGGGTCTGGATGATATTTGGTCTGTCGACTTGGTCGACATGAGATCGTTTTCGAGGTGGAACGAGGGCGTCAAATATCTATTGACGGTCATCGACGTGTTTTCCAAATACGGTTGGATCAGAGCTTTGAAGAATAAATCGGGACCTTGCGTCGCCGAGGCTCTGAAGAGCGTGTTCGACTTGTCTTCTCGAAAACCGAGTAAATTGTGGGTGGATAAGGGAAAGGAATTCTACAACAAGCACGTTCATCGATTGGTAGACCTCTACTCGATCGAAAACGAAGAGAAAGCTAGCGTGGTGGAACGTTGGAATCGAACGATGAAGGAAAAGATGCACAGATACTTCACGGCGAATTCGACCAAGAAATACATATACGCTCTGAACGGTCTGGTCAAAGATTACAACAACACGTGACACAGATCGATCAAGATGACTCCCGTGGAAGCTAGTGATCCTCGAAACGAAAAACGGGTCTACGCAAATCTATATCCTGAGAGATCTAAGATCAGGAAGAAGTCTAGAACGCCGAAATTTGCGGTCGGTGATCGAGTGAGAATCTACGCTTATAAGAAGCACTTCGAAAAGGGTTATACTCCTCGATGGACCTCAGAAATCTTCGTGATAATCAAAATATTTCACACTGATCCGGTGACTTACGAAATCGAAGCTTTGGATGGAGAAGAGATCATCGGAAAGTTTTACGAACAACAATTACAGAAGACGAAGTTTTGATAAAGAAAACAATTTTTTTTTTTATTTACTCTCTTTAACATTTTCTTGTTTACACACATATATATAAGAGAGAAAAAAAATAATAAAAAATAATTAAAAACTATTTTTAGATAAAGAAAGCAAGTTAATTAATAAACAAAAAACTAAAAATCCTTTGAAATGACAAATATTCTAGATATAGCACAAAGCATAGTGAAAGATGAAAGTATTCAAGAATATGAGGTTCACGAATACGAACCGGTAACCTGAATTAGTTTGAACAATGCGGGAGAGATAAGAATCAACGTCGAAACTCAAGATTTATTCGTACATCCTAACGAGAGTTACATAGTGGTGTAGGGACATCTCACCAAGGAAGATGGGAGCGACTATGCCGACGATGACATGGTTACTCTAGCCAATAATGGCATCATGCATCTATTCAGTAACATAAAATACATGCTATCCGGACAAGAGATAGAATCTGTGTTTCATCCCGGTCAGGCCACCACGATGTTTGGACTCTTGACGTATCCTGATGATTTTTCGAAATCCAGAGGACTTAATCAGTTGTGGGTGAAAGACATCGTCGGCCCTGCTAGCGCTGGCGCTGCCTTGATATTCGACTACGTCGTCAAGACGTCCAGACCTAAAGGAACGTTTTCATTCAGGATACCTTTGAAACACATCTTCGGATTTGCGGACGATTACAACAAGATCATGTACGGATTCAAACACAATCTGACGTTGATTCAAAAAGGAAACGACGACGCAATAGTGAGACTCACTGCGACTGATGCGGGTAAGATAACTCTACACAAGATATCGTGGTTCGTTCTGCACACGGAGCCTTTGATCGTGGAGAAAGCGCGTCTCTACAAGATCATAGAATCCAAGAGTAAATTACCCGTGGGATTTAGAATGAGACAGTGCGACACGGCTTGCAATCACTTCGATTGGAGATTGACGGTGAAATCCACTTCCGAGAGACCTCGTTTCATCGTGGTTGCGTTTCAGACCGATAGGGACGGGTCTCAGGAAAAGAATGCGTCGCTGTTCGATCACTGCCATTTGAGAAACATGCAAGTGTTTCTGAACGCCACGAGATATCCAGCAATCGATTACAATGCGTCGTTTGACAAAAACGATTTCTGCAGACTGTACGGCAATGCCGCTGATTTTAGAAAGAAGTATCACAGTCTAGACGAATTGATGAGCAACCCTAACATGTCTCCCGGTGAATACAAGTCGATGTATCCCATGTTCGTATTCGACGTCAGTAAACAGAGTGAACGACTCAAGAGTAGCATGTTAGACATTCAGATCAAGATGCAATTCGATAGGAACATTCCAAGAAAAACCAAAGCCTTCGCCCTGGTCCTGTCGGACAGAGAATTACAATTTGAATCAGATGGAAATAAGATGTTGATCATTCGATGAGAGACGAGTGTGTGAAAAAAAAAAATAATAAACGTTAAAAATGTGGATGTAAGATTAATTAAAAACCAAAATCTCGAAAACAAAATGGATGTTTTTGACACGAAAACAACAAATCGTCTGTTCAGAAAAGATTACTACGACGTTAAAAAAAAAATACTTGGAAAAATGGATTCAAATTGAATATGAAGAACGTAACACAAAAAAAGGATGGAATAGTTGTGATTTTGACGAATATCGTTTAAAAGAAAAAGAAGAGTTTGATCTCATAAGATCTAACGAAGAAATTATAAAAAATACAATTTTAAAATGTCGCAAATGTAAGAAACATCAAATAAAAATCGAATCTCAATAAACCAACAACCGTATTCGCAAAGTGTATAAATTGTAATCATAAATGGATAGAAAATTAAAAAAAGGATGCAATTTTAATCATCGTCATAAGTGACAAAATTCTTTTACTAAAGAAAAAACACATTTCAGATCAAATACTTTTCTGGAGATTGATATATTAGTGACACATTCTCGATGTTACAATTCGTAAGTAGTCACGTAGAAAATGAAATAAACGTTCCATTTTCGCGTTTGAGAAAAAAATATTTTTACGATTACGTTCTAAATTACTTGAGAGATCGCGTGCTATTCACTTGAGAGAAACAAAAAGGATATTTCGTGACGAAGATATTAAAACTCAAACAGATCTTAGATTGTTCGATCCTGTGCGATCGTCTCTCCATTTCCATCAGATGTTCCATCCTGTGTTGCAAGCCAAAAAAATAAAAAAAAAGATGTGGAAAAATGGTTAGATAAACAGCGGGATAGATGGTTGGAAATAAAAAGAATGAGATGCTTTCCACCATCACCACTACCTTCTGAAGAGAATGGTGATGATGCGAGTGTTACCAAGAGATGCACAACATTTGTTCATAATTATGATTCGGATAAACAAAAATGTTGTTATAAACGTATCATATCACAAAAAAAAGAAAAAAAGAAAAAGAAGAATTGACGCTGAAAATTGAGAAAAAAGGAAACGTTATTATAATATATGGTGATAGTGAAGAAGAAGGAAAAAAAAAAAAAATGAGATCTAAAGATGATCTCATTACTTTTTTTTTGTTTTTTTGTTTTTAATAATCACACATTATTTTTTTTAATTCATTATTTTCCACGCGTTCACTGTTTGTTCAAAGGATCTAGTTCGATCAGTAGACTCACCATGGAAGTGGCGGCTTCAGGATTATTGGTTTTTATAACGAAATTAATCCTGTCTCCGGCGTTCACTTTGAGAGGCGTGCCAAACGTGCTAACATTCGCGTGTTGATTCTCAGTCTTTTCGACGCTGTATCTCTTATCACTCTCTACACCATTCACCATGAGATTGACGACCGCTCTGTTATTCAAATCCGACAAAGCCAGACTCATTCGAAGGATTTCACCTCCCAGCGGCATGGGATATCCCACCTGACCATGTTTCGATCCGCTACCTCCATTTCCAAAAGACCACTCAGCTTTTCCCTCATCTAAGGCGCCGGCCTCTTCGGCCCACACAGTGATCAATTGTCTAGCATATTCGACTTTCTCCACCACCGAAATCAGGGTGCAGGCATCCGTCATGTTCACGGGATCCGGTAGATTCGTGAGCGCGTGTCCACCCATGTCTAGTTTACCTTCCATGATGTCACCCTTTCTCTAGACCGAGTTGTCGTCCACGTACTTTCTGCTGACCGCGCTGGAATCGAATTCGGGATCTTGACTGAGTCCGAATAAATTCTTACCATTCATGTCGATACCACCCTCCATGGTTCCACCAGATTGTTTGTTCAGGTAGAGATTGTCCACTTGCAATTCTAGGTATTCTTGTGATCGTATCATGGCAGAATCCACATAGCCCTTGTTGACCGTGTTTGAGTCCGCATCCGTGTCATCGATCTTCGACAGATTCAATATCTTGTTGAATCTCGCATTCAGATCCGATTTCATTTCTCATCTGTCAGACTTTCTCTGTTCCAGATCTACGTAGTGTTTGGTCGCCACGTCCTTGGGATTCGTGGGAGTGGCCACGTTCGTTATCTTGTTATAATTGGTGTTCAATTCCGAGTGCATCATTTTCTGAACGTATCTATTTCTCAGGTGTTTGCTGAATCTTGCGTGAGAGTCGTCCGCGTATTTCTTGGTCGCAGCATCGGTGGGATCTATGGGATTTGCGACGTTCACCAAACGTTTGGATTTCAGATCAATATTGTCGGTCATGGTTTTATCCACGTAATTATCTAGCATGATTCATTCGAAATCGGCGTTCCCCCTATCGACGTATTTTTTAGTCGCACCATCTGCGAGATCTATCGGCTCGGGAAGATTGTAGAGCTTCTTATCGTTCATGTTCAAAGGTTCTTCTCAAGGTTCGTATCTCCGAACGTAACGTTCGTCCAAGTTGGCAACATCATAACCATCGTCGACTTCGAACGTCTTCCTCTTCTTTCTTGGGTTGACTTTTTCGTCGTCACTTCTACCAAATTTATCGACTGACATGTTGTTGTGGGATTTTTTGTTTTTAGAAAAATATATTCAAAACGCAGTTTATTAAAAATGAACTATGTTATTTTATTTTTCGTTTTTATTCGATTAAAATTTTTTTTAAAATAATTTTTTATCTTTATATATACTGTAATGTAAGTCATTGAGAATGTCTTGAAATCTCCTTCAGACCATCTCTTGAGAACGTAGAGACATAGGTGACCGCAAAACACTTGATCTGGTGATTGCACTTGTTCCGTGTTGTAACGAACCATCGATTTGTTGAAATAGTTCTTTATTTCTTTTGGCGGCGAGATTCCGTAGCTGTCGAAATAATAATTTTTCTTCTTCCCATTCTTGATCCACGCCACCCAGTGAGTGCCTTCACCCAATAAATCGTCTAGATTTAAAATTCCGCATTCCGATTGACGAGGTCTTCTCTTCGTCTTCGGCAAGGCATCTCTGGAAAACACACCTAGAAAATCTTTGATTTTCAAATCCTTTGTCGCATTCAACAGATCGATGTTGGATAGGGGTTCGTTAGGTAAAACGACACCTTCTACGGATATCTTTATTTTCTTATTCATAATGTGTATATATTTTTTTATTTATTTTATTATAATTCACTAAAAAAATGACGTTATTTTTTTTTTTTCTCTTTTTTTTTAAACTAACATTCTCGATGTCACTATCATTTTCTATAATTTTGATTCCATCTAATTCCTCTTGATTTTCTGGACTCTCGATGCCTCTATCGTATTCTATAATTTTGAATCCATCTAATTCCTCTTAATTTTCTGGACTCTCGATGTTACTATCGATTTCTATAATTTTGAATCCGTCTAATTCCTCTTGATTTTCTGGAATCCTATCATCCACAATCATATCTGGAATCTTATCATCCGCAATCGTATCTGGAATCCAATCATCCACATTCATATCGTCTATAGTTAGATCCACAGTCCAATGTCTGAGTGCCAAAGTGCTTATTTTATCGTCTAATATGAATCTCTTATCATCGTCGGCTGTCAGCGAAATCTTGTTGACTATTTCAGTATACAAGTCGTGATTTTCGCTTCGAATCGATTTCATAGTCTTATACACTGGACCACTTCCTAACAGACAATCTTTATACTCTTGGAAAGAGATGTTTTTTTTTCACCACGCACGCTTTAACTCCTTTGCACTTCTTGATCTCTTCATCATCTTCTAGACGATAAGCATACAGTTTGGGTATCAAGCCCACGAATTCGACGATTTGTTTACCACCGCTCTCATCCTTAAATTTACCCAACATCTTCTTGTTGTCGTTTGATTGAATATTGAACGGGTGATCGATGGGATAATTGCTCATGTCGAACCACTCGGCCACGTCCTGAGATATATCTCGGTAGACGTCTTTCATCTCTATCTCGTAAACTAAACTGTCCATGTCGGTGAACAGTAGTTTGGCTTTGTCACCAAATTTTTGTTTGACATAATCGTAGTGAAACTCGTACATCAATCACTTGCTGACATCTAAGATGATCGGTCCGAGATAATACGGTTTGTCGAACTTCAGGTGCATCTTTTGAATGTGAACGGCCACTAGATTTTCGTCGAATATGGTTCGGTGTTTGTAATTGGGTTTCGCCACTAAGGTTTTAGCTCTTTTCTCAGACGTGATGAGTCGAACGTCAGTTCTCTTCCTGATGTTTTCCATCGATTTACCGTACACGCAGTTGTTCATGAGTTTGAAGAAATCTTTTTCGAAATCGTTCTCAGCTCGAATTCTGAGATTCGTGTTGAGATCGATGTATTTTTTCATCCAAGGCTCTTTGTCGAATCGAATGATGCGATGTATGTCAACTAATTTCATCCCGTAATCGACGTATTGTTTCAAATTCTCGCTGTAGATGACATAGTTACGTTTGTTAAATAAATTGGGAATGAGTTTTTCCTCATCTCCCTCATTCGGTTCCATTTGTTTGGGAGCCAGCGGATAATCGTTGTGTAGATCATGTAATTCTTCCGGATAGTTCAAATCGACTTCTAAAATGCAAGGATAGTCTCTCCATTTTTGCATCTCTTCCGGTTCCTTCACCCATTCGAAATTTCCAATTGGTAAAGGATGACTCATAGCCCAACCGTACAGATTATTGGCGTCCTAATACTGTATGTATTTAGTCGACCGTTTTGAATCGAAACCTTCTTTCATGTAGGGATTGTTAGCCTCAGAATGTCTGTGGGA
Organism: Pictodentalium vernedei; assembly: GCA_031216915.1. Lineage (NCBI taxonomy): Eukaryota > Metazoa > Mollusca > Scaphopoda > Dentaliida > Dentaliidae > Pictodentalium > Pictodentalium vernedei. Next base: position 164,420,024 of record CM062291.1, on the reverse strand, counting down.
GATCATCGACATTTTCGAACACGTTTGCCAAGAGTAAAACGTCAGTCTTCAGATAGAGATAGTGATAATCTCTCATGGTTTTCATATCGAATGATTTCCACACGTTTTAGCGTGTTCGTAATTCTCGTCGGAAATGTCGGATTCGTATAATTTCGAATAAAAATCTTCTTTTGAAGGTAGTGCGGTGTCTTCGAATCTCTTTAGATCATTCATGTAATCATAAGGATAGACTCCTTTCCTCAACATGATGTCTACTTGTTCTTCGAAATGTTCGCTCATGATTTTAAATTTATCCTTGCTCATGTTATCGACTAATTTTTCCAGAGCGGTCGACATGAATTTAAAACTGTCGATGAAACGTATGGCTCTACGAATGAATTTCGTTTTTTCTTCCAACGTCTCTCTGTCGATTACTCTTTTCTCGTCCATGAGCTTCCATTTCGTGAAGGAAATGTATCTTTCATCGCTGTTCACGATGCAATTTAATTCTTCGTGTGAGGTGCCGAGATTTTTCACGAACAGATGACTGTCGTAACCCGAGAGATTGTGAAACATCACTGGATAGAAAACGGCGTCTTGATATTTTAAATTACACTTGCTGTGAGCCGGACCGCAATACAGACCCGTGTAATGATCGTGGTCTCTGACCTTCTTATTTTCCGTTGAATTCTCGTCGAACAATTGTCTGCATATGTGACATTTGGTGGCTCTGTTATTTTTGTCCTGCTGCTCTCGCGTGATGATCATTTCTGCCGGAGTTTTGAAATTGTCGTATAACATTTGAAGTTTCCATTCTAGCTCTTCCACGAACCTTTGAGCCACATCGTCGTCTTCATACTGTTTCGTGTAGGTGAAGGGACCCGTGTCGTGTTGCGAGTCGAAAGCGCATTTCACGTAAATGCAATAGCCCGAAGGTATGTGTTTTTGATATCTTTCGACGTAACTTTGAAGAGCGTTGGGTTGACAGGAACTCATTTTCATGGTGAAACATTCGAAATCGGCGTACACGACGAATGGTACTTTTAACCTTCTATTGTGATTTTCAAACTTCACGATGGTGTTGGGTTTGGGCATTTCGACGGTGACACCTTGATTTTCGTTGCAATATTCCTGATGTTTCGCCAACGAGTCTTCGCTGTGAAACACGTTCATGCAATTGTAACATAAAGATATCTTTCCGTTATGATTATTATTTTGTTTCAACAGTAATCGGCTCGGATGTTTAACCCAACAATAATGATGATTGTCACCATTCAAAATCAATAATAAAATAATCGTCTTTTCTCTTCCGAGATACGAAGTCAGTCTGAGAGGATAGATCTTTCGTTTTTCGTCATTGTATCCCAAGACGTTCACCGCTACGGTGGGATTTTGTGCCTCGAAACGTTCGATGTGTTTTAACTGCATTGGAAAAGTCACTCCGGTCCAATCGAGATTTTTAGAAGTTTCCTCGTAATGAGAAACTCTATCAGAGTTCATTTTGACAGGGTATGAAGCGGTGGTGACTGCCCATTTAAAACACTGATCGTCGTTATTTTTCACGTTGATCACGGCGTATTTCTTAGCCAGGAAATACGGTAATTTCACGTAGGAAGACCCTTTCAACAAATCGTTTTTAGTTATGTGAATTTCGAGTTTCAACACCTCATCGAACGTCCAATTACTACCTTCATGTTGATAATTTGCGAGAGACATCAACATCTTGTCTTTCATCTTTTCAAAAAGGTCCGATAAATCTGAACCTCGAAATATGGGTTCGACGTTAGATCTGAAATATGCATTTTTCACGATGCTCTCGCCAGACTTCACGTCGATTTTATTCATCATGCAATGGAGTATCATCTTAATTTTTAGTCCAACGTTCATGTATTTGCGAAACAAATCCAATACTTTTTTCTTCACCCATTCCATGAACAATTTCGGATCGATTTTCTTCAATGAGGGAACCACGTCGAAAGTTTTAAAAATGCCTTTGATTGCACTCTCCCATTCCACGGACTTCGATTGAAATACTTCCGTGGCGAGTTGCACTAGATATTCTTCTCCTTTCCCTTCGTCTATTGCTCGTTGAAGTTCGCTCGATATATCTCGTTTGTCTAGAATCTGATGTGCATCACTCGTTTTCGTTTTAGTTTTTCTTTTCTTTTCTTTGGAAACTTGAAGTTCTTCAACGGCTTTTCGTTTAGTCGTCTTCTTATTTTTCACAATTGAAACGTTTTCGTTTTTTTCGACGTCGGCATTTAGATTCCTTTTACTATCTTTTTCTTCTCATTTTTCACAACCGATGCATTTTTTGACGTCGTAGCTATCGGCATTTCGATGCCTTTTACTATCTTTTTCTTCTTCTTCTCATTTTTCACAACCGATGCATTTTTTGACGTCGTTGCTATCGGCATTTCATTTGCCTTTCCATCGTTTCGCAAATGTTTCTGTATGACTTCAATCTTTTTTGATTTAGTTCTATGATTTCTGAAATGTGAAATTTTTAATATTTTACAAATCTCTTTTAACTGAGGTATGGTTTTCTCATTTAAATTTTCCATTTTTTTTATCTGTTTGTTTCATTTTGTAAGAATATATTTTTTTCCGAATTTTGTATTTAAATAATTTGTTTAAAAAGTTTTGTTTTTTTACTCTTTATATAAAAAAAAAAGATTTTTTTTAAATTCAATTTTTTCTTTAATGTGTTTTTTATTCAAAACAATTTAAGATCACTTTTATTTCTCGTTTGCAAAACGAACACGTTTTCTCGTCTTCGGAATAACATTCTCTACAGTAATGCAAGTGTGCGCACGGTAGAAACAAGACGTTTGCGACACCTTCACAGAGCAGACACTTTGCGAACGTTTTGCTTGGCTTGTTTTCGACACGCGATGATAGCTCGTCTGCTTCCGTCATGAATTTAATGAGATGTTCTAAAGTTAAAAATTGAGATAAGGTCTTGTTTGCGTTATTTAACGCATTGTACAATTGTTCCTTAGTGTACCCTAATTGTAACATATCCATCAATAATTTTTGGTTTTTATTTCTATCCCACTCTTCGTCTTCGATTTTAATCAATCCCAATGTTATGATCTTGTTCAAATAATCATATTTGCCTTTTTTAATATTATTTATATGTTCTAGTGAAGGTCTGTCATGAGGTTCCCAATTCATCAAATGTATATTACAACAAAAACATTTAACTTTGTCGCTTTTACCCACATAAATGAAACCCACAGTGGCTAAATCTTCGGGTTTTTGAGCAAGATGCGAAGGCCAATTTTTAAACGTTTGAAGTCTTGCACGTTCTAAACTATAATTCAGATGTTCGGACTTGATCATTGTTTTTACCTCAAAATTGAGTTTGTAAGAATATTTTTGTCGAATTTTTGTATTTAATGATAATTTGTTTCACATTAAAGAAATTAAAATTAAAAAAACAACTTTTTTATATATATAAAGAGCAAAAAAAAACAAACTTTTTAAACAAATTATTAAAATACAAAAGTTAAAATATACATTATTTGCAAGAATTCGTAAAACAAAAAAAAGCTAAATAATCGATCATGATGACAACATCCACGACGGAATCTCGACATAAACGTCGATGTTGTTTAATAAATCGTTATTCTCCAAAAAACCAAGAAGAAAAAAATCATAATTTATTTTTACGCGTTTCGAAAGAAAATGATACGATTTGCGATAGAAAATCGAATCATAATACTATTAGCGAACAAAAATTAATCGACAATGTCGTTTGAACTATTAAAAAAGAAGGTTCAAGACAAATAAAACTCTTACGACTTTTACGCGAAGTCTCGTACGAGGTTCAAAACAAATTTTCGCGAAGCAGACATGAAAAAACAACTTTTTTTATATATATATAAAGAGAAAAAAAACTTTTACAAAAAAAATTTTCACATTAAAGACATTAAAATTAAAAAAACAACTTTTTTTTATATATATATAGGGAGCAAAAAAAAAAAAACAAAACTTTTTTAAACCAAATTATTGAAATACAAAATTTAAAATATACATTATTTGCAGGAATTCGTAAAACAAAAAAACCCCAAATAATCGATCATGAGGACAACAACACCTAAAAGATGCGAATTGAAATTGAAACAAATAAGAAATTCGGTCATAAAATCTATAGATTACAATGACACGATCCCATCGAACTGAACGAGGTCGAGACGAAGGGCTTAGAGTATAAATACGACAGATATAAGATGCCTTTGAAATTGGATGAAGCCGTGCTTGATTTGATTTACGAGTACCAAAGCGATCTGCAGAACATCGTCATCGCCGAAGATAGAGAATTCGACAAGGACGATTTGTCGTTGCCCTATGGAAATTACATATTTCCAAACATCTCATTCGAACTCATGGAGAAATTGGGTGGTGAGAGCGAGTTGACCAATGTAAAAAAACTCAAAAGAGTAAAGATAAACATTCAACACGTTTTCGAAAAAGGAGAAAACACGAGTGTCAAGATGCTAATAACAGACTTGGAAATATAAACAATAGAGAGATTGATTTTTTAGCGAAGAAGAAGGAAAAAAAAAAAGTAATGAGATCATCTTTTGATCTCACTTTTTTTTTGTTTCTTCGCACTCTGTCTCGCAATATTCGTCATTATCGTCTAATTGTTTCTCCACCTTTTTATCCATTTTAATTATATTATTTTATACTTTTTTATGATTTATATTTTATATAATTTTATATTATAAGAACATATTCAAAATCGGTATATTCTTAAATGGCGAATTCTCACCGAGCAACAAACCCTTGCCGAGTCGCTCAACGTTCTGTCCACTCTTCAGATAGAGACCGTTTCCTCTCAGAGAGTTGCCACCTCTAACGGGTTCTAGATACAATCCTTTACTGCTGTCGTCTACGTGGACGCAACACACGGCTCCTCCCTTCTTCAAGAACAGTCCGCTGCCACCCATTAATTTCTCAACTGCCGAACTAGCGAGTCCTGTGAGAGCTCCCACGCCGAGAGTCTTTCCGAGAAAGGGTAGTGCCTTTGCAGCGAAGGGTAATGCTTTTGCGGCGATTCCTACCAATAGTGGTAGGAAACCACCTTTCATTCTCAAGTTGTATCTCAATTGAGCGGGACTCAATCTCACCGTCAACCCTCTTCCATCGCGAATCGCTTTCTCCATCTTTTTGATTTGACTTCTGGTCCAGGCGATCGAATCCTGACCGCCTCTCGTCAGATCTTCGTGAGTGAATTTGAATCTCACCGCCTCGCCTCGAGTTGTTAACGCTCTCTTAAGTTTCTTCCTCTGTCCTGTGGATATGTTCATGTTTTTAATCACGTATCCAGTCATAATTCTGTTTTTTTAAAATATATTTACTTCAGTTGTTTCTTGTTTAATAATTATATTAAAATAATTTTGTAAAATTAATATTGCGTTTATTTTATTTTTGTTATCTATATATACACAATATTTTTTTTTGCTTTTATATTTCTCTTATGTGAAATCGTATCGTCACCCTCTCTCCGCGAAGATCTAACAGTTCACCATTTTGATCCGTCAACGTGGTTTTGAGACTATACAACGTGTCTAAAATCACTGGTAGATAAACTAAATTTTGAGGTCGCTCCACGATCTTATAACCCGGCGACACGTTTGGAAAGAAGGAATAGATCGTCGGTTGAGCGCTACCATTCACGTAGCTTCCAGAAATCACGTCCACGTTCACCAGAATGCTATTGACTGTGAGAATGTCGACCATATTTTCAGATGCCGCGTGGCCTCGATACATCTTTCGATCGAATCCCAACATCTTGCCTATAGAATCGTCCGTGTTGAAATCCACTTGCAAATTATCTTCCAAATCCAACATCATCTGTAAGGTATTAGGATTGGGAGCGAGTCTGATCTTGTTGTTTCCCTTTCCATCCATCTTCATTCGCGTCTGAATGTAATTGTTCAAATCGTCTATGTCGTAACTCCCTTTGGGAATTCGAATCTCCAACCAATCCACTCCGTCGGAATACTTGAATGAGTTATTCTTTTCGGTGACGTTGGGAAAGGAATAATAAGTTTCCAGATTCACCAACGCCATATCGTATCTTTTCTCTCTATTCAATTAGATGGAAGGTTCGAATTTCGTAGCGAATCGAGTCGAATCGCCACTCACCACGATTTGAATGAATTGTTTTGCAGCCGTATTCTCGGCTATTCGTTCTAACAATTCTCCATGTTCGAACATTATATTTAATTTTATTTTTTTTATTCAAAACTAATTATTTGAAGATTTATTATTTTCTAAATTTTATTTTCACGCTCTATCTTATTATTATCATCAGAAACATAAAACTTGTCGAATCCGCACCGATATTTTCCGTGATTAAATTCGCTTGTCAAATCGATCATGACGAAATTGTAAAGTCCACCATCCCAAACCCTCTTGCAGAATCTCCTGAATTCCGCTGCGCTCATGTCGTTTGAGACGTGATCGCCGTAGATGTGATTGAGATTCTTGAGATCTTGGCGAAAGAGACATAGAAAATTAGCGTTCTCCCTTATCGTCTGTCTGGGCAATCGAAAATAATTCTGCGACAGGTAGAAATAGTCCACATTGCTGTGTCGACCCCTAACGTAATACGATTCGCATCGGTTCTGTCTCTCCAAAAGCAGATCGTCGAAAATCATGAGATTCTTATCTTCCGATTTCAGTTCTCTAGGATCCGGAACGTCGCTAGCGTTTTCATAAAATCGACACTCGACGTTCGAAGATGCATTTCTCTCCATCAGTTCCATCGCCGCACCGTCCAAAATGGTCGAAAGTGGAGCTTCACTCTTGTCGAATTCCCCCCCCTACTGTCAAAGATTCTGGCTATGACGTCCTTGGGCAATCTACGATCCACTCTCGAAGCAATCTGTATTCGGGTTGAAACAAGCTCTTGCCAAACACGAACAATCTGTCGTAATCCAACCAGTCGGGTCGGGACAACAGATTCATCAACAGATTGGTCTTTCCACAATTCGATTTTCCCACTATCAAACCTCTTATGCTTTTGGGAAAGAACTCGTTATTCGACCGCTTGGTCGCGGCGTCGTTCCAAGACATATCTTTAATGTTCATCTTTGTTTTATTTTGTTTGTTTGTTATTTTAGATTCTTTTCAAACGCAAATTTTTTTATGTTTTTCAAACTCAGTTTTTAATGTTATTATTTATTTATATCACACCGTCGCGAGTTCTCTTCAATCCAGATCCACTCGTCATTTTGGCTAAATCTTGTATGGGCACCACAGCATCCTTAAAATCTTTCCAACTTTTCGGCGTTCGCTCTAACGCAGCTCGCTTCGCCGGCGGACTGATCAACTTGTCGATCAACGCGTCGGCTGCCCTCTTGCCAGCCACAGAAGCTATCCTACCTTTGGCTTCGGAAGCGGCTTTCTTACCAGCATCCAAAGCCGTCTTCTTACCGACCTCAAACGCGGTCGATGCGAGTTTTCTACCCGCATCGCTCGTGAACGCTTGCATTATAGAATCGACGATGCCAGAACCGCCTTGAACGTAAGTTCTGATGTATCCCCTGTTCTTTATCACCAACATATTTTATTTTTATAATATATTTTTGTTTTTTTCACTGGTAAATCGTTTTGTTGTTTTTAAATACTTTTATTATTCTAGTGTAAAAAATTACTGTTTTATTTTTGTTTGTTTGTTTGTTTGTTTCTCTCTACTTATTATATACACATCAATCCTTCAATTCGTTCATCAGCCTTTTATAGTGGTTTTTATTCAAAATCTTCTGTCTTAACAATTCGTCAGATATAGTAACTATCTGATTATCTAATCCTCTGTTACCAGCCCGTCTGCTCGCCATTAACAAACTCAATCTCTGAGACAGAGCGTCAGAATCGCTCGGAAGAAAAGTGGTTTTCACCCCTTTGCCAGTCACCAATTCGATGAACTTCTTGTTCATATCCCATATGGGTTTCACCACTTTCGTCCACTTGTAACCTCTGTTGGCTTTGGGTCTCGTCTCTCTGGCATCGTTATTTCTCTTCATGGCGTGGGTCTGAACCAGAATGTCGCCGTAATTGTCGAAATCCTGATCCGTGTAATCGCTAGGCTTGTCGTAAAGGAGCAGTCTGCGCAGTCCATCAGTCAATTCGTGTCTGTTCGAACCCACGATCAGTTCATCATCGCCAATATTTACTTCTGTGTCTCCTACAAAAATCCGTCCCTCCGAATCCTTATAAAATCCATACAACTGATCTCTCTTACCGCCATCATCATCAGACGATGCGACGCTACTAGTGGTGATAGTCGAAGCTGTATCATCAGACTCGCTCTCTGTTTGAATTCCCGTGGGAACATAATCCGGTGGAGATTGAACGGAATACCGATTTTCAAAACTAAGAGGCAACGAACCCATTCTCAAAGAACTCTCCTTTATGGGTCTCAATTCTTCGACTATCTCCTTCCTGCTTCGCTCTTGACCCTCCGTCACGGGTTTAAATATTTTTGTGGCTTCACGTTTGAGTTCCATCTCACCAAGACGTCTGCTTCTATCAGCTGACTGAATGCCCTTCTTAGCACGCTCAAACTCTTCTAAAATTCGATCTCGGTGTCTAGAATCCATCTGTAAAAACATCTTTCGTTTTTAATTGTTTTATTATTTTCAAAATTAAATGTTTAATTATATTTTTATGTTTTTAAGTAATAAAAATCTTTCCGTCTTTAATATAATAAACTAAAAATATTCACATCTCAACTCACTGTTGATTGAATTGGAGAAGTTTAAAAATACGTTTAAGCAGTACATGACAAACCAGTTTCTGATTTAACGCATTTTAATAGTAGTGTTACGTTTTGTCAAAAGATTTCCATTCACATATCAAAGAACCATTCACTCAGTGTCGAATTAAGAGAGAATCCCTTTGATGACTGTTAAAACATTTCAACACACAAAAGAAAACTGGTTTTCTAATTTTTAACGCTGAAAACTTATTCATTTTCAAATCTCTCTCTGATTGCTATCATGAATATATTAAAAATTTTACCACTCAAAACCTAATTGAGCGGAAAATGCGTTTAAACATTCCACTAAGTGTTTGACTCTTTTGAACGAACGCTTAAAAGTCAATTTCTCTTCTTTACATCAAGACAAAACACGAATATCTATTACAGATCATATTTTTATCGACTCTTTTGAACAATATCCCTAAACTCAATTTCTTTTCGTCACATCGAACCAGGACATGAATGTCTATAATACAGATCATAATTCATAATCGACTCTTTTTGAACGAAAACCTCATTCAGTCATAACGATAACATGTGTTAGTTTTTACTTCAGGAAAACGTGACAGTGGGTTTGCGGATTCTAACACCCGGCAACACTCTTCATTCAAAACATTTCCATCAAGTGCTTATCAAGATCACCTCGCAATAACGTGCGCCAGTCTCACTTCGAGAAACGCGACAGTGGGTTTGAGAGTTCGAACACAACCTCTTCACACTTGTCGATTTCCGACCTAAAATCCGAAAGTGGATCTCCGTGTACGCCTCCATAGGGTTTCAGTGTTAAAATCGTGTACGGACGCGGATTGTTAGAATCGGCAAGACGATGTGTTCGAATTCTCAAAACGTTTTTTTGCTCGCAATTTAACACTGAATCCTATGGGGTAACTCATTTACCGATTTCAATCAAAACGGTACATGTACGTGTACGTAAAACTACGGGCGTCTAGGATACAATTCAGTGTTAAAAAAATTCGAGCTCACCCTAAAAAACCGTTAAAATCGTGTACACGTACACGATTTTAACACTAAACCCCATGGAGGTGTACATGTACACGTACACGTACATGTACAGGTGAGCTCGTATTCTCAATTATCACCTACTTATGGGTACACATAAAAAACTATCAGTGAAATCAACACGGAAACTCTAGTATTTAATTTTAGGCTCTCGCAACTTGATTTTAGGCATCGACGACCTTTCCATCAGGAATAAAAAGTAAAAATAAAAACCGCCATCCCTCATTCGTCCAAGAAGAGGAACTCCTACTCTTGTATAGTATTGCCTACGCACTCGTAGACGCTGCACGTCAGTGATGCATAGAACACAGAGTGTATTACTTTCCGCAAATTTGGCCGATCACCAATCTTCCCCCACACTGTGGGCAAACATTATATAGGTTCCACAGGAGGTTCACACTTTGATTGCATATCTGCCCATTTCGCAATACGGAAGCTTATTTAAAGAGTTTCTTTCATTAAGAAAATATGCTGTTCTGTTTTGTATTGCACTGTTGGAAATGTCTTATAGAGCCCTTTTCCAATAGTGTTTCGCATGACAGTATCTCAGAGGATCCTCATTGGAGTCGTTATAAATTATTTCACAGTCATGGATCAGTTTACAAATGAATACCAATTATTATTGTTTTGCGGCGAGCGATAGCGGAACGAAACAATCATTTGCCCAGTTTGCGCATGCCTATCTTTTTGTCGATTGTCTGTTACAAATCTAATGCCAGTGTGTGGGCCTTGGTCTAGTCAGAGAATACCATGTTTCTCGCTCAGACATTATCCATTGGATATACGTTATCAGTATTTAGTCTTCCAACAGGTGTAAGGAAACAGGGTCGTACTTTGAATGCCCCCTCCCCCCCCCCCATCTCCCCAGACAGTTGCAATTTTCGTTATTTTTAATTTTTGATCCCTGTTATTGATTTGATCGTTGATTCCAGATACAAAGTTTCAGTAGCATTAAGTGTGTTCGCCAATTACTTCACTTCCCCGGGAAAGTGAACTTGTCACCACCACTCCTTATCGTTGGCAGGGATTCATCCGCCCCCTTTGGGAAAGGGTCGGGGCCCGTGCAGTTGGGAAAATCCGCATCACGGAGGCTCCAATTGGGAATTTATTTGGGAAAAGAAACACACAAAGAATAAGAAATATTACCTTCATATTGAACTGCGAACATTAATACAGAAGTAAGGCATGTATAGTACATGTAGTAAGTTCTATAACAAACAGTCGCATGAAAGAATGATCAGTCTCTGTAATCTCTATTAAATAAATTCTTCTTATACAATTAAATAACGATGAAATTTATGCATTTTGCTAACAGTCGACATTCTGTGCCCTTGCAATTGTTTCTAAGCAAGTCTTGGCTGCCTATGTAGGCAGCCAAGACTTGCCAAGAAATAACCGACAAGGTTCTTGGGATGTAACTTGCAAATTTATCTAAAAACTGCTTGTTCAGGTACCTGTTTTGAGGCAGTAGACAGTGATGAAAGTCAAAATTAAGCCTCCAAGAGTTGCAGAAGGGTTAAATTTTTTGGAATGAGGACAGAGATTGGGAAATGTGGAGTCTGAATTGGGGAAAATCATGCCATAATGCCATTGGGAATGGGTTCCATGTTAGGCCACTGTAGACACCCATAATAATCCCTGATTGGATAATTATTCCGAGCAGAACTACAGTTGCGAGTGATGTGTCCGCGTCGAAACGGTGCCCACAACCAGGCCTGTACAAATTTAAATATAAGATGACCCGAAAAATGCTGTCTTAACTATTTTCAGGCAACCCTCTTTTTCGGGTAACCTTATCTAGATTTTGTAAGCAATTGGAAGGCAAAGTGTACTGATACATGTATACCAGTGTGAGTGCTGTAGCTGAAATGAAACACTTTTGAACTCTGTTATTAACTACTTTCTCACAACAAACCATCGATATGCTGTGTTGTAATACACTGGTCGAAAAGGCTCTATTCTAGAATAAAGGATGCCCACCTAGTAAACCCCTTCTAACGTCCCCTTTCTAGTAATATCGGCAACCAAGATAAACGGAACATACCAATGATGACAACAATTTGTCATCGTCAAACTACCCAGTCTTAAAGCATGAGACCAGAGTCAAAATTCTTCTTCCTTTTCAGGGCTGCGCACATGTATCTGCATGGATATTAATGAGCAAAACATTTCCCATGAACGTTTGTTAATCAACATATAGGGAGTAGTACCCTTTGCCTGAAACGAATTACAAAAGCAAACGACACGACGTGTCAAAAAGTCTGGCATAACCAATTTTTTAACCCGAAAATCTTTTTTGGGATGGGATTAGGAGCATAGGTGGAGCTTTGCTGATTGGCTGTTTCATTATGATTTAATGGAGAGAGTCCAAAGGTACTCCCATAGACAGTGTAATGGAATGACAAATTGTATCCTCACAATCGACTCCAGCTGAAAATGAAATTATTATATGTAAAGGAAGAACATAACACTAACAAATTTTAAAGGGTGGAGGTTGGGGAAGAATTTCAATTTAATCTGTAACCATGTATGTTGATTCAATTACGTTTTGCTATAGTATCACCGTTACAAATTTCCTATACTTTTTTTCATGATTGTTTCAGGTTGAATTTTGAATCAAGTTGTTAATTGGTTATCATTTCTCCTCACCACCAGCTGAATTCTTCATGTTCATCTTCATCTTCGTCATTACATCATTATCATTTGTGAGTATATCACATTTGATCATTCACTTTTCACTTTCTCACTCTCTCTTTCGTTTAACAATTTGCTTCATTAGCCATTTCTTATCAATTAATTGTAACCCACATTGTATTTATACGTTTTATATTTGTAGAGCAAAATATAATAATTGCTAACAGTCGACATTCTGTGCCCTTGCAATTGTTTCTAAGCAAGTCTTGGCTGCCTATGTAGGCAGCCAAGACTTGCCAAGAAATAACCGACAAGGTTCTTGGGATGTAATTGTTTTTATGAGCTCAAAAATTTCAAATTCAATTCAATTAAAAAAAATATAAAAAATTTACCTGAAAAACATAGTTTTTGATCCCTCGTTGAGACGATCCCAGTGAGCTGTTTTTGAGGCAAAAATTGAAAACAATAATTAATCCCCCCGCCCTCCCCAACTTTCATTTCAGTCCCACCGCCACTGTAACAACAACACTAACGTGGCAAAATGAACAGACATTAACTGGGCTAAAAATCAGCCGATATCATGGCTATCTTTATACTATCGGACTTCGTCTGTCTTTGGTATTTAGAAAAATGGCAAAATTTATCAAAAATAAAATTAAAAATATTGATTGTCCGAAGACGAAAAAAAGATAATTGTATCATATCAAACAAAATTTATCTTTTTATTTAAGGTATCCATGTCATAAAGTGATAAGGGAGCAGTAAATGAGTACAATATACAACTGGACCAACGAAAACATTACACAATTTGTGTGTTCAGTTCAAGACACATTCTGCAGACAAAAACAGATTGGCTTATTACATTTTGTTAGAAATATAAAATATAAATGCAAATACTAACCTTAGTGGGGTATCTGTATTGCAGATGGATAAGTTTATTTTATTTAATATTTTGTAATAAGGTAAAACGGGGATTTGAGTGTTTATTATATGCTGGTCTGTGAATTATCGGAAATTATCTAAAAGATATTTCTCGATATCCATCGACTTGACAGACAACGAGGAATATCCCTCAGCAGCTTCCTAAATGACGTCACGCTTCGACGCATCATTTCACCCTCGATACTATTACAAGCGATTCAGTGCCTGAAGTTTTTTTGGAAGCCGTAAATTGGCATTTAAAGTGTTCTAAAAATTAATATTAATGGAAAATATGAGAAATAATCTCATTTGTGGTATTATAATTATTGCATTTCATCTGTTAGTTGAACAATTAGTTGGGTAAATTATCGTGAAAGTGGGACTGGTTTTTATGTTTGAGTGATTTGGCTAGTATCGGCTTGAAAGAACGATTAGCTGATCTTTGTTATTGTGTTAAAAAACGTTCGTGTTTGCAGTCGAATTGGGTTGAATATTGCACAGTAAAATGCCACGTATCATATAATAAAAAGAAACTCTACGCTATTTTAGTGAATATCTGGAATTATCTGATTCGAGTGGACCTGGAAATATTATTTTTCCCTCGCGCTAAATAAAACTTTCAGGTACACACTCATGAGATAATTCCGGATACTCACTAAAATAGCGTAGATATCCTCTATATCTTTTCAAAGGTTATCATACTGATCGGTTTTCCCGAGCACAAGCCAACTTGAACAAAGATGGCAAAGTATATCTCGAAGTTTTGGACATTTTGTGAAGAACTTTCAGGCAAGGCCTTCAGAAGAGTACACTTCTTTTTGTCTACAGAAAGCGCGAGATGAGACATTACTAAACTGAATGCATGATATACCTCGAAGTACGGAGGCTCAGTGGTTAGAATATTGGACGTTAAACCGAAAGATCGGCGGCTCAATCCTGATCAGCGGTAATTGCGTTCAGACCTTGGGAAAGACTCGTAACCCTTTACCTAACAAATCGCCCGCATCCGCCCGCATAATAATGCAAATTGAGCAGTTGAAAAAATTAAATTTTTCAAAATATTTCAACAAACCATATCATGTGACCCCTCATTGGAACGAGCTCAATGAGCTCGTTCCAATGAGGGGTCACATGATATGGTTTTGTTGAAATGTTTTGAAAAATTAAAAAAAAAATGATATTTCAAATAATAAATTTTGATATCGTCTGCGTTGGGTAAAGGGTTAATCCCGATTTCCATTGGGGACACGGTGGCGCAGTGTACTAAGACGTACTACACGTGGATGGTGCACTTGTCTTCAACCGCTGCTAACTCTGCTGGTGCGGAGTTAGTAAGTTTGGAAAGGGTGACAGTGGTGGTTCTCGCTGAGTTCTCAGTCTTCCCTACCCGTACACCCGACCCACACGATGTGATCCTGGCTGTTGAAAGTGTCACTAACCCCCCCCCCCCCCAATAAACAAAAAATAAACATACCCTGGAATTCTTGTATTTTATCGCTCATGATGGTTTACGTTGCTTATTGAAGAACACACATGTTGTCTAGCAGATACTTGAGGACCAAACAAGCAAAAGTCCTGTTCCTGATCAATGGGCAGAATACCCAGTAGCCCAGGGAAAACAAATGTGCTTGTTCGATCCTTATATTGCGCTGTATTTTCACTTATTTCTCTCATAATCGGTAGTTCTGTGTTCAGTTAAAGTAGACAACACGCGTTGATTAGCACATTGGACTTCAGATCGAATGGACGACGGCCCGGTCCGCACCCTCGTTATCTGCGTAGTATCCTCTGGCAAGACGCTTAACCCTGATTCCCTAAGTGGGAACACCGTGGCACTGTGCTAAGGCATACAACACATCGACGGTACACGCGCATCCAACCAAATGGAATTGATAACCCTTATTAACCGGTAGAGTGCTACATTTTTCGTGACCACAGATTTCCTTCCACCATATATTGCTCTGTTACCATTTGATTGGATAGCGTCAGGAGGCACTATCCAATCAAATGTAACTGAGCAAGATGTCAACAACAAAATTTGATACTTGCTTGGGTCAGAATGAAACCACCATCAGTAGAGTGTTTATGTTATAGTCACAGCCTGTGGTATTTAATAAAGCCCAAACATGAGCTTCCAGCACTCTACCAGTTAAAGGATAGTGAGTTAGAAAGCCCTACAGCTACTGTCCGTTTCACGGTGGTAACCTCTGCTACACCGACTTCCACGGGCCCGCCAAAAATTGTCCGACACGATATGAGCCTGAAAACCCCAACGAACAAACAAACAAATATCATCTACAATTTACTCGATGCGCGATTCACCTCGTTTTATAATAAACTGAGCACTGCATTTGTAAGGTGAGTAAACATACTCTCCCTGTCATGATAATCGCCCTATAAATTGAATTCTTAAAAACTGATTGCTTGGAATAATACACGTAAAGCAAGTGGTTATTTAAAAATATCACGCTGCAGGATAAGGAGTGTCTGGAGGGAGTTTATATATAACACATGTCGTAGATTACCAATATTATATATCGATTTTCAATCTGAAGTGTCTGGGACTCTTCAGCCAAAGGTCGCGATCTCCCTCCTATTCTATAGTGTTATTTCCACTGGATGGAGTAAAGGGAATTGGAATGCAATCTGTAAATTAATCTCATTGCAACTTGAAAGCCAGGAGATCTTTGAAAGACAAATGTGGGAGTTCTTGGACCAGACGGAGTTTATTACAGTCTGTAAACTGAATTATTATTTCGATCCACAAACTAGATCTTTTTCCTGACCATTCTTAGACTAATTGTTTCAAATTACTAACTGAATGTTGATTTAACCATTTACGAATAGTATCATTCTATACAATGATATTCACCAGAAAATACAGATAGCATTTTAGATTTATATGGTGTATTGACTTACCGATTTGCTGTTCTTGTATCGAAGTGCTATTCAACTCAGAATGAGATACATTCACATGGAAATATTTGTCTTTCGGGTAAAGTTGTTAAGTTTTACTGGACTTCACAAATCACGCGCAGGGTTAAAACATCTTCATTCCCAATAAAATACTATTTAGACTTTAATATCCCTACGCCTTTCCAGGGCTTAAAACTCATTCCAGAATCAGAATACATAAACCATAGTCCACTGCTCGGTTTCGAGTACGAATTTTATCCTGGGGTGGGCACGTGGAGGATTATTTCACGAGGCGATAGCCTCGTGAAATAATCCACGCGGCCCACAAGAAGATAAAATCGTACTCGAAACTGAGCAGTGAACGTTTGTTCTTATTTTAATTTCTTTTTATTTGTTTTTCCCAAACAACCCTTTATAATTGATTCAACTCAACCGATTTGTAAAAAAAAAAAAATAGTCCATCATCGCTGAGAGTGGAATACGATGCTGGGAATGGAATATTATTTTCGGCGAGTGGGGGTGTGAATATGATTTCTTTCCGGGGAAGAAAAGCGAATGAAAATAAAATAAATTCTCGCAAGAACAATAATGAATCGGCTTTGATTCTCGCAAAATGTTCATTTGACCCTTGTCACAGATTCTGAAAGTGTCCTTAAAGGCCTGGAAATTGCATCTGTACCATCGACGTACAGTACACCTTATCACCCTGCACCATCGTAATCCCATTCGGTCAGTTGGTATTATGTGTCTTGCTAAAGACACAACTCGGATGATGGGACTCGGGATTGAAGCTACGATTTTTCTATTTAACGTCCATTGCATTAACCCTTTACCGACCAATGGAACGCAAATTCAACAGAGGAAAAAAATATTATTTTTCCAAACATTTTAACAAAACCATCGTCGAGCTCGTTCCAATGAGTGGTCACATGAAATGGTTTTGTTGAAATGTTTTGAAAAATTAGGAAAAATAATATTTAAAATATTTGATATCATCTGCGTTGGGTAAATAGTCAACCAATGAGCCACCGCGCGGTCTTTAACTACAATAAAATTATCAGAAACTTGTAGGATGTAAGATGTAGTAATTGATGTAATGTGCGCAATGCAAAACAAAGTACACGTTGGATACAATACACGGGGTTACCTAAAACACACATGGAGTGGAATTTCCATCCAGAAATAGTTGCAAATTCCTCGAGAAAGCATAAGTACAACCAAAAGTTCAGCCACAAGATCTCCAGGTGAACCGGAGGGTAGACACTTGAGACCAGGGACACCGGGAGGTTAGAAGGGCATGATTGCGTCCTTCGAAAAGCACAGAGACCCGTGCCAGTCTTCGTCTGAGGCCAACCACAGCACTTTCATCGTATTGTTGGTATCGCGTTCCACACTTTCATGCTGCTGCCCAAAAGAAGGTGAACTTCATCTAAAAGCTAGATTCCAGCCATCGTTTTTTGACGGTGTGCGATGGTCTAGTGGGGTGGGGGTGGGGGGTGGGGGTGGGGGGTGGGGCGTTGCCGAGGGTTCAACTCCCGACAGGGGATCAGAAACCAACATTCTAAATTCCTCTACAAAAACATGATTGTATCCTTCGAAAAACACACACAGGCCCGTGACAGTTTTCGTCTGAAGTCAACCACAACACTTTCGTCGTTATGTAGCCAGCGCGTTCCAACCTTCCATGGTGTTTTCGAAAGGAAGGCGAACCAAATAATCATGAGAACTTCATCTAAAGCTAGATTCCAGCCATCGTTTTTTGATGGTGTGCAATGGTCTAGTGGTTTAGGTGTTGGACTCCCGATTGCTAGGCGGGGTTGCCGAGGGTGCGACTCCCGGTTCGACTCCCGCCATGGGATCAGAAACCAACATTCTATAAATTCTTCAAAAAATATGATTATTGTGTCCTTCGACACACACACACTCATGCCTTAAAATTTATTACGATTTGCAAGAAACTGTTTTGATTCTCGTGAACTACTGCTGCAAGAATCATTTCAGGTCTAAAGTTAAATGGGTTTCTTGTCTTGCCTCTTCATGAAGATCACATGTTCCAAGATACTGGCTTTTGGTTGTCCTGCTATGGAAGTTACAATACCCTGGCAATGGTTTCTCTGTTGAAGTTTTGGCTGCCCGATGCAGCCAAAACTTCATTTGAAATCACTGCTAAGTCAAAGGGTTATCTATCTTATTATGAGGGAGCAAAGACAAAACAAACAAACAGAATTATAGAAGTCTTTAAGGACGCTTTTAGAAGCTTTGGCGAAAATCAAATGACGTTTACGAGAAACAAAGTTGATTTTCATTGTTTTCTTTGCGAGAATCATATGCGAGAGTCGATTCTGATTTTCGCAGGAATTTTAAACCCTGACACTCCATTTCTCTTCATTGATTCTATATCAAGAATAGATAGAGTTGATACTCTGGGGGCAACATTAAAAAGACACTCTTCTTAACGTTTCAAAAACCGAGGGCAAGGGGCGAGTGCCCTTCCCTGGCATCCCTGCTTGAGACCAAAGATACTAAAGTTTTTTACTCCCCACGCCCTCAAATACGAGTTCGTACCAAATACAGGGGTCATCAACTATGTTTTTTCAAAAAAAATGGAAAAAAAACCTAAAAGTTGAATGATTTTTGTGAAAAGCGCTAGTCGGTTTTGGCCGTTACATTAGGTGAACGTACGAAACGACCAATTTCACAGAACGTTATTACAAATATCGACATTTAATCGTTATTTGCTTTTGTTTGCCTCCAAACCATAGTCCATGATTCCTCGCCACAACAATCTCTGCGAGTGAGTATCAGCGATCTCGATTTTACGTTGAAGTTTCCATTTTATTCTCAGATGGAATAAGAGAGGGGTGGATAATTTAACTATCTATGATGATTTATTAGTATTGTGAAGCTTTCCCATGGACAAAACCTTCATACAAGGAAACTCCTTGCTTTGAGGCATGTTGTGTAGTGTGATGAATATGGAGTGTATCGCGCATCAACCTGGTGATATAACATACATGTCAACAAAAACAAGAGATACAAGCGTATATCATACATTCTTTAACCCTTTACCTAACATGAAAAACAGACGACACTTGCAAACAAAATTCTTGAATAACTAATTTTTTTCATTTTTTGTCTCCAAAACATAGGTTATGAACCCTCTTTGGAACGAGCTCGTTCCAAAGAGGGGTCATAACCTATGTTTTGGAGACAAAAAATGAAAAAAATAATGAAAATTAATTGGCGATTTTTATGAATAGCCCTGGCCGGTTTTGGCCGTAACGTTGAGTAAAGGGTTAAACATATTCGAATTCCATTTGTATTGTTTTAGTTTGTTTATTAGGGTTTCACGGCACTTTAAACAGCCAGGATCACATCATGTCGGACAGTTTTATGGGTGGAGGAAGCCGCAGTACCTGGAGCGAACCACCGAGCAGCGGTGTGAGACTCACTCCTAACCCCCAGTAGCACCTACCACGAGGCTCTCTGTCCTAACTTTGAACAAGAAGCGTTAGCAATGAATTAAGGCAAGTGCACCAATCTGGATTAAGTGTCTTGCCCAAACACACAACGCTGTTAGTGCTGGCCAGGATCAAACCGTCGACATTTCGTTTTGAAGTTCATTGCTCTAACCCCTTAGAATTTCATTGGACTCAAGACACCTCGTGCAAGTTGTGTATATATGCCATACACCGTATAGGATTCGGCGAATCGCGATTGTCGCTCGAATCGATTCTCGATTCCAATTATGCAAACCATTCGAAACCAAATCGAATCTAAAATCGAATCCACTTCTCAGTTGTTATGATACTATGTCTGTGTTACTAGTACTGTCTTTCCCCAATATGAGCCAGGTATCAATATGCCATTCTAAACAATTTCGTACTAACGAACCGCGAGTGCAAATGCATGTTTCTGAAAGGTAGAGAAATTCATTCATATGGCAACCGAAGGTACAGTTAAAACTAGAAGTCCTGTCATGAAATGCGCACAAATAGCACGTCGATCTGCGTGTTAATCTACGCGTTATGACCTTGGTAAGGCTATCAAATTCTGTACATATGGCATGTGCACAAGCAATGTTTCAGCCAATGGACCAGAGGTCCATTGGCAGAAACATTGCCTGTGTTTGCTATGAGTAACCAGGAGAACCTGCCGTACTTTGGATGTCATTCGATATGGTAACTGCGCGCAATTCCTACGCGCAATTAAGCCTAGATAAGCGCAAGTTCGTGACAGGACTTCTAGTTTTAACTGTACGCTGCGAAGACCCGATGCGCATCCTACACTTTCATTGAATATCAGAACCGGCTAGGGCGGGATTCTGACGCATGGACATTCATATTACTTGCAGTACAACCGCCGTGGAGTGGTCACTTTCCACGGGCGGACTCTATTTCCACGGACGCAATAATAGTAGATTCCAAACACTAATTAAAGGAATAAGCATCAAAAATTTAATTAATGAAGCACCGGATACAATCCGGTACTTCATTAATTAAAATGTTGCTGATGCTGATTTTTATTACTTGGTAAACGCATGCGTGGACATCAGTATCCACGCGTAGATTACAACCAATCCACGGCGACTGTACTGTATTTTGCATCCCTACCAAAATGAGTTTTGACATTTTCTGTTCTTAATATTCTCGTGGTGACAACTCACCCCGCTGCTATCTTAGCAACGGGACTAGTTTCAAACGAGAATTGACCCATTATCACCAAAGTTGACAAAGAAGAAGCTATATATCGTCCCTTGGGCCTTGTGGGCAACAATGGGCGACATAATGTTCTGCATACTTGATGTAACTCGATTTCCGCTTTCGCTTCAAGTGATATTTTTTAGGAATTTTCCAACTAAATTTGTGTCATCCACACGTTCAATCGCATTCCTCAGAAAACTGCGGGATGAGCTGTCATCTTTCAGAAAGTCAACACTGAAGAAACTATGAAATCAAAAACTTTCCGGGATTCGAATTGTTTTCAAGTAATCGAGATGGTTTCGAATCGAATCAAATCAGCGAAAAGACTCGAAACCGAATCGAATCTCAAACATTTGCCAGGCCCTAGTTTGTAACCCTTTGCACACCACAATATATCGTCTACTTCGTGTGGAATACTCGGAATATAAAATGCATAATTCAAGGCTGCTCGTTTTGGTCTTTGGAGTAACAGGCAAACATCAGTATGACATTTCATTCTCTTCCTTAAAAAACTTCTGAAAAGGATTGCCAGAAAGAAAGTTTGTTAAAAAAAATTAAGGTAAACCTCTTTTCAGTTCGCCGTGAAGTCTGTTTTGCACATGTCTGCATAGTCGGCAACAGGCTGCAAGTCTCTGAAGAGTTTGTTTTGTTTTGGTGTTTCTTTCTGGTAGGTTCAGGCAAACACATAATATAAAATGCTCACAACTGACTAATGTCATAATAGTGGAAAGCAGTCGGAAATACGCGAGGCCATTTATGCGTCACAGATGCGCCATAAAGAATAGCATTTCACTGACCTTTGGTTATTGATTAATATAACTACTGCAATGATAACGTTCTAACAAATCAATAGAAGCCCCAGGCTACTGGTAATACTCAGTCATGTTATCACTGTTACCACGATAAGAATAATAATCTCAGAATAAATGCTAAGCCATAATTATGCGACCAATGGACGTGCCGTGGGTGAAATTGGGCTAATAAGTGTCCAGTCGTGTCAAACGAGATTTTCCTCTTCTTCGCCTGGAGAATAATGAAGACGTTAAGAAGCATTTTCTGTTTGTTGTTAACGTCGTTGTTCTTTTGTTTAAGACACTGTGCTGTTCTTGGGGAGAGTAGCTGCAATTTCATATTAAGTAAACATAAGCTTACATCTTATTCCTTTGATATTACCTACATTGCCAGCACCAATAAGTAGGGCTCATACATCTTTTAGGAGAAATCCACGAGAGCCCAAGAAAAAATTCAATGAAGAATCAACAATTTAGGACTGTTATTACGAAAGTATAAAAGTTCAGTTATTCAACCAAAATCTCAAATAAACTGCAGTACACTGCTAATAGTTGTACCACAACCGGGGTCGACATCTATGACATATTTTCGTTGTAATGGAGTTCGTGGGAGCCCGGTGGCTCGGTAGGCAGAGATGCGGGCTGCAAGCCGAGAGGTCCTCGGTTCGAATTCCACCTGCGGCAACCACGTTGTGTCCTTGGGCAAGACACTTAATCCGAGTTGCACACGTGAGGGCACGGTGGCGTTGTGTACTAAGGCGTACTGCACGTGGATGGTGCACTTGTTTTCAACCAATGCTAACCCTGTGTGTGTGGAGTTAGTACTTTGGAGATTCTGACTGTTGCCCATCGTTGCTCGGTGGTTCTCTTCGGGCACTCCGGCTTCCTCCACCCGTAGAACTGTCAAAAGTGTCGTTAAACCCCAATAAATAAATAAATAAATAAATAAATAAATAAATAAATAAATAAATAAATAAATAAATAAATAAATAATGGAGTTTGTACATGTACCTTCAATAACATTTTTCTCGATTCGAGTGCTAAGTTGAATAGCCTGTCGAGTGTTGGGAGAAATATCGTCGGCTGAGTTCTAGAATGTTCTATGTCCCATAGAGGACATAGAACATTCTAGCAACCAGGCGACGATATAGTATCACATACCGCTTGTATTCGTATGTGAGGGAGGTGGAGACAAATGAGTCTATTGATCAGTTCTTTCACCTTCAGTTGTGTCAATTCTTCAGTTTTTCGCCGTGTTTGACAAGTTAACCATTACTCCTGCCTAAAGAACCACAGGAAGCACTCTACGCCCGACTTCCCGGGAGAGCAGTATCTCCTTATATAATGATAGTGAAAAGGTTTAAGTAATAAAAGTAACGTTTCATCTGCACCTGGGGATTCATTAGCTCCAAACTCTGCACTCTACCTCTGCCAGTTAATTATTACATTCTTGTGTTTCTGCAGGTCATTCGGACCAATACCTACGGTCCAGCCTTGAAATAAGTTTTCTTGGGAAGGAGGCACGTTCGAGTACTGGCGCGGCTTTCTGAAAAACAGCCTTTCGCTCGCGCACTCTTTCAATGTCCCGTGCTACATGATTCTTTATTTCATCACTTCATTGAAACAAATACACAATTTTAAGATCTGCAATGCATCTATGTACTCAAGCTCATATATATGTTCTGTACATCTCACCTTAGTAGCTCATAATGTTCTGTAAATCTCACCTTAGAAAGGCATGTAATATTCGGATTGCGACAAGTTACAGAAATATGGTGCTTGTTGCTGAATGCTGTTTCAGGTTTTGTATTGTGTCATATATATTTCTTCTGTTTCATATGTGGATTTATTCATATTGCATTTAAAATACAGTACGTGGAGAGTGGATTGTAACTAAATCACCCAGGGAGTGGAGTTATCACCCAAAGTATCACTTCAAATTTTGTACATGTGGACAAAAAAACACAAGCAATGTTTCAGCCAATGGACCTCCGGGTATAACCCGGACGTCCATTGGCTGAAACTTTGCTTGTGCTTGTAATACTTTGCAACAAATTTGCAATTATTGCTTGGGTGGAGTCTTCACTGTGTGGGTGATTTAGTGATAATACACTCTCCACGTACTGTATTGTTCAAATTAAACTAAAACATGTTTGACTGTTCGAGAGACTATTTCTGCAATCTCGAAGACTATCACCTCAATACTGCTGGCTTCTCGGTCCAAGTCAATTATCCAACGAAGAAGTGGTTTTGTGTCAGTTCACCACGCACTCTCTTGACTTCCCAACTCACAAACACACGCATGCAGAGCGACTTCCATCAATTTGCTACGCACGGAAATCGGCATTGTTTCTTACAATTTTCCATGTCCGCTTTGTGGTAATTTAAACAATATTATTAATGGCTTCAGAAGGATCGCCTCAATCACTCAAAGATTTCTCAGCTCTCTATCGATAAAGAAGTAATTTGAACGGAAGACTTCAATATAGATGATTGGAAATAAATTAAATCATATCTGAGAACAAAGTAATTTATGGAATTATTTAACCGAAATCACTCAGCGCACTTTATGTGAAGACGCACACCAATTCCTCGAATGAAACGTCTACTGTTTAATACTAATCTCAAGTAGCCGATACGTGTTAACCCTGTCAATCAGCTGAACATAAAATTTTGCGCAAAGAAAATAGTGCCATTTCATGACAAGACAACATAATATCCAACAAATCGGTGAGGATTGTCAGTAATGATTTAGTTCTACAGCTCAGGATTAACTCCTTGCATGCTGCTGGTAGATATTCCTGCTCAGGACAGGATTTCTCTTGCTACTGAAATAAGTATAATTTGGGTATATTTAATACAATTTTTCCACTGTTAATTAAATGAACTTTTTCAATGATTCCTTGAATTAAATTTTTATGAATTTTTCATCAAATCCAGTCATGGCTGCTTCAGAGCAGCCATGACTAGATTTGATGAAAAATATCCTCAAAATACTCAGCAGATTAAGAATTAAACTAAGACTATGCATGCGAAGCTTCGAAATTCGATTCTATACGAAATTGTCCCGATGATTCGATTCGATCCAAGTTGCTCTGATTCGAAAATATTCGAATCGTCATGTTCACAGAATCCTTCCTAAGTGTCTCCTCTTGAAATTTTCTTATTCTTATATCACCAGGCCTCCTGTACAGGCCTGGAAATAAGCAGACTGTATCTCCAGAATGGGACCCCCAGATGAGGAATTTGGTAATGCTACACTGCACAGCAGGGTTGTTTTATTACATTTACCCTTTGTGAACCTCAATCTGAATCAAGGTCTCAAGCCTTAAAACAGAAAGGGGTATCCAGAGGATAAGTTGTCCACTATATGGGATAGTATCAGCAAATTCACCCTCTCGTGACCTCATTCTGCAAATGACATATTGTTTATTTCCAGGCTTGCTCCTGTACAGGAGATCTGATGATAAAAGAGTTCAAGGAGGTTCTGCTTCCGAAAGTACTTTGGTTCCGTTCTGGAATATTCCACATGTTTTGATTGATTTGCTAGTTTTCGGATATGTATTTCTTTATCTTGACCCACAGACGAGTTGCAATTAAACACAATACTGGGATGGAGACTGGCAATATTTACGGTTGTAAGAAAATGCAAGTTTCACAACTTGAAGAGCCGTGAGGTTCGATTCGGAATCCTCTGACTAATTTGATTCGGGATTCGATTCGACCGGAAATTTGAGATTCGCAAGGTGTCGCTATTAAAATAAAACAGAAACCCATGTGATGTGGTTTTACCCAATACCTCGTGTAATTGTGACGAGTTTGCAATACTTATCGATTCTTGAATAAAAGTTTCATCGTATGTCTAAGCGTCGACGTAATCTTGAATAAATAATTTTTTTTTTTTTTTTTGAAAAGGACAAAACAAAAGGTAACAAGATAACTTTTTTTGTTAAAAAATGTGAACCGGTTGATGTGAAATGACTCGTGAAATCCGATTTCGACACGTACTGGTCTTTAACAAGATCGGTTTTAATGAGTTCTGTCCTAACTGTTTGGACAATAATACTTTTTTGTCAATACTTGTTTCTGATGGACATGTGCGTTATGCACTAATTATTAACTATTAATTATCTGCAGGCAAGTATCCATGCTCATCATCCAAGTTCTAACATAATCTGAGTTGCATAGGGACCAATATACGAAGTTTCAAAGCCCGAAATGAGACAGTTCCGTGAAATTTGCTTTTTTTTGCGTATCAGTAGCAAAACATCCAGACAGAGATGCCAAACAGTGGTGGCCACGTCATAGTTTGTTTAGACTTAGGACTTTTTCTCGTTGTGGTAAATTGATGTGAAGAAGTTCAGGAAAGCCGAACGCTCAAGAATTGCCATGACATTATTAATGGAGGGTCTATTTCCCATTTGGGATCTCCACATCTCTGCCACACGCCCAGTGTCCACGGTAATGCCTGAGGCCATAAAATATTTTTTGGGTGTTTGGTGTGGTGTGTCCCTTGTACATACCACAACAGAAACTATTTTACAGACTTATGAAACTCAAGAGACATTCAGATTACCTTTATCCATTCTGTCAAGTGGTTATAAACGAAATACCACAGTCTGTTTACGCCGCCCACAGTTTCTTGCAGTATGATTAATGCTGTTGTGATCAGAAGCGTGTGGTGGCACATAAGTAAGTGAAATGTACTATTATTTTATGCCTACAATAAATGAGCGTGATTGATGTAAAACAAAGTAATGATCAACAGATGCCTTATTTTTAAGCCTTGTCACATTGTTTCAATTCAGGCCATTATTGACTTTTGAATTTAACCACTCATAGAGCCCCCGGGCTTTAGCGGGTTTTCCACAGGACTCCAGTAGCGACCCTAAACCGGGCTGGTGATCTGATGGCAAGTAATTTCGTGCTTCGCGGGCGCATAAATTCACGCGGGCGCGAAACACAAGAATGGCGATGTGCCCTGCCAGGTGAGCCTTTAAATTTTGACGGAATAACGATTTCCCAGCACAAATTCTTCCCCCGTCTAAAGGGTTAACGTATTATTTTACAGATGAAACACATCTAAGGAAGCTATTAATGTTGGTGACTCTTAACGCACACGCGCGTGATTGATTGTGACACATGGGTAGCAGAATTGCGTGACATGTTCAAATCATTGTCACTGCTGTCACAAGATTTTTAGAATTAATGTGAAAAGAGAAAAATGATAATTGTACGTTGTATTTCATGTATATGCTAGTGATATGCGAGTGATTCAGTTTAATCCATTGAGTGGAGCATGGCGCCATCTGCAATTATGAAGCATTGCAGATGGATCCTTGGTTCACTGAAAGGACTATTTTGCAGTCAACAGTTGCAGTAAACCTACCATCCATCTTGGAATAATCACTTCGTGATGAAATGAACTTATGAAGTTAATAATTCATTCCGTTGAAAAAGTGAACTTATATTTTGGAAAAAATTCTCTTTATTATTTGGAAAAACGCATATCTAAAGCTAACTATTGTGCATGATACGTCCTACCATATTTATAAACAAAAATCGCCTCGTCAGAGGTTGGGGCGTAATTTGTAAAGGCCCTAATTTTCGAAGGAGGTCTTGAGTGCTGTCTGTTTTATGAAGACCTTTTGACAGCCTGATTATTGTTATATGGTGCAAGTGTCGGATAAATGCACAACCTGACGACGTGCTTGCATCGTGTCAATGATTCCACCCTTTTCATTATATATTTAATAGCAGTACAAGTTTTCAAATTATTTTTTCGATTGGAAAATCCAACACGCTTTGAGCAAAATGTTGTAGCAAATATAATCTTCTGTGACTCAGGAAAACGAGACCTCAGTATAATCTTTGATTACTACGAACCCATATGGAATTCCGAGGTCACCCTGTTGTATTCTTGTTAACAACATATGGGCCAAAGGCCATGCCGATTTATTTAACTTCGTTTCACTTAACTCTCTACTTCAGTTCAATTCAGCTTTGATTTTACATTACCCGCGTAAAAAGCTTCACGTCGAACACGTACCATGTGGAGGATAGACAGACCACCAGTGTGGCTATGTCATCTGCACACAGTATAACAGCTAACAAATGCTTACACCTGTCCATTTTATATTTGAACGTTATTGTATATATCTCGGTTTATTGTGAAATGAAAATTATTCATTCAACGCTGAATAGTGATCATCCGCTGAACATACTTAACCGCCACTTAAGGATCTTTTTTTGCAATTGATCAGCACGGCATTTATAAGTTATAAATGCACCTCAAAGCATCTATCCCTCCTCTGGTCATCAAATCCTGAGTCGGTAGTACACTTTGTAATGGTGCGTTTTTCGTTCAAATCTCTTCGTGCACTCATTCCATGTGTATCAGTGATAAAAAGTGCATTCTATAGTGAATGAAAATTATCTGAATCTTTATTACTTACATTGTCATTATAAACACGTGTGGACTCGTCTTATTGAAATGACGAGTGAACATTTACGACCAATCTGCCATTCCAAAAAAATAATTGGCTGTAAAAACGAGTGCTGCCGCGCATATATATCACAGTTCTAATTAACGAAAAACGAAGGAATGCCTTTTAACCTATTCAGAACGCAATGCATATGTTTTCCGAAAATGAAAATTCTGGACAAAAGCTTCAGATAATTCCACAACTCGAACTGAAACTACCATAAGATTTTAACTTGCTGAAAAAATATAATGTTATACTTTGCATTTGTGTAAAATGTTGGGCGAGGTGGCTAGGTTTTGATTGTGGAGTTACGAATGGATATATTTGAGACAGCTGATTGCGATATCGTTAAAGCTTCAAACTTTTATGCACCTGCCGTGTTCAACTTTTAATATGTTAAGTAAATCCTGTAAACACTCTGCAAGACAAGGTTGTCTGAAAGGGGAATGGGGTGGGGGATTGGTAGGTATTTTAACTATTTTTACCAATCTTACCACACTTATTGGGAATCTAAAGGAAGGATGTGCACCGACTCTTTAATCTTACGCTGTGACAGAAGATGTCCTCGTCCCGTCGTTTGATTTGTTTCTATACTGCCTCTAAAGTAATAAAAAGTCAAGGAAAATGCACATTTTTGGCTCCATATTTAACAAATCCCCACCGGGAAAACATGGAGCGAAAAACAGAGCATTTATCTCAAAGAAGAAGTTCGTGAATCCCACGCTCAGCTTTGTGTATTGTATTCCTGCCACGCCACAACGGCACGTGGACCGCCACTAATATATATTATATCGGTGTCGAAGTGCTCTTGTATGAACGCTTTCTATACCCTTGCAACAGTTAGTAGGTAATATGGTGACCACAAAAGTATGGAAAGGGAATAGGTACTTTTCACATTATTTATATTATTTAAATTTTCAAAAATTTCAAATGTAATAATATAACGGGAATAGTATACTTTCATATGGGTTTGATATACCATCATCGTCATTTATCAATTGCTTGCCGCCCAACACATCCAAGGATGGAAAAATAATTAAAGGTCCCGCTTTTTAACCCTTTACCCAACGCAGACGATATGAAAATTTATTATTTTAAATATAATTTTTTTAATTTTTAAAAAAAATTTCAACAAAACCATATCATGTGACCCCTCGTTGGAACAAGCACAATGAGCTCGTTCCAATGAGGGGTCACATGACATGGTTTTATCGAAATATTTTGAAAAAATTAATTTTTTCAACTGCTCAATTTGCATATTACGCGGGCGGATGCGGGCGATTCGTTAGGTAAAGGGTTAAACCCTTTTCATCACATTTCTCCCCTTAATAAATTTGCCTCTCCCATTAGGAAACCCCAATCCCCCGTAACACTATTTGGACTGAGAGGAGTAGATATGCCAAGTTTGGTGGTAAATCGATGGATGGTCTAGGAGGATCAATTTTGCCAAAGCTAATCACTACTTCTTCATTAGAGATAAGACTTGATCTGATAAAATGTTAGGAAAATACTCCTTGCAGTGTGATCCGGATATAACAGTATATTCTCAAAAGAGACGAGTCAAGGGCATTTCCGAAAAATGCCTTTCAAATGCCAGAAAGGGATTTTTTAATCCAGTTCAACTTAAATTCATCTGATCATTAAGTGGTTCAGTGCCAGAAATCCATACTTGGGTTTTATTTGAAAGAGTTGGTGCTTTGATAGCACAGCAGTTCCCCCGGCACATTGGATTCCTAGAAAGTCATTGAATATAGAAATACTTTGCTCCAGACCAGGAAAGTCCTTGTATATTAGAATCTTCCTTGAAAGCTCTTGAAAAAAATAAACATTGGTCGATCAGAGAGGATTCATCACGGCGAGCTGAATATTGCTGAAATGGATCTTATCAGCTCAACAAAATAAGAATCATCCATTATATTGTAAATATGAATGTGAATGACATTAAAGTCGGAAACAGTAAGTACAAATGTCCTCATTCTCAGCTTACATGTTCATATTAGTCCCCCTTTAAAGGGGAATGGGGCTTCCTATCCTCTACTTTCGTCGTCTGTAGCTCTCTGAAAGCCCTTGGAGATGTACCAAGAAGATTGAATTCACGCCTATTGTAAGTATGGCAACGTCGGATAATGCTTTCATATTCTTTACACTTGTTTTTTACACTTTTCTTAGAGAGCATCCAGGCATCACCTACATGCTTTAGCATTGTAGATAGTTCTGGTGGCTCTCAAGGTTCGATATTCTGTTGCAAATAAAACAGTTTTGGTAATATAATATCGTCACTTAAGTGCGCCTTGTTGCACCCTAGGGACAATTTATAGATTACTTTTGTTGCATTTCATTGGAGAGTGCATACAGACACTCTCTAATTAACTGTAGCAAAAGAAACTATTGATGGATCAGTTTTAAATTACGAAAAGCCACTCTACTTACTACTTAACTAACAGAGAGGTCAAGGATTTGCGGACAATTAAAATATTTTTTCTTCAAACAGGAGAAATATAACCGATGATTTGGATCTTTGTTCCACGCCTTCTTGACAAAATGTATCAATTAACTTCACCGACCGTTAATGTTTTACATTATCACACGCCAGCACTGAACATTTTCGAACACAGAACATTAACACATGCTGTCTCCAATCATTTCCACACTATTATTTTAAGTTTTATTACACTGAATTTTGTTGTTAATATAAATGACATGCGTATGAATCATTACTTCTTTCAAGAGATATTCAGTGCAATAAAAAACATACTGACCTTTATTGAATGTGTTATGGCATAGTAAACAAAGAACGCCCGAGACGAGTCTCGGGTCTTAGAAAGTGAGGGTTTTTTTCGAATGTGATAATCGTCCGTGATGAAGATCAGAAACACTTATCACTCATGAGATGAGTAAAAAATCATGAGCATCCATTGGCCGTCAGAGAATCCCAATATAGACTAACCATTGACCTGCTTGGACATTTGGTAGAATGATACACTTTAACCATTTATTTATTTATTGGGGTTTAATGGTACTTTAGACAGCCAGGGTCACCTCATGTCGGACACACGGGTGGTGAAAGCCGGAGTACCCGGAGAGAACCATCGAGCAAAGGCGAGCAACAGTCAGGCTCCGCAACGTACTAACTCCACACAAGTAGGGTTATCATTGGTTGAAGACAAGTGCTCCACGAGTGCAGTACGCCTTATTACACAACGCCACCGTGCCACCATGTGGTCAATCGGGATTAAGTGTCTTGTCCAAGGACAAAACGCGGTTGCCGCAGGTAGTATTCGAACCGAGGACCTCTCGGCTTGCCTACCGAGCCACCGCGCTCCCACTACAACCATTATACCTTTTGGAATCTCGATCATGTTATGGAAATACATAATGCTTTCTGAAAACCACATTATTATTTCAACATCTGTAAATAAAATCAACCAAACATGGATGAAATTGGAACAAGGTCTATGGGCCTGCTTACCACACATTTTATGTTGTTATTCTGAAAATACTGATATACATTTGAAAATTTTAATTAATTTACTTTTGACGACAGCACTAAATATTACGTTGCAGCCAGTACTAGTTACTCGCCCGCCGCTCATCTTACCTTTGTGTGTTTTGTATGGGCGAATAAAGAACACCGTCCTTTAGCCAACCTTCGAAGGGCTTGAGTAAAACTACGGGCCGTGGTGTAGTGATATTCGCATATTTTGTTTCGAACACTTAAATTAATCCTAGGTGCGTAAATGCTGGGGTGAGGGTGTGCCGCCCCAAAAGTCTTCATCTCGTTGGACAGTTACTGAAGTTGGAGATATCACTTTGCCGGTTAGTACTCGGTCCAAGAACCAAGCTTATCTGTCTTGGAAAAATTGAATACAGAACCGAAAAGCAAGTGGAGCCCAGCTAACAAGCGTATCCAGCATTATTGAAATGGTGTACCCGATTGGCTTGTTCAAAGACATTCGTGGATACAAATAACAACACAGGTAGTTTTTAATTTGTTGATATGTGGGTAGGAGCAGCTCTCAGAATTGGCAAATGGTAATCGACAAAGCAATAGTAAAAGGCATGGAAATTTGCCACAACTTTTACCACGACATTATCGATGACTATGGCTAATATTGTCAATTGTTGACTCCTTCTCTGAATAGCTCGCTAAAACAGTGGTTTGTGTGCATAACAAAAAACTCTGGACAAGTTCACGCTATGATGGGAAACACATGGCCATCCAATATCTGAAGAGGATTGTACGGGCCTGATTACACTTGTTCGGCGAAGAAGAGTATTAACATTCTTCGTACTGGTGTCAAAATATAGAAATCTCAAGTAACATTATTTTTCAATAATGCATCTAGGAATTTATATAATTCAAACTTGTTTAACAGAGCTCAGTGAACTCTGACAAACAAAAGTGAATTCGTTAAATGCCTGGATGTACTATGGGGGAAATCTGCAGGTTGAAGTTTTTATATTTGAACATCAGTATACAGAAGGTTAATAGCTGAGATGGAAATATCTCACAGCATCAAATTTGGAGTCTTGTCACCCAAACCAAACGTGACCGTTTTATCCGTGTGTGTTTTTCTGTTTCTTTTCTTTTCGATGAACAATCATACTCTCCCAGAATATGTAAAACAACACCCTCATAAAAGATCAGGCAATAAAGACTGTCACTAAAAATAGGTACTGTATGTCATATTATACACTCCTGGTGCGTGGTGAAATGATACTTCGAACAAATTACTGCTAACACCATTATCTATTGACGAGTTAATTCACAGAAAGCCAGCCATCAGATTGAGACAGATAAACAGGATACCAAATCATTATAGGTGATCGATATTCTCTCATTGGGTGGATAGCTGTTGTGTCTTCTCAATCTGAGTCACTGTCTTTAACTTTAAGATGTGCCGGTCGTCAATGCATATTTATCTTTCCCTACAAAGATACCGCTCTGTCTCCTTTAACCTTAATCAGAGTCAGCTAGTTCGATGGAATATTGTTTACACACAGTTTTGCCAGTATTCTTTAACAAAAATTTAGAATTGACTGCTTATAATATCATTTTTCTTGCCAGGTATCCCAGTAACCATCGCACCCTTTTTCCTAATGACGTGAAACACCAACTTATCAATCAGTGCCAAAATCTGCACCCTGTAGGATACCAAACACAGCTTTAAACTCACGGGCAAACTATCGTGGAAAAGTTGAAAAGACAGCACGATAACTAAATTTATCAGCGCCATAGCAGCATTTGAATGACAATTTTTTTTTCAAACCGTAATAAAACCACAGTGAATTGATTGATCGTTTTTTCTAACAATTAGCATCTGTAGGAAGTTTAATGGTAACTGACCAAAAATACACGGGTTTTAACGATATGTTATGAACGTTTTGGTGTTAAGCGCTGCCTAACATGCTCCGCACAACACGGATAAGTCATGCCCTCAAGATCCTTCAGTGGGAGCTGATAATGTTCTGTGCGTGATATCTTGTTAGGGCTTAAAATGCCACCTAACATCTGTTCATCGACAAAAATGGAGACGGTGAACACTGTTTTTGTTTCTCTTAACAGATAGAGTGTTGGAAGTCCATATTTTGGCTTTATTTTGGAGCGCAGGTGCCACTACATAATGGCTTCATATTCTGTAGATCTGCTTTGCATGCCTTTGAAATGGAATTATTTAGTCTGTACGGATGTGCCTGGTTAAAATTTACGGAGAGTACAGGCACTCTCTCCCATAAATGGTAACAAGGCAACGACTTGTGGACAAATTTTGACAAGTAATATTATTTCCGCACTCTACCAGTTAAAATAACAGAAATCTGGCATTTAAGATTAAGAATTAGACATGGTACGTGGGAATGTAAGTTATTTAACCCTTCTCGTAACACGACCAATAGAGAGCGGCGCGGTGGCTCATTTTTAGAAGTTCAGACATTTTATATGACAAATGAGCGTTCCAGTAAGCCACTTATAGAGAAGTCAGTGACCCTGCCCCGCGTTACCTGAGTTATGTCCTTGGCCAAGACATGTAATCCTAATTGCCTAAATTGGAGCGCCGTGGTACATTTTGCTAAGGTGTTCTGCGCGTCGAGGGTGCAGATGTCTTCAAACGATCCTAACCCAGCTTACGCGGGTTAATATGTTGGAGAGTCCAACAGTTAGTCACTGCTGACCGTAGTTTCTCTCCGGGTACTTCCTCTTCCTGTAAAACTATCCAACACGATCTGGTTCAGGCGTTTAATAGTGTCATTGAAACCTCAATAAATAAATAAATAACACGACCAGGAGACGGCATTTGCAACCCCCCCCCCCCCAAAAAAAAAACCCCAGCTACAATTACAACAACTGAAAAAAACATTTCTGGAATAACTAAAAAACATTTCATATGTTGCTCGCACAAGATATCGTGTGATCCCCTCATTGAAATAAGCTCTGGGAGCACGTTCTCATAAGGTGTCATTTGCTATGTTTCATAGGCAAAACTTAGAAGAAAAAATACCATTTGAATGACAAGTTTTTGTTTTAGTACTTATTGGATATGACTGTGACCTTAAATAATGGTTAACACTCTTAACGGACAGGACTGTAATGCAAACGACGCTTAAAACATTTTATTTTTCGCTTTAAAATATATTTGTCTTTGTATGTGAATTCACGTCACCTGAAAACATGGTTCATGTTCAAAAATGTAATATAATATAACTTTAGGAATTTTAGATCTTTTTTTATTTTTGACGGAATTAAACATAAATTGATTATTTTTGTTTGAGTTGACGTACAACAACATATTTCAGATGTGTTGTTGACATGCACAGTTTTGGCGCAGGCAAAGAATGTTTCGTTGATCTCCCGCTAGAGTGTTGCAGTGATTTATAAAAAAATATTCGGACATCAATGATGACCTTATATCGGCTTACGGAGTACAGAAGCAATATTTTTATGAACAATTTTAACCCCCAAAACCCCAACTCTTTTTTTTCAAACCTTATTTCGGTTGCTTGAAAAAACCTTAGACTGTCTAAAGTTATAATTTGAACAGGTATTTAGTCAATTACAGAATACAGTATCACATATCCCCTCAATTCTTCAGATCTTATACTCTTGTACTTTTTGGTGTTTTTTCGTCCCATCTTTTTCACCAACTGACTAATTTAGAATCTCAGTAATTACGCAGGATTATGAAACTCGGGCCCGTCACACATTAGAATGATGAGGCGACATGTCAAAAAGATTAATCCAATCTTTTGCAGACAATCTCTTGAATACAGGTGAAGGTATCAATCATTCGCCCAGGTCACGCCTTTTCAGGTCTGTTGAATAAGACAAAGGGAAAGTAATAAAAATATGTTTACTAATGTTGGGGTGAAGGCTGAAATGAGCAGCCATGTCAAAAAGATTAATCCAATCTTTTGCAGACAATCTCTTGAATACAGGTGAAGGTATCAATCATTCGCCCAGGTAACCCCTTTTCAGGTCTGTTGAATAAGAGAAAGGGAAAGTAATAAAAATATGTTTACTAATGTTGGGGTGAAGGCTGAAATGAGCAGCCATGTCAAAAAGATTAATCCAATCTTTTGCAGACAATCTCTTGAATACAGGTGAAGGTACCGAGCCACCGCGCTCCCACTACAACCATTATACCTTTTGGAATCTCGATCATGTTATGGAAATACATAATGCTTTCTGAAAACCACATTATTATTTCAACATCTGTAAATAAAATCAACCAAACATGGATGAAATTGGAACAAGGTCTATGGGCCTGCTTACCACACATTTTATGTTGTTATTCTGAAAATACTGATATACATTTGAAAATTTTAATTAATTTACTTTTGACGACAGCACTAAATATTACGTTGCAGCCAGTACTAGTTACTCGCCCGCCGCTCATCTTACCTTTGTGTGTTTTGTATGGGCGAATAAAGAACACCGTCCTTTAGCCAACCTTCGAAGGGCTTGAGTAAAACTACGGGCCGTGGTGTAGTGATATTCGCATATTTTGTTTCGAACACTTAAATTAATCCTAGGTGCGTAAATGCTGGGGTGAGGGTGTGGCGCCCCAAAAGTCTTCATCTCGTTGGACAGTTACTGAAGTTGGAGATATCACTTTGCCGGTTAGTACTCGGTCCAAGAACCAAGCTTATCTGTCTTGGAAAAATTGAATACAGAACCGAAAAGCAAGTGGAGCCCAGCTAACAAGCGTATCCAGCATTATTGAAATGGTGTACCCGATTGGCTTGTTCAAAGACATTCGTGGATACAAATAACAACACAGGTAGTTTTTAATTTGTTGATATGTGGGTAGGAGCAGCTCTCAGAATTGGCAAATGGTAATCGACAAAGCAATAGTAAAAGGCATGGAAATTTGCCACAACTTTTACCACGACATTATCGATGACTATGGCTAATATTGTCAATTGTTGACTCCTTCTCTGAATAGCTCGCTAAAACAGTGGTTTGTGTGCATAACAAAAAACTCTGGACAAGTTCACGCTATGATGGGAAACACATGGCCATCCAATATCTGAAGAGGATTGTACGGGCCTGATTACACTTGTTCGGCGAAGAAGAGTATTAACATTCTTCGTACTGGTGTCAAAATATAGAAATCTCAAGTAACATTATTTTTCAATAATGCATCTAGGAATTTATATAATTCAAACTTGTTTAACAGAGCTCAGTGAACTCTGACAAACAAAAGTGAATTCGTTAAATGCCTGGATGTACTATGGGGGAAATCTGCAGGTTGAAGTTTTTATATTTGAACATCAGTATACAGAAGGTTAATAGCTGAGATGGAAATATCTCACAGCATCAAATTTGGAGTCTTGTCACCCAAACCAAACGTGACCGTTTTATCCGTGTGTGTTTTTCTGTTTCTTTTCTTTTCGATGAACAATCATACTCTCCCAGAATATGTAAAACAACACCCTCATAAAAGATCAGGCAATAAAGACTGTCACTAAAAATAGGTACTGTATGTCATATTATACACTCCTGGTGCGTGGTGAAATGATACTTCGAACAAATTACTGCTAACACCATTATCTATTGACGAGTTAATTCACAGAAAGCCAGCCATCAGATTGAGACAGATAAACAGGATACCAAATCATTATAGGTGATCGATATTCTCTCATTGGATGGATAGCTGTTGTGTCTTCTCAATCTGTGTCACTGTCTTTAACTTTAAGATGTGCCGGTCGTCAATGCATATTTATCTTTCCCTACAAAGATACCGCTCTGTCTCCTTTAACCTTAATCAGAGTCAGCTAGTTCGATGGAATATTGTTTACACACAGTTTTGCCAGTATTCTTTAACAAAAATTTAGAATTGACTGCTTATAATATCATTTTTCTTGCCAGGTATCCCAGTAACCATCGCACCCTTTTTCCTAATGACGTGAAACACCAACTTATCAATCAGTGCCAAAATCTGCACCCTGTAGGATACCAAACACAGCTTTAAACTCACGGGCAAACTATCGTGGAAAAGTTGAAAAGACAGCACGATAACTAAATTTATCAGCGCCATAGCAGCATTTGAATGACAATTTTTTTTTCAAGCCGTAATAAAACCACAGTGAATTGATTGATCGTTTTTTCTAACAATTAGCATCTGTAGGAAGTTTAATGGTAACTGACCAAAAATACACGGATTTTAACGATATGTTATGAACGTTTTGGTGTTAAGCGCTGCCTAACATGCTCCGCACAACACGGATAAGTCATGCCCTCAAGATCCTTCAGTGGGAGCTGATAATGTTCTGTGCGTGATATCTTGTTAGGGCTTAAAATGCCACCTAACATCTGTTCATCGACACAAATGGAGACGGTGAACACTGTTTTTGTTTCTCTTAACAGATAGAGTGTTGGAAGTCCATATTTTGGCTTTATTTTGGAGCGCAGGTGCCACTACATAATGGCTTCATATTCTGTAGATCTGCTTTGCATGCCTTTGAAATGGAATTATTTAGTCTGTACGGATGTGCCTGGTTAAAATTTACGGAGAGTACAGGCACTCTCTCCCATAAATGGTAACAAGGCAACGACTTGTGGACAAATTTTGACAAGTAATATTATTTCCGCACTCTACCAGTTAAAATAACAGAAATCTGGCATTTAAGATTAAGAATTAGACATGGTACGTGGGAATGTAAGTTATTTAACCCTTCTCGTAACACGACCAATAGAGAGCGGCGCGGTGGCTCATTTTTAGAAGTTCAGACATTTTATATGACAAATGAGCGTTCCAGTAAGCCACTTATAGAGAAGTCAGTGACCCTGCCCCGCGTTACCTGAGTTATGTCCTTGGCCAAGACATGTAATCCTAATTGCCTAAATTGGAGCGCCGTGGTACATTTTGCTAAGGTGTTCTGCGCGTCGAGGGTGCAGATGTCTTCAAACGATCCTAACCCAGCTTACGCGGGTTAATATGTTGGAGAGTCCAACAGTTAGTCACTGCTGACCGTAGTTTCTCTCCGGGTACTTCCTCTTCCTGTAAAACTATCCAACACGATCTGGTTCAGGCGTTTAATAGTGTCATTGAAACCTCAATAAATAAATAAATAACACGACCAGGAGACGGCATTTGCAACCCCCCCCCCCCCCCAAAAAAAAAAACCCAGCTACAATTACAACAACTGAAAAAAACATTTCTGGAATAACTAAAAAACATTTCATATGTTGCTCGCACAAGATATCGTGTGATCCCCTCATTGAAATAAGCTCTGGGAGCACGTTCTCATAAGGTGTCATTTGCTATGTTTCATAGGCAAAACTTAGAAGAAAAATACCATTTGAATGACAAGTTTTTGTTTTAGTACTTATTGGATATGACTGTGACCTTAAATAATGGTTAACACTCTTAACGGACAGGACTGTAATGCAAACGACGCTTAAAACATTTTATTTTTCGCTTTAAAATATATTTGTCTTTGTATGTGAATTCACGTCACCTGAAAACATGGTTCATGTTCAAAAATGTAATATAATATAACTTTAGGAATTTGGAGATCTTTTTTTATTTTTGACGGAATTAAACATAAATTGATTATTTTTGTTTGAGTTGACGTACAACAACATATTTCAGATGTGTTGTTGACATGCACAGTTTTGGCGCAGGCAAAGAATGTTTCGTTGATCTCCCGCTAGAGTGTTGCAGTGATTTATAAAAAAATATTCGGACATCAATGATGACCTTCTATCGGCTTACGGAGTACAGAAGCAATATTTTTATGAACAATTTTAACCCCCAAAACCCCAACTCTTTTTTTTCAAACCTTATTTCGGTTGCTTGAAAAAACCTTAGACTGTCTAAAGTTATAATTTGAACAGGAATTTAGTCAATTACAGAATACAGTATCACATATCCCCTCAATTCTTCAGATCTTATACTCTTGTACTTTTTGGTGTTTTTTCGTCCCATCTTTTTCACCAACTGACTAATTTAGAATCTCAGTAATTACGCAGGATTATGAAACTCGGGCCCGTCACACATTAGAATGATGAGGCGACATGTCAAAAAGATTAATCCAATCTTTTGCAGACAATCTCTTGAATACAGGTGAAGGTATCAATCATTCGCCCAGGTCACCCCTTTTCAGGTCTGTTGAATAAGACAAAGGGAAAGTAATAAAAATATGTTTACTAATGTTGGGGTGAAGGCTGAAATGAGCAGCCATGTCAAAAAGATTAATCCAATCTTTTGCAGACAATCTCTTGAATACAGGTGAAGGTATCAATCATTCGCCCAGGTAACCCCTTTTCAGGTCTGTTGAATAAGAGAAAGGGAAAGTAATAAAAATATGTTTACTAATGTTGGGGTGAAGGCTGAAATGAGCAGCCATGTCAAAAAGATTAATCCAATCTTTTGCAGACAATCTCTTGAATACAGGTGAAGGTATCGATCATTCGCCCAGGTAACTCCTTTTCAGGTCTTTTGAATAAGAGAAAGGGAAATTAATAAAAATATGTTTACTAATGTTGGGGTGAAGGCTGAAATGAGCAGCTTCGAAAATTGCAGCTTGTTTCTTGAATGTCTTTGACTTGATTTCCAAATGAAACAAAATACTGCATTTTGATTGGCAGAGAGGTACGGTGTAACTTGCAATCCACAGTATCTTTTTTTACGCCGTGGTCAACCACGGTGTAAAAACAAG
Organism: Pictodentalium vernedei; assembly: GCA_031216915.1. Lineage (NCBI taxonomy): Eukaryota > Metazoa > Mollusca > Scaphopoda > Dentaliida > Dentaliidae > Pictodentalium > Pictodentalium vernedei. The sequence goes on along the minus strand of CM062291.1, from coordinate 164,379,634 downwards.
AATACTCAATACCAGGCTATACGGTTAAAATGTGCCTATTTTTAATTATTAATTCATATCTTCTGGTTGTTTATGTGAGAACAAAAATAAAAATACAGGAAATTTAATATTTATGTGCAATAAAATATTACAGATATAGATGTCATTGGAACTGGCTCATTGAGCCAGTTCCAACGACTTCCACATCTGTCTGGTTTTATTAAGAAACTTACAAAGCACACATTTTCTGTCAGTTTTTTTCCTTTAATTTAAGTTAAAATATTAAGTACCCTAAAATTCTTGGAAATAAATCCGTTATCCTTGCGTTTTCCAGGGTGTATGGGAATTAACACCGGTCTGGGAACTCATGCACCCTGAGGCTTGGAAAATCAAGGATAACTGACAGTATCCATGATTAGCTGTGATCTAATTCTCTGTTGGACAGGGCTCAGAGAACCCTTTCCAAAAGTGTGTTATATCACTGCAGTTCATCATTTCACCACAAAGTCTAAGTGTACCAAGTGTCATCACTATTAATAAACGGTACACGATTCTGGAGTTATCAAATAAATATGAAGGACAGGTCGAGTGCACTTCCATGCCATGGATAGAATGAAAGAGATCTAACAGTGTGGGTGAGCCAAATAGCTGTGGTCTTATTTCTTATGAAGTAAACTATAGGAGAACGAATCGTTCGTCCATCACATTTGGACCTAAATGATTCACGTGTTTCTCAAGTTTTGGGCATTGTCACAAAAACATACGTGAATAAGTTACAAATAATATAAGATGGTCGGGCTTAGTAGCTTCACTTACCGATATCACCAATGGTGTGTCATTAGTGTGGCTTTACGCAGAATGAGTGGTTACATCTTGAATGATTAATTGGAGAGCAGGATCAACTGTTTTCCTTTCGTGTTACACATTTCTGTTAGAAATAAATTGTAATGGCCTTGATGTTAAGATTATGCTTTTAATTAGAGTGTTGTTCTGTTCGTTTTATTAGATACCCCAATCACATTGACAAGATCGATTGGGTTTTGTCAGTAATTGAGAACATTCGTCTCACTTCTCTTGCCCATGTGATTTATTCACCCGTCTTCCTGCGCGGACGAGCTTTAATCTTTTCCACAAGGTTTGATAAATTTTGAATCTATAAAAAGCATGGTCTAGCTTTCGTAATGTTTCAACAAAGGTTACTTTAGTGTATGCTCACTCTGTCTTCTGTTATAAACACTGTTCTCTTCTCTGTTTTAAACAGTGAATTGAAGCAATGGTGCAGGGAGAAAGGTCGCGAAGATTGAGAAAAGACATATCCTGCACAAGATATTCTTTTATTACACGCCTGTTCTGTATAATCCCCATCTACAGCAACACTAAACCATGCGGAAAATGAAAATCTGTTCCGCACATATATGCGGAACAGAAATCGTGGACGGACTATTTTTAGAAGCGGAGTTTCACTGGAATTTTCTACAAATCGTGCAACGCAATTACAATTGGAATCGGTAGCGATAGCTAGAAATCGTCCCATGAGTTACCATGTGTATGACACATAGAACACTTTGGAACTCAAGGGACGAAGTAGTAACACGGGTACCCCTCGCAAATTTGATTCGCGATAAAATGTGTTATTTGTGTTAATATGAATTGCTGACTGTCCTTTTTAAGATTTGCTTTTATAGACGTGAAGGCGTGTAATAAACATAGAACGACACATGCGTGTGAATGGGTTAATCGATATGGCACTTGTACTATCTCGGAAGGATAAAACTCAGACCTGCGGCCTCACGTTTTATCCTTCCGCGTTGACACTCGTGCCATATCGATTAACCCATTCACACACGTGTGTCGTTCTGTGTATAGACGACACGAAGTACTTTGAAAATTGTTTACTTCTAGGAAGGCATTTCAAGACATCTGCGGTTTCGTAAATTTAAAGAAAGTAAATGACGTATTCAGTGTTCCTAGGCATCATGTAGCAGATTTCACGAAGCAATGCCATAAGACAAGAAGACAGTCGAATCGAGCATTTATTTTAAAGGGGTTAAAAAATTTTGGGGATTTTTATCAAGTAGACGCAGCGACTCACATCCCTCTTATCAGTAATTCGTTGGGACGGTTGTTACACCTGCTTTCATCCGTCATGGTCATGGTGTCGTTGTAAGGCCGAGTGCAGGGTCAAAGAATAGAAAACATCTGTTAATCCTCATTGATAATGTGCCCAATTTGACCCAGTCAAGATGAATTGTATTCAATACACTTTCTTCTGTTACGGCTGTTACGTGTCATCTCGGTAAACATATCAAAATCGAACGTCATTCGTTGCTTGTTATTTCTATCTCTAAATTGTGATCATGATATAAAAATTGAATTCAGTTAAAATTGCTCGAGTGTTAAATATTAAATATGTTGCCACGTTGCTAATCGCGGCAATATAATATGCTTTCGCCTCTTAAAATATTGATTCATTTTGATGTGCTTTAACAGTGCAGCTGCACCACCTGTGTCGTATTAATGAGTATGATAGAATAACAAAGTATCAGCGCAGCTGAAGTTACCGGCAATGTCAGAATACAGAGACGATGTAATTTTTTGCCGAATCGAAACAGATCTGTGTATTTCGCAGTACACGAATACCAAATGCTACACGACATCACTGATCTCTGTGCAACTGGATGACCGGCACGCTCATTGGTCACATATTGAAAAGTGTATCGACCGCCGCCATCTTAGTGGAGTGGGATGGAAGTTAGTGTTCAACCAATTACCAAAAATGGCCACTGAGCTAGTACTGGTTATTTGAGCTCACAATCGGCCGATTACGATCGTAATACCGTGCACTACTAGACAAGTCGAGGCTCGCAAAGAACTACATTCAATCGAACATATTTTACAGTGTTTACAGTTCGTTCACTACTAGATAAGTCGAGACTCGAAAGAACTACATTGAATTGAACATATTTCAGTGTTAAACTCCGTTGACTCGGGTCCAGTTAAATTACCAGTCGCGCACACTTGGGCGGTAAAAGTGGCTCAGAGCCACATTTACCCCCAAGTGCGTGCAACTGGTAATTTTTACCGCGACCTGAGTCAGTGGAGTCCAACCTTCACTTTTCTGGTATGAACTGGCGATTGCCGCAAGTTCGCTCCTTTGTAAGCTTTACATGTAGTTTAACTTGTATATCCCGTAAAGGGGCGTATGGAGAGATTAAGATTACGCTTTGTGGTGGTTTTTTGAGCTTTTTTGAATGGTATCACTGACGTCATTTTACATTAACAATTGAACAATTACAGACGATAATAAAATACGATTTATGAATCATCACAAAATGCTTGGCAACAATCGGGATGCCACAGGAGCCGTTGCCTTTGTCAGCCGATTGCCCACAATCGGGCGATTGTGGTGGCCGATTCCGATCATCGGTTGAAGTTGCTGCAAATAAACAATGCTTATCACTCATCGCACAAAAAATTCTCAAAGGTTTTCAGTTTCCTGACGCCTCGCAAATGCCGATCGATTCTATGGACTGTGCTTTGAAGTGTATGAAAGATGAATTATTTTGGTGATATGATCATTTGTCGTGGCCATACAAATTGATCATTTATTACATTTATTATTATTATGCTCTATGTAATCCCCATCAACAGCAAAACTAAACCATGCGGAAAATGAAAAAATCTGTTCCGCACATATATGCGGATCGGAAATAGTTGACAAATTTTTAAACTATTTTTAAACAGAAGCGAAATTTCACTGGAATTTTCTACAAACCGTGCACCGCAATCACAATTTGAATTGCTAGCGATAGTTACAAATTGTAACACGGATACCCCTCGCAAATCTGGTTGACTTTAAAATGTGTTCTTTTTGTTGACCGTTCGTCCCCCGAGTTCTAATGCCTTCTATGTGCCTACCGACACATAGAACACACATTGGGACCGAGGGAACTAGTTGTCAAATGAATTACTGAGTGTCCTTGTATGATAATTGCTTTTATAGACGTGAAGGCGTGTAATAAACACAGCACTACACACGCGTGTGAATGCGCTAATCGATATGACACTTGTGCCATCGCGAAAGGATAAAACTCAAGGCCGCAGGCCTCGAGTTGTATCTTTCCGCGATGGCTGGAGTGTCATATCGGTTACCCAATTCACACGCGTGTGTCGTTCTGTGTATTCACAGGCTATTCTAATTATTATTGACAAAACACAAGTGCCGAGATTGGAAAGTTAAAAGTTGATATCTTGTAACTAGTGTTCGTGCTTAGTAAACGCCATGACATTTGATGAAGTGAATGCTGCTACGCTGTGACTGCGGTCACAACGTTACATCTTCACGTCACCAAACATCATCGATGGGAGGAGTTACCACGTTGATTAATCTAACACTATCTTAGGAGGTGTGGGGCGTTGCATACTGAGCGGCGACGTTTTTCGCTGGCGTTCCATTTGTAGAGAAATCAGTACACGAGATACTGCAATCTAAAATTACGTAAAGTAGTTGAGAAGAGTGCAATACGGTGATTTCAACAGCGGAAGAGAATTCCGACTACGATCCGGTCTAAAATTTAGTTGTACTCTTCTGCCATCCGCACTGCAAAATCTCACTTGTCACAAAAAGACAAGTGATAACATTGCCTCATGGATGCTAAAAAATTGGAATGTCATGTATCAGCCTTGATTTTGTAACATGTTATAGATGAAATATCTGTTGTCCAGTGTGAGTCGCTATCGGATTGCAACCCTATTACAATCCTCTCTCTATCGAGAGATAATTGTTTGTACCCACAGTGCTGAGTATATATTCTAATTTTCCAATTTTCGTTCGATTGAATGGTTTTCGAAAATTATCATTACCGTTTTCATCTTTGTCGGGGTTTGAAAGCAGAAAAACTGACTCAAGCATTTAATCAACATTATAAACTATAATATACTTGTATTTTGATTTTGGTGTTTGATGTTGAAGTGTTGCTGTGTTATAAAGGCTTGTCGAGACCATTTTAGATAGTTTTGTTCTCGTTGCATTTGGGCCTGGATAAAGTAATTACAACAATCTATGCATAGCATCGCTGCGTGCAACGAAAGATGTGTTGCGATGCTCATTACCACTTATTCTCTCGAATATTTTGGGGTGGTGATCCCAAACATAAACAGGTAAACAGGTGGTATCCTCTTTTAACTGAATGAGTGTTGGACTCCATTCTGAAATGCTAATAGCATAATTTCAAGGTGTGCTTCCTATGATCTTTGGAGTGAAGTCGTCTCGTTTGTATAGATTTGCTTTGCTACAATTTTTGTGAGAATGTCTATAAGCTAGGGCTGCACGATACTCAAAAATGAGTACCGGTATCGGTATTCCAAAAAATACCGCGGTATACCGGTATATCGGAAACTCCTCAAATATATGAACATAGGTACCACAATCGAGACTTAAGGAATCACAGTTGGAACGAATCAGCATGCCTTGATGATGCGGTTCGAAAATCATTTACCCAACGCAGACGACATTAATATTTTATTATTTTAAAAATTAGTTTATCAGATTTTCCACAAAACTCTACAAAACAATATCATGTGACCCCTCACTTGGAACGAGCTCAACGAGCTCGTTCCAATGAGGGGTCACATGATATAGATTTGTTGAAAATTTTGAAAATTATTTTTTGAACTGCTGAATTTGTATATTACGTGGGTAAAAGCAGACGATTCCTTGGGTAAAGGGATAATATTATTCATTCGGAGCGACAGTTAAAAAACTCACGACATCTTGAAAATTAAATTGTGGGTAAATAAATAATGACGATAAACCGATATTTTTATAAATACTATAAGCACTCTCCCATTGTAACAAGTCAAACACATGTGAGCAAATTGTGACGACCAAAAATAATTTAACAAACGGCCAGTTGACCTGAAGTTTTTAAAAAAAATGGATGGTTAAAACTAGTAATATTTTTCACTATAATTGACATTTGAAATCGCTCCCACCCTTTTCGTCATTGGAAATGCCTTTGAAGAGAATTCTTTAACCTTGTACTCAGCGGACCTACATGCACATCGCATAGAAACAATGTGGAACTTTGAACGGAAGTTTCATTTTGTCAGGTTTCACTTAGCGGACACATTGCAGGATTCGATTTGATTGGTTGAACCCCCTTAATCTACTGCATAGCCCCCTTATTTGCATTATCGAAATTGGCAGTGAAATTATTCCCATGCAAACGGGGAACAATCCAGATTGGACGTGGTCCATAGAAATTATTTTTGCAGCTAACAGTCGGTTCTGAATCTGTATAGAAAAATAGAAAAAAAATATATTATTCCATTTTTTCCCTTCAAAGTACGATGTCTTATTTTATTCAAAGGATGTACAACAGCTGATAGATGTACTTGAAAGAGTGATTGAAGCCCATATTTGGGGTTTATTCTTAAGTACCGATACTCTATGGATTTGCCTTGTTGCATTTTATGGGAGATTGTTCTAAATGGTATAAGACAAAGACATGTGAACTAATTTGGATGACCAAACATATTTTAGCACTCTACCAACGAATAGACCGTTGAACAAGTGTGAAATCGTTAATTTCTTATCATGTTCACACGGGTTTCTACAGGCCACAATAGCGATATTTTAAAATTAATGTATTTTGATGAAAAGACGCGCTCTCTGTTCATTTCGTTTTCGAAACATTTCAAAATTTCAAGTTACATAGAAAATCTGCACACTCATAATATTAAATACATTGATAGATTCAATAAATTAAAGCCTTGTTGGGATGGAGTTATCGGTCTCGAAAGTGATTCTGAATGAAGAATGCAGTTGGTCATGCACATTTTATAGCTTGAATAGTCAACTGATGGTTATATAACCTCCAAGGGTACTCTAAAAGTCCACTAAAATCATCCAACCGTATCCCTCCATATGTTCGACTTTGATGAGGGGAACTAAGGGTTCTGTACGATCTGTAGGAATCAGCGGACACCACATAAATATTTACAACTTTGTGCATGCCCCTCGAACTTCCCGAGAAGTCACAGTTGGCAAAGGTTGGCAACTCCCTCGTTTCAAAATCAACTTAAGTACTCCCCGTCTCATAAAATCGTGGGTACGTCCATGTCTGACAACTTCACGCACACAGCCTTTGCAAATCGACACTGGACAATTTAGTAACAAGCTTTACTTCCGCTTTTTAGCAAGTGATTTTTCATCTCTTCCTCGAGTTTTCAAACATAGTGATTCAAACAACAATCCAAACTATTTAGATTTTTATAACACATGGACTGTGATTTCATTAATTACACGGTTACATCCAATTAGGAACTCGTGACGTTTATTGGGGTGTAATGTGGTTTAACGAATGTAAGATATCATTTTAGGGAAGGAGAGTGGGGAGGGAATGTGTGGATTAAGTTAGTAAAATAAATATGACCATCCCGATGACTATCCCGATATTTATTATAGATTATGTTGATATTCGAATAGTAACAGGGTAGTAACAGGGCCAGAGTTTTGTTTATAGTGGTGAAGTGAGAGATGAAGGGCCGAACAAGTTCTCTACTGTGGAGGGGAATGATTATATACACCTGGAACTTAATTAAGTTCCCCCTGAAAGGTTTCATGACAGTGAAGTTGCTGTTTACTGATTATTATGTTTTAATGATTGCTACGTCTTGCAGTACATTTTATCAAGTGTAAAATGATGTTTCTGGTTGATAGCGTACCCCAAACACACCCCCCCCCCCCCCTCGTCCACGTGAAGCATGCTTCCCACCAATGTCACAAAAAAACACTATCATCCACATGCAATATCTGGATATAAAGCAAGAAAATTTGTCACTTCTTTTATCATTAAATGTTGACATGGAAGTTGGAGACTGTCAGAAGCACTAAGAGGGCAAATCGTTGGCATGCATGAAACAGGCATGTCATTCAAAGCTATTGGAAGGCAACTTGGCTATAGTCATTCTGTCATCAGCAGACTTGTCAACAAACCAAATATGTTAAGGACCGACCGAGGCCTGGACAACCCCAAAATACCTCTCCTCGGGAAGATCGGAGTCTGGCACGCCGCGTGAACCCTTTTGCTTCAAGTGGGGTTTTGAAACGCCTTTGGTTCCCCAAACCCTCTCAAAGAACTAGGTATAAGGTCCAGAAGGATCATCAAGCCTCCAGCTCTGTCCGATCAGCATCAAAGATGACGTTTGGAGTGGTGTATGGCACGACAACACTGGAATCTCAGGACGTGGAGACGGTTCCTGCTCCACGTCACAGATGGTCGCATGAGAGAGTAGAGGCATAGAAATACTGCTTACGTACCCAGGAACATCAGACCTACTGTTCCTTATGATGGGGGATCAGTAATGATCTGGGGATGCCTCTCTCATTGTAAACTTGATATGGTGACTGTACGTGGGAATCTCAGTGGTCATCATTACATCTGGGACATTATCAATCTGGTTGTCATGTCTCATTTTGACAACCACCCGTTGGCTACTCGCCCTGTATTCATGGACGGCAATGCATGGCCACATCGTTTCCATGCTGTGAGAGCATTCCTTCAGAACAAAGCTATTATAACGCTACCATGGCCTGCAATGAGCCCCGATTTGAATTCCTTAGAACACATCTGAGACTTTTTTGGACGTCGTGTGCAAGCAAGGGATCCGCCTGTACAGAATTCGACCGATTTGGAAGCTGCATTGCATGAGGAGTGGCAGCAGTTGCCTCTGGACCGTATCAGAAGGCTTAGTGGTAGCATTAGGAGGAGGGTTCAGACTGTCATCCGGGCACGTGGTGGATACACTCGCCGCTGATGTCAAACCCTGCCATTGTGTTCAGGAGATCACAAGTTACATGTTTTTGTCATTAATTACCGGCATTGTTTTATCATGGACCGTTCCAGCACCATACTTGTCGAGAGAACATTTTTTCCATCAAAACCATTAATCGAGCTCGATCCAATGAGGGGTCACCTGATATTGTTTTATTGAAGTTGTGTGAAAGGGTTAAACCAAGAGGGTTTGGGGTTTCATATAAATCGCCAACAGTTACTAGTGACTGTAGGAGTTCGGTGCTTTTCTAGTAAAAAAAAAACTCCGCCTTTTGACTGTGTACCAATTTGGACAATCACGAACCTTTCCCACATTTGATTGGTTAAACTTGAGTTTAGCTGGTAAATCCAACATTATCGTAATACGATATTTCCAGAGGAAATGAGATTCATTCTTTGTACCAAATGATTGTTATTTTATGATAATTTGTTTAGTGGAGTTAGTCTATTCTTTGGAGTTTTCAGGGTGAGTTATTTCTATTTTATTTCTTGCACATTCGTCGAGAAATGTAAGGAATATTTGATTGTGCTTGAAATGTTATCCCTCGTCGACAAGGTTGTTGCGTGTGTGTGTGCGTGCGTGCGTGTGTGTGTGTGTATGTGTGTGTGTGTGTGTGTGTGTGGGGGGGGGGGGGGGGTTTGTCTTACCAACTTGACGAGGTAACTAGACGAAAGAGTTTGCGTGTTTCGCCTTACCGAGGTACAAAAGACAAAAGAAACCCTTTACCTCGGTTGTTTTCCCAGAACTGTACCGGCAAATCGAGGTAGAAACCGTTAGTTCACACAAAGGACAAACAATGGGGTACCTCGGTATGTAGGGTAGACAAGACTGTGTGTGTGGGTGTGAGTGTGTGTGTGTGTGTGTGTGTGTGTGTGTGTGTGTGTGTGTGTGTGTGTGTGTGTGTGTGTGTGTGTGTGTGGGTTTGTCTTACCAATTTGACGAGGTAACTAGACAAAAGAGTTTGTGTGTTTCGCCTTACCGAGGTACAAAAGACAAAAGAAACCCTTTACCTCGGTTGTTTTCCCAGAACTGTACCGGCAAAACGAGGTAGAAACCGTTAGTCCACACAAAGGACAAACAATGGGGTACCTCGGTATGTAGGGTAGACAAGACTCTGTGTGTGTGTGTGTGTGTGTGTGTGTGTGTGTGTGGTGTGTGTGTGTGTGTGTGTGTGTGTGTGTGTGTGTGGGGGGGGGGAATCTATGGGCACAATTTTGTCCAGAGATGTTTTCGGAACAATTTCGTAAGGCTGGGCAGGTTTATTAATCATCAAACGAACCTGTGCACCAGTGATTTTGCGATTGATAATAATAATAATAACACTTTGGCCGGCCGCTGATTTGTCGCGGTTCTCGTATGAGAAGGCCTTGGTTACCCCTGTACGCTTCTTCTCTCCTCCCAACACTCGGAGACGAACTGCTTGATGACATCCCTTGATCAGACATGCTGGGGTGGGGGGGGCGTATACCTAGGTATACCTAGTCCCATTATATACCTTTTGTTATTTTTGTCTTACATAGACACAACGTTGTCCTAGAGCTTGTATTCCTTCGTTTCGGGTCATTTTTGTAAACTTGGCACAGGGATTAAACAGCCTGGGAACCTGTGCACCTAGGATTTTGAGATCGGTCGGAATCATTTCACTTTGGGAGAATTATTGCCATTTTCGACTGAGAATATTTTACAATCTTCCATCATTTTGTCTGTGCTTGTTCGGTCATATTTTTAAAAGCTTGGAACATTGATTAACCAGTATGGGAGCCTGGCAGAGTTATTGCCCTTTTTAGACATAAAATATTTTTGCAACCTACTTAATGTGGGATACCGGGAGGGAGGATTATACATAGTCCCACTGAGACAGAGCCTCTAGAAATATATTGACTAGAGTTTAACCTTAAAGGGTCAAGCTCCAGGTTTGGTGCGTTTCTTGTTCAAGTGAACATGTAGAACACATGCAGACTTTTGGTGGTCATGTTGTGCTGAAGGAAGTTACAGTACCTTAGCAGTAGTTTCTACTGAAGTCTTGGCTGCATGTACACGCAGCCAAGACACCACTATACACCACTGCTAAGTCAGTGTCCTGCTTTATTATGAGGGAACAAAAGTGAAGAAGAATTATCCGGGTCTTTTAGGACACTCATAGAATTTATGACAAGAATCAATAAGTATTTTGTAAGAATTAAAAATGATGCTCATTGTTTTCCCTGCGAAAATTGATTTTGATTCTCGTATGAAATTTAAGTCCTGCAGTATCTCCTAACCCTTTACCTAACAGCACGAGAGGTAGTATCAATACTTCTCTTTGCATAGTTCGTTTATTTTATTTTTTTCTCTCAGCTGCTGATGAGTCCAAAATACACACGTTCAGAAAATTCTGCAGCTTGCAGTCGGAACTAGAAAATCTTTTATGTCACAAAGGGGTTCCCAGCCACGAGCGCAGATCACACTGGGGATAAAGAACGGAGAATAGGACTTAAGTAAAGACCGGTCATGTTATTATTTTGATAGTACGCTTTCTGATTCGATACTAAACCTTAATAAAAAAAATATGAAAGTACATCTTCGTTCTGCTTATAGTTTTTTTCTTCTATCGTTTTTTTTTATAAAATGGTAAAGTATATCAAAAATAAAATAAAATATAGACTGTACGAATGAGAAAAAGAAGATAGACAAAGAAAGACAAAACAATATCATGAAGGAAAATTTGCTTGTATGCTCCTTCTAGACCGCGACACCTTTTTGCCGGTTCTGATTCACCAAAGGGTAAGGCAAAATTGACATACATCTTCTGTCGAGTTAGCAACATAACATGGATGTACAGCAAATTTGCTTATTAGTTTTTACCCGTGTGGGGTTCCCGGGAAGTGTCAAAACCTGTCTGCCACAGTAAATAAGCACTGCCCCACCCTCTAGAACAGCGTTTCTTTTGTGTGGTAGAAAAATTGCCCTTCAAAAGAACCCAGTAACCAATGCCTGGGTGCAAATTTTTCAAAGTGACCAACATAATAGGACGTATTGGCGAAACTTGACTTTGCGCTTTTGGACATGATATAACGAAAATGCTGAAAGTGACATCAAATAAACAATGACCAGTTTTTGTTAGTTTACAACGTCCCTGTTAGATAAGCGAGTGCGGATATTGGCCATCTGGGCTTTTTATAAACCGTTATGCAAACCACCAGGCTCGACCAAACACTACTATGGTGCATTCGGTTTAGCAATGTATATTATCGCGCATACGACATACAAAATTTAGTGTTCACTTTTGGTTGTCTTGACATCTATCTGCAATCTAGCTGATATCACAAAATGGCGCAACACTCAGAGGCGTAGCCTTTCGAGGGACTCGTCTCCCTCACCCCACTTTTCTCGAAAAACTTCAAACCTAAAGGTCCATGGTTCGATCCCCGCCAGAGTTAACTGCATTTTGTCCTTGGGCATCTTAATCCCGATTGCCTACGTGGGCGCATGGTGGCGCTGTGTACTAAGATGTGCTATACGTCAATGGTGCACTTGTCTTCAACCAATTCAAACCCTGCTTATGTGGAGTTAGGACGTTGGGGAATCTGACAGTTGCTCGCCGCTGCTTGGTGGTTCTCTTCACCTGTAAAACAATCTGACACGAGGTGACCTTGGCAGTCGAAAATGCCGTTAACCACCCCCCCCCCCCAAAAAAAAAAAATGTTGTGGTTAAAATAATCAGGACTCACATGGCAGAATTCGTCAGTTACTATATATCGGCATAAGCCTAATAATTCAGGATCAGAAAGATATTCAGCATCAACGGTATAAGTTTCACCCTATAATCAGAGATTTGGGAGATTGTGCTTTGATCCCGTTTATCCCACCACAGCCAAAAAGCAGGGGAGCGAAATATGTGAATACAAGCGTACGGAAGTCAAAGAGTCTACTCTGTTAATCTGGATGCTCTATTTTATTGTGTTGAAATAATAATTCAGATCTGATGTAACGTCTTGGCTGAAAGAGACAAACGAATTGAAGCGTATTTATCTAACGGGACATCTGCCTCAGCTCAGACATTCAAAACGAACGTACTCTAGTTCGATACACGTAATCTATGGAATCAAATGTATTTGAATGGATGCACCGTAAAATAGGAATGGGCCAACACACGGTTACAAGATGTTATCAATATTTTATTAAATTGCATTGACAGAACTAACGCTCGACTTCGCTGTGGAAAGGCTTCCAATAATGGCGTTAAAAATGTTTATTCAAGACTCGAAAATTGCTTATGATCCAGGGACATCTCAATCACCCTACAGGATCTGTTTATTGGGCAAATTCATATTTAGTCTGTCAGTTTCCACATTACAGATGCAAATCAGCAGTCCTCAAACCCAGAATGAGTGAGGTAAAAAGTAAGTTCTTTGGCTCTGATAATTTAACAAGATCGTGAAATGATGCATTTCAAGACAGAGTGCACGTGGCCATTGGAAGGTTCCGTCCCTGTTTTGCCCCCCAACCCCCCACCCCCCCCCCCCCGTCGCGAAAAGCCAAGGTAGGCCTCAGATGGAAATGGGACGTACAGACACTGCAGTTAAAACTAGAAGTCCCGTCATGAAATGCGTACAAATAGCACGTCGATCTGCACGTTAATCTACGCGTTATGACCATAGTAAGGCTATATCAAATTCTGTAGATATGGCCTGTGCAACCCGGAGGTCCTTTGGCAGAAACATTGCCTGTGTTTGTTATGAGTAACCAGGAGAACCTGCCGTGCTTTGGATGCCATTCGACATGACAATTGCGCGCAATTCCTACGCGCAATTAAGCCTAGATAAGCTCACAGTTCGTGACAGGACTTATAGTTTTAACTGTAGTCGGGCTACAAATATTACTTCCCCATTTGATCAATATGTCAATAAAGTTTCCAATGCGTCGGGACTAGGAGCCTTTCCCATAACACATGAAAAAAACCCGTGATCTGTAATTCTAATCCTTTGAATGCATCAGTGATCTTTCCCAAAGTATTTATTGGATTATTCCTTTTTGTCTAATCTTTGGAATGCATCAGTGATCTTTTCAAAGTATTTATTGGATTATTCCTTAATGTCTAATCCTTGGAATGCATCAGTGATCTTTCCAAAGTATTTATTGGATTATTCCTTAATGTCTAATCCTTGGAATGCATAAGTGATCTTTCCAAAGTATTTATTGGATTATTCTTTAATGTCTTATCCTTGGAATGCATCAGTGATCTTTTCAAAGTATTTATTGGATTATTCCTTAGTGTCAGAACAAAAACTCAGTGTCGCAGATATAGCCGAGCCTGTAGTAGCGGTCGATCCCCTATAAGACAGGAATTATCGAGTAGACTAACTACGATATGTCTATCTCCGCCCTGCACCATAAGATCCCAAAGTTGTTCAACAAGGTTTTCTTTTACACAGTGCCCCGAGAAAAAGTAAGATAGTGGTACCAAGAAATCTTAATCCATCCATAATTGGAGTCGAGATATTGAATTTCTAAGCGAAACTTTGCATCGTTAATTTTTGTCTGAAATGTGAGCACTCCGAACCAGAAATAGGAATCCACACCATGGAGCGGTTCCACAGTAGCAAGTATTTTACGAATCAAATAATGGACCGAAGGCAGACAGTTACTGAGAATGTATTCTTACAGACATATCGCTCAGAGTATCCAGATAAATATTCTAAAAAAGCTTTAATGCTTTCGACTTTCTGAAAGATGTGATGCCCGAGTGTTTGTGTTCCAACTGTAGGCAATTACATGGATCTATCAATAAGATAGCCTCTGATATAGGTCAGTAGGCATTCCAATCACAGCGATCGGCTTCAGATAATTGGAATTCTACTCTCATCAGTGATTGCAGTAGTCAATCGAAATTAACCTTTTCAAAGTCTGCAAGAGCAATATTAAACTGAGTAAGACCATTTGACATTTTGGGGTTTTGGGAATTGAACCGGAGATTTATAATACGAAGCCCTTCATCAGAAAAGCTCATCTGTTTTCTGATTGGTATAAATTCTCACACATTCTTGCAGATATGGGATAAACGCTTTCACCGCGAGATGTCTTCTTTTCACACATCCGAATCTTGAAATATTGAGGAGATTGTATAAGGCAGGATAATACTATTAAATAGAGAGCTATGTTTGAAAATCGGGGTTTGGGAGAGTGACAACAGCTCCTTATAGTACCCGGGTTGATGTTTTGATTCGAACAATATTTTCTGGTGCATTCATCTTGTCAAAAACTCTTGGCGATACAATCATCAAACTTCACACAATTATAAAGGACAATTGAAGGATATATCGCAAACCATAGCTGAGTCGAAACGCATCAAACTGCAATTAACTTCATACAAACATTAAAGATAGTCAAAAAGATTGTCGCATATAATAGTTGCTTGTGCGTCCTCAAGGTCAAGGCCACACTTGGGTGTCATGTGTTGAAAGTCACAAGACATGTCTCAACCATAACCCATAAACTACTGGGGCTACAATACTCAAACATCACACAATTATAAAGGGCAATGATTACCCATGTATTTGCAAATCAGACATGAGAAGTACATACAATCATATACATTATTTTTTAGAAGGAATTCGATACATTAGATGCTTGTGGAAGCGCACATGTCATGTCTCAGCCATAATAGTCCGGACGTCAAGCCTCGATTTTTGGCCGAACCATGTTTTGGCGTATAAAGTTTTTTCTCAGGGGTTTCCGATATTTTAAACATTCCAAGTGACGAAAGAAATTACTGGACGGCTGTCAGCCTTCAGCAGTTTGAGAAAAACGGCCTAAAAGTGGCCCAGCCCCTTCGCGTTAAAAAAATCACCCGGAACCTCATGATAATGATAATGATATTTATTTTCCGGCATACATACAATGCACAATACAAAATATAGTTGTAAATAAGATACAGACAATGGAATAATAATCACAAGAAGGCGATTTAAGAAAGCCATGTATACCGAAGGGAGATGACATCATAGCTAGATTGGCTCTCTACCTGTCATCCCCCATGAACAATATCCGGGTTCACGTTGTGTCAGACCATACAAAATGGCTGTTGGGGCCCAAGATACACTTCAGTTACACTACCTGTAAAAGTGACATGAAGTAACCTGCAATAACTACCTCTAAAGGTGACCTGTTAACTAGTCGGGAGTTTCTTCCTCATTGAGAAACACGAATGCATTCGTAAGATTTAAACTGTCAGCCAAAGTCGGAAGTTGGAGACGAGACCCGAAATTAGAGTAACACTAGTGTACTGAGATCGTTTATATTGTAATATAATATATGACGTGTATGAAATGTTATAATATAATCAAATTTGGATAATGAAAGTTAGTTAACCCTCTATCCAACAAAGCGACAGGACAGCCAGAAAATTAGCCACAGTTGGACTGATTTTACTTAAAAGTACTGGATCCTGCTCGACAAAACCATACAAATGAGCCAGCTCCAACGACACCCACATCTGCAAAGTTCTATTGAAAATAGTTATTAAGAACTGTGTTGGGAAAAGGGTTTGTGAAATGAAACTTTGGTGATTTAAGAAACTGTAGATCGAGGCAGTTAGGAATATATTCGATTTAACATGATACCCTCTATTAATTGTTAACCCTTCACCTAACATTAAAAGCAGACGACACTCGCAAAAACAATTCTTGAATAGCTAATTACTTAATAGTTGTCTTCAAAACATAGGTTATGACCCCTCGTTGGAAGGAGCTCGACGAGTTCGCTCCAACGAGGGGTCATAACCTATGTTTTTGAGACAAAAAATGAAAACTCAAGAAAAATGAATTGTCTGTTTTTGAGAATAGCTCTGGCCGGTTTTGGCGTTACGTTGGGTAAAGGGCTAACTTAACTTTTGTCGCATGCGGAGTATATTAGATCAAGCAACCATTATTTACCACGCCAGCTTCCCGAACACTTCGTACAGTATGGGTTATTGTAGTACGCCTCACTGTTGTATAGTTACACTGGGGGTGCGGTTGGTCAGTTGGTAGAGGTGCAGACTGCAAGCAGAGGGTCCTCGGTTCGAATCCCACCCGCGGCAACCGCGTTGTGTCCTTGGGCAAGCCACTTCACCCCCATTGCCCACGTTGGGGCACGGTGACGCTGTGTACTAAGGCGTACTGCACGTCGATGGTGCGCCAGTCTTCAACCAATGCTAACCCTGCTTGTGTGGAGTTAGTATGTTGGGGAGCTGACAGTTGCTCGACGTTGCTCTGTGGATCTCTCAGGGTACTCCGGCTTCCTCCACCCGTAAAACTGTCGCGGTCATGGTTAGCCATTGTGCAGAAATATGTGACCTTAACCCTTTACCCAACGTAACGGCCAAAACCGGCCAGCGCTATTCTCAAATATCGCCAATTAATTTTTAAAATATTTTCATTTTTTGTCTCAAAAACATAGGTTATGACCCCTCGTTGGAACGAGCTCGTCGAGCTCGTTCCAACGAGGGGTCATAACCTATGTTTTTGAGACAAAAAATGAAAAAAATTAGTTATTCAAGAATTTTTTTTGCAAGTGTCGTCTGCTTTTCATGTTAGGTAAAGGGTTAAACATCAATAAATAAATATAGTTACACTCTAGTGAGTTCGATGTTCCAAATGCAGTCAACGTTATTCGAAGTAGCGTCTTCCAAGAGAACAAAGATATTGAGATAACAGAAAAAAGTTATGACATTTACATCACTCAGGAAAATATGTCAGAATGTGAGAGCGACACACTTCTTCAACTGCTAACAAGTTTTTCGTCGAGGTTTGGCACACATTGTCGGCTCTTGTGATCAGCAACACGATAACGTCTGTCGTGCGCGGTATCCCCACACAGTTCAGGTTGGACTTGCTGCCACATCGAGAGACTCTAAAGATTTAGTGAAAACAATGCACGATTTTAAGGTGACTTGCTCTGACAAACTGCTTAGATTCAAGAAATCTGTAGCGTGCATGACACAAAAGTGTGCCTTGCATAACCCGATTTCCATCTCTGCTGACGGGGTGATACAAGTAATTAATAATAATAATAATAATAATAATAATAATAATAATAATAATTGATTTTATTGTAATTGTAAAGCGTAGAGCAACCGAATCTGATTTTTTGTTTCTAGAAAATAGTTTGAAGTCAGAGAAGTGTGCAGAGTTCATTGGTTACAACACTCGTTTAACCCGCGAGTAAGGACAGTTGCCCCAAAACAGAACAAAAATCGTCCATCTTACCTCGATTGAGATGACTCTGGCTGATCCCGAAACCATCATTACAGCTATGAGTAAAACACAAGAGGTAAGTTCGCAATCCAGTCAGGAATATACTGTCTTCGCAGTTGACCAGTAGTTATATAAGATCGTAGCCCAAGTTTTGAGATGAAATTCAGTCCTTCTACCCCAGGTTGTGTGGGACAATTTCGTTCAGCAGGCATTTTGGCTTACTTTTCAGGAGAACTGTTTCCGTTTTGTCTGACGACACAGACGTCTACATTTTACTGTTGCATCATTATTTTTATAAGAAATTACGAATGCCCATGATAATGGAATCCCCTGTCCATGGAGGAACGGCTGTTGATATCCGCATGACAGTTGATAAGCACAAAGATATTGTCCCACATTTGGTTGCTTTCTCGGGCTGCGACACTGTAGCTGGGTCCTTTGGCATCGGTAAACCAACAGCACTCAAAGTGCTGAAATCGGGATTGAGCTTGAGTTCACTTGGTAGAGTGGACGCTTTTTGGTCAGACGTCTCAGTTGAAGCTACAAAGTGTGTCGCTTTGTGTTTCCTCTCCCTTGTTACCTCTTCAATGTCTGATGTGCGCATCGATGTTTGGACCTCTAAAACTGGAAATTCAAACACAGTCAGTGCTTCCAAACTTTGCTATTTTGCCTCCAACCACATCAGCGTTTTCCGAAAAAATAATAAGAGCTCACCTTCAGGCATGTGTCTGGAAGAAAGCTCTCAAGGCTGGACCTTCAAACATGGATCCTACTAAGTTTGGAATTTGGAAAAACACTGAACCGAAGTCATTGCATCTCGTTACTGTGCCTCAGATGTGCATCTCGCACCCAATGTATACTGCAACTGATACGATATCCGTGCTCTAGCAGTGCTCCATGCAGAGCATCACAATGCAAATGCACCCTGCAAGGATGGCGAGAACTCTTATCTGCGCATGAAAGGCAATCGTGGAGTGTTACAACGAGCAGACAAGGACAGTAGACACGTCTGGAATGGTTGCTGACGTGGACAGTGATGATTAGTTGCACGGAAGTGTATTTCAGAAAGAGAACCATTTTTCCGGTCGAAATTTGACAGTTGTTACACCTTTTGCTTCATTTCTGCCTCATGTTGTCCTGGATTTTTCAGAAAGCTTGGGATGGACCACCAAAGAATGTATTGAAGGGATAACGGGGCAATTCAAAACAATGTTTTCGTTTATCTCACTCATTTTATACTTTTAGGAATATTCCCTGGAAAAGTTGTATTTTCGGCGGTCGTCTTGTGTTTTGTCGAAAATCTCAAAATGCTGCTTAACCCTGTCAGCTGTCCAGTAAATAAATTCTTTTTAGGGCGATGTTAAACTATAGTAAACGCTGAGAAAAAAATTCATACGCCGCAATAGGGTTCGGTACGCTGGCTGCCGAACTATAACTCCGAAACTGTTGTGGCTACAATCATCATACTTCATGCAATCATTAAGGTCTGTTCTATTTCGTGTTTTTTCCAGCAGGATCCGTATCATCAAATCAAGATTGAATTTCAAAGTCACATATAAAATATGTCGAGGCCAAAACTCAGAAACGAATCAAACTACAATTATCAAACTTCAGACAAATGTTGAAGACGGTCAGTATGTGTGTCGCGTATAATAGCTGATTGCGTATCTTCAAGATGAAGGTCATATTTGAAAGCCATATATTGATGGTCACAAGTCATGTCTTAGCCAAAACTAAGCAACTGTTTGGGCTTAAATACTCAAACTTCACTCAGTTATCAAGGACAATGAAATGATGTGTCGTACTTCATAGCAGAGTCCATAACTTCAAGGTTAGGGTCACTTTTCAAGGTAACACTTGTAATTTGTCTGTACTCGCGTCTCAAACATAACCCAGAAACAAATGTAACTACACCTAGCAACTGCATACACATATTAAGGACATTAAGAAAGATTGTCTCGTATGATAATTGATTGCGCGTCTCCAAGGTCAAGGTCAAATTTGAGTGCAATATATTAAATGTCGCAAGTCTTGGTCTCAGCCATAACTCATAAACTATTGGGGATACAATCGTCAACCATCACACAAGTATAAAGGACAATGTGGATGTGTCCCACACTATAGCGAGGTACGTAACGTCAACGTTAAATTCATTTCAAGGTCACACTTAACAATCTATCGACATTCGTGTCTCAGGCAAAATTCAGAAATGAATCAAACGATAATTATGAAACTTTAGACAAATGTTAATGACAGCAAGAAGGTGTGTCGCCAGAAATGCTTGCACGTCTTCAATTCAAGTGTCATATGTTGAAGGTCACAAGTTATATCTCATTCATATCAAGTCAGAAACTGTTGTGGCTACAATCGATCTTTACACAATTATGAAGCACCATAGCTAGGTCAATAACTACAAGTTCAAGGTGAAATTTCAAGGGCACATTAAAAAACCTGTAGATGTTCATGTCTCAGGCTACACTCAGAAACGAATGAAACTACAATTATCAAACCTTATGCAAATGTTAAGGACAGTCGGCGGGTGTGTCGCGTGTAATAAATAGTTCCTTGCGCATTTTGAATATCAAGATTCATACTTTGGTGCAAAATGTTGAAAAGCACAAGTCATGTCTCGGCCATCAGAAACTGTTGTGGCCACAATCATCATACTTCACGCAATCATCAAGGTCAGTTCCATTTGGTGTTTTTAGGGGGTGGGGCTGGGGAATGGCATGTGCTACTCGAGTGACAATTCCTGTTTAGATGGTGCGTCGCGAATTATTCTAAAAAAGTCTTCATCTTAATATCTTAATGCATCTTTGTTTTTACCGGTAAAGTATAGGTAGGTGGCAATGGCAAAAACAGCCTATTATAAATAGGGAATGACACCATAAACACTGAAGTATTCTGGGCGAAAAAGATCAGCAAAAAAGTCTGTATGGGCGCTATGTTGCCAGATTGAGGTAGTGATGCATCTGGAACCATCGGCTTAAAGGATATTTTAGACTGGACTGGAAGCCAGCTGTCATGAACAATGCACTGGGCTTATAAATATTATGCACATTATAAATTGGGATGCGTGTAATTTGAACTATACTGTCGAACAAAGACAATTATTTTCAATGTGAGCGACAGCGTCCAAAGTGGAACGTGCAATCTATCATTACAAAATAAAAATTCAATCAGTGATTTTATGCTTTGATCTATACATTGTACAGTGTAGTTCGTTTTTGTGTTTATTGTACAGCATGGCCGAGATTTCACAGTTCGCACAGTTTCTAATGTGGAAACTGATAAAAGAAAAAAAGCATTATCATTATCACTCTGTAGAATTCCAGGCACACCGTCCATTGTTTAACTCTTTGTCTTCGGGAATTGGATTCCCACACCCAGTATAAAATACTGGGCTACCAAGTGGAAATACGTTGCTGACCCTTGTTAAAATATACACCTATAAATAGGAGTAAACTTAATGGTTTTGTAGTGACAGACTCTTGAGGATTCCATCAAATCAAGTCATGGCTGATTTAGAGCAGCCATGATTTGATTTTATGAGAAATTCTATGAAATACTTTGCAGATTAAGAGTTAACAGCCTTTACACTTAATCATTCGTTTAGAAATTATTCGAGCACATCATATGGGATTCGCCAAACTGCAATTGATCAACATCGGAGTTCGGACAACGTGATTTATCTCCTAGCAACATTAATGGAAAGGGAATCCAGTTGTGGATAATTTCACGGTCCATTTTACAGTCTTGGAAATCACAAGCGCCCGTTGGGTTACATGGCGAACAAGAACGGGATAAAAAAATTAGGATAGCCTCAGCTTGATTGATAACACGTAGTTTTGGCAAATACAAACATAAGAAATACATACGATCATTTTTTTAGAAGGAAGACGATAAATTAGGTGCGTGTCAAACCACCTAATGGAGTTCAGTTGCGGGGCTTATACCAGTTCATAAAGAAGAATACACTAACTCTAAGTCATCGTCAGTAACCAAATGGATTCGAGGGTTATACAGATTATTTCCTTGCCTCTTTTCCCATTATTTGGAGTGATTGTATGGAATATATCCAGAGCCGCAGCGATTGCACGAGATTGGTAGAGTTTGCTGTTTCGCCCCGACGAGATCAGACGCCCAAATGGTACACGGGGACATTTCTATTAACTGAAAGCGTTCAATATTACTATTAGCAGTCAATAAGTTCTCAGTCTACCAGACAAATTCTCAGACGAATTTCACGCTGTTATGAGCTGCAACCAATCTAGCTCTTAATTTGTCCACCGTCTATTGTCAGATCCAATAGGATGGAATCTTACGGTTGGCCAGAAAAGCGAACCTAGACTGTTCGCTTTTCTGGTCAACTGAAATATTCCATCCGACTGAATAAAAAACTAAAAACATTTATTTTCTTTGAATCAACGCAAGAAATGTTTCCCATTCGAGTCTTGGTTTGATCGAATCTTTGATGGCATTACCATTATGAATGGAGACTTATCACAATTCCACTTTTATAATTGAGCTGCGTAGTTCCCTAAATGATTAAAGTATTTGATAGTTGGAATATCTGTAACTGGAGCACGAAATAATATCTCAGTGAGTAACGAGACATCACATTATATCGACGATAGTCTGCGCGCAAACTCCACAAAAGGTGGATAGACGAATTAATAGCCACAAACTTACACTGTTGAATTCCGTAAAAAAATCTGACTGGTGCCCTGAAAACGTGTATTGATACATATGTATTTGTTTTGTCATTTTAGCTCGACTGTTTACAATCAGGGATATAGTCCGTCCGTCCGTCCGTCCGTCCGTCCGCCCGCCCGCCCGTCTGTCCGTCTGTTAACATTTAGAGTTTTGGTTAAAGTTTGTGGTTGAAGTTTTTTAGTGAAGGTTAAAGTTTTTTCTTTTAAATTAATATTAATTACTATTGATTGTATCATTCTCATTATGTTTTATGCCATTTTGGGAAATGTTTAACACTTTTTGCGTACAATTTAACTTAAAACTTCCATGTTAAAGTTTCTGGTTAAAGGTTTTTGTTCACAAAGTTACACCTTTAATTCTTCAAACAGTTTAGTGGAATGTCACTCTTTCTCATTTGTGACAATGTCTACTGTCTTCTGAACTTTCTACAGTGGTTTTAATTAATATTGCCATGATTATTAACCCCTTTTAAACATGTTTTCAGACTTAGTTTCTTTGTATTTGAAATTAGGCTTTTACCCATACTTTATTACTGTATTTTTTGCATGCTCAATACACCTTAATGATTGCATTTACATCAGTGATTCCTTTTATCGGTTTTAGGAAATATTTAACCCTTTTTGTAGTCAATTTTACTTGTTTATGGCATAACTTGAACAATAGTTAACCGATTTCAATTCTTTTTGGTATATGCCTCTATAACAACAATGTTTTCGTCAAGTTCGATGACCACCGATATTTTTGAACGTTATGGGAGATTATTGCCCTTTGTTATAAAAATATTCTTTAAATCTTGTTTACGGCATAACTTGAACAAAAATTAACGGATTTCAATTCCTTTTGGAATATGTCTCTGCAGCAATAATGTCCGATGAAAATTGTAGGAGTTATTGCCCTTTGTTTAATAAAAAATATCACGTAATGCTTGTTTATGGAATAACTTGAACATTACAGTTAACAGATTTCAATTCTTTCCAGTGAATGCCTCTATAGTAAAAATGTCTACATCAAGTTCGATGACCAGCAATATCCGATAAAACTTGTTTGAGTTATTGCCCTTTATTTAATGAAAAATATAGTGTAATGCTTGTTTATGGCATAACTTTAACAATAAAACCGGACTTCATTTCTTTTCAGTATATATCTCAATAGCACAATGTCTGCGTAAAGTTCAATGACCAGCGATATTCGATGAAAATTACGAGAGTTATTGCCCTTTGTTAAAAAATATCCTGTAATGGTTTAAATGTAATAACGTAAACATTAGTAATCAAATATCAATTTCTTTGGTATATTACTCTTTGGGAACAATGTCTACCTCAAGTTCGATGACCACCATTATCCAATGGAAATTGTTCGAGTTATAGTCCACCCCCACCCCCCCCCCCCCCCCTCGCCAATTAGGCAATTTTTTTCTTTGCTCCAAAACGCATTTTTGAAGGGTTTAGAGTGACTACATGCGGAAAAAAATTTGCAATTAGGCAATTTTTTTCTTTGCTCCAAAATGCATTTTGAAGGATTTAGAGTGCGTACATTCGTAAAACAATTACTCCTATGATCAGCACCCCCCAACCCACCCCGTGTCACTTAGGCATTTTTTGTTTGCTAAAATATGCATTTTGAAGGATTTAGTGTGATTACATGCAGCAGAAAAAAACTCCTACAACATCCCCCACCTTCCTCAAACTCCCCCCCCCCCCCCCTGTCCGATCAGGTCTCAAAGAATGTTTTTTTTTTGCTCCAAGATGGATTTAACCGGATTTAGAGTGATTCTATGTGGGGAAAAACCCAAGCTCATCAAGCTTGTTCCATTAATAGGTCATGAGGTATGTTTTGGGGTAAAAAAAATGAAAAAATAAAATTTGAATAGCAATTTTTGTATATCACGAGTGCAGATATGACAGATTCGTTCGGAAACGGTTAACTAAAAATAGCACAGACTATTTTGTGTATAAGCATTTTCATTGCCGGGACAGTCAGGCTCTATGAGTGACATCACTGTAGTTTAATAAAACGTGGGATTTTGCACACAGCAAAAAACTACAAAGAGACAAATCCAAATGAACAAAATATATAGTAGCAGTGTATAGATTGCTGACAATTGTGGACATGTAACGCCAACAAACTGCTTGACAGGGATGTGGCTAGAGGGTTTCAGCTGGGGGCGGGGGGGGGGGGGGGGGGGGTGAGGGTGGTGGTGCCACCGGTGTAAATTCCAACTGTGCGTGGTTTCGATAGGTGGTTGCGCTGCAGCGCTGGGTGATCTTTTAACCCTTTACCCAACGAATCGCCCGCATCCGCCCACGTAATATGCAAATACAGCTGCTGAAAAAATATTATTTTTCGAAAAAATTCAACAAAACCATATCATGTGACCCCTCTTTGGAACGAGCTCGTCGAGCTCGTTCCAAAGAGGGGTCACATGATATGGTTTTGTTGAAATTTAAAAAAAAAATGATATTGAAAATAATGAATTTTGAAATCGTCTGCGTTGGGTAAAGGGTTATGAACCCTTCTGAAAATTCTCACTAGTCCTGAAACGGAAAAAGCATCATTTAAAATGTGTATGGGTCAGAAAATTTACCGGATTGATGTCAGAGTCGAAATTTTGAGGCCATGTCAATTTTAGAGTAGGAAATTTGAAACTCAAGTTTCCAGTTGGAAATAAAAGATCAAAATTTCTCATCATTAGTTGGAATTTTAATATTATTCATGAACAATGTTAATTTATTGAATTTCCAACTATTTGATTTTTGACCTCGGAATTTCAAACTATTGAAAAAAAAATACTCCTAGCTGGGGGTGGGGGTGGGGGTGAGACCCCCCCTGTCGCCACATCCCTGCTGCTTGACCCTACACTGTCCATCTCTTCTACTATTTGCATATTGTAAACTTGAAAAGATAATCATTAAACACGAAATGGAGGTTGTTAAATACGATTACACAAAATATGTCTCTGTCAACATGCTTCAAGTTTTGCACTGATCGCATGAGATACTTATTTTTATCGCAGCGGCTCATCTTGTTCTATTTGTTGCACACCAAAGCTACATTACCTATAAGTGGAGTCGAGGAGCAACAATGTAATGGGTCTGTTCTATCGATGTTACCGTAAGGTACATCTCTGTTGAGGAAATGTTAGCAAGGGGAATGGACACCTAAGAGATCGCCTGCCTCTCCAGAGGAAGCCTAGAGATTTGTCATCCGACTGATTTACATCTACGTGCCCAGAAATGGCGTTTCGGACATCTGTCTACTTGACAACTGCTTGCCGATATAGTACACCCCACCCCTGGAATTGACTACCCAAAGCATACATGGTCCTCTACTGTGTCGCGTTTGTTTTTTACACCCGCGGGTTACTGAATCTCAGTGTCATAGACCGTATGTTTTTAATTTATACACAATCTGTCTTATAGTTGTTAGTTTTGATTTCCTTGTTAAAAGTTTGCCTTTTATTTCTCTATTTCTAAGTGGGGACTGGAATGTTGCTTTAAACCAAACGATGGATACCTTGAATTACAAAACATTGAATAACGTTAAAAGTAACCAACGCATCCATTCATATATGGAAATGCTAGATCTACATGATGTGTGGCGTTTAAATAACCCACAGACTAAAAGATACACATGGAAAGGTCCACACAGAAAAAGATCACGTTCAGACTATTTTTAGTCATTTCAGATCTACAAGATCTTGTCAAAAAGTGGATGTAGGCATTATGTATTGATCTGATCACCCATCCGTTACAATCTACCTGAAATTTATAATTTGTGCCAACAAGAATATAATTTCTTCAGTGCGGAAATTATAGAAAAGCATTTATTCTGTTTCTGACTTTTTATATTTAGTTAAATTTATCAAAACCACATAAGAAGAGGGGGAACTGCATATAACCAAAAATAGTTTCGGTATAAACAGAATTTGAGAGAAGAACAAAAGCTGGTAAGGGTTCAGGCGGAAGAATTTCAGAATGTTTACAAGAATAATTATGGGTCAGGTATTTTGTGTTTATTTCTAAAATCCTTAAAATTTCTAGCCAAGAATATGCCACTATGCCAAATAGAGACACCTGTCGAAAGAATCAACAAGGAGTGAGCTCACTCTTGAAATCTGACATTGGTTAATTCTTTGAAGTACAAGGAAGACTGAAGTTTTATTAGCTTTATCTTTGCGTGTTACACACAACAGGATGGTCAGTTATTAATGGTATGTGGATACCGTGACGGACTGTATTGACACAAAAATCACCAAAACTACAGGATTGTTTAACCTATTTAGTACCAGTACCCTCCATTATTTCTGAAGAGAGTAAGGTGATAAATATAGGTTATTACCACCACGTGGACTTTGGAGAGAGTGTATCGAAGTCGTGATCTCGTCTCGGGAAAAAATGGACAAGTTCGTGAGGGCGTGTAGTTATATGCCCCACATGAGAGGACACGACATCGGTACACCATCTCGGAAACCCACATGGTAGTAGTAACCAATTTATCTTACAATAGTCTTCCATGCCTTCTTGACTTGTTCGCATAACGAAGGAATTGGGCACAGTTTTAACGACATCTATTTCTACAATCATTCAGTGTCTAAAAATTGATTTTGTATGAATGAAGATCATGACGTAATGGAATTGCATTCTTGCGCTGTACATGACGTAATCCCATTCTTTATTCTACTTGTACTATAACTGATGAAGTTCATGGTGTTTCAGCTGTGTGGTTCTTTATTTTATTTTTCATGTTTAACGCCTGAAGGCCTATATAAAAATATCGTCATTGCAAAAAAAAAAAAATGATCTCGTCTAATTTCATTGAACTTGTGCTTATTTGTTATTTAATTACTGTTATGAAAAACGGTGTCCTCGACATGTTTAAAGACTCAATGCCAAATGAGTGCAGGTAAAAAACGTTCTATTTCCAAATCGAGAGATCCTACGTCCCGTTGCTACCCTCACTGCATATTTGTATTTTGGCTGGACGTTTTCACTTGTATTGATATAAATTCTTGTTGCAAGAAAATGAACCGTACATTATCGAATGCCCTTAGTGTTTAGTTGTGGCGTACCATTCCATCTGTCCGTCTGACTGCTAGGTTTGAGTTGTTTAACCGTGTTTCTGTGCATTCGAGAGGAGTACAGTTTTATATATACTGTCTTCAAACTAGGAACGTGGGTAGTCTTTCTGAAGTCCTGGCACTACTTTCTTTAACTTGAATGTGAAAAAAATAAAAATAGCTAATTGGTTGGTAAATTGCCAATTCTGATGACCAATTTCTATAAAAACTTGATAATATGTTGATGATCTGTCAGGCTTGCCCCATTTCCTTAAATGGAACATTAACCTCTAACCTCACGTAGATGTCATATACGTATGGTGCTGTTCACAAAAGTCGCCATTCAAATTTTATTAGTTTTTCAATATTCGCCTCAAAAACATAGCTTATGGCCCGTCATTTGGAACGAACTTGTTGAGTTCATCCCAACGAGAGATCATAAGTTTTATTATTAGGCCCAAACTGTAGGGTTTTTTTCATTCCAGGAAGTTTCATTTTCTACTCCTGTTAGGTAAATAGATAAATAATCAAATGCCCAAAAGATGTTGTACGTTGTATTAAAAATCGAGTACAGTATACAGAGAATTCTTTATTGCAAAGAAAAAGAAAGAAAGAAAAACCAAAAAGAAACAAAAATCAAAAGAAAAGAAAAGAAAAACACTCTTGCAAGAGCATTGGAGTTATGAACAAAGTCAAGATGTCCATTTACTGGAAATCTGCTCGAACGTCTTCTGTTTCTTCGCAGAATTCGATTGATCTTCTCGGTGGAAAATGCAAGCGAAGTTTTTACAAAGGATTCTCTGGGTTTCAGACTCAGGTTCAGTCGCTGAAAGTCAGGTTCAGTTTCTCATCCTTTTCCTTGGTTTCGAGTTATATCATTTAGGCAGAAACTTCCTTCTGTGAACATTTTGTAGTACAGAACTCGTCCTGTTCCAGTGAGATAAAAAGTTACAATAGAAGATTTTTTGGTGGCACTAGAGAATCCTATTTCACAAAACATTCCCCCTCTCACACCCACCTACACACTCACTTTCAACCCCCACATTCACACCACACACACATTCACACCTCACACACACACACACACACACACGCACACACACACACACAACGCACGCACGCAAAGAAAAGCACGGGAGTTTAAAACTGGAAGCGAAAGCGTTTAACAATCAATAACTAAGAAATACTTCAACTGTCAGCGTGTGGTTGTTCATTTAGTCATCTGCAATTGTCTGTCAGTTTCAAAAGTCATAATAAAATCTTCGTCTCTGTCTGTATGATGTAATTAAATGAGATATTTTCTGCGGTTTCTAATTTTAATTTTATCAGGTGGTGTTCTTCAGAACTTCAATCACAGTTTCTCCACGATCGAGTTTGTTTCCGCTTCACTCCATATACCTTGTTCGCTCGCAGTTACATAATATGACACAATGAAGATTACATAATCCGTTATCCAGTTCTTTTGAAGGAATGAATTTTTCATATCATTCCTATGTAGGTTTTACCCTTACTGTTATATGTTTTCGGAACCTGTACAATCATCCTTCTGAAAACATCCATGGTGATGCACACCAGATTATGTGGCATTCCTCTATGGCAAATTCAATGCTGAAGTCTACCATTTATTGATAAATTTACTTTCCGCGTCATACAGGGTCGCGTGTTAACTGGTTCCGCGCTAAAATCAGTCTCCTCTACTCCGTTGGAAGGGCTGTAGCCACACGCGCGGTCTTCGTGTATCTTTTACTTTGAATGTGTAGAATCATCAAGATAATGCTAATTATTTATTTTAACCCTTTACCTAACGTGAAAAGCAGACGACACTTGCAAAAAAAATTCTTGAATAACTAATTTTTTTCATTTTTTGTCTCAAAAACATAGGTTATGACCCCTCGTTGGAACGAGCTCGACGAGCTCGTTCCAACGAGGGGTCATAACCTATGTTTTTGAGACAAAAAATGAAAAAAATAGTGAAAATTAATTGGCGATTTTTGAGAATAGCGCTGGCCGGTTTTGGCCGTTACGTTGGGTAAAGGGTTAATATGTTCCCAGATGGGGATGCATTACTCAATCCCCACCCAAGATTTGGAAAAGGTGCGTATCATGTCATTTCAAGCCAATGAAGGAAGATTAAACTAGGGAACGCATCCTAAACTGCGTGCGTTAGCAGTTTCTATTAAAAAATTATAAGATAACATCAAATTATAGAATAGTCAGTGTTATCTCTCTTGTATTGGTCGAGTTGTGTTAACAACCGAGATCTATGGTTTGGCGACGGTCGGTGTGCGTCCATTCGGGTTGGCGGGCGGGCTTCGGACGGGCGTCCGTCTGGGCGTCCTCGCACTGTTAGCACAATAACTTGAACAAAAGTTCTCCGTTTTGACGAATATTTGCCATACAGGTCTTTTTTTAATAATATCTCGAAAAAGTTCGAAAACTGGCCCAGCCCGATTTTTCGTTACAGAGTTGTGACCCTTAATTAGTAATTTTTTTTTGAGCTCGTTAGGACAATACCTTGAACAAGCGTTCTTCGATTTGACTAATTTTTGCCATATTGCAATAATATCTCGAACAGATTCGAAAACTGGCCCGGCTCGATTTTTTGTTACAGAATTATGACCATTAATTAGTAAATATTTCCACACGCACGCACGCACGCACGCACGCACGCACGCACGCACGCACGCACGCACGCACGCACGCACGCACGCACGCACGCACGCACAATGATACAGCAATGGAGTTTAAAACTGGGAGCCAAAGCGTTTAACAATCAATAGCTAAGAAATACTTCTACTATCAGCGTGTGGTTCTTCATTTAGTCATCTGCAATTTGTCTGTCAGTTTCAAAAGTCATAATAAAATCTTCGTCTCTGTCTGTATGATGTAATTAAATGAGATATTTTCTGCGGATTCTAATTTTAATTTTATCAGGTGGTGTTCTTCAGAACTTCAATCACAGTTTCTCCACGATCGAGTTTGTTTCCGCTTCACTCCATATACCTTACTCCATATACCTTGTTCGCTTGACCCAGTGAAGATTACATAATCCGTTATCCAGTTCTCTTGAAGGAATGATTTTTTTTATATCATTCCTATGTAGGCTTTATCTGTCAGTTGTATGTTTTCGATGTTTTCGGAACCTGTGCAATCATCTTTCTAAAAGCACCCATGGTGATGCATACCAGATTATCTATCATTCCCCTATTGACATTTAATGCTGAAGTCTACCATTTATTGATAAATTTACTTGGCACGTCATGCAAGGTCGCGTGTTAACTGGTTCCACTCCAAAATCAGTCTTCTCTACTCCGTTGGAAGGGCTGTAGCCACATGCGCGGTCTTCATATATCTTTTACTTTGAATGTATGGAATCATCAAGATAATACTAATTGTTTACTTTAATATGTTCCCAGATGGGGATGCGTTACATAATCCCCATCCAAGATTTAGAAAAGGTGCGTATCATGTCATTTCAAGCCAATGAAGCAAGATTAAACTAGGGAGCGCATCCTAAACTGCGCGCGTTAGCAGTTTCTATGAAAAAATTATAAGATTACATCAAATTATAGAATAGTCAGTGTTATCTCTCTTGTATTGGTCGAGTTGTGTTAACAACCGAGATCTATGGTTTGGCGACGGTCGGTGTGCGTCCGGGCGTCCGAGCGTCCTCGCACTGTTACCGCAACTTGAACAAACGTTCTCCGTTTTGACTAATATTTGCCATACAGGTTATTTTCAATAATATCTCTACCAAGTTCGAAAACTGGCCGGCCTGATTTTTCGTTAAAGAGTTATGGCCTTTAATTGGTCAATTTTTACACATTTTGAGTTCGTTCGTGCAATAACTTGAACAAACGTTCTTTTGACTAAGTTTTGACATACAGGTCTTTTGCAATAACATCTCGAACAAGTTCGATTTTTTGTTACAGAATTATGGCCCTTAATTAGTCAGTATTTTCAAATCTTGGGCTCGTTAGCGCAATAACGTGAACAGACGTTCTCCGATTTGTCTAATCTTTGCCGTACAGGTCTTTTGCAGTAATATCTCGAACAAGTTCGAAAACTGGCCAGGCCCGATTTTTTGTTACAGATTTATGGCCCTTATTTCGTCAATCTTTTACAAGTTTTGAGCTCGTTAGCGCAATAACTTGAACAAACGTTCTTTGATTCAACTAAAATTTGCCATACATGACCTTGGCAATAATATCTGAAGCGAGTTCTAGTTTTGAGCTCGTCAGCGCAGTTACTTGATCAAACCTTCTCCGATTTGACTAATATTTGCTATACACTTGAGATGCAACAATATGTCAAGCGAGTTCGAAAACTGGCTTGGGCAGATTCTTCGTTACAAAAATTATGGGCCTCAATTGGTCCATTTTTACGAGTCAGTTTGAGCACAATGCGATGACATTTCTGTTTTTCCACAGAGAGTGCATGAAGAAAGTAGCCACTCCTCGACGCCTGCATCTCCGATGCGCACCTCTTGTTTATTCTTTTTTCAATGTGGTCGCTTGATGTATTTGCATAAAATGGTGTTAAATATACAGGGTACGAGACCAATTCCCAAAAGACCAATTCCCCTTAGACCAACTCATGCGTTCTACTTATAAAATAATTCTATATCAATAATTTGATATATTTATAAATATTTATAAATGTATTTAATGTTTTTGATATTCAAGCCTGTATATAAGCAGTCTGTCATTTGCAGAATGAGGTCCCCTGAGGGGGAATTTGCTGATGCTACTCCATACGGTGGGTCAGTTTATCCTCTGGGTACCTCTTTCTGTTTATGTTTGAGACCTTAATTTAGATTGAGGTTCACAGAGGGTAAATTTAGTGATGCTACCCTGCTGTGCAGGGTAGCATCACCAAATTCACCCTCTGGGAACCTCATTTTTTCAGATGATAGTCTGCTTATTTTCTGGCTTGTTGATATTTTATAAACTGAAATGTTATAAACCTATATTTTTTGTTTTGCATATAAATATTTTTTTTATCAAATAAAGTGCTTATCAGTAAATAAATGTTTTCTTAATTATCCTTAATCAATCCTTAAACAATAACAGTATGTAGTTGATCTGAGGGGAATTGGTCTTTTGGGAATTGGCCTAAAGGGAATTGGTCTAAAGGGAATTTGTCTAGTGGGAAGACACCATTTACAGAGCAGGACGATAATGATTTCGATAATGTTTTCGAACGTTTTGTGTGTCATATTAATTAAGTAGCGGTAACAAATTGTTGTAAGGATATGACATCTATTGCACTGACTTGAGTTTAATAAATTACTGCAAAGCATAGAACAATACCGACGTCAGTCATTGTGTGCTCTACTCCCCGGGGTTCCTACGGGGAAACTCGCCGCCTAGCATAAAAACGCAAAGCATTATATTTCAGATACTATGTCTTTTTCGGAATCAGTCTCTACTTTGCAAGATTTTATGTATTGAATCTGGACTCAACGGTGTAAGTATCGCGATTCGACCGAAAAAAAGAAAACATTTTAGCTATCATGGCACTGCAGGTGTACTTTCTTAATTGATATGTTATGGTATTCATCATTCAACAAGGAAGTCTTCCCATAACTTCACGGACTTGTAACAGTTCATAAACACTTACGCTAATCATCGTTTGTTCATTCATATTCCACTTTAACTCCCCCAAAATAAACACAGAGTAGATTACCAGAGTATATCAAAGTATGGTTTCTTACATTCAATTATATCTCACTTGCTTCGTTCCAAAACAATAATCAGAATTATTCCACTACTAATTCATGTTGGCAACACGCTCAATTATTTAATGTGTTCCACATGATTACAAATCATTCAGTACAAACTTTGCGGAAACCTTTTAGAAAAGTAGATAAATGGTAAAAATGATTTTTTAAATACAGAGCTGGCTGGTCTTTTTTGGTCCAACTGTTCGATATGTCACGCTGGACATACCTGAAAACACCTTTCGTGACGTAAAAGGACATCGAATCGAATAAACACAAATCAGATGGCTGAAAAATTAACTCAGTCACTTAAAATAGTTAGTATAAAATGTTGTTTCTTACCCATGGGCTCGAGTCGAGCCGACAACTACCAACGAAGAAAATTAACCTACCCGATGAATAAAATACCCCGTCTTGGGCAGAGACATAGTTCGGTCAGCGAGAAACGGAACTCGGAGAGAGAGAGAGAGCAGTCAGAATCCGGATACTCGTAACACAGAATTATCCGAATTGTGGGATTCTGTCTGTCCACAATACGAGCTAGAGCTGGCGTCGACTCTGTATTCCGAAGACCCATTTCTCCGAAGGTCTGATTTTTCGAAGGCCAAATACTCCGAAGGATCGACATTCCGAAGGACCAATACACCGAAGGTCCCTTATTCCGAGGTCACACTACCTCAAAGGTCCAATATTCCGAAAGAGCAATGGGCCTTCGGACCACTGGGCCTCCGAAATGTTAATGACAATTTTTGTGGATAGCACAAGCCGGGTACAGCCGTTGCATTGCATAACGGGTTAAGATATATAGTGCAGGTTAAATACCATTTGGTCTGCTTTGAAAACTGACTCTTCTAAAACAAGGCAATTTTCCATAAGAACGATGCCATTTTGCAAAAGCAGAAATTAAAGAGTTGAATGCGTTCTTTCCGAACAAAGCTCTGCTCTTCTGTACACGGACAGACCTCTATCAGTTTTCATATAATGAAACTTGAAGTAGGAACAGTTATTGTCGTATTATTTTCGATAGAAGTAACGGTGACTGGTTGCCAGTACTTCTATCGTAATTTCTTTGGCCTTCCGCTGATTTGTCGCGGACCTCTAACGAGGCCTTCATTAACTCATTAAACCAGACCCGCCGGGCTATTCCTCCCCCCTCTCCGTCCTAATCGACCAGAATTCAGTCAAAAATTGTTTCATAATTTCTCCCATCGGCGCTTTCTCGATCCCCTTATCTATAAATTGCGCTTTCTCGATCTCCTTATCTATAAATTAGACCCTTTCCCTCATGTCATTTCCCATCCACTTATCCTTCAGGTTTTCATCCCATTTTCCATTAGTATTCCAAGGAGCCTTGTTCTACTAGGCAAATATTTGGGGCATTCTAGAATGAAGTGTTCTTGGGTCTCCGTTACTCCTACATGACACATTTGGCACACTCTTTCCTCGCCTTTCCAGATTCACCGCCCTCTCCCAACTCCTGTGCCTTCGATCTCACTTTGAACAACAAATACCCCGCCCTATAATATCCATCTAGATACTCCTCAAAAGCTGGGGCATCTTTTTGTACAATAGGTCTAAAAAGCTCTTGGTCCTAATTCCAAATCGCTAATGTCTATTGCAATCCTCGAGCACCTTTCGCCTGATAAGGCAACTCCCCTGCTTCAGTCCCCCTTCTAAATCTTTGGTCTCTGTAAAGTAATTCTTCATTGGCTCCCTCGTTTACCTTAACCACCCTATCTGAATATTAGAGTTCAATACATAGTAAAACGTCGTTTTACACCACCTGCTGGGAGTTTAACAGATAATTCAGGTAGCATAATCTTCCCAGATTTATTCTATCTTTAATCGACATCCATCGGCTTCCCCTCTGACCGCTTCCATCGCAGCTGCGTTTCTTGATTCGGTTATCCACCGACCCGCATCATTTTGTTAAATTTCCAAGTTCCTCACTTCTGTAATTTAACGTTATTTTTTACCTTGTACTCTTGCAAGTGCAGGGACCCCGTTTCAATATTTTTGGTTTAAACCTGTAAGTTTGAACAGTGATGCATTCTAGACAAATCACTCGTTGCCAAAGAAATCTTGAAAGCAAAAAAACAGCCGCAGACAAACATTTTTATCACTATTGTTTATATAACTTAGAACTTGTTATTATCATTGTTTTGATTGCTTGTGACTGAAATTGAACTGAAAGTGCATATTATATACCATTTTGAAGATCAATGAACAAAAATATTTATTTTTCATTATTTGTCGATGGTTTGATTGATTATTCACTGACTTCGACAGAACTTGCATCCACGTGTACTTTTAACCCTTTGCCTAACACGAAAAGCAGACGACACTTGCAAAGAAAATTCTTGAATAACTAATTTTTTGTCTCAAAAACATAGGTTTTGACCTCTCATTGGAACGAGCTCGATGAGCTCGTTCCAAAGAAGGGTCATAACCTATGTTTTTGAGATAAAAAATGAAAAAATAATGAAAATTAATTGGCGATTTTTGTGAATAGCGCTGGCCGGGTTTGACGGTGCGTTGGGTAAAGGGTTAAGCGTAAACAGCTAGCAATATGTGCCTACCGGAATGTGTCCATTGATTCTTTTGAGTTGACTTGGTGCAAGTAGACCATTAAATCTACAGATAAAATGAAATACCAACATTTGTTATTTGGCGCAACGTATTTTGTAATTTACCTCTCAGTATGTTGAAGGTTAGACTGCTCTCGTTCTCTCAGAACCATTTTACCTGTGTAGAAACAACTATTTAACCCATTACTTTACGAATTAAAGCATTCACGCTCGTAGGAAGTATGCATTTCGCACTGGTTGGGATGCAGGCACGGCCATAGAAGGGCACCCACACACTTATATATATCAGTGGTGCCCACGAATCTTAGTGGCATGGTAGGAATGCAACACAAAAAACTATGTTTGGAACTAAAGCACCTTTACATTGAGGAAAATGCTAATTTTTCGCTCCATGTTTTCCCGGTGATTTGTAAAATATGGCGACAAAAATGCGCATGGAAAAATGTGAGAAAAAATGTACGTTTTTGGCTCAAGTTTTATAAATATCCCACCGACCAGGCGGAGAAATATGTGGAACCAAAGATGTGCATTTTTCTCAACTTCAAAGGCCTTTGGAAGAGACACATCAAACGGGCACATTTAAAAAAGTAAAGAGTTTGTGCACACCCTCCTTGGTGATTGCCAATGATATTACAATGATCGGAAAGCAGAACAGAAATACAAGTTCCAGGTGAGACTGTATTTGAATTGTGAGGAATGTCTTTGTGCCCCCCCCCCCCCCCCCCCACCCGTTCCCACGTCCACAAAGTAGTCCGTCCATTAGTTTAGTTCTCCGCAATTGCCATTCAAATTCGGCTCCATTTTTCGTAATAATTTGAAAAAAAACTTGTTGCTATTAAAATTGAAACAGAAATTGCCACTTTTGCCTCAAATTTTGCTTGAGAAAGGCTTAACCTATTATGTCAGCTTTGAACCAAGTAAAGCGAGACGTGATCAGGGGAGGGGAGTTTGGTGATACACACGTGCGTTCCAAGATTGATTCGCCAATTCTGTTAGCGAGGCTGTTGAAAGACAAAAAGGTTCCGAAAAAAATCCTAAAGCGACTTCCATAGATATTAGAAAGTTTCAAAACCTTGTTAACAAAGAAGACATCATTTTTGGAGATCTATTCCAATATCTGATACTACCGACGCTAATGAAATTCATTTTAGTTGGCAAATACACCGGAAATTAGAATTTGATTTTTTCAAAATTCCAACGCATTTCTGCCCGACGTCGATGTTTTGTCACAAATTCACTGATTGTCTCTGAGCTCGAGTACACGCATCCTCCTCTCAAACATTATGATAAGTCTATCACAGGCAAAGGGAGCATATAAAATGTCTTCGACAGTGGGTTTCAGATCATTTCACCAACATTCAACCTCTTCTACAGGAAGAGAAACCAACAAATGACCCTGGGAAATTTAACCCTTTACCTAACGAATCGCCCGCATCCGCCCGCGTAATATGCAAAAAAGGCAGTTGAAAAAATTAAATTTTTCAAAATATTTCAATAAAACCATATCATGTGACCCCTCATTGGAACGAGCTCATTGAGCTCGTTCCAATGAGGTGTCACATGATATGGTTTTGTTGAAATTTTTGAAAAATTTAAAAAAATATTTAAAATAATAAATTTTGATATCGTCTGCGTTGGGTAAAGGGACTCACAATACATGTTTATTTGCAATTATTCAGCTGAGATTGTTGGGTAATTATTCTGCAAGAAAAGTTTCTACCTGTCGGTTACGCGCTATGTACAGTGCCTTCGGATGAGCTAAGTAGGGGCCCGGCTTCCATAGGTCGATTTAATAATTTCATATGTGCAGAGAACTCATCATTTTTAGCTCAATTTGACATCAAGTATGAGCTGCTGGGATTGGTTGCGATCCGTCCTCCGGCCCTTCGTTCGTCCGTACGTTCGTTTCTATGCCCGTCCACAATTCCATTGGCACATCCTACAGACCGCAGCTCTCATACGATCAGTTCCAAATTTCACACTTGGCTTTTAATAGGGCAGTGTAAAGATGGGAATTATCGAATTACTCCGAATTTTGTTGAAAAATATGGACGCCAGCGTCCATCTTAGATATGGCATATAAATTGTCAACAATTCCATTGGCACACCCTAGGCACCATCTCTGGGAGACCTCTGACATGGGAGCTGTTACGCAACGCCCATCAAACTTAGTGCATTTGTGCATCAGCATTTCCTTTGACATGCCCTACAAGGTACATTCGGAATTGGATCAGTTTGAACCTTAGTTGGTTTTGGAGGTTAACCTACAGATGGTAGCTTCTTTCGTTCCGATCAAAAAAGTTGCCGTTAGCAACGAGCTTCAACCTTGCCCTTTTGTGCATCGACAATTTTTATGATTTGATTGCTTTGAGAATTGGTGTGCTGGTTTGGAGCAACGTTTAGATACGAGCTATTGGTTTTCTTTCATTTCTGTGGGGAAACGTTGCTGTTAGCAATGATCTTTGAACTTTGCCGTTTTTACATCAATATTTGTCTTTGGCACGATCTGCAGGGTACATTTATGAATGGATAGGTTTGAAACTTGATATGCTTATTTTTGTGTCTTCTAGATGGGAGCTATAGACTTTCTTCCATTTCCGTCAAATAATGTTGCCGTTAGCAACGACCTTAAACTTTACCGTTTTGTCTACCGACACTTTCCTTTAGAACACCGCACAGTTCACGTTTGCGATTCGATCGCTTTGAAACATGGTGTGCTTGTTTGGAGCGTCCTGTAGATGGAGGATTTTGATTTCCTTTCGTTTCTCTCCAAAATGTTGCCGAATGTTGCCGTTAGCAGTGATCTTTAAACACTTTGTATTTGTGCATCAACATTTTCTGTTCGCAAACCCTGCAGGGTTAATGTATGAATGGCTCAGTTTGAATCTTGGTATATATGTTTGGGGTAACCTCCAGATGCGAGCTATCGATTTTCTTCCATTTCCCACAAAAAAACGTCGCCGTCTGCAAAGTCCTTTAAAATTAGTGCTTTTGTGCATCAACATATTCCTTTGGCATGCCCTACAGGGCACATTCATGAATGGATTGCTTTGAAACTTGGTGCAAGTTCGTCAAAAGAATGTTGCCTTAGCAACGGCCTTTGACCTTCTGGCATTTGTGCATCAACATATTCATTTGGTTCACCATATAGGGCACATTTATGAATAGATTTCTTTCATGCTTGGTATGCGTGTTCTGGGTGACCTCTAGATGGGTGCTGTTAATTTTCTTTCATTTCCATCACAAAATGTTGTCGTTAGCACCAACCTCTTGACTTAGTGCATTTGTGCAGCAGCTTATCCCTTTTGCAATCCCTACAGGGCATATTAAAAATTTCCATCAAAACAAGAAAAGAAAAAACACATTGCCACGACCTTCAAACGTAGTGCATTTGTGCATTAAAATTTTCCATTGGCACACCTCAGAGAGCGCATTCATTATCTGGTTGTTTTGAAACTTGGTATGCTTGTCCAGGGTTACCTGGAAAGAAGCTATTGGTTTTCTTTTCATTTCTGTCAAAAACTGTTGCTGTTAGAACTGACCTTTGAATTTAGTGCATTTGTGCATGAACATTCTTCTCTGACATGGTCTACAGAGTGCAGTTATCATCGTATTGTTTTAGAACTTGGTATGCTCATTAGGCGAGACCTCTGGATAAGAGCCATCAATTAGCATTCATTTCCGTGAAACAGTTGCCATTTACAATGACCTTTAAACTTACTGCATTTGAGTAT
Source organism: Pictodentalium vernedei (assembly GCA_031216915.1). NCBI lineage: Eukaryota > Metazoa > Mollusca > Scaphopoda > Dentaliida > Dentaliidae > Pictodentalium > Pictodentalium vernedei. The sequence goes on along the minus strand of CM062291.1, from coordinate 164,339,786 downwards.
CAACATTTTTAGCTCAACTTGACAACGTTAAGTATGAGCTATTGGAATGGGTTACTATCCGTCCGTCCGTCCGTCCGTCCGTCCGTCCGGACGTTCGTCCGTCCGTCCGTCCGTCCGTTCGTCCGTAATCCTTTAGCACACCTTACGGACCGCCGCTCTCACCCGATCAGTTCCAAATTTCATAGGTGGCTTTCCGTAATCCGTTAGCACACCCTACGGGTCGTCGCTCTCATCCGATCAGTTCCAAATTTCGTAGGTGAGGTCAATGTCGTCTAGATGGGAGCTATTAAATTTTTCCGAATTTCTTTAAAAAACATGGCAGCCAGCGACCATCTCAGATTTGGCATTTAAATTGTCAACTGTTCCATTGACACACCCTACAATTATCCGATCGTTTTCAAATTTCATTTATAGCTTTGGTGTGATGTGTAGATTGAAGCAATCAATTTTTTTATGAATTTTGTTGAAAAACATGGCCGTCAGAAGTCATCTTGGATTTGGTACTAAAATTGTCAACAATGTCATTGGCACACCCCACAGGCCGCATCTCTCACCCGATCAGTTCCAAATTTCAGACGTGGTTTTGGGGAAATGTTTACATTGGAGCTATTGAATGTTTCCGAGTTTCATTGAAAAACATGGCTTCCAGTGGCCTACTTAGATTTGGCAAATAAATTATCAACAATTTCATTGGCACAGCCTACAGGTCACATCTCTCACCCGATCTTTTTCAAATTTCATTTGTAGCTTTGGCGTGATGTCCAGATGGGAGCTATCTGAATTTCATTGAAAAATGTGGCCGCCAGAGACATCTTGGGTTTGGCATGTAACTTGTCAACAATTCCGTTAGTACACCCTACAGATCGCATCCCTCACCCGATCTTTTTCAGTGACATATGTAGCGTTGGTGTGATGTCTTCTCAGTAGAAACTCGATCGATTGCCTTGTCATTACTGAAATTTTCTATTTAGTTCAGCCCCTTCTTGGACAAGTGGAGCTGCAGTGTCACTGACACCTTCATATTACTCTCTCATCGATGAATTATCGAGAAAATGGAAAGTTGGGAGATATCGATAATTGATCACACGATAGTGAAAGTAGATGGGGGCGCGGTGGCTTCGCGGTAACCGGTTCTCGTCAGATTACCGAAGTTACGCAACGTCGAGCGCGGTTAGTAGTGGAATGGGTAACCATTTCAGCGCTTATTCGCGCTCCAGCGTTGTGTCCTTGGGTAAGGCACTTAACCCCGATTGCATACATGGGGGCACGATGACGCTGTGTACTAAGGCGTACTGCTCGTCGACGGTGCGCATGTCTACAACCAATCTAACCCTGCCTGTGCCGCGGTGCTGAGTTTAGAGTTACGATGTTGGAGAGCTGACAGCTGCTCGTCGTTGCTCGGTGGTTCTCTCCGGGTACTCCGGCTTCCTCCATCCGTAAAACTGTCACTGACATGATATGACTCTGGCTGTTAATGTGTCGTTAAACCCTAATAAAAAAAACCAGAAAAAAATCAAAAGTGAAAGTAGACCAAAATACTATGAAAGACAAATGTCCGCAATAATTAGAAAAAAATTTGCCTTTCAATCCAAAAATGTTCTATTGTTTTTGTTTCTCATTAGCAAGTGACAATAATAAGTCGCTCATTTGAAGAAAAAAAAATAAGTGGACAATTTGACGAAACCACATTTTGTATGAAAGCGCGCGTTTCGAGTAAAGAAATTAACTTGAAGGCAATAATTTATAGACTTTTTCAAAAAGGCATGCAACCCTCAGAAATCTCTATTTCGTTGCCAGACCGGGATTGTTCACACGCAGCGGCATTTTCCATATTCGTCGTAATTTACTTCCCAAAAAGGACAAACTTGAAGTTTGTGTACATGTGTTCTACTTATAGCGAATGTGCTCTTGCAATTTAAATTTGGATACATGTGTTGTGGGTTTTATTGGAAACATAACTGTGCTTTTTTAAAATGATAAAAAGTTATTGATCTAATAATGCCCAGTTATTACTAAAATAATGCTCAGTTATTATTCGTGGCGGTCATTCATTCGGACAGGCAGGAAAGTGATATTATTTGACGTGTGTTCAGAAATTATGTCACGCAATAGTGTTTACTTCTGATCTCTTTTGGGCAACTTTCTTTATCTCTTCGCAGCGTTGTATCTTTATGAAAATTCGTCTGCCTACCTTTAAGTTTTTAATTAAAGACTTAAGGTATGTTTCGTTGTTTCTCATTTCTTACACTTTGCATGCGTTGTTTTTTTTTGGCAAGCTATTTCACATACAAGTAAAATCAGAGAGTTGATTTTTTTCATATTTGCAGAATATTATCCCATCAATTTCCCCAGCCCCACATGTGTCGAATCGTGCCTTAAAAACTCGAATGCGTTGCGACCTGGAACAAAATTCATGGCGTAGCTTTGTGAGCATAACAACGTATAGCTGAAAACTTTTATTCTATTTTAGCTTGTAGCCATTTCTGGTTTTGCTCACTAAAAATGCTTTTTGCACGGAGAATGGATTATTATTAATACACACTGAGAGCGAAGGTTCCACCCAGGTAATAACTCAAATTCAGTGAAAAGGAATAAGAATTGCAAGCAAGGTTTCAACAAATAGTTCGCGAATAATTGGTTACCTTATTTGTTTTGAGACAACAGGTGGACAAATAAGATGATCTCAAGGACTGTATAGGGTAAATTGTGGGGAACGGTTTTCGGAGGGTACCCCGGAAGTGTTCTGCAATAAACATTAGTTAGATATTCTTAGTTTAGAAAACGAGATCGAGCATTCTGGGACTCTTATATCGTCATGGTAGTTGAAATGTTGAACGATTTTGAGAGGTGGGGTGGAAGGAGGGGATAAGTGTACCTTAGTCTTCACTTTTCAAGTCTAATAAAACAGCTATTTTTACAGACTATTAAAAGGTTTTCATTCTTTTATTGTTATAATTTTCAATTTATTTTTTATTTTGTATTCTCCTGTTCTCTGCCTACTTTTGTAATGCTGTAGTTACTGGAATTGTACGGGTGGTTCAAAATACAGCACTGGTCATGATGTAACATGTCTTTTTCAATTCTATCAATTATTTCCTACCTTTCCCTTGCTCGTTTCTGTGAGATGAAACATTGTAATCGCCTGCCCAGTTATTTTCCAGGTATTAATTAGGGCTGTCACAATTTTTGAATTTAGGAATCGATTAATCGTCGCAAATAATCGATAATAATCGATTAATAGTACCTACATGACCTCCTCTCCCTCTCTTTGAAGTCGTTAAAAATTAAGTTCAAGTCAGTTGACCTACCACAAGTAAACAACGAAGACGATCCTCTTTTAGGTACATTCAAAGCTTTGATGTTCTGAATTTTTAAACCGTCAGTGTAATAATCAAGACAGGTCGTCATTTACGAACTTCAGTCCGCAACTGCCAACCGGTCTTGATTATTACACTGACGGTTCAAAAGTCCAGAACATCAAAGCTTTGAATGTACCTAAAAGGCAAATGCTTCTAACGGCTTCTTGAGGTTTATCGTCGACGTCCTTGACCTTTTACCTTCAGAAACAATAAAAGCGGGGTAAAATTTACCGATTCTTCAAAAATGAAAAATACTAATCGATTTTGGTGTGACCGATCGACAATCGATTAATTGATTAATCGTGACAGCCCTAGTGTTAATGTATTTTGGTAACCATGCCCAAATGTCAGCCTTCCAGATATTTGTTGACAGCTATCAAATTTGACTGCTTTCACAGTTATATGAAATCGTAATTGCCTGTTAAATGCATCTGGTACTGACGTTTCGATATGCAATTATGGAACCCAAGAGGAAAACAAAAGTTGTTATAGAGAACATAAAAATGGATTGCTAATTGTCAGTTGTGAATGATATTTCTCACCGATAAAGATGATAAATTGAAAACCAATGGCTGTAACGTTCGCAGAACGATTACCCATTAACTGGTGAGGTACTCAATTATTTTTTGTCATCGTACTCTGTTCACATTTCATTGCCTTGTTACAATTTAGGGGGAGAGTGCCCATAGGCATTCTCTCCCTAAATTGTAGAAAGGTAAATGCACACATTCAAACTAATTTGACTTCAATAAGAATATGAAACGTTTAAGTTGTAGTACCTGCGCCTCGGAGTGGATCTCAAATTTGCGATTCCAGCACTCAACCAATTAACGTTTGAAAAAACGAGAATTCAAAAGGCTTTTAGTTTGAAAAGGAAGTGGCTCATCAATATCAGTTATTGCTCCTATTAAGCAACTTAAATTTAGAGTCCCCGCTGATTAACAGCATGCTATTTTAAATTTTTTTAGATCTTTAGGAATCTTATATATTTTCTTTGACATGTTGGGTATTACAGAAGAGTATGGCATGTGTTCGACGCCAGGCGAATGCTGAAAACTAAACCTACAAATAAATTGTTTACCATTTTACCATACGTAACTGAAATAACTGGCTGGCTCTATAAACAGTCATTTCCATAAAAAATATTATTTTTCTCAATTCTTGCCAAAAGAATGGCCTATGACTCGTCCTTGGCATGAGCGCATTGCGTTCGTTCCAATAAGGAGTCATCAGCTACTTTTTATGTAATTTGTTTTCAATTCTAATAAAGTAATTATTTTGCGCGTGTCGTCATTGATTTGCGGTAGGAAAGGGGTTAATACACATAATTGTCGTTTTGCTGAATCGAATTCGGTAAAAGGCGAAGCACAGAATACTGGCCATTTGGAAAATATTGAAAGGGTAGACTGGAAATCACTAGTACGCCACTCATGCTGAAAATTATAATTCACCGAAAATCGCATTGCTTGAAACTTAACCTTTCACCCGACCTGACGACCAATTTCATTTTTTTCTTTCAGCACAGAGTTTGTAAGCTTCATATCGGAGAAAACAAATTCAAATATTTCCATTATAGACGATTATATCACTTAGTGATGCTTACTGCACTTCAGAGAAAAGTTCTTTTCTCCAAATCAATAAAGGACGCTGATTTTTGTTGCAAATTGGCTGTCATAGTGGGGGTTCGATCCCACGTCGAGAGAGTTTCCTTCGAAACTGGTTGCCAAGCGAAACTATACTGAATCACACTCTCTCGGTATGGGTTCGAGCCCACGATATGGTATTTCCAATTAAATACTTCAGTTATCTGAGATTTTTTTGAAAGTGTTGTCTTATTATATAAAGCGTTCAAACTCAGTGTTACTCAATGTTCAGAAATGGCAGTTTTACGCAATACATCAGTGTCACCGTCCATACTGACGAGAAGGCTGGCTGACTCGTTGCTTTGGTAACACAAAATACAGAGATTGTTATTTTACATAGGGCTTGGGTGGTGGAATAATTAACTTCTTGTTCGTTGCTGATGGTATCTGGAGCGCGAATTCTCACTTAAGATGTCTGCTGTCGAGGGTATGAATACCAAAGGTAAACGGGGATGCAAACGTGATACTTTGGATATTGAAAAGCAAAACCCGTCTCACAATATTATTCTATTTTTAAAGTTGAAGTTGTTGGCAGCGTTATTCAACATCGAAGGTTCCCCACTTGTTCTGTAATGGGGAGTATACGTGGGGACTGGCTACTAAAAATAGTCAAATGTAGTTAGAGTGGTAGTTAGAGTGGAGATTAGCGGTTAATTGGTCAAGGCGACACAGGACCGGGTTTTTATATTGAAAACACAGATTGGTTCTATCCTTAGCTTTTTACACAAACCTCTTCTTTCAGTACCCAATGGGGAGGTGTTTTTCACATAGTAAGAATTATCTTCACATGAAGTTGAACTAGAGCAGTTATGATACATTCTGATAGAGAAGAGTACGCCCTGTCCAAGGTGCAAGTACCACCCAACTAAGATTTAATCCATACAAATTGGGAAGAGGCCCTATTCGGGAGTGAGGATCCATGAGTGACACCAAAACCTGCCAAGTTCGAGCGATCTTACGTCATAATTCCTAGGACCCCATAAGATGAGTTGTGCCTGACAATTTGTCAAGCACCACAGATCTATTAAGGTCGCTGAAATTGAGAGTTCTAAAATAGCCCTGACAACTTACTCTGTATTAAAGCTCGAGGAAGCATATGCAGTTTCGTACCTACTTGTATTCACGTACTATGTTCAGGACTTTGATTCAGTGCTTTTCGGATTGGATTACTGATATATATATCTAGTTACTGGTACATATATATCGGGTTGGGAGTTCGATTGGGAATTTTACTGCCAATTTCTGATTGAGAATGGATCCTTGACTTTAACCCTTCCAGCCTACCTAAACGGGAACCCGTTTAACATGTGTTTGAAAGAAGTAACAGGCACGGAGCTATCAAACTACAGTCTCAAACACAAATATTTTTAACAGCCACCAATTAACAAGTGCATAAATATAGAAAATCTATATTGATAGCAATATTGGCTTTTTACTAACAAGTGCGTCAAAGCAATATCGAAAACATATTAAGCGTTGGCAGTTTGCATCTCATTTCCCGTTTTGATTGTTTTGAGACAGCTAATAATATGCACAGTGCACTAGCGTCTCGTGAATATAACCTGTTCTGCCTGGTTCTGCAAGCATTTATCCGTCAATTACACACCAAACATTAACTTCACTCACTTTAACAACGACTGTTATATAATAAACATACGTTGAGTAGATTACTTTGGCTCTGATTCAAACATGCCGCTCAGTTTTCGTATCAATGTTATGTCCTCTCATGTCCACTCATATTAACCATTCACCATACAAATCGGTTGTCCAATTCGCGGCGCGAATATTGTTACTTGTTTTACCCTTCAATGCACAGCTTATGCGCCTGTTATTGAAATGAGCATGTAGAACTCGACCCAGTGAGGGGTAAAAGCAAACTTTTCGAAGTAGAAATTAACGAAAAACAACAGTCGAAAATATTTCCCGTTTACCCGGTTTGTACATATGGAAGAACGACCGTTTCGTTCGCCCGCCTTTTCCTATAAAAGAAAATAGGCCGAATGATATTCGTTCGACTACGCTACTAGATCATCGACAAATATCTCCAGTGAAATTGCCATTGTATTCATTTGTTTGCTTTCTCAAAACTAGGATGTACTTTATAATGATCATAAAACCCAATGTTATTTTACTATGAGGATGAAATGTTGTGATGTAACACACTAGTAGTGTAGTATTTTATAAACAGAAAACCATGTGTTTGTGTGTAACAAAATTTCAGATTGATATATCCATCGTTTTATTAGTGTTATGCTTAGATATCAATCGGTTTGGAAAATCAAGTTATTTCCAAATGAAACAAAATACTGCATTTTGATTGGCTGAGAGGTACGGTGTAACTTGCAATCGCCAGTGTTTTTTTTACACCGTGTTTAACCATGGTGTAAAAACAAGAATATACAAGAGCAAGCTATATGGCTAAAAAAGTATCCATTTTTAATTATTAATTCATACCTTCTGCTGGGTTATGTTAGAACAAAAATAAAAATACAGGAAATTTAATATTTATGTGCAATAAAATATTACAGATATGGATGTCATTGGAACTGGCTCATTGAGCCAGTTCCAATGACATCCATATTTGTCTGGTCTTTTTTAAGAAACTTGCAAAGTACAAATTTTCTGTCAGTTTTTGCCCACAATGTAGGTTAAAGTATTAAGAACACCAAAATCCTTGGAAATAAATCCACTATCCTTGTGTTTTCCAGGGTGTATGGGAATTTACACCGGTTTGAGAACTCATACACCCTTCGGCTTCGCCTCAGGGTGTATGAGTTCCCAAACCGGTGTAAATTCCCATATACCCTGGGAAACACAAGGATAACTAATATTATTCATTTTTGAAAAAATCAGCTTTACTGTAGTTTCAGATAAGATGTATTTTACTTCACGCTGTGTGGTGCCTGTATGTTTTACAGATACTGCTCTGTGGTCAGAAACGGCAAGATTGTTTACTTTGAAATTTAAGACAATGGTGCTATCACTTATTATCTATATTTTAATGGGGAGTTTGTGTTTCCGTGATTCGGTTGGATCAGTCCGCGTCCAGCTAGAAATTCAAGCTTTGATTATCTCCCCTGATGCGCAAAGCAATTATAAATTTTCTATCGCATGGGTGGGGTTACCCGTTCTGACACGGATCGGCTCGCTAGTGATATATAATTGAGTCAAGTAGAGTACTCAAAGTTGCAGTCTCTTCTGTAAGTTCCTGAATGACGTTACGCAGGTCACAACACTTTATGGTTTCTTCAAACGAATAAGTTGATCCAGAATGTTACAATTCATGTCCACAGTAATCACTACCGAGGGAATTAAACTAATTGAATCTTCAATAACACCTTCAAATTTTTTCTATTTTTCAGTATTCGGAATGATCCGTTTGCAACATACACCACGAACCTGCATTTTAAGGCGATTTCGATCCATAGCAGGGACTGGCCGAATTATAATTCCAATAGGCGACTGGCATATATGTCATTCGAGGAATTGGCAAAAAAAAATCCAAAACCGTTCTAATTCCACTCTTTCCTGTTTGGTGGTAAGAAGCCATGAATCAGTACGTTGTCGGAACCAAAACTCGGATCTAGATAAATCGCCGTCAAACAGATTACATCGAGTTCGTCGATATTATCCACAAAGCTCTGGTTCTTCTGATGCTCTGGTTGTTCTGAAGTAATTTCATTTAACACCTCGTGTTACTTTATGAATTCCGAATGGATTCTGACCAGGCTGATGTCAGCAGAAAATTCCCCGAATAACATTGCCAATCGCTCAGCCTGCACTTTTTTCTTCTCTGTAATATGTCGACGCTACTCAAACCTCTCAATTTATCGCAACCTTTCTCGCGCTGCCGAAAATAGTGCGACGTGCAACACACGAATGTAGGGCTGGAAAGTTTTGTTTTTCCAGATTCGGTTTCGACTGAGTTTTAGAAAGAAACCTCTGTTTCGCTTCAGTTTTTCTGTGTGTTAAGAACATATCGTCGCCTGAGTGCTAGAATATCCTATGTCCCATAGGGGACATACAGTACGTGGAGAGTGTATTATCACTAAATCACCCGCAGAGTGGAAGTTCCACCCGAGGAATAATTGCAAATTTGTTGCAAAGCATACCCAGCACCAGCAAAGTTTTAGCCAATGGACCTCCGGGTTAAACCCGGAGGTCCACTGGCTGAAACATTGCTTGTGTTTTTGTCCATATGTACAGCATTTGAAAGTTATAGTTTGGGTGATAACTCCACACCGTGGGTGATTTAGTTACAATCCACTCTCCACGTACTGTAGGACATTCTAGCACTCAGGCAACGATATAGTAAATAATACTTCAGGCTCCTTATTTGGAAAAACATCCGAAATAATTTGTACGACACAACTCAACACAGAAAACAGTGTACGAGTCAATAAAGTAGAAAATATGACAATGAGAACATGACATATTCGCCTCTTTGCGGGACAGACTAGGTGAGAGTCCATGAGACCACTAGGCCAGTTCTCTCCCAGTAAAATGGTTCGATCAGTTTATGTACAATTACACTAAAATCGTTCAGCCGGTTTTTGTTTGGTCTTGCCATTCGGTTTTCCGGTTTGTAGGAATTGAACCAGAAAAAAAACCCCAAAACCCCCCCCAAAAAAACCGCCCAGCTCTACTTGAATGAATCAGAACGACAACGATACATTTTTAAACCTTCACCGCAGAAAACTCTGTGACAGAAGACATTAGTGAAGGATAGAAGGCCCCCATGTTGACAAATTACGGGAAGGTGCTTCCCGCACCGTCTTCTCAAAACATTTGCTGTTACAAGGATTTTCCTTGTGATAAACAGGATCCAGTTACGGGACCCTTTCTCAGCACGAGTTATTATATTTTCCCCAATAACGAATTACTATTTCCCAATTCCAGCATTAATTCCTTACAGTCTGGGACAATACTACTACACTACATCTTATAATTTCAGTGGCATGTCAGTGATTTCTAGTCATGTCTTGGCTACCTTTAGCAACATTGATGTTTTCCAGGTTATAGTTACCTCGAAGACATAGCACCGGGAGGGAGTGTGTGATGGCAGCAGACACATGTATTGGAACGTGTGTTTAAATCAATTAATAAATTGATTTTTTTTTATATTTCTGTTTTAAATTTGACCATGTGACCACTTAAATCCCATGGTATGTTGCTAGAGACTCGTGAACTGACTAAGTGTCAGAGACGATCATAATCATTTACTGGTTTCTCTGTAATATTTAGACTAATGAAGCTAACGCTAAAGTTTTGTATGTAATGAAATGAAATATAAACACATTTATAATGTTAATTAGCATCTTAGAGGCAAAGGTGGTATGCTTTGTGATAAGCGGGTAACCCTTTGAGATCGAATGAGTCAACTAAAGGACCCTTTCGGCAGACAACATAAGGAGCAACAACCGGAGCAACGGTCACATGAGGACAGGCATCAACAATAGCTACAGCAACAAAAACAACAACAACAACGATAATAGTAACTAAAACATATTGTGTACATTACATGTTAACTACAAGCCTACACCCAACCAGAAATACTCTAGAGAGAGGTGTCAAACATGATCGCTTGACTTCATGGCATAGTACTGGATAAATTCGTAAATGTACAGTTTTCATAGAAATATAGTGGGTGCAGTAATGCCATCTTTTTCATAAAAAAACTTCTCTAGCGTACATGCCTTGAATGATAAGTTTGTTTTGTCAATCTTCGTTTTTTAGGGGTGGGGTGCTGCCTTATAGTACTATAATGTTTTTAGTCGTGTTAAAATACAGGACAGTAAATCCTGGGGGTAAAGTTTGGGGTGGGCAGGGTTATATTTTCGAGCAATAGTTGGTCAGAGTACTAGAGGACCCGATGATTTCCATGTTCAAAGACCTCTGAAAAGGGATACATCTTCCATAGGTGGTTGCTAGTTTTTGTGATATGTGAGACGGATCAGCCCATAAATTCACCACGGCAATCGCTCATGTCATTATGAAAGCCGTGGCGGATTACCATGTCTTTTACCAAGATGTTGCTGATTGTCGTGGCTTTTTCTGTGATTGTAAACTCCTTCTCTGAATAGCCCAAATTTAAATCATATAAAGAGTATAGAACTTTAACTGTGAGCTATGCAAATGTAATGAAAAAAACGAGAGCATCTATCTAATGATAAAACAATGATAACAACAACAACAACAACAACAACAACAACAACAACAACAACAACAACAACAACAAAAAGTAAAAACAAAACACTGACACACAAAGTAACTTTTTAAATACCATATAATTCTTTCCACCCTCCACGTCACCACACATTCATGATGATGTTCCCCTTATATGATAAAGTTTATCCGCTTACCATCTAAACTATACTTTGGGCCCTTTCACTGAATATAACCAGTGAAATCTGCTTTTATTTCAATGCTTTCTTGAACTATACTAACGGAAAAAAGAATAGCAAGTTCAGTTTTGGATATATAATTTTTTTTTTATCTGAAGACCAAATGTAGTAAAATTTGACACATAGCTACCTCAGTTACTGTCTAAGGAGTCTTTGGTTAAAATTCAGTCAACCATGACCACGCGCGACGATGTATGCTTTCAACAAATGTTTCGACAAAGCGTGCATCCGTGGCACTCCCACGTGCTAAGGGTTTGAAAACCACACCAAATCGAAGTTTGGAACAGTACACATCGATTGCACAATATTTCAATTCAACTCGATTGAAAAGCAAAATACCGCGAATGTCAAAGTTGATAGGGGTAGGTCTATTGCTCTAATTATGCAGGGCCAAACACAACGTCTCACCGCCCAGCAATTTGGGGACCATGAGTCAACAATAGCTCAGTTAGTTGGGAGTCTCAGAACCAAAGATATTAGAAAGTTTCAAAACCTTGTTAACAAAGAAGACATCATTTTTGGAGATCTATTCCAATATCTGATACTACCGACGCTAATGAAATTCATTTTAGTTGGCAAATACACCGGAAATTAGAATTTGATTTTTTCAAAATTTCAACGCATTTCTGCCCGACGTCGATGTTTTGTCACAAATTCACTGATTGTCTCTGAGCTCGAGTACACGCATCCTCCTCTCAAACATTATGATAAGTCTATCACAGGCAAAGGGAGCATATAAAATGTCTTCGACAGTGGGTTTCAGATCATTTCACCAACATTCAACCTCTTCTACAGGAAGAGAAACCAACAAATGACCCTGGGAAATTTAACCCTTTACCTAACGAATCGCCCGCATCCGCCCGCGTAATATGCAAAAAAGGCAGTTGAAAAAATTAAATTTTTCAAAATATTTCAATAAAACCATATCATGTGACCCCTCATTGGAACGAGCTCATTGAGCTCGTTCCAATGAGGTGTCACATGATATGGTTTTGTTGAAATTTTTTGAAAAATTAAAAAAAATATTTAAAATAATAAATTTTGATATCGTCTGCGTTGGGTAAAGGGACTCACAATACATGTTTATTTGCAATTATTCAGCTGAGATTGTTGGGTAATTATTCTGCAAGAAAAGTTTCTACCTGTCGGTTACGCGCTATGTACAGTGCCTTCGGATGAGCTCAGTAGGGGCCCGGCTTCCATAGGTCGATTTAATAATTTCATATGTGCAGAGAACTCATCATTTTTAGCTCAATTTGACATCAAGTATGAGCTGCTGGGATGGGTTGCGATCCGTCCTCCGGCCCTTCGTTCGTCCGTACGTTCGTTTCTATGCCCGTCCACAATTCCATTGGCACATCCTACAGACCGCAGCTCTCATACGATCAGTTCCAAATTTCACACTTGGCTTTTAATAGGGCAGTGTAAAGATGGGAATTATCGAATTACTCCGAATTTTGTTGAAAAATATGGACGCCAGCGTCCATCTTAGATATGGCATATAAATTGTCAACAATTCCATTGGCACACCCTAGGCCGCATCTCTGGGAGACCTCTGACATGGGAGCTATCGATTTTCTCCCATTTTCTTCAAAACAGTTGCTGTTACGCAACGCCCATCAAACTTAGTGCATTTGTGCATCAGCATTTCCTTTGACATGCCCTACAAGGTACATTCGGAATTGGATCAGTTTGAACCTTAGTTGGTTTTGGAGGTTAACCTACAGATGGTAGCTTCTTTCGTTCCGATCAAAAAAGTTGCCGTTAGCAACGAGCTTCAACCTTGCCCTTTTGTGCATCGACAATTTTTATGATTTGATTGCTTTGAGAATTGGTGTGCTGGTTTGGAGCAACGTTTAGATACGAGCTATTGGTTTTCTTTCATTTCTGTGGGGAAACGTTGCTGTTAGCAATGATCTTTGAACTTTGCCGTTTTTACATCAATATTTGTCTTTGGCACGATCTGCAGGGTACATTTATGAATGGATAGGTTTGAAACTTGATATGCTTATTTTTGTGTCTTCTAGATGGGAGCTATAGACTTTCTTCCATTTCCGTCAAATAATGTTGCCGTTAGCAACGACCTTAAACTTTGCCGTTTTGTCTACCGACACTTTCCTTTAGAACACCGCACAGTTCACGTTTGCGATTCGATCGCTTTGAAACATGGTGTGCTTGTTTGGAGCGTCCTGTAGATGGAGGATTTTGATTTCCTTTCGTTTCTCTCCAAAATGTTGCCGAATGTTGCCGTTAGCAGTGATCTTTAAACACTTTGTATTTGTGCATCAACATTTTCTGTTCGCAAACCCTGCAGGGTCAATGTATGAATGGCTCAGTTTGAATCTTGGTATATATGTTTGGGGTAACCTCCAGATGCGAGCTATCGATTTTCTTCCATTTCCCACAAAAAACGTCGCCGTCTGCAAAGTCCTTTAAAATTAGTGCTTTTGTGCATCAACATATTCCTTTGGCATGCCCTACAGGGCACATTTATGAATGGATTGCTTTGAAACTTGGTGGAAGTTCGTCAAAAGAATGTTGCCTTAGCAACGGCCTTTGACCTTCTGGCATTTGTGCATCAACATATTCATTTGGTTCACCATATAGGGCACATTTATGAATAGATTTCTTTCATGCTTGGTATGCGTGTTCTGGGTGACCTCTAGATGGGTACTGTTAATTTTCTTTCATTTCCATCACAAAATGTTGTCGTTAGCACCAACCTCTTGACTTAGTGCATTTGTGCAGCAGCTTATCCCTTTTGCAATCCCTACAGGGCATATTAAAAATTTCCATCAAAACAAGAAAAGAAAAAACACATTGCCACGACCTTCAAACGTAGTGCATTTGTGCATTAAAATTTTCCATTGGCACACCTCAGAGAGCGCATTCATTATCTGGTTGTTTTGAAACTTGGTATGCTTGTCCAGGGTTACCTGGAAAGAAGCTATTGGTTTTCTTTTCATTTCTGTCAAAAACTGTTGCTGTTAGAACTGACCTTTGAATTTAGTGCATTTGTGCATGAACATTCTTCTCTGACATGGTCTACAGAGGTCAGTTATCATCGTATTGTTTTAGAACTTGGTATGCTCATTAGGCGAGACCTCTGGATAAGAGCCATCAATTAGCATTCATTTCCGTGAAACAGTTGCCATTTACAATGACCTTTAAACTTACTGCATTTGAGTATCAACATTTTTAGCTCAACTTGACAACGTTAAGTATGAGCTATTGGAATAGGTTACTATCCGTCCGTCCGTCCGTCCGTCCGTCCGGACGTTCGTCCGTCCGTCCGTCCGTCCGTTCGTCCGTAATCCTTTAGCACACCTTACGGACCGCCGCTCTCACCCGATCAGTTCCAAATTTCATAGGTGGCTTTCCGTAATCCTTTAGCACACCCTACGGGTCGTCGCTCTCATCCGTTCCAAATTTCGTAGGTGGGGTCAATGTCGTCTAGATGGGAGCTATTGATTTTTTCCGAATTGCTTTAAAAAACATGGCAGCCAGCGACCATCTCAGATTTGGCATTTAAATTGTCAACTGTTCCATTGACACACCCTACAATTATCCGATCGTTTTCAAATTTCATTTATAGCTTTGGTGTGATGTGTAGATTGAAGCAATCAATTTTTTATGAATTTTGTTGAAAAACATGGCCGTCAGAAGTCATCTTGGATTTGGTACTAAAATTGTCAACAATGTCATTGGCACACCCCACAGGCCGCATCTCTCACCCGATCAGTTCCAAATTTCAGACGTGGTTTTGGGGAAATGTTTACATTGGAGCTATTGAATGTTTCCGAGTTTCATTGAAAAACATGGCTTCCAGTGGCCTACTTAGATTTGGCAAATAAATTATCAACAATTTCATTGGCACAGCCTACAGGTCACATCTCTCACCCGATCTTTTTCAAATTTCATTTGTAGCTTTGGCGTGATGTCCAGATGGGAGCTATCTGAATTTCATTGAAAAATGTGGCCGCCAGAGACATCTTGGGTTTGGCATGTAACTTGTCAACAATTCCGTTAGTACACCCTACAGATCGCATCCCTCACCCGATCTTTTTCAGTGACATATGTAGCGTTGGTGTGATGTCTTCTCAGTAGAAACTCGATCGATTGCCTTGTCATTACTGAAATTTTCTATTTAGTTCAGCCCCTTCTTGGACAAGTGGAGCTGCAGTGTCACTGACACCTTCATATTACTCTCTCATCGATGAATTATCGAGAAAATGGAAAGTTGGGAGATATCGATAATTGATCACACGATAGTGAAAGTAGATGGGGGCGCGGTGGCTTCGCGGTAACCGGTTCTCGTCAGATTACCGAAGTTACGCAACGTCGAGCGCGGTTAGTAGTGGAATGGGTAACCATTTCAGGGATTTATTCGCGCTCCAGCGTTGTGTCCTTGGGTAAGGCACTTAACCCCGATTGCATACATGGGGGCACGATGACGCTGTGTACTAAGGCGTACTGCTCGTCGACGGTGCGCATGTCTACAACCAATCTAACCCTGCCTGTGCCGCGGTGCTGAGTTTAGAGTTACGATGTTGGAGAGCTGACAGCTGCTCGTCGTTGCTCGGTGGCTCTCTCCGGGTACTCCGGCTTCCTCCATCCGTAAAACTGTCACTGACATGATATGACTCTGGCTGTTAATGTGTCGTTAAACCCTAATAAAAAAAAAACAGAAAAAAATCAAAAGTGAAAGTAGACCAAAATACTATGAAAGACAAATGTCCGCAATAATTAGAAAAAAATTTGCCTTTCAATCCAAAAATGTTCTATTGTTTTTGTTTCTCATTAACAAGTGACAATAATAAGTCGCTCATTTGAAGAAAAAAAAATAAGTGGACAATTTGACGAAACCACATTTTGTATGAAAGCGCGCGTTTCGAGTAAAGAAATTAACTTGAAGGCAATAATTTATAGACTTTTTCAAAAAGGCATGCAACCCTCAGAAATCTCTATTTCGTTGCCAGACCGGGATTGTTCACACGCAGCGGCATTTTCCATATTCGTCGTAATTTACTTCCCAAAAAGGACAAACTTGAAGTTTGTGTACATGTGTTCTACTTATAGCGAATGTGCTCTTGCAATTTAAATTTGGATACATGTG
Source organism: Pictodentalium vernedei (assembly GCA_031216915.1). Lineage (NCBI taxonomy): Eukaryota > Metazoa > Mollusca > Scaphopoda > Dentaliida > Dentaliidae > Pictodentalium > Pictodentalium vernedei. Next base: position 164,323,264 of record CM062291.1, on the reverse strand, counting down.
TTGTGGGTTTTATTGGAAACATAACTGTGCTTTTTTAAAATGATAAAAAGTTATTGATCTAATAATGCCCAGTTATTACTAAAATAATGCTCAGTTATTATTCGTGGCGGTCATTCATTCGGACAGGCAGGAAAGTGATATTATTTGACGTGTGTTCAGAAATTATGTCACGCAATAGTGTTTACTTCTGATCTCTTTTGGGCAACTTTCTTTATCTCTTCGCAGCGTTGTATCTTTATGAAAATTCGTCTGCCTACCTTTAAGTTTTTAATTAAAGACTTAAGGTATGTTTCGTTGTTTCTCATTTCTTACACTTTGCATGCGTTGTTTTTTTTTTGGCAAGCTATTTCACATACAAGTAAAATCAGAGAGTTGATTTTTTTCATATTTGCAGAATATTATCCCATCAATTTCCCCAGCCCCACATGTGTCGAATCGTGCCTTAAAAACTCGAATGCGTTGCGACCTGGAACAAAATTCATGGCGTAGCTTTGTGAGCATAACAACGTATAGCTGAAAACTTTTATTCTATTTTTGCTTGTAGCCATTTCTGGTTTTGCTCACTAAAAATGCTTTTTGCACGGAGAATGGATTATTATTAATACACACTGAGAGCGAAGGTTCCATCCAGGTAATAACTCAAATTCAATGAAAAGGAATAAGAATTGCAAGCAAGGTTTCAACAAATAGTTCGCGAATAATTGGTTACCTTATTTGTTTTGAGACAACAGGTGGACAAATAAGATGATCTCAAGGACTGTATAGGGTAAATTGTGGGGAACGGTTTTCGGAGGGTACCCCGAAAGTGTTCCGCAATAAACATTAGTTAGATATTCTTAGTTTAGAAAACGAGTTCGAGCATTCTGGGACTCTTATATCGTCATGGTAGTTGAAATGTTGAACGATTTTGAGAGGTGGGGTGGAAGGAGGGGATAAGTGTACCTTAGTCTTCACTTTTCAAGTCTAATAAAACAGCTATTTTTACAGACTATTAAAAGGTTTTCATTCTTTTATTGTTATAATTTTCAATTTATTTTTTATTTTGTATTCTCCTGTTCTCTGCCTACTTTTGTAATGCTGTAGTTACTGGAATTGTATGGGTGGTTCAAAATACAGCACTGGTCATGATGTAACATGTCTTTTTCAATTCTATCAATTATTTCCTACCTTTCCCTTGCTCGTTTCTGTGAGATGAAACATTGTAATCGCCTGCCCAGTTATTTTCCAGGTATTAATTAGGGCTGTCACAATTTTTGAATTTAGGAATCGATTAATCGTCGCAAATAATCGATAAAAATCGATTAATAGTACCTACATGACCTCCTCTCCCTCTCTTTGAAATCGTTAAAAATTAAGTTCAAGTCAGTTGACCTACCACAAGTAAACAACGAAGACGATCCTCTTTTAGGTACATTCAAAGCTTTGATGTTCTGAATTTTTAAACCGTCAGTGTAATAATCAAGACAGGTCGTCAGTTACGAACTTCAGTCCGCAACTGCCAACCGGTCTTGATTATTACACTGACGGTTCAAAAGTCCAGAACATCAAAGCTTTGAATGTACCTAAAAGGCAAATGCTTCTAACGGCTTCTTGAGGTTTATCGTCGACGTCCTTGACCTTTTACCTTCAGAAACAATAAAAGCGGGGTAAAATTTACCGATTCTTCAAAAATGAAAAATACTAATCGATTTTGGTGTGACCGATCGACAATCGATTAATTGATTAATCGTGACAGCCCTAGTGTTAATGTATTTTGGTAACCATGCCCAAATGTCAGCCTTCCAGATATTTGTTGACAGCTATCAAATTTGACTGCTTTCACAGTTATATGAAATCGTAATTGCCTGTTAAATGCATCTGGTACTGACGTTTCGATATGCAATTATGGAACCCAAGAGGAAAACAAAAGTTGTTATAGAGAACATAAAAATGGATTGCTAATTGTCAGTTGTGAATGATATTTCTCACCGATAAAGATGATAAATTGAAAACCAATGGCTGTAACGTTCGCAGAACGATTACCCATTAACTGGTGAGGTACTCAATTATTTTTTGTCATCGTACTCTGTTCACATTTCATTGCCTTGTTACAATTTAGGGGGAGAGTGCCCATAGGCATTCTCTCCCTAAATTGTAGAAAGGTAAATGCACACATTCAAACTAATTTGACTTCAATAAGAATATGAAACGTTTAAGTTGTAGTACCTGCGCCTCGGAGTGGATCTCAAATTTGCGATTCCAGCACTCAACCAATTAACGTTTGAAAAAACGAGAATTCAAAAGGCTTTTAGTTTGAAAAGGAAGTGGCTCATCAATATCAGTTATTGCTCCTATTAACCCTTTACCTAACCTGAAAAGCAGACGACACTTGCAAAAATAATTCTTGAATGACTAATTTTTTTCATTTTTTGTCTCAAAAACATAGGTTATGACCCCTCGTTGGAACGAGCTCGACGAGCTCGTTCCAACGAGGGGTCATAACCTATGTTTTTGAGACAAAAAATGAAAAAAATAATGAAAATTAATTTGCGATTTTTGAGAATAGCGCTGGCCGGTTTTGGCCGTTACGTTAGGTAAAGGTTAAGCAACTTAAATTTAGAGTCCCCGCTGATTAACAGCATGCTATTTTAATTTTTTTTAGATCTTTAGGAATCTTATATATTTTCTTTGACATGTTGGGTATTACAGAAGAGTATGGCATGTGTTCGACGCCAGGCGAATGCTGAAAACTAAACCTACAAATAAATTGTTTACCATTTTACCATACGTAACTGAAATAACTGGCTGGCTCTATAAACAGTCATTTCCATAAAAAATATTATTTTTCTCAATTCTTGCCAAAAGAATGGCCTATGACTCGTCCTTGGCATGAGCTCATTGCGTTCGTTCCAATAAGGAGTCATCAGCTACTTTTTATGTAATTTGTTTTCAATTCTAATAAAGTAATTATTTTGCGCGTGTCGTCATTGATTTGCGGTAGGAAAGGGGTTAATACACATAATTGTCGTTTTGCTGAATCGAATTCGGTAAAAGGCGAAGCACAGCATACTGGCCATTTGGAAAATATTGAAAGGGTAGACTGGAAATCACTAGTACGCCACTCATGCTGAAAATTATAATTCACCGAAAATCGCATTGCTTGAAACTTAACCTTTCACCCGACCTGACGACCAATTTCATTTTTTTCTTTCAGCACAGAGTTTGTAAGCTTCATATCGGAGAAAACAAATTCAAATATTTCCATTATAGACGATTATATCACTTACTGATGCTTACTGCACTTCAGAGAAAAGTTCTTTTCTCCAAATCAATAAAGGACGCTGATTTTTGTTGCAAATTGGCTGTCATAGTGGGGGTTCGATCCCACGTCGAGAGAGTTTCCTTCGAAACTGGTTGCCAAGCGAAACTATACTGAATCACACTCTCTCGGTATGGGTTCGAGCCCACGATATGGTATTTCCAATTAAATATTTCAGTTATCTGAGATTTTTTTGAAAGTGTTGTCTTATTATATAAAGCGTTCAAACTCAGTGTTACTCAATGTTCAGAAATGGCAGTTTTACGCAATACATCAGTGTCACCGTCCATACTGACGAGAAGGCTGGCTGACTCGTTGCTTTGGTAACACAAAATACAGAGATTGTTATTTTACATAGGGCTTGGGTGGTGGAATAATTAACTTCTTGTTCGTTGCTGATGGTATCTGGAGCGCGAATTCTCACTTAAGATGTCTGCTGTCGAGGGTATGAATACCAAAGGTAAACGGGGATGCAAACGTGATACTTTGGATATTGAAAAGCAAAACCCGTCTCACAATATTATTCTATTTTTAAAGTTGAAGTTGTTGGCAGCGTTATTCAACATCGAAGGTTCCCCACTTGTTCTGTAAGGGGAGTATACGTGGGGACTGGCTACTAAAAATAGTCAAATGTAGTTAGAGTGGTAGTTAGAGTGGAGATTAGCGGTTAATTGGTCAAGGCGACACAGGACCGGGTTTTTATATTGAAAACACAGATTGGTTCTATCCTTAGCTTTTTACACAAACCTCTTCTTTCAGTACCCAATGGGGAGGTGTTTTTCACATAGTAAGAATTATCTTCACATGCAGTTGAACTAGAGCAGTTATGATACATTCTGATAGAGAAGAGTACGCCCTGTCCAAGGTGCAAGTACCACCCAACTAAGATTTAATCCATACAAATTGGGAAGAGGCCCTATTCGGGAGTGAGGATCCATGAGTGACACCAAAACCTGCCAAGTTCGAGCGATCTTACGTCATAATTCCTAGGACCCCATAAGATGAGTTGTGCCTGACAATTTGTCAAGCACCACAGATCTATTAAGGTCGCTGAAATTGAGAGTTCTAAAATAGCCCTGACAACTTACTCTGTATTAAAGCTCGAGGAAGCATATGCAGTTTCGTACCTACTTGTATTCACGTACTATGTTCAGGACTTTGATTCAGTGCTTTTCGGATTGGATTACTGATATATATATCTAGTTACTGGTACATATATATCGGGTTGGGAGTTCGATTGGGAATTTTACTGCCAATTTCTGATTGAGAATGGATCCTTGACTTTAACCCTTCCAGCCTACCTAAACGGGAACCCGTTTAACATGTGTTTGAAAGAAGTAACAGGCACGGAGCTATCAAACTACAGTCTCAAACACAAATATTTTTAACAGCCACCAATTAACAAGTGCATAAATATAGAAAATCTATATTGATAGCAATATTGGCTTTTTACTAACAAGTGCGTCAAAGCAATATCGAAAACATATTAAGCGTTGGCAGTTTGCATCTCATTTCCCGTTTTGATTGTTTTGAGACAGCTAATAATATGCACAGTGCACTAGCGTCTCGTGAATATAACCTGTTCTGCCTGGTTCTGCAAGCATTTATCCGTCAATTACACACCAAACATTAACTTCACTCACTTTAACAACGACTGTTATATAATAAACATACGTTGAGTAGATTACTTTGGCTCTGATTCAAACATGCCGCTCAGTTTTCGTATCAATGTTATGTTCTCTCATGTCCACTCATATTAACCATTCACCATACAAATCGGTTGTCCAATTCGCGGCGCGAATATTGTTACTTGTTTTACCCTTCAATGCACAGCTTATGCGCCTGTTATTGAAATGAGCATGTAGAACTCGACCCAGTGAGGGGTAAAAGCAAACTTTTCGAAGTAGAAATTAACGAAAAACAACAGTCGAAAATATTTCCCGTTTACCCGGTTTGTACATATGGAAGAACGACCGTTTCGTTCGCCCGCCTTTTCCTATAAAAGAAAATAGGCCGAATGATATTCGTTCGACTACGCTACTAGATCATCGACAAATATCTCCAGTGAAATTGCCATTGTATTCATTTGTTTGCTTTCTCAAAACTAGGATGTACTTTATAATGATCATAAAACCCAATGTTATTTTACTATGAGGATGAAATGTTGTGATGTAACACACTAGTAGTGTAGTATTTTATAAACAGAAAACCATGTGTTTGTGTGTAACAAAATTTCAGATTGATATATCCATTGTTTTATTAGTGTTATGCTTAGATATCAATCGGTTTGGAAAATCAAGTTATTTCCAAATGAAACAAAATACTGCATTTTGATTGGCTGAGAGGTACGGTGTAACTTGCAATCGCCAGTGTTTTTTTTTACACCGTGTTTAACCACGGTGTAAAAACAAGAATATACAAGAGCAAGCTATATGGCTAAAAAAGTATCCATTTTTAATTATTAATTCATACCTTCTGCTGGGTTATGTTAGAACAAAAATAAAAATACAGGAAATTTAATATTTATGTGCAATAAAATATTACAGATATGGATGTCATTGGAACTGGCTCATTGAGCCAGTTCCAATGACATCCATATTTGTCTGGTCTTTTTTAAGAAACATGCAAAGTACAAATTTTCTGTCAGTTTTTGCCCACAATGTAGGTTAAAGTATTAAGAACACCAAAATCCTTGGAAATAAATCCACTATCCTTGTGTTTTCCAGGGTGTATGGGAATTTACACCGGTTTGAGAACTCATACACCCTTCGGCTTCGCCTCAGGGTGTATGAGTTCCCAAACCGGTGTAAATTCCCATATACCCTGGGAACACAAGGATAACTAATATTATTCATTTTTGAAAAAATCAGCTTTACTGTAGTTTCAGATAAGATGTATTTTACTTCACGCTGTGTGGTGCCTGTATGTTTTACAGATACTGCTCTGTGGTCAGAAACGGCAAGATTGTTTAGTTTGAAATTTAAGACAATGGTGCTATCACTTATTATCTATATTTTAATGGGGAGTTTGTGTTTCCGTGATTCGGTTGGATCAGTCCGCGTCCAGCTAGAAATTCAAGCTTTGATTATCTCCCCTGATGCGCAAAGCAATTATAAATTTTCTATCGCATGGGTGGGGTTACCCGTTCTGACACGGATCGGCTCGCTAGTGATATATAATTGAGTCAAGTAGAGTACTCAAAGTTGCAGTCTCTTCTGTAAGTTCCTGAATGACGTTACGCAGGTCACAACACTTTATGGTTTCTTCAAACGAATAAGTTGATCCAGAATGTTACAATTCATGTCCACAGTAATCACTACCGAGGGAATTAAACTAATTGAATCTTCAATAACACCTTCAAATTTTTTCTATTTTTCAGTATTCGGAATGATCCGTTTGCAACATACACCACGAACCTGCATTTTAAGGCGATTTCGATCCATAGCATGGACTGGCCGAATTATAATTCCAATAGGCGACTGGCATATATGTCATTCGAGGAATTGGCAAAAAAAAAAAATCCAAAACCGTTCTAATTCCACTCTTTCCTGTTTGGTGGTAAGAAGCCATGAATCAGTACGTTGTCGGAACCAAAACTCGGATCTAGATAAATCGCCGTCAAACAGATTACATCGAGTTCGTCGATATTATCCACAAAGCTCTGGTTCTTCTGATGCTCTGGTTGTTCTGAAGTAATTTCATTTAACACCTCGTGTTACTTTATGAATTCCGAATGGATTCTGACCAGGCTGATGTCAGCAGAAAATTCCCCGAATAACATTGCCAATCGCTCAGCCTGCACTTTTTTCTTCTCTGTAATATGTCGACGCTTCTCAAACCTCTCAATTTATCGCAACCTTTCTCGCGCTGCCGAAAATAGTGCGACGTGCAACACACGAATGTAGGGCTGGAAAGTTTTGTTTTTCCAGATTCGGTTTCGACTGAGTTTTAGAAAGAAACCTCTGTTTCGCTTCAGTTTTTCTGTGTGTTAAGAACATATCGTCGCCTGAGTGCTAGAATATCCTATGTCCCATAGGGGACATACAGTACGTGGAGAGTGTATTATCACTAAATCACCCGCAGAGTGGAAGTTCCACCCGAGGAATAATTGCAAATTTGTTGCAAAGCATACCCAGCACCAGCAAAGTTTTAGCCAATGGACCTCCGGGTTAAACCCGGAGGTCCATTGGCTGAAACATTGCTTGTGTTTTTGTCCATATGTACAACATTTGAAAGTTATAGTTTGGGTGATAACTCCACACCGTGGGTGATTTAGTTACAATCCACTCTCCACGTACTGTAGGACATTCTAGCACTCAGGCAACGATATAGTAAATAATACTTCAGGCTCCTTATTTGGAAAAACATCCGAAATAATTTGTACGACACAACTCAACACAGAAAACAGTGTACGAGTCAATAAAGTAGAAAATATGACAATGAGAACATGACATATTCGCCTCTTTGCGGGACAGACTAGGTGAGAGTCCATGAGACCACTAGGCCAGTTCTCTCCCAGTAAAATGGTTCGATCAGTTTATGTACAATTACACTAAAATCGTTCAGCCGGTTTTTGTTTGGTCTTGCCATTCGGTTTTCCGGTTTGTAGGAATTGAACCAGAAAAAAACCCCAAAAACCAAAAAAAAAAAAAAACCGCCCAGCTCTACTTGAATGAATCAGAACGACAACGATACATTTTTAAACCTTCACCGCAGAAAACTCTGTGACAGAAGACATTAGTGAAGGATAGAAGGCCCCCACGTTGACAAATTACGGGAAGGTGCTTCCCGCACCGTCTTCTCAAAACATTTGCTGTTACAAGGATTTTCCTTGTGATAAACAGGATCCAGTTACGGGACCCTTTCTCAGCACGAGTTATTATATTTTCCCCAATAACGAATTACTATTTCCCAATTCCAGCATTAATTCCTTACAGTCTGGGACAATACTACTCCACTACATCTTATAATTTCAGTGGCATGTCAGTGATTTCTAGTCATGTCTTGGCTACCTTTAGCAACATTGATGTTTTCCAGGTTATAGTTACCTCGAAGACATAGCACCGGGAGGGAGTGTGTGATGGCAGCAGACACATGTATTGGAACGTGTGTTTAAATCAATTAATAAATTGATTTTTTTTTATATTTCTGTTTTAAATTTGACCATGTGACCACTTAAATCCCATGGTATGTTGCTAGAGACTCGTGAACTGACTAAGTGTCAGAGACGATCATAATCATTTACTGGTTTCTCTGTAATATTTAGACTAATGAAGCTAACGCTAAAGTTTTGTATGTAAGGAAATGAAATATAAACACATTTATAATGTTAATTAGCATCTTAGAGGCAAAGGTGGTATGCTTTGTGATAAGCGGGTAACCCTTTGAGATCGAATGAGTCAACTAAAGGACCCTTTCGGCAGACAACATAAGGAGCAACAACCGGAGCAACGGTCACATGAGGACAGGCATCAACAATAGCTACAGCAACAAAAACAACAACAACAACGATAATAGTAACTAAAACATATTGTGTACATTACATGTTAACTACAAGCCTACACCCAACCAGAAATACTCTAGAGAGAGGTGTCAAACATGATCGCTTGACTTCATGGCATAGTACTGGATAAATTCGTAAATGTACAGTTTTCATAGAAATATAGTGGGTGCAGTAATGCCATCTTTTTCATAAAAAACTTCTCTAGCGTACATGCCTTGAATGATAAGTTTGTTTTGTCAATCTTCGTTTTTTAGGGGTGGGGTGCTGCCTTATAGTACTATAATGTTTTTAGTCGTGTTAAAATACAGGACAGTAAATCCTGGGGGTAAAGTTTGGGGTGGGCAGGGTTATATTTTCGAGCAATAGTTGGTCAGAGTACTAGAGGACCCGATGATTTCCATGTTCAAAGACCTCTGAAAAGGGATACATCTTCCATAGGTGGTTGCTAGTTTTTGTGATATGTGAGACGGATCAGCCCATAAATTCACCACGGCAATCGCTCATGTCATTATGAAAGCCGTGGCGGATTACCATGTCTTTTACCAAGATGTTGCTGATTGTCGTGGCTTTTTCTGTGATTGTAAACTCCTTCTCTGAATAGCCCAAATTTAAATCATATAAAGAGTATAGAACTTTAACTGTGAGCTATGCAAATGTAATGAAAAAAACGAGAGCATCTATCTAATGATAAAACAATGATAACAACAACAACAACAACAACAACAACAACAACAACAACAACAACAACAACAACAACAACAACAAAAAGTAAAAACAAAACACTGACACACAAAGTAACTTTTTAAATACCATATAATTCTTTCCACCCTCCACGTCACCACACATTCATGATGATGTTCCCCTTATATGATAAAGTTTATCCGCTTACCATCTAAACTATACTTTGGGCCCTTTCACTGAATATAACCAGTGAAATCTGCTTTTATTTCAATGCTTTCTTGAACTATACTAACGGAAAAAAGAATAGCAAGTTCAGTTTTGGATATATAATTTTTTTTTTATCTGAAGACCAAATGTAGTAAAATTTGACACATAGCTACCTCAGTTACTGTCTAAGGAGTCTTTGGTTAAAATTCAGTCAACCATGACCACGCGCGACGATGTATGCTTTCAACAAATGTTTCGACAAAGCGTGCATCCGTGGCACTCCCACGTGCTAAGGGTTTGAAAACCACACCAAATCGAAGTTTGGAACAGTACACATCGATTGCACAATATTTCAATTCAACTCGATTGAAAAGCAAAATACCGCGAATGTCAAAGTTGATAGGGGTAGGTCTATTGCTCTAATTATGCAGGGCCAAACACAACGTCTCACCGCCCAGCAATTTGGGGTCCATGAGTCAACAATAGCTCAGTTAGTTGGGAGTCTCAGAACCAAAGGAAGATTAGCTGACCGTCCCAGGAGCGGACCTCCGCGCGTTTCGTCGCCACGTCAAGATAGAGGCATATGTCTCTCACACCTCCGTAACCGATTGCTGACGGCGAAGGAGACGGCGAGTCAGGTTGTAGGCACTCATGGTCGCCGAGTGTGTCCAAGAACAGTTGCGAATCGGTTACGAATTGACCCACAACTTACACCCAGGCGACGTCAACGTCGATTGTAGTGGCTGTGGGTACATGCACCAAATCGGTTTCACTTGGGCCGCTGGAGACGTGCGTCGTTATTCACTGACGAGTCTCGGTTCGCGCCTCACAGGTCAGATGGACGACAACGTTGCTATCGGAGTCGAGGTGCGCGATATTCTGACGCGTACATTTACGAAAACGACAGATGACAGATTCGGGGTGGGTCTGTTATGGTTTTAATGGGGTGGGATTCACATGGCGTGAAAACACCTCTCGTGGTCATCCAGGGCAATCATACAGCCGTAAGATATCGGAATCAGGTCCTTATACCTCACGACCTTCCACTTATCTATGCGCGTAACCTTACGTTGCAGCTGGATACTACGTTGCTTGGTTTTGCCGTGACTTCCTCAACCAAAACAATGTCCAAGTTCTCGATTGGCCACCCTACAGTCCAAATTTGCTCCCGATCGAACATTTGTGGGACGAGCTGGACAGGAGGGTCCGGAAGCGCGTCAACGTCCCAAACGACGTCGCTCAGCTCACGCAGGCCCTTCTTCAGGAGTGGAATAACATCCCACAAAGGACCATAAACAACTGGCTGGGGTCAATGGTAAGGAGAGTTAGAGCAGCGACTGAAGCCCGGGGTGGGAACACCCGCTATTGATTTTGACCAGGAAATGGCCTATGGTACCCACGTTTGAACGTTATCCTTGCAAACGCCGTCTGTGCTGAGACAACAAAACTCGTCAAAATTTAATCAGTAATGAAGAAATAACACCAAAATGCAAACAATGAAATACTCAAGAACACATTTGAATATTTACCACAGAAAAAAACTTTCTTTTTTCCGCTAGTATAATTTGTTTTTTTAAGTCCACATCAAATGATGTCAAGCCAACTTCGCATGTGTCATGACGCGATCTCGCACGAAGTTGACGAGAATATTTAGTGGGTCAGTATTTCATAACACATTGTGTAAGGATCAATTCCAGACAGAGACATAAAACTGAACTTGTCTGGACTAGGAAAGTTTAATTTCTCCAACATAGGAAATTAAAACACAAAGCAATTTACCTACCGAGGTTATAAAAACAAAACACATATGTTTGAGTTTTATTGTTCAGTCTTTTACCATCACAATTCTTTCTGAAGAGAAGAAATTACAGCTTTCTGATTAACGCCGATATTAGAAATGGGGAGTGTTTCGTACAAATCATACTGAGTCAGTTCTTATGACATTGCTCCAAGGAGGATTTATTTTTTAATCTTATTTGTTTTACAAGGATTGGCGAACAAGTTATGCAACTTATATTAACGCCTCTCCTTGGCCCAATGGCGTAGGTGTGTGGGATGACCTTCATTTGCTGTAACAAGACCTAAACAACACTGTACTTAGTTAACCCTTTTTATAACACAACCGGAAATCGAAGAGTACGAAAAGTATGTACTCTAAACAAATTTATTTTATTACTTTTTAAATAACTTATCATTCTTTAATATTTAAACCTAAATACAAAACCTAAACCATCATTAAATGGTTCCAAGAGATGGATGGACAGGCGTGTTTCTACTCCTATCGGGAAAGGGTTCTGGACCTTTGTTGTCGAGAGAATTCTGTCAATTGCAGGCTTTCATTTCTGTCACAACAATGCAAGTAAACAATAATGCACCAAAAATTATTAAGATGCGCTGTTAGAGGAGGCAAATGTTCAAGGCAAGCGATTTTGGAAAGCGTATGTCATTTTCTTCATAGAAATGTATTTTATACATGTACATCTAACATGAACATCTAATATCAAAACGTTTAGTGATTAGCTTCTGTGTCAGTAGCTGTTATAACACGATCGACAAATAACTGTTATGATAATCATAGGAAATATTTATGCCGTACACACAGACCTGCATGGATATTCTGAGCTCAGATAAGCAGAGTCAGGGAGGTGAAATTAATGAATGGGAACAAAACGTCGCATCCAAGGCACCAAGATCGCTATATCTATTTGACTGAGAGTCTCTGTAAGACTATGCCTAATCTCCAGCCAGCCTGTTCTCGCTCTCCAAAAATATCAGCAGTAGGATATATCTCATAATGTGTACGCCACACTTCAGGCCTACCGCGAATCTACGCCGAAGTAGGCCTGGGATGTTACGTAGAAATTACGGTGGTGAAAAGGCGCACTGTAGTTGCAGAACGACTTTCGCTAAACTACTATAGTCGTCATCAATAGGCCAGATTCCTGCTCTGTGGACACAAGTATAGGTCATGCCTGCTGTCGCGTTTTCTGGAAGCAGACGACGATTTGTCCTTTTGTAATATGGCCAGCAGGAAACCGGGAGTTCCTGGCAGCTACGTGATACATTGTCGATGAATGAATACACCGGTGCCTCAGAATAAAGTAAGAGCTAAATGGTTACTATTTTTGCAAGTGAGTGCAGTAACTGGCCGGTCCATGCCTTTGATGTTCGTTTCTTCGAACTATTTTGAAGTTAACTAAACTCCCAAGCCTTTCTGCTGAAGATAGGTCCATAATGCTTTCTGTCATAACAAGACAGTGGTGTGCATGGAGAAATATGGTGTCGAACAAGTTCCCCGGGACACCAAGAATATTTGTAAAGTGCATTCACTAGTTGACAGACGTGACGTACTGGATGTGTACACATTCTTGCATCAGCAACAGTCACTGAACACAACATTCTGTACAGATATGTAAATTGCCATTGTGTCATTATCATTTGTTTAAAGAAGATAGTTATTTTAAAGTATTTTATTGGTAATTTCGGCTCGTGCCTAACATTTTCACCGTACACTTTATGTTTACCGGTATAAAATCAGTCAAAAAGTTTAACCTACTTGAAGTAACGTCATCTGAAACTAATTACACCGGAGTAATATGTTGTTTTTTTCAAAAACTGTTGTAGTATTTTATTGTGTTTATTGCTGAAAGAAGTGGAAATATCTTGCTGATTGTTGGGGTCTGAAAGAGCAACTAAATGTTTGTGTTTTTTTATTGGAACCCCCCCCCCCCTCCCACAAAAAAAGAAAAAGAAAACGAAATCACCCTTGATACGGGTACTACATTTCTAGTTGGACGTTTCCTTTAAAATATTTCGTGATCCTTATTCTTTTGGAGAGAAAAGGCTGTCTGAGATGGGAGACTCTATTTGAATGTCTAAATTAGATTGCTGCCATCATATTTCTTTCACAACGTAATGACCGCCTCTGGGAAAGAAATAGCAATACTATACCTTATTGATGAGGGGATATTTCCAAACGTTTATAGTTCAAGACACAGCAAGAGCAAGATTTTTAGTTTTCAGAATAACCATACATTTAAAAATCGCCAAAAAAAAGCAGGTTAAAAACTTTTTCTGTTATCCCCAAGTTACAAATAATAAAGTCGTAGCTCAAATCTGGATTTAGTGTATAGAGATTATTACCATTATGTGGATGTACAAAATATGTATCCGAGTCGAGCTCCGGGTTCTAAGAGCAGATCACGAGTCGTCGAAGACGAGTCGTGATCTACCCTTAGAACCCGGTGCGAGATAACGTGCTATTTGATTAACGTGCGTAGATTAACGTGCTATTTGTGCGTATTTCATGACATGACTTCTAGTTTTAACTGTAGGTTGTATAATAGCGTACACAGCCTTTTTTGAAAAATCATAAAATAACACAAATAATTTCAGAAAAATAAACTATGCTACGTGGAAGTTGCAGTGAACAAATGTAAAATCTTCATAGTTATCTTAAGATCCACTAGTGGTTTAATTATGTATTTATCAAACGTTAGAGATAGGAATGTGTATGTTTATGAGCTTTTATCTTGGAACATCCGAGATACTCTAGTCTAATTACGTTATATACCTTCACACATGCAGGCTCTGCGATCCAAGCTAAGGGCTGCAATTATGCGGCTAAATATCGCAGGTAATCTTAAATCTCCCCCAAGCAAGTAACTCGTGATTACTACTTGGAGAATAGATATATTCATAGAAATTATTTCCAGTGGTGCTTCCAGACCAGACCTTTGCTGTAGAGGTTGTTATAATTCCTCATAAGAAGTATCAAAATCAGTCACGGAATTGTCACAAATATCATGGTAAAACATGGTTTACCGTGATTTTGGGGGACAGTACCATGAATCTGGACAATAGCATTCTCTGCAACAAACAAACAAACAAACAAAAAAAAACAAAACAAAAAAAATAAAAAAAATAATTAAATAAAATAAAATAATAAACCCCTCGCCCCCAAGAAAATTATAACATAGGTTATTATGAGAACTCATATAAGTCGGTGTTGTTGCTTTCGTCGTGGACCAAAAGTGATATCTCCCTCCGAGCACAGCGTTTCCTCTCCCTGAATCCTATAAATTGTAAAAAGGCAAATGCTCATAGGCTAAACAATTGTACTTCAAAGTTAATCTGAAGCACGGGACGCGGAGGTTCAGTAGGTAGAGGTGCAGGCTGCAAGTCGAATGGTCCTCGGTTCGAATCCCACCTGCGGCAACCGCGTTGTGTCCTTGGGCAAGACACTTCACCCTCATTGCCCACGTGGGGGCACGGTGGCGTTGTGTACTAAGACGTACTGCACGTCAATGGTGCGCTTCTCTTCAACCAATACGAACCCTGCATGTGTGGTGTTAGTATGTTGGGGAGCCTGAAACTTTCTCGTCGTTACTAGGTAGCTCTCTCCAGGTACTCCGGCATCCACTACCCGTAAAACTCCGATACGAGGTGACCCTGGCGGTCAAAAGTGTCATTAAACCCCAATAACTAATTAAAGCTAAAGCACATTCACTAATTATATAGCCTTCAAGTTGCGATACCCGCACTTAAAATAAAGCCCAGCTATGTTCTTCTAGTACTCGACCACTTAAGGATCGTATTATTTAGACATGTCGTCACCTGAGTGCTTAAATGTTCTGTGTTCCATAGGGGACATAGAACATTCTAGCACTCAGGCCTGATGTAGAAAAGTGTCACCGCCGCTGCAATCGTAAGGGGTCGAAAGTAGCAAAAAATACACAATTCTCAACAACAAAAATTTTCTCGAACGTTTTCAAGATCGCTTTTTAAATAACATACTTTATTGTATGCAAAAAATGAATATGTTCATGATGTGCACATTCTTTGTGGCAGTGGAAATTAAATATTTACAACATATTTTGTTATTATTGACAGAAAACAAGTGTCCAGACGGGAAATGTGATACAGTGTTAATCGCTTTCGTGCCAGGTCAACACCATCGTTATGATGAAGTGTCGCTTTAATGAAGTGAAAGCTGTTACGCCGTGGCATAACAGCTTCATGTCATCAAACGCTATGGATTGGGACGAGTTACCACTTTGCTTTACTTGGCGCCACCTTGGAGGTGTGGGGGGGGGGGGGGGGAGTTGAGTTACGCAATTCAGGTGTATAGTGGACATTCACCTCTTTATTTATTTATTTATTTATTTATTTATTTATTTATTTATTTATTTATTTATTTATTTATTTATTTATTGATGTTTAAGGTCACATATTTATGCACAATGGCTAATCATGACCGTTCACCTCTTAATCCACCACAAGGGGAAATAAAGTGGGTGAGCGGATGGGTGGGTGGGTGGGATGGTGGTGTGGTAAATACTTCTCCACTCGTAGCAGAAAAATATCTTGTATCCCCCGCCCCTTTTGTCAGAGCCTTGCGGTTCAGCAAACACAAATACTAACTACAATCAACCAAGGTGAACCTGACTAAACTGAATCTATTTAACAATATTATTAGTAATTGTGATGAATTGACGGTAACATGGTCTGAGGTTTGCGCCTCGGAGCGTATGTTCAACCTCGACGCGTATATGTTCCAATAGACACTACCCATAGCCCAACACCTACATCGTGAAAATCGAGAGGCTTATTTACTAAACTTACTAAACAAGGCAACTTTTAACGATCACAGGTTTAGTAAATAGACCTCTCATGTATCCATGACGGCACTGGATAAATAATCAATAAACTAGATAAACCTATTCCATCCTTGTTCAAATCGTAAATCAATTTTTAATTTAAACAACACATCATCCAGAATACCGTCTGCTGCACACGTGAAGAATCCAGAAAAATGAAGCGATTTGCTAGTCACTCCGTTGATGAAGCAGTTACGAAACGGACGACGTCATTGCAAATATCTCGCATTGTGACGTCAGGCGGTAACATTTGTCACTTGAGCCGTAAACATAGAATATACTAAGCGAGCTCTCGTCCAATCAGAGAAGGAGTATTTTAGTCTTATTGGAACATGCATCTATTTGAATATACAATAATTTCATAGCAATCAAGTTTCAACACTCTCACATGTATTTTGTTGGGGTACAACATAGCGAGTTTGGCTGTCTTCCCGTTGACCCCATGGATAAATGTAAGCAAATATGTAATAAAGTAGGTTAAAACCCTAAAAGAGGGAAACACACAAACAGAGGTAAAGGAAAGGAATTGGAAAATAAGAATTACAGATAGTCAAAAAATCAAGTCAATATCAGATTTGATGTGTTCAATGTGTTGACTGCAATATAAAACACTGAAAAAAATATTGGCGCAAAGAATCGTTGGGAAAGAATTAAATGCAGTGATTATATATTCAATTTATTACACGCCTGTTCTATTTAGTGCCCATCTACAGCAACACTAAAGCATGCGGAAGATGAAAATCTGTTCCGCACATGCGTGTGGAACGGAAATCGTCGACGGATTACTTTTAACTAAAAGCGAAAATTCACTGGAATTTTCTACAAATCGTGCAATGCAATCACAAACTGAATCGCTAACGATAGCTGAGAATCGTCCCCTGAGTTCCAATGTGTTCTGTGTGCCTACTTTCCACGTTGGAACTCTGGGGGCGAAACAGTAACATGGGTTACCCTAGCGAATTTGGTTGACGAGAGAGTGTGTTTTATTGTAGATAGTTGTCGAATGAATTGCTGAGTGTCCTTCTAATAACTGTCTTTTTTATAGATGTGAAGGCGTGTAATAAACACAGAATGACACACGCATGTGAATGGGTTAATCGATATGGCACTTGTGCCATCGCGGAAGGATAAAACTTAAGACCTCTCGTTTTATCCTTCCGCATTGGCACTCATGCCATATCGATTAACCCTTTACCTATCGTAACGGCCAAAACCGGCCAGCGCTATTCTCAAAAATCGCCAATTAATTTTCATTATTTTTTTTCATTTTTTGTCTCAAAAACATAGGTTATGACCCCTCGTTGGAACGAGCTCGTTCCAACGAGGGGTCATAACCTATGCTTTTGAGACAAAAAATAAAAAAAATTAGTTATTCAAGAATTATTTTTTCAAGTGTCGTCTGCTTTTCAGGTTAGGTAAAGGGTTAACCCATTCACACGCGTGTGTCATTCTGTATATATCTGGCATTGCCTTGTTCTCTAGCAAATAAAAGAGTCAAAACATTGTGTCGAAACTACAAATTGGGGAAGAACATCGTTACTTATTACTTGATTGCAACGCTTGGGACGTTCGCATCGCATTTAAAGTAAAAAGGTCTTTAATTTTGCTTTAAAGTCAAGGTAAAATTTGCAATATTAGTCCCCGTTAAAGCGATCTGTGTTGTGTGCATATAAATATAAGTAAGGTGTAGGAAGAACAGCACCCATAATATATTGCAACGAGCCGCCTCTTGCTTTAGTGATGTGTTCGCAGCTTGGCCGAAGGACTCATTGACTAAATCCTAAATCTCTTCATAAGATATAAGCAACTTTTCCGCGTATATCAATCCGCAAAGGGCGATCCAAACGACCGATGTAAACACCTTTTGAAAGCAGACACACATGAAAACTAATTACCCTGCCCCTATGTGCTCATGTCAAGGAAAATAGTGTAACACATAATCAAATTTACATACGTTAGTGAAAAGCACATAATACTTTCAGAAGTATAAAAAGTCGCCTTGTATCCGTCCAAAAAGTTAGAGCTTTCATGTTTTTTTCAAACCCAGTGCAAATAGGTTTATTCAAATAATGTAAATTAATCAAGGAAACATTCTTCCCTATCTGTAACAGAATGATTACTGTAAAAATGTGGAAACATTTGTGCGAATGCACTTGCATTTGTAACCCATATTGCGAGTGCTCGGGCAGTCCAAATTGAGGCGCTTGTTCGAAAAGTTCCGTTTAGTACGTTTAACTTGAGCCTTTGCGTCCAGTTTTGGAGAAGTGCAGCTCAAAATTACTTTCCTACTGGGTATTAATTTATTCGAGAGAATAGATTCCTAGATATATCTTTTTTATACGATGCCTTATAAGACAGATGTCCAACAAATATGTTTTGATATCTGTCGGTACTATAGATAGAAGAGAATACCTTTCCGAAAATTGCCTGCATCACGCAATATAGTCGGGCATCTAGGTACCCCGCCCCCCCCCCCCGGCACCCCCAGGACTGAACGAGATCGGTTTTTTCATGTACCT
This sequence comes from Pictodentalium vernedei, assembly GCA_031216915.1. Taxonomy (NCBI): domain Eukaryota; kingdom Metazoa; phylum Mollusca; class Scaphopoda; order Dentaliida; family Dentaliidae; genus Pictodentalium; species Pictodentalium vernedei. Next base: position 164,304,397 of record CM062291.1, on the reverse strand, counting down.
GGACATCTCGAGAGTAGATTTTCAGATGTTAACAAGAAATCTTCCTGGTCGGATATGCTGTAAGTCAAGATGGCGCCCATGAGGATGAGTTAACTCCGCGACTTTACGCCATCACTAATTTTCCGCGATTACGGAAAAACTATATGAGATAAGGAACGGGAATTAACTCATTCGTATTGCTGATACCTTTCCTCGTATAATAATATCAATCAAGTAAGTGAAAATCCAAGATGGCCGCCAAAATATGCCTCAAAATAGACCAAAATCGAGTGTTTCGACACTTTTTTCGCAAAAAACGTATACAATCATGATAAAAAATTAGAAACCTGTAGACTTTTAGATGTTAAATTGATCGCAAATTATTCTCCGATAATACCCAGCGTGAACATGCACCCTCGACAAGTTTACACTGTCTCAAGTTGTACAATGGCTGCGGAAAAAATGTTTAATACAGGGCACAGGAATCACTGCATAGTATTTTGGACACGTTTTCAGCGTATAATAAACCAATCAAGTAAGTGAATATCCAGATGGCCGGCAGAAAAATGCATCGAAATAGAAGAAAATCGAGTTTTTCGACACTTTTTCGCGAACATTTTAAAGAATCATGATAAAAAATTAGAAACCTGTAAACTTTTAGATGTTAAATTGATCGCAAATTATTCTCCGATAATACCCAGCGTGAACATGCACCTTCGAAAGCCGATGTGGAGAACAAGATAGCGGCCAGTGCGACCACCCGCTTTCAATTATCCAGCTTATGTAATGGACAAGTAAGTTTTCACTATCTCAAGTTGTGCGATGGTTGCGAAAAAAATGTTAACTGTATAGTATTTTGGACACTTTTTCTGCTAATAATAAAATCAGTTTAATCAGTGAATATCCAAGATGGTCTCCAGAAAAAATGCCTCGAAATTGAAGAGCATCAGTAGTCGATCATGGAGTCGACCGGGCCCCATTGGATGGACTTAGTGGTGGACCTAGGGAGTGACGTTGTGTTTGGTGGACCTAGCCAGTTACGATGTGTTTTATTTGTCCTGGTAGCCCGCCTGAGGGGCCATGTTGTGACGTTATCCCCATATCGATATGTGATCTTAGTGCGCATGAGCAGCGCATGTTGTTAGGGTGGCGCGTCTTTCTATCGTCCAGTTTGTATACTGGAGACCGCCATCTTGGTTTATATGGCAGCCCATGGTTCTTATGTGACCACAAACCCTACAATAGGAAAGGGCTATGTTTGGAGGGTGTGGCCGATTGAATAGGAGTGACCCTAATTTCCGCAAATAACCCGACAATCCCTCCAAACCACCCTAAACTGCCTGAACGGATTTTATTTTGTTTGGATTTTGCCCATTTGGGCTTGTAATAAAAGCGCGTGGTGCTTTAGGACCGGAGGTCTCATGGGGGTAAGTTCGATTGAACTGGAGTAGTTTGTTGGTTCAGATACTTCCCATATATCTAGTTCGCATTCCTTTGGAAACCTCAGTTTCTATCTGTTTTGTCTGTAACTGATCTATTCTGACTATATTATCTGCCTATCTAGTCTCAACTGTCTATGTCCCAGCCTCTGACCTCAACCAAGTCTTATAATCACCAGGCAGATTGCTTTCTTTCCCACAATCTGTGCATATCCATACAAAGTTATCTCCCCTGTAAACAACGAAGTCCTATATGATTCCCAATGCCAAGCGGCAATCGAACAGTAACAGATATTGCTCGAATGGCTCGAATCTTATACAGCGAATAAGCTATCGAGTATTGACTGGAACAGGCACTGCTCGAAACTAATCGAGAAGTAAGCCACAGAGAAATTACTCGAACGAGTGACTCTTACGACTCTTATCCCCATCTGGGTATTGGAGGATCACTATGACATGGTGATGTAGTACTGGAGGATACCTTTTGAGGATACCTTTTGAGGATACCATTTAGAGGATACTTATCAGAAGATATCTGTCTGAAGACATTTATGGTTCCCAGTGTCTATTCAGTTCCTTGCACCTGGACCTCCCCATGGCCTTTATAGCGCCAAGACCGCTTCTGCGGATTTGTCCAATATCGCAATCGTCTGTGCTGGGATTAGCTTCTACTGTAGTCACCCAATCTCATAGTCCTCTTCCAGCCTTTTACCATTACTGCTGACATGTAGCACTACTGCAGGCTTGCTAACTATCTCAAATTGCTCGAACGACTAGAATACCATTTAGCAGATAAGCCCTGATGGGAAGTGCATAAAGGTCCTTATTATATTTGTCTTGTCTACTGAATTCGCCTCAACAATTCCCGTCATGAAAAACAAAACGCTCTCCACAAAGAGAAGTCAATGAGGTATAATGAATGATTCGTGAGTCATTTATCAGAATAATTCTTCTTGACTCGAGTAATTTGAAATTTAAAGATGAAGTCTCTTGGGAATGTTCAAATCACCACGCGACATTAAAACCATCTCATGTTACACTTTTATAAATTTGATTTAGGTCACCTAACTGCGAGGGAAACAATCATCGATTGGAAGATCAAGCTGAATTTTGAGCTTCGTATCTAAAGGGGCGTATCGTGTTCAAATTTCCAGAGGTGGTAAGGTTACATGATACCAAAACGACTGAACTGCACAGTAATAACAGACATCGACAGTGGCATAAATGTTTGGCTACGCATCTCTTGTAATGTTTGTAGACTGGGTGTCAGTAATAATTTACATCACGGGCATGTTCGGAGGAGAAACTCCACGAGCGCCCCCGCTCTCCCACCAGAAGTGACCTCATAACAGTATTATACCTCAATCTAAAGATACTATATCAACTTCCAAAGGGTGTTGTTAGTTATTTCGAAATATTTCCCTTCTATCAACATTTGTGCAATGTTTGTGCAACCGAGATACCCAGCAGATGCTCAATGGAAACATCCGAGGTGAGGTAAATTACGTGAAAGTATGTAAACTGTGCGTGTGTCTGTCAGTGTCAAAGCCAGAACTAGGAGGTGATAGGGTGTTAAATTAACATTGTTTCCAAAAGAAAAGCGAATATTGACTTTGTTGTTAGGAGAGATTAAATTTATGTTACCCTAAAAACACAAATCAGTCGGTGTAAAAAATATTGATGACCTTGCTCAAGGTGGATATTGCGGATAGTGCCCCTTGGATCCATTGTCTCCCGAGGCGGTAGCCAAGGAAAACATGGTGTTCCTCCGGGGAACAATCCGCAATATCTACCTCGAACCAGGTCATTATTTTTTTTATTATAATAGCTCATTGTAAAGAAAGAAAAGGAGATCAAAAAAGGTAGTTTGAGTTCCTTTGGTCGTTCAAACTGGCTTTAAGCTTTCAGGTGACTTAACTGTTGTGAATTCATCCCCGTAGACCCAAAGTCTACGGGGATAAATACACATCACTAAAGCCATTGAAGCATATTTTGAGCAAATAAATTGCTTGTTCGAAAACAGTGGTTACCAAATAAATCGTATCTCCTGCTCTTGCTACCTCCGAACGTTACTTGCAGTCACAGTTGACCAATCCACTAACAACCTAAAAGTAGTAACAGCCAAATACCGTAATATTTATAGCAGAAGTAAGTAACTATAACCGATCGCTGGTGCTTCTATCGTAATTTTAACGGTAAAGTTTTACAGTGTAGTTGGGACCCTTTTTCATGTAAATAATATATTCATTTCCAATCTTGTGGATTTTACGCCTTTCGTTATTTTGCAGGTGTGGTAATGCACGTGTCTTGATGTGATATATTCCTTGGGCAACAATTCCCACATGTATTACAATAACGAAGGTTATACGTTTCCGATTTCTTATCAATAGTATATGTTTGATTTATCGTCACGTGATCTCCTGGAATTCACCTACTATAATCACACATTTCTGTAATGTAGAGCCCGGTTATATGAAGATTTACAATTGGCGCGTTTGGCAACCAAAGAGGTGCCGAGAAAGCTAACATCCTGAAGATAGTTTGCTAGCAGAAAGCATTCTCCATTCTCCAATCACCGATTGCAGTACAGGAGCTAACTATCAGCCCATGACTCAAAAGTACTTCATTATTGAATCATTAAAGACCGTTCTTGTTTGGATTAATGAAAGCAGTCGGAGTAGTAAAACCTGACTTCACTCTTTCTCTCAAACCTGGCTTTGCATTTTGAATATTGTGGGCCTACCAACAGACCTTGTAGAGTGGTCTTCTGGCCTACTTCAGTGAAATCAGGACCTATTTTTAATAAACTTAAGTGGAAAAATGGTTTCTTCTTCAGCCTCTACCCCGACAAAATGCATAGTCTGCAAAAACGGTCCTGCTAGCAGTCAGGGTATGATAGTGTTTCGACCAAATAAGTACGCAATACCTTTTTGTCCACAGGCCGATAAAGTCGGCACAATTCGAGCCAATTGTGCCCTCAAGCTGACCAAGGGCCGAATATATCCACAAAATGTGAGCCGAATGTCTCCGGGGTGAGACCGGAGGCCGGTTACCTCCGTCCGCAAAAACGCGAACCGATCGTGTCAAACGCCTTGTGGACGTTATTGGCCAGTGGCTATATTAAACTTCTGCAGACCTAGTCTACCAAAACATTGGTGATGGTGAATATCTGTTAGCATTACGCAGTAAATATATTTGTGCATATAGGTGTCGTATCATCTTCCGGCGTAGTACAAAAAGATTAGAGCTTGATAGAGGAAATGCTTAAAAAGAAGATTGCAGAATGATGTAATTTGTAAAGCATGAAAAGGTCATACACAATCGTCGATTTGAATTACCTCAGACATTATTAAATCTGACGCGTCTCGATCAATGGTCGTAGAAGTACATTTTGTAACGAGGTAGACGGCCTTATTACAGCCCGCATTCTTATCCAAAATGTCAATTACAATAATGCACTGCATAGATTCTTTTTCTTATTTTGGATGATCGATACAGAAGCTCGGTGATTTGTCGCACTACGGGAAGTAAAATGCAACATTGTTATTCTTGTCATATCTCAGTGAAGGCTATTATATTTTCCACAAAATAAAAATAATACTACTACAGAGGATTTGTACAATAAAAACAGGCATATTGACCTCTTCAACCGGGTATGCATACATTTCTGCGTAAAAGTAAGCAAAAGTAGCGGTCCGTGAGTAAAGAACATAATAAACGCCTAACTGGGCAGGATCAGTGATCATTTAATTCTACAGCCCTATTGGGTTTGTAGGTGTAAAGTATCTGTGAACCCCCCACTCCCCCCCACACACAATTACAAGCTAGTCACACCCAACTAACTGTATACAGTTGGGTATGGGATGCTACTAATCAGGGTATCAGGGTAAAAAGGATTAAGCTTTTACCTCGTATATATTTTAAAAAAAACCCACAATCCATTCTATCAATATTGCTTCTACTTCAAAATACAGCTTATGACTGGTCATTGGAATGAGCTCGCCCCAAGAGTTGTCTACGATTTAGGAAGAAGAAAATTGAAAAAAAAAAAAATTCCTACTTGATTTACAAGGCAGCTCGTGACAACTTATTACCGCTGATTAAAAAGCATCTAATATCCATGTAACTTTGACGCACCCTTTTTTTAATCGAGACAAGCTCCCAGATACCAGTCAGTCTGATTATATAAAGACTTCGACGCTGTTGTGGCCTGAACCCATTCTAACCCCCAAATAGTCCATTGCCTATGTTTAGATTTACTTGTCTGGAATATCTCAGTTGGTTGGAATTGCGACCCGTACATTAGCTTTTTCGACTAACTGAAATATTCCAGATGAATTAATCTAAAAAATACTACAAAAAGTCATTTTCGTTGAATCAACGCAAGAAATGTTGCTCAATCGAGATTCGATTTGTCTAATGTTTGGATGACATTACTATTTGGAATGAAGACATCACTGCACATCGTGTTTTAACAGCTAATGACACAGGCGCATATTGGTAATTTGATATTGCATATATAAAAAACATTCGTATGAAAAAAATACCATTCATTTTCCAAAATCACATGCCTTAAACATTTGCTGTGGTAATTATAGCTCCCCAAACAGCGCATCTTAATACGTTTAGGTACACCATTTTTACTCTCCTTGTTTTGACAGAAATGAACCACGTTTAACATATCGACCTTTGAGTGCAACAAGACGCCATATGCAACGCAGAACATTTTGTAAATTTGACGCCTTGTTGCACTCAAGGGTCGACATGCCACCTGTGTAAGGGTGCTGTACAATTTGTGTTTCAAATAAGTTCTTGTGGTCATATTTAGGAATGCCATGGAACCACAATTTGGGTGATGGGGAAAACTTTAAAACTCGTCTTACAGATCACTAACCCAAATGATTTTCAGATTTGACATGCAACATTTTGTATTGAAGATTTCCAGGTTTGTTCAACTCCTTGTCATGAGGCCCCTTATTTCAAACTCTGCGTAATGGGGAACACAAATAATCTTTCAGCAAACAACTCTGGTCCAAATGCTTTCATGTTCCAAGTATAGCAAAAATATACACATTTTAAAATAAGTTTTCGGTCCATATTTTGGAACCTTATGGTGCCAACATTTTAACACAGTGGGTCAATAGGGAAATATTAAACAAATCCTTTTCTCACCAACCACTGGCCAACATACTTTGACGTTTGACTTACAATATGGTACCCGAATTTTATTTCAAAAGTGTGGTTTTATAGTAGTACAATCAGGACTTCACCCAAAGGTGTTATGTGTATTTCTTTTTCGAATTGAGTATTGGGATTTGCTATAGGATATCCGTTGATGTGGATTTTCTTTCTGTTGTCTTTAGCGCAAACCGCATTCATGTCTATTCATGTGAGGATATTACCACAGTGGTGAGCATCTCAGCCACTCCATTCCCCCGTTTTGTTTTCTTGAAATTCAGAAATAGTTGAGAGAAGAATTTTCTTTTCGTTGGTGGTGGTATTTATCTCTTATTTTATTTATAGCACGGGGGCTTTTGTAATAAAAGGTCCATACAGTCTAATCAGAGACACTTCATACATCCTCGATGTCTAGCGTTGTAGTAATTCTAATATCATTTTCCCTTTGATTCTTCTACTTACAAGACATCCAACCCCAACCATAATATTTATCGTGTTTGTGTAGTTGCGTGGATTTCGTGTACATGCTGTGTGTGTGAAATATAAACACTTACTCTGCAGCAGCACCACCTACAGTTGTTTTATCACAATAATCATAAAAAATGCATACTCCCCTCTAAGTGTTTGTGTTCTTAAATCCCCAACGTAACACGAATAGTAGACGAGACATGCAAAATCTTTAACAACTTCCACTGAGGGGGGAGGGGGGGGGGGGTCATATTAAATAATAATTAAATGTACAGTTATTGCATTGATAATCCAGTTTCATCCAATTGGAGACACGTAATCTTTGTAGAAGAGCAATATGATTTTACCAGTTTAAAAACTTCGTTTTGAGGAGAAGCGTGAGAACGTTGTTTGTGTACGCAAGTACACCACTGTTATATACTTACCATCGTCATATACTTATAACAAGCGCTTCTATCCAAACGATATGTGCTTTTAAAACAAAAGTGGATATTTATTGCCCATTATTTTTTTATCATGAAAAAAAACTCTAAACAGTGCAACTTGTAAGATTTCAATCATACATCAACATGATGTTGACTCGGTACAGGTCGCAGATCTACGCCTTTATTCTATTCTTATAGGCTCGTAATGTGATGGAAATTGTCAAAAAGTGCATGTCCCAATTCCCGACTTTCAGAAGAGTCGTCGTTCTTCTATCACATATTTCACATAGTTTCGATTGTTTCCGACTATTTTGCACGTGTGGTGTCTCTGAGCCATACACGCAGTATACTCGGCAAATTTACAAGGTCAGTGGCTATGGCGGGCTCAAAACGTTTGTTCCACGAGTGAGTGTCCCCACTGTAACTAAACGAGTGAACCGTAGAATACGCTAGGTTTGACTTGGACGAATGTAATTAGTAGCAGATTCGACTCAATGAAAAATATGACTGAAAGCATAGCATCTGATCAGGGAAGGAGTTAATTTCCCAATATTTTTCAACATTACCCACTAAGTAGGGGAGTATATTTCCCTTTCCCCACTGTTACGATGGCTACGGGTTTAGGAGATTATTATTTAACCAAATCGGCCCTTCGTCAGTTTTGTTCAAGGTGACCTGAATGAGGCAACATATACATTTCGATTCATCAGAAGGCACGTTTTGACTAATCACCATCGCAAACCTTCAGATGTCCCATTTTTATAATAGCAGGACGAAAAACACGACCCTTCCCCGAATTCATTATCAAAATCGCTGTTATGCTGTTCTGATGCCATATTGATCTAATTTTTACTTATTTAGTCTTAAGCCGTTGAGTATTTTCAGGATATTTTTCATCAAATCTGGTCAGGGCTACACTGAAGCAGCCATGCCTAGATTTGATGAAAAATTCAACAGAAGTTAACTCAGAACATCATTGGTGAAAGAATCCATGTCATTTATTGGGGGAAAATTTGTTTATATGTGCCCCTTTTATACTTGTGTCAGCTCCAAGAGAAATTCTGTGCCAGCAGTATTTAAGGAGTTAATCAACTGACTTCCTGCTAACTATTGCGCTGCACCCCATCCTTATCTATGTTTTGAGGTAAGTGGTAAAATGGGTATAGTTTATGTAACATGAATGACAATTTATTACAGATAGGCTAAATTTGTTGTTTTGGCATACATGCATGACTTCAAATCACTTAGAAGCTTTGATGATCGCCCCTCTATTATTTAATTATATTGATGGCAACGGGGATGCCATATTATTTTTGTGAGGTAAAACTGTAGAACTCCCAGTGTTCTATCTATCGAAAAATATAGCAACATGAACTGCGTGCCTTCTTTATTATTTTGAAAATAAATTATGCAATGTGTATTGGAGAATGCGTTTTGATTGAGAGAACCTCATCCAGAAGCAGAATGTTCCAACTGTTAACGTTTATTTTTTGTATCCTGTCATAAATAATTTCAGTTGGAGCCTCTCAAGTTTCATGTGATTCTGAGATAATCACCACACCATTCAACATACTTGCATTAATGTTCAATATGAGAAGTATGAATTTTCCCTGAATTTTCCGAAACAATGAATTTTTCGAGGATACTAGCACAATTATCTACTTCCATGTCGTGATTGGACAAATTTCCACTTGGTGGTATCGCAGTGGTGGATTTGTTCTGCAAACAACCGTTTAAACACAAATCACGAAAAATCAGACATGCAGACAGGAGAAGTGTGCGGTAACAGGAGGGACATCCAACATGGGTACACCTGTCTTGGTACTTATTTGATGGGATCTCTTAGAGATTAAGGTGGTATTTTAGTTTTTGCTGTTCTATCGCAAACGAGTGAGCAAAATAACCGCACAAAAGGCCCTCTCAATCTACTTTTTTTAAAAAAAGCCCATATATAAATTATAAGGTTATTTTTGCATAATGAAACTTGTGGTTTTGTCAAATGGTCAACTTTTGTTTTCAAATTTTCTGCTCGCAGAGAAAATGATGGTGTTCGGGTGACCAACACTTTTTCCCACAAATGATAAAAATGTCCGACAGAAAGGATCATGGTGGCGGACTGCCTCTACAAACAGTCACCCTCCTAGTTTCAGGCCTGCTGCATCCTCTCCTCGCCCTTCCCTTTTCTAACTTGAGGTTTTTTATGAGCAGAAGAGATAAAAAGGTGTTTCTCCTTGACTGTAGCTGGCCATTTTAAGTAACGTTTAGAGTCATTTGATCAAGCGGTAAATAAAACAAAAATCAAACCCACGGGAAAGCTGTTTGACTTCCCTGTCCCCTGTATTTTCATCACCACTGCACTTTAACATAATTGGAACGAAATAATAATTTTAATTTCCATCTCTTAAATAAATGTTTGTAAAGAGAGAGTCTAGTTGTCCAGCCAAATCATTCACTCACATACACAGAATAGACACTATATACAGTTTCTCGCCCCTGTCTCAATAAAATGAAGAGGACCAAACCTCGCCCTTCTAACAATGGGGAGCAGGGGTGGGGGTTACCAATAATTGCTTGCAACTGTGGATGCAGATAATACTACAACACTTTTTACCCTTGACTGGGAACAAGCTAACACCGAGACGCCCTCGGGCATGTGGTGGATGAGGCCATTTGGGCAGTAGGGGCACTTCCCATGCCAATCCCTCATAGTGTCACCACCGTATTGGGTCTTCTGTCTTTTTGTGTGGGTAGATACCTAAAAAATATAATCAGTAACCCGCATTGCCTGTATTATATTTTTGTGTTTTAGGATTTGCTAATTGGAAGCTTCTTTCTTGAGGATTGTTTGATTTAGATGTTGAATAAACCCCACCCGGCTTCACACACAGAGCAGAGTTGTGATTGGGACGGCGAGAACTCGTGGTTTCCTAAATGAATTACAGTTGTTGGATTTGTGACAACAACACTAAACGTTCTGTTGCAAATTCTTTCTTAAATGCTGGATAGCGAATTTTGGAGGGTCTTTCTTGGAAATTTCTTTCAAAGTCGGAATTACCCGATGCTATCATACTCTCTCACAAAGTTAAAGTCGAATATTAAGGACTGTTATGCTATACTCACACGCAACACTTCACATTCAGATAGCCTATTAAACGAGAGACATCATTCGAAAGACTTTATTGTGTAGTAAGTTGCTGGTGTGCATTTTCTTCGTGCTGGTCGTACTTTGTTTTTGAAAATATCTAAATTAATCTGCAAGTGGCAAAAGAGTTGACGTATGTTTACTCCCACAAATACCCCGTGAGAGAGGTTGGTGCAAGCGGTTGGATAGTCTCGAATGACATTATCTCTATCTGTGGCTAGTCTGAACTTTAGAAACTGGTTTAGGACGCTATTCAGTGAGGATTATATTCTCTACAAAGAGCAGGCCCATTTGATTATGTAACGAAAGTAGGAAAGGGGGGGGGGGGGGGGCGTGGCGATCTACGCAAGACAAAATATGCATTTTATGCTGACGACCAAGTCCAAGTATTATCAAAGTATTAGCTGGATTCCAACCCACGATGTACCGATCAATCTTAACCTAAATAAGCCCCCACACTCCCCAGTCCACATGGCTACTTGCAGTTAAAACTAGAAGTCCTGTCATGAAATGCGCACACATAACACGTCGATTTGAGCGTTAATCTACGCGTTATGATCACTGTAAGGCTATCAAATTCTGTACACATGGCCTGTGCACAAACAATATTTCAGCCAATGGACCTCCGGGTAACCCGGAGGTCCATTGGCAGAAACATTGCCTGTGTTTGCTATGAGTAACCAGGAGAACCAGCCGTGCTTTGGATGTCATTCGATATCGCATTTGCGCGCAATTCCTACGCGCAATTAAGCATAGATAAGTGCACAGTTCGTGACAGGACTTCTAGTTTTAGCTGTAAGTCAACGCTATAGACTGGCAATAGAGACTAAATAAATAAAACTTAAGGAATTCTAGTGCTACGATAATCAAACTTATCCAGCTTACTTATTAGCTAATGGTTGTAAAGCGTAGAAAGGATACACAACCACTGGACAAAGAATTTGGCAATACACAGCTTTAATGTTCAACCTTTCTGAACATACGATGTTTGGTTGAGATCTGTCACAGCACCTTCCACACTATGATTATGTTACATTATTTAGTAACAAGTGACGAATGTTTTGTTCATATCTGAGTGAAGAAAATGAGAATTTAGTACTAAATTATAAACACCAATATCTCGCAATATAATGGACGGTACGAGATGATCTCTTCAGCCAAGAATTGTGACACGTGGTTTATAAGAAACCATGTCTTTCTCCGCGAACATTGTGTTCATAAAAAATGCGAATTACAACAAAAAATCAAAAATTTACCAAATGCTCTACAGTGGTCTCACATTTCCTGCCTCCTGTCAACATTTATATCCATTTATGTACAAAGTCAAACCTTAAAACCGAACAACCTTATTCTAGAGTAAAGACTGACAAATGCATTTCATCTAATGTCTTCCTTGTACTATCAGACAACCCAGATAAGCGGAACAATGATTCGTCATCGTTAAACTTCCGTGTTTGAAGGCATGAGACCAGAAATTCCACTGTTCAAGTCTGCACACATGTTTTAAACTTCTTATTGTTGGAAAAGGAAGGGGGAGATGGATGCATCCCAACATCCTGTCCAGATACGTTTACCAGATTGTGCAGTTTGAAACCCATTTACTTTCTTTTCTTTCATGCACAGGTGGAATATGGTCCCCTGAGTTCCAATGTGTTCTATGTGCCAGTAGGCACATAGAACACATTGGAACTCAACGGACGATATGTGTAGAGATATTTTCTGTTTTCAGCAACCTCCATTGCATCTTTATGTCAGATTGTGTGTCAAACGACTACATGAGCTGACTATTATTTCGGATCTACAGACTGCTGATCTGTTGCCAGTGGGTGAGCAGAATATTATTTTCACACTTGTGAGCTCGAATAGTTTTGGAACCACGTCGGTTCTCAAGTTATGTTTAAAGAACAAGAGAATAAGAGGATGAAACTGTCCACATTCCCAACGAATACGCACTTACACGTGTACACAGATCGAAGTGCTTCCAGTTGACATACGGTGATTAATGGATTCTTGTTTCAAACTGAAAGATCATCTCCTTTTTTAGCTGTATTTTCTCGAAAGGACAATAATATGAAAGGCCTATACAATTGTGCCCACTTAATTGGATATCTCTTAAATTACTAACTTAATTTAACCAGTTCTAGCCCAGTTAGCGTTGGGTTAATGCATTAGAGAGTCCTACAGTTATTCGATGCTTCTCGGTGATCCTCTCCGGATACTCTGACCTCCTTCGCCTCTGATGGCTGTCCGACACGTTATGACACTGACTTTTGAAAGTATCATTAAATCTCAATGCAACCAAATACGTCACAACTAAACGCCCGAAAATGCGTTTGTTTACATTATAAAGGTGAATCCTTATATTTTCACTTGTGAAGGTATGGTTTTTAAATCTTTGATGTTTTATGTACATATAGGTATTTTATTGGAATCCTTAACCCTTTCCCTAACAGAAACAACACCGCAAATGGATTTCTTGAACAACTGTCTTTGTTTTGCCCCAAAACTGAGATAATGATCGTTCACTAATCGATTTCTGGGAGGTCGTTTCAGTGAAGGACCTTGAGCTATGTTTTTGAGGCGAAAAATGATAAAATAATAAAATTTGATTGGATATTTTGGGAATATCGCTGGCCTGGTTATTAGTCCCCTACGGGAACCGTAAGGGGACTATAGGATTGCACTCCGTCCGTCCGTCCGTCCGTCCGTCCGTCCGTCCGTCCGTCCGTCCGTCTGTCTGCCTGTCTGTCTCTCTTTCTGTCCGTAGGTCCGTCTGTCTGTCTGTCTGTCTGTTTTTTTATGTTACCACCTCTCCCTCCAACATGCTTTAAGCTACACCTTTCATATTTGGTACATGGATAAATGGTTCTGAGGGGATGATGCACGCTAAAAATTTTTTTTCAAAATCCAAGATGGCGGAATGGCGGCCATTTTTGTTGTGTTTTTTAAGCTTTTTTTCTCTATTTTCATGTTACCACCCCTCCCACGAAAATGGTTCAAGCTACACCTTTCATATTTGGTACATGGTTAAATGTTTCTGAGGGGATGATGCACGCTCAAAATTTTGTTTTTTCAAAATCCAAGATGGCGGAATGGCGGCCATTTTTGTTGTGTTTTTTAAGCTTTTTTCTCTATTTTCATGTTACCACCCCTCCCACCAACATGGTTCAAGCTACACCTTTCATATTTGGTACATGGATAAATGGTTCTGAGGGGATGATGCACGCTCAAAATTTTTTTTTCAAAATCCAAGATGGCGGAATGGCGGCCATTTTTGTTGTGTTTTTTAAGCTTTTTTTCTCTATTTTCATGTTACCACCACTCCCACCAACATGGTTCAAGCTACACCTTTAATATTTGGTACATGGATAAATGGTTCTGAGGGGATGATGCACGCTCAAAATATTTTTTTCAAAATCCAAGATGGCGGAATGGCGGCCATTTTTGTTGTGTTTTTTTAAACTTTTTTTTCTCTATTTTCATGTTACCACCCCTCCCACCATCATGGTTAAAGCTACACCTTTCATATTTGGTACATGGATAAATGGTTCTGAGAGGATGATGCACGCTGAAAATTTTTTCTTCAAAATCCAAGATGGCGGAATGGCGGCCATTTTTGTTGTGTTTTTTAAGCTTTTTTTCTCTATTTTGATGTTACCTACCCTCCCACCAACATGGTTCAAACTACACCTTTCATATTTGGTACATGGATAAATGGTTCTGAGGGGATGATGCACGCTCAAAAATTTTTTCTCAAAATCCAAGATGGCGGAATGGCGGCCATTTTTGTTGTGTTTTTTAAGCTTTTTTCTCTATTTTCATGTTACCACCCCTCCCACCAACATGGTTCAAGCTACACTTTGCATATTTGGCACATGGATAGAGGATTGGAGGGGATGATGCACGTTCAATATTGTTTCTTCAAAATCCAAGATGGCGGCATGGCGGCCATTTTTGTTGTGTTTTTTTAAGCTTTTTTTCTCTATTTTATGTTACCACCCCTCACTCCAACATGGTTCAAGCTACACTTTTTATATCTGGCACATGGATAGAGGATTGTAATGGGATGTTGCACGTTCAATATTGTTTTTCCAAAATTCAAGATGGCGCCATGGCAACCATTTCTGTTGTGTTTTTTAAGCTTTTTTCTCTATTTTATGTTACCACTACTCCCTCCAACATGGTTCAAGCTGCACTTTTCATATATGGTACATGGAACAAGGATGTTGTGAGAGGATTATGCACGCTCAATATTTTTTTTTCAAAATCTAACATCTGTCTGTCTGTCCGTCTGTCTGCCTGTCTGTTTTTACCACCTCTCCCTCTAATATGCTTCAAGCTACACCTTTCATATTTGGTACATGGATAAATGGTTCTGAGGGGATGATGCACAGTCAATATTTATTTTTCAAAATCCAAAATGGCAGAATGGCGGCCATTTTTGTTTTTTTTAAGCTTTTTTCTCTATTTTATGTTACCACCCCTCCCTCCAACATGGTTCAAGCTACGCCTTTCATATATGGTACATGGATAAAGGGTTGTGAGGGGATTATGCACGCTCAATATTTTTTTTTAAAAATCCAAGATGCTTATATACTCTAGTGTCTTCTGTGACAAAAACACCTTATGTCACAAAAGCGCCGTAGGGGACTAATACCACCTCGGTGGTCAAACACTTGTTCCCGTTACGTTACGTGAAGCATCTGTACAGTTTTCCTCTAAAATGGCCTTTGCGGTGCTTATGTATAGCTGTCCTGTCCGACAATGAGTGATAAAAAGTGCATTCAAGCTTTCAAAGTTTGGTTGTCCGCTGGAATTTGATGAGTGTGTGTATGTTTCGATTTAAGATGCCATAACTGCAGTTTTTGAACACGTAACGCGCTGCCACACAAACAACATCAACAAATGAACACATTAACTTCGCATCACCAATTGCTTATATCCAGTTGGGTCGCGAGGATGGCCATTTGGGCGGGGGACGTGTAAACCTGATTTGTCCTGACTGTGATGGCTGGCTTTAGTCCCGACTGATAAAATATTCAACAACATTTTCAAGAAATGGCTTCGTCGAAGGCATGAGTAAAATATTCATGTAGTAGTCGCGACGCAACTTCTTATATATTCCAAAGGGGTCATTCCACCTAAAACCCACCCACCCACCCACCCACCCACGAACCCACTTTCCTGCATCGGGCACCACAGCTGCGCGTTGGTATGGCCAGATATGTGTGTGTGACGTAAGTCCAAGTTTCAGATTTTCAGATCGCCCACTCTCCCATTCATTTAATCGTTCGCTCGTCTGCTCTTTTATCCACCAACAATTTGGGTGGGTGGGTGGATGGATGGGCGGAGGGGTGAACGAAATGAGTGTATTGATTATTGGTGACAATAATCTGCGCATTGCGGAAATTTTCATTAGTTCTTCCATTCATCCGCCATGCTAATCTTTAACAATCATTTATGTACTAATATATATATCACTCCTGATGTGATATGTTTGCATTCATTCGTTCATTCACTCGTCCATGTGTTCACTCATGCGTTCATTCGTTTAATCATTCTTTAGTCCATTCATTCATGTGGATGGATGGATGGATGGATGGATGGATGGATGGATGGATATGGATGGATGGATGGATGGATGGATGGATGGATGGATGGATGGATGGACGGACGAGTGCACGAGGTGAGTGTATTGATTATTGGTGACAATTATATGCGCATTGCGGAAATTTTCATTAGTTCTTCCATTCATCCGCCATGCTAATCTTTAACATTCATTTATGTACTAATATATATCACTCCTGATGTGATATGTTTGCATTCATTCGTTCATTCACTCGTCCATGTGTTCACTCATGCGTTCATTCGTTTAATCATTCTTTCGTTCATTCATTCATGTGGATGGATGGGTGGATGGATGGATGGATGGATGGATGGATGGATGGATGGATGGATGGATGGATTCATTCATTCATTCATTCATTCATTCATTCGTTCGTTCGTTCGTTCGTTCGTTCGTTCGTTCGTTCGTTCGTTCGTTCGTTCGTTCATTCATTCATTCATTTCTTTTGTTTGTTCATTCTTTCATATGTTTATTGATTCATTTGTGTATTTATTCATCCATTCGTTCGTTGATTCACAGACGCATTCAATCTCTGTGGATTGTGATCGGTTATTCATTCATTTAGTCGTGTTCAAAGCTCAAACGAAGGTTCCATCCAGTCACTTATTTGGGATTGAATAGGCGAGTGGATGGATTGGTGTGAGAGAGAAAACATATAAATACTGCCTATTCATTTGTCTTCTTTACCCTAAGTCATTGCTTTTACTCCATACGCGTAGGTCCCCAGTAGGTAGACCCGATCTTCACTGACCCCATATCAATGTTTCCGTTCGGAAAATTGGTAATATTGTTATTAGTTTTTAAAAAATTAAAAATTCAGATAATCAAACTCTATGCTTTTCTACAGACAATTTACTTAATATTTCGCTACCCTTGGTGTCCAGCTACTTCATTAATAAACTGGTGCATAAATGAGAAGAGACCGCTTAAATTATTTTATGAATAATATCGTAATTGGAAGCCTAAATTGTCGAGGATTGTCATCAGATACAAATAAGCGAAGGGACATTTTCTCACGTTGTAGGGATAAATTCGATATAACCCTTTTGGTCGATACTCACTCATGTGAGGAAATAGAAAATACGTGGAAATGTGAATGGGGTTACGAAGCTATCTTCTGCTCTCACTCACGTGCAAGTAGGGGAGTAGCTATCCTATTCAAGAACAATTTTTTGTATCATATTCATAATACAATAAAAGATGTAGGAGGTAACTGGATTATTCTTGACATCACAATTCAAAACCAAAGACTTACACTTTCGGTGGTCTATGGCCCCAATGATGATAACCCAATCTTTTTTGATAACCTCTTCAACCAAATTGAGAACATCGGAAACGGCTCAGTTCTGGTCGGAGGCGATTGGAATGTACCCCAAAACTATAACCTTGACACATTAAACTACTTACACAAAAATAACGTAAAGGCAAACGAAAAGATTCACCGGCTAATGGAAAAATTCGACTTATGTGATGTTTGGAGGATGGAGAACACAAATCTAAGGCGATATACATGGAAAGGCCCCAATAATAAAATGGCGAGATTAGACTATTTTCTCCTGTCCACAGATTTACAAATTTTTCACAAAACGTCAGACATTCACATACGCTACAGATCTGATCACAACCCTATAGCCATAACCTTGTCCTTCATCAGTCAACCAAGAGGAAGAAGCTTCTGGAAATTCAACAACAGTCTTTTGAACGACCCAGAATATATATCAGCAGTAAAATCCATAATTGCAGAGACAGCTCGTCAGTACTCCACTCCAAATAATAATAATAATAATAATAATAATAATAATAATAATAATAATAATAATAATAATAATAATAATTGTCAACAATCATTCACTATTGATGACCAGCTGTTTTGGGAAACTTTAAAATTAATGATTAGAGGAAAAACCATTGAATACTCGGCCCAGGTAAAGCGCAGAACTGACAAACGTTTGGCGAAAATTGAGGAGAAACTAGAGGTATTAAATTCCCGACTGGACGATGGCGATTTGTCTGTAAGTCCCGAAATTGAGTCTCTCGAAACTGAATTCCAAACTATCAGAAACAAAAAAATTAATGGTATAATTCTAAGAGCAAAAGCAAAATGGAAAGTAGAAGGAGAAAAACCAACTAAATATTTGTGTAACCTAGAGAAAAGACATTACACAGAAAAAATAATACCAAAACTGGTGACTTCTAACGGTAATACGACGGAAAATTTATCTGAAATATTAAACGAACAAAAGTTGTTCTTTGAAAGCCTGTACTCCACTAAACTAAACCCAGCAAATGTTTCAATAGACAATAACCCATTTTTTGATGATACTAATCCATTTTTACAGTTTTTAGATCAAGAGGAAAGTAATTCATTGGAGGGTCTTCTAACAAGCTCCGAATGTTTAAGAGCCTTGAAACCAATGAAAAATAATAAAACGCCTGGGTCCGACGGTTTTACTGTAGAGTTTTATAAATTCTTTTGGAAAGATATTGGTACATTCCTGATCAATTCTCTGAATTACGGATATACCGGTAAACAGCTGTCTAATCCACAACGAACGGGTATTGTTACCTGCATCCCAAAGCAAAATAAACCCAAGGAATTTATAAAAAATTGGCGACCTATCTCACTTATCAATGTCGACACAAAAATTGCTTCAACGGCTATTGCAAATCGAATTAAAACGGTCTTACCAAAACTAATTTCAGAAACTCAGCTTGGGTTCATGAAAGGAAGATACATCGGAGAGTCTACTAGACTTACATTTGACCTGATAGAAAAATGTGAGAAAGAAAATATTGCTGCAACTCTTGTTTTGTTAGATTTCGAAAAAGCCTTTGACTCTCTTGAATGGTCCTTCATAGAAAAAACATTGAAGTTCCTTAATTTCGGACCTTCTATTATAAACTGGTTTAATACTTTCTATCGCAACATTTTCAGTTACATCTTAAATAACGGGCACTGTTCAGAAAAGTTTAACCTACAGAGAGGAGTACGGCAAGGTGATCCACTCTCCCCTTATCTTTTTATTTTAAGTGTAGAAATATTAAGTGCCGCACTTAAATACAACCCCGATATTGATGGTATTAAAATAAACAACTCGGAATATCTCATAAGTCAGTACGCAGATGATTCAACGTTATTTTTGAGTGATGATGGGCATTCGTTGAACACAGCCTTGGAAGCTGTGGATTCTTTCGCTGAACAGTCAGGCCTAAAAGTAAATTTTGAGAAAACACAGGTTATATGGATTGGGTCGAAACAGGGGTCGAGTGAAAAGGTAGCTACAAATCGTAATGTTCAGTGGAACAATAATGGTAAATTTACTATCCTAGGTATCACGTATGATCTGTTCAGTGAGAACTACATAATGAATAATTACGTCGAAAAAATGAAAGAAATGGAAAAACTTCTGAATGACTGGTCTTTTAGAAACCTTAGTCTAATTGGAAAAACTACTGTTGTAAAAACACTGGCCCTTCCAATACTGATACACTGTCTATCGGTTCTCCCAAATCCACCTGACAGTATGTTGGATTCTATACAATCGCGTTTATTTCAATACCTGTGGGCCGGGAAGCGTGAAAAGATCAAACGTAATGTTCTTATTAACGAAACGGACGGCGGAGGTCTTAAATTTCCTAACATTCGGTCATACAGTTATTCTTTAAAAATGGTTTGGATTAAGAAATTAATGGATCCCGGCATGATAGCACCTTGGAAAACTCTTATTTTGGATAACTTCGAAAAATTTGGAGGTTACAAAACTTGGTTTTTACACAAAGAGGGATTAACAAAGGTTGGGGAGCACTCAAACAGTTTTTGGAAAAATGTCCTTAACGCCTGGGCTCTTTTAGACAACAAATCTTCAACTGTACCTGAAGAAATTTTTTCTCTCCCTATTTTCTACAACAAAAATATAAAAATTAACAACAAACTATTTTTCAATCAAAGATGGTGCGTCAGAGGTATATTTTTTCTTAACGACCTCTTGAGTGAGAGCGGGGGCTTTCTGACTTTTGAAGCCTTCTCTGCAAAATTTGATATCAAAACTCCCTTCACTGTCTTCCAAGGGTTTCAAAACGATGGCAAAATGAAATAAACAGTAAAAAAAAATCCGACTTTATTATAAGTCCGTTGATAGAAAAATTAAAAGTAACAAAAACCGTAAACAAAACTTTTTACCCATTATTCCTGCAGCATGCGGCCTCGTACCCAGCTCAGTCTCAGAAGAAATGGAACGAGCGTTTGCATCTCAGTCTCGATTGCGATGCTTGGAGACCGATATACAAGAGTCTGTTTTTAATTACTGATGACACCTATCTCCAAATTTTGCAATATAAAATCATACACGGAGCTTTATTTACGAATGCTCGCCTTTTCAAATGTAAATTATCTGAGACTGAGCTGTGTACGTTTTGTTCCAACATTAGAGAGACAGTGCAACATTTATTCTTCGAATGTCCAGTGTCAAAGACAATCCTGTTACAACTTGCACATAGATTGCAGGAGAAATGTGGTATTCTATTACCACTGACACCGCACTTTACCCTCATTGGCTATATTAATAATAATAATAATAATAATAATAATAATAATAATAATAATAATAATAATAATAATACACATGAATGTACCCTCACCTCAGTAATTCTTATATTTAAAAAGTTCATTTATTCTTGCAAAGTGAGAAAATGTCAGCCTAGCTTCCACGGATTCGTCGAAATACTCCGGCAATACCGTGACATCGAGCTATACTCCCGTCACCTATACTCTAACAAAAAAAAACGACCAAATAAATACCAGGTGGGAATCTCTAAAAGCCCTATTTTATCCTCCGACTTAACACCACACATCTCCTGGACAATAGCCCTCGATCTCCTGGACAATAGCCCTCGACGTTTTTGTTTTGCTTTTTTTTCTCTCCATTCTCATGAGAAGGCTACATGCAACACAAGTCGGATAAAACAATAACAATCTTATTTCTGTGCATCGATTAAACTTAGAGTAGAAAAAGTTATATATTATATTCTGTATAAAATGGAATTCAATGTACACTCAGAATATATGTATAGATATATGTTTATCACTTTTATCTGAATAAAAAAATTGAAAAAAAAAAAAAAGTTTCAGATTTTTTCTCTTTTAAAAATACATGATTATTTGCAAGAGCGAATCGATATCAAAATCTCCAACGTTGACGAAAGTGTTCCGACTCGAAAAATTATTGGCCTGGGGAAGAGGCGAGGACACATCCTCCAGAGACCATTAGCAGCGCCTCTGCAAAAACATCAACAAGTGAATGGATTTACTACGTGGCACCAACAGATTATGTGTGCAATTCCAATGTTTGCGAAGAAACACCAGCCTACGCGAATGTATCAGAGTGAAGTCTGTAATTATTTTGGTAGATTACCAAACAAGAGAGAAGAAAATAATTGCTTACAACAGATCGAATCTTTGGAGCTAATCAATCGCAAAAGGAAAGCTAATTTCGTTCGTTTATCAAATAAATACTCCACTTCGTTTTCCCATGTTCTGGTAAAACAAGGCGTTTCTTTGAGAGCAAAAAATATATTTAAAAGTACGCGCATGTGAAATCACCGTTAACAGCGTCGAATGTAAACAACTCCATCATCAATGTAAAATGGTAATTGAAATTCCACAGTTTTGCCAAAGTGGTGTTGTTCATTGACCCTCTTCTGTTCTAAATGCCATCACGGAAAGTTATTTATCACATAATCACCATAAAGCCGCTTATTGTGGAAATATCGTTCACAGAACGTCCAGTACGGGAATGACGTCCAAAGTCCACGTCGACGTCGTATCGTTGAGTTGCTTTCCGAAGGAGAATTGAATTAATATTCTCTTGTTTTTCATTAACCCCATTTCAAAAAGCAGCTGGCATTTGCAGGAGGCAATTTCATGAATAACTACATATTTTCAGTTTTTTGCCTCAAAACGTAGCTTATGACCCCTCATTGGAACGAGCTCGACGAGCTCGTTCCCATGATGGGTCATAAACTATGTTTTTGAGGCACATGTTTTGAAGAAATAATTAAATGTGACTGGCGATCGTTGTGAACAGCGCTGGGCAGTTCTAGTCGTTATGTTTAGTAACAGATGAAATTGCACATTATTTGATAAAAAGAATCTCAAAATCGTCACGATTTGACATGGAATTCCTGAACCTCGTTCATTACCATCGATCTGAGCCTCGGCAAACCACGGGTCTGATCGATCTTCGTGAGCTCAATACAGAAATTTCATATGGAATCGCGAGTCATAGAGATCCCCTACATGTTCAAGCCCCAACAAGTTTAGAAATTTACGCAGAGAGTCTATCATTTTTCGAACAACCGTTTTTCAGGCAACATTTTTTTAAAACGTCTAATGAGAAAAAGGCATTTTTAGCAAGGGGGAATTGTTGACTACAAAACCGATATATCTTCGGAAATACGTTATTACGATAAAAATAAAGATCTGACCCGTCCCGATGCCAACAAATTTTAGGGAACTAGTCAACAAACTGCTGTTTGATATTTGTGCTTTGCAAGAACGGACGAATAGATGTAAAGATATCATTCAAATAGAATAGCTTTTGCGTTGAATGACAAAATTAAAACTTATTTTTTCAGCTGTAAATTATCACTAAAATGTTGTAAAACTGGATGTCGCCCAAGAGGAAAATATAGAGTATCGGTTTCCCCTGAGCGCGACGTCTAACGTCAAAACATCACCGCAAATTTTTCATATTGTCGCCTACGATTAGCTAATAAGTTATAGCACCATTGAATCCTAATTGGAAACATGTTTCTTTGGTGTGGTGTTCTTCTTCATATCGAATTCTTATTAAAATCTAACTCTAAATTATTTCGACCCATTTGCGATTGTTGTGCAGGAAATACCGAAGACTAAAATTTGCTGCAGTGCTCAAATCCACAGTAGGTAAATGGTTAGACAACTGTTAGATGATTTGTTTTATGAATGATTCGCCGATCGCTGTATCGGATAGGCTAATAATGTTTTCAGGGACACGAATAATAAAAAGTGAATCTAGTGTTTTTTCGTGGATCTCAACAATTAATTTTTTCGTGGGCTCGAGAAATTATGCGTGTCCATGCACTTGCAGCTTATTATCATTTCTTATATCAACTCATCAGATAATCGTCGTTATCTATACAAAACACTTGATACCCTTTTGGAAGGGTGCTTTAAATGTGGCCGTTAAGATGATAAGATCCTGTCACGTAACCATTGACAGTGGTACCAAGAAAGCCTATGGCATAGCAGTGTTACACAAATAAGTGCACAGTTGCGTAGACTTCAATGTCCTGCGATCATTGCGAAATAAATCAGCGGTGACGGTACAAAGCGGCCATGGAAATGCTTGAAAGAAATACATCACAGAAAAGTATTATTGTACATTGTGTTTTTCTAAAAAATCATAGGCATTTCCGGAATTCTGTCCAAAGTATGACCGTGCGAAGCTTCGTAATTGGATTCGGCACGAAACTGTCTCAATGATTCGCTTCGGAATTTTTCGAGTCGACGAGATGTTCTCAGCATCCTACCATCTGTCTCTCCATTAACTCTTCTTCTGTTATCAGGTCTCCTGTACAACGAGGTTCCGCTTTCCACGCTACTTTGATTCCGTTCTGTAATATTCCGCGTTTTCAATGATGAGGAGTCGCCGTAGCCTACAGTTTTATTGCAGTGGAGACTGACAGTATTAGCGGTTGTGAGAAGATGAACTGTCTACAACATGAAGAGCGTTAACATTCGATTCAAGATTCGATTCGATTCGAAACCCTCTATCTCAATCGATTGGGCATCCGATTCTACCCGAAAACTTAGATTCGCTGTGCCCTAATCCAAAATTACCCCCTTTTGTGAACTTTGTTATTTCTTACTTATTATTACTTACTTATTGGGGTTCAACGTCACTTTCAACAGCCGGGACCACATCTTGTCGGACAGTTTTACGGGTGGAAGAAGCCGGAGTATCCGGAATAAACCACCGAGCAGCGGCAAGAGGCTGTTAGACTCTTCAGCTTACTAACTCAGCACAAGCAGAGTTAGCATGGTTGAAGACAAGTGCACATATCGACGTGCAGTTCGCCTTAGTACACAACGCCACTGCGCCCCCACGTGGGCAATCGGGATAACGTGTTACCGCAGGTCAGGATAGAACCGTCCAATGCTCAAAGCAATTAGTCACAGCGCCCCCATTTTATTTACTTATTTGGTTTTATTTTTTTATTTGGCAGTGCCCATATTTGTAAAATGATCATGACGTGCGGACATTAATGTCATATTTGAAACTTCGTCATGGCAATGACTGATCACATGATCAGTGAGCCTATATTACCTTTTTGCCCACCCACCCACTCCCCCCTCCCCCCTCCCCTCAAAAATAATTAAGGGAGGCCATGGAAAAGTATTTATTCATCATGGAAATATCAGGAAACTTCTTCTGGAAATATGTCTGGGAACTCCGATATCGGTACTTGGACAGTTAACACGGAATTAAAGTTTGCAGAAAAACTGTTTGGCACTATTCACTTGATTGCACTTGACAAATGTGCTGCTCAAGGCACTGTTCATTGGATTGCACTTGACAAATGTGCTTCTCATTCCAGAGAAATATGGTTAATAAAATACTGCAACTTTGCCAACATAGTAGTTAATTAAAAAGAAAAACAGATTTCTAACCAGTGCACATCTTCTCTGCTTCTGAAAGTGGAAGAAAAAAGTACTAACACCGAGTCGCCTATGTCACTGCGATAATACTTTCGTATCCAAAAATATCGAGCTGGCAGATCGAGGCTAATGAAACACTGCGATGTTTTCTGTTTACAAACCAGTAGCGTAATGCAGTAATTTTCGATCGACGCAAATAACGGAGCTCCTGTTTTGCTTCCGTGTTTTCGACCTTGGAGAACGGCCCTCGTTTTTGTTTATGTTACCCATTCCTCGCTTCAGCATTGTACGTTTACATAATCATTCACCAGCGTATATCGGAATTTAAAATACAATTGTTGATTCATTCTCATTCAAGTGCGGATTCTCTACTCTCGCTACTGTGTTTCATTTGGAATGTAGTGTTTCTACTCTTCGATCTGTTTAATACTACTGACATATCGATTCGATCGGACATGTGCTGAACCTCCAGAAAACCATGAAAAATAAAAGTAACCCCAAGAGGTAAGCATCCCTTGTCATATATTCTTATACAAAAGTAATAGTTGCATCGATTTTTTTTGAAATGAGATTGTTTACCTCAATCGTCGAAGCATCGCAGGCAAGCGTGCGATGCTTCGATTATTGAGGCAAACAATTTTGGTCATAGCAACGTTCATTGTAAGCGTCTGTAAACAGCTGTCACAAGTATGTGTCGAGGCAGTGTAACATACATTAGTAATCACGATGTTTTATCTACCTGCTGAAAGAACGACGAGCTGTTTTAATATCCCAAGAACTGTCATTGATTTTTTTGCATCAGTTTAACGCAACTGATAACAGACATTTAAACCGATGTTATTCAACGAGTATTATAACCTGTGGAAGGGCGGTTGTTCATTGGAACGATTAACGCATTCGCCTTCAGATTGAAAGGTCGACGGTTTGAACCTGACCCGCGTCATTTGTGTTGTGCCTTGACCAAGACATTTAATACGATTACCCGCCGGCAAAGTGTGCTGTCGCGTACAGTGCGTCCATGTCATACTTGCATTAAAATAATGCTAAATCTGCTTGCGCCGGGACAGTAATTTGGAAAGTCATTTGGAAATTTGGAAAGTCAGACTCTTACTCGACGTTGCTTGGTGATTATGTGCTGGTACTTTGGCTTCCTTCGGTAAAATGGCCCCTAGTTGTTAAAGCGTCATTAAACTCTTATAAACAAACGAAGAAACGATTATAATCTTTGTTTTCACTACCGCATATTCACACAATGTGCTGCCATCGGTGATAGTTTCAGATGCTGTTTGCTGGGGACAAGAGTAAGGGTGGTGTGATAATACCGGAATGGAGCCATGAATAAAAGTAAAGATCTTATCGTGCTCAGCATCGTAAATTAAAACTTGTCCTCAACTGGACATTTACTGACATTCATGTGTCCTGGCCACCTTTATGATTCAAATTCGCTTTTAATTGATGTTAATGTAGGACATTTACAGAAAGCCAGACTTTCACACAGAGGACACAGCGTGAAACGTGGACGTCCTTGGTTAATCATGATGCAGCAGAGAGTCAAACACGAATAATACTTACACCTGGTGTGTACGTGTGTCTTCAGGTCGGTAGGAAAAGTTTAAACACTAATTTTTCAGATAATCCTTATAGACAGTTAGCAATTTTAAATCTGGATTGGCACTTCTTATCAGTCGATAGTCATTTTCCCTCACTAACACAAACTAAACACATCTTCGATTTTGTGGGTTAGGGCACGCGTCCCCATTTGGCACCACACACACGTACAGGTGTATTCGTCTATGTGAGGATGAGTGTTTCTTTATTAAATCTGATTTGTTTTGCAAGGATTATCGAACAAGTTCTATGACTGTCCAGGGGCATGGTATTGGGGATGACCCCTCCCCCCCCCTGCGGTGGATACTCCATGGCCTCGCTCTTATCGAATATTACGAAGGCAGAGTTTCCACTGCAGTGGTCTAGAATCTGCACATAAGGCTGCACTCGTTTCAGTCTTATGTGCAGATTCTAGACCACTGCATCATTTCGCGAATTTCTGTCAGTAATCTGATAATATGCTGTGTTGTAATATACTGTTGGAAAGGCCTCCGAGAACCCTTCCAACAGTGTTTCACATCACAGCCTTTCATCGTCAAGTCATCATAACAGTAGGTTTTATCATCTTTACAAAGTATATAAAATGGTTCTGGAAGAATTAACAAATGAATAAAATGGCAATTCAAGTAAAGATGTTTGTAAAGGATCTAGGAATGTAGGTGAATAGAAAATTGGTCTTTTTAGGCGGCTGACAGGCAAATGAAGTGATCGTTCTCCCAATTTGTACAAACCCGATAGTCCTTGATAAACGTTGGCGAATTCCTTGCAGAGTGCTTAAATAGTGCTTGGATTTGGTTCACTGGTGTCAGAGGGTAACCTGGAAGGGATCATTAGCCTGCACGCAGTACGTCTCTCTCCATACAAAAGGTATGTATGTCTCTTTCTCGCCCGATGGGACGGCGCCGTGTGAAAGCGTCAAACCCACGATTAATGTTGTCTGAGATTTTTTTAGACACCTCGAGAACTGTCCCCTCTCAAGGATCCATCTCGCCACCTCTAGCACGAAAAAACAACGAACGTATCCAATCGGATGTGTAGTTGAGCCGTGGGACGGAGAATATGTGAATGTTTTTCGATGTGTGTAGGTGCATATGTATGTGTGAAATGGTATGTTGTTGTGTGGCAAACATATTGAGGGATAGTGTCTTTGTCTATATTCGTGTATATGAATACCATATATTAAAATGCACTGCTTTAAATACTCGCTTTATCACAGAGTCCAGGGAATCAAACTAATTGAAAACTACGTTCACTCACATAGTTGGTATTTATTTAACAAGATTCTACAGCACCGTTTCATTAGTCGTTACATCTGGGAATATCAATTGTGCATAAAATCCATAGAAATGTTTGGACCAGGTGATATGGGCACTTAAAGAGACAATACACCACATTGTGCTGTCTAGTTCACAAAGCTATCACATTTTAGCTCACCTGACTGAAAGTCAGGATGAGCTATTCTGATCACTTTTCGTCAGTCATACGCCGTCCGTCGTGAAGGTGGTGTTTGGGTCTTTTTCTCCCAAATCACTGGCCACATTTTAATAAAATTTCACATCAGTACTGGTTATATAGGGGCATTTGGGTTTTTCTTCAAATTGGGTTTCTGCTCATATTGAGGAGGGGGTTGGGCCAAAATGCCCCAATTTTAAAAAAAATATTCTTCTCATGAACTAGCTATAGCGGAGACTTGATATTTGGTATACACCTTCCTTTTGAGATGTAGACTCAAATTATTCAAGAGAAGTTCGAGGTGCAATATTTGTCGTCGTTACGGGAGGGGCAAAAACTTTTGACCTGACAACTATCAACCGAGATTCCTGTAGGTTAAAAATATTAATTCTTCCACCTTGAGAATGGACTCTTCCCGTACAAGCCTGCTTGGATGATGCTGTTACGAAAAAGTAGTAATTAAAGAATAATATGCATTCGTTCTGAAAAAAACAAGCCCAGCTGAAATTGAACACATCTCTGTTGCCGTGATTACGCTTTGGGTAGAAACGGTAGTCATCGTAAAATTTACGGCTCGAGGACCTGCAGTTGGTTATCAGTAGATTAACGTCAATTTAACGGTAATTTCTAACACTGATCATTTTGCAGAAATCTATCACTCTGCTTTGGGAGAGCGGAAGTCATTTGTTATACTATTGGACTTCAGAACTAAAGGTCGTAGATTAGATCTCGACCCGCGTCTTATTAATTGTGTCAGTGGGAAAGATCCTTAATCCCAACTGCGCAAGTGGGAGGTTGAGATGATGCTGCAGATATGTGCTAAGGCGTACTGCATGTCGATGTACACATGACGTCATCCGATGTTAACCCTGGTGGATAGTTGGTAAGTTGGAGATCCGGCAGTTACTTGTCGCTTTTGAGGTGGTTCTTTCGAGAGCTTCCGCTTCCTCCACCCGGAAATATATCCGGCATGATATGCTATGACCATGGCTGCTAGAAGTGCCGTTAATATAACCCGTTGCCTAACGAATCGCCCGCATCCGCCCGCGTAATTTGCAAACTGGGCAGTTGAAAAAATAAATTTTTCAAAATATTTCAACAAAACCATATCATGCGACCCCCTCATTGGAACGAGCTCGATGAGCCCGTTCCAATGAGGGGTCACACGATATGGTTTTGTTGAATTCTTTTTTGAAAAAATTAAAAAAATAGTAATTAAACTAATAAATTTTGATATTCTCTGCGTTCGGTAAAGGGTTAAACCCCACAAAGTAAATATCTGTCTGATTTAACCCTTTACCAAGTGTAACGGTCATATAGGGCCAGCGCTGTTCTCAAAAATCGCCGTGGCCCTAGCCAAATGATTGTTGATTAATACAGTTTACGATATTTTCGACATCTAGTGGAACACCCCCCCCCCCCCCTCCCACGAGCATGAGAAGGTGGTGTACCTAGAAAGAACCATGTGCATCCCTTAATGTTCGACTTTTAATCCACTAGAGCATTCTGCATTCCAGGAATACCATAAGATCTGAGTAAAAAAAAGCATTGCTCCTCTCAATATGAGAGGATGAGAATAATTACAGGTGACATTTGTAAACTTTGGGTTGTACAGGAGATCCAAGGCCAGCTTTTAGAAACAATAGAGTAACTACAACACATTTGGGTGGGACACTGGCACATGATTGCTGGAAAACCGTATTGCAGCCCAAAACACACACGCTATTGTTCAACGTTCTCCGTGGGAACATGCTTAAGATCCCAAGTAGAAATGAGATGTGGCGTAGAAATTATTAGATCTTTATCCTACTACCGATATTATAGGTCGCGAGAAAAATTTACCTCAGTTGCAAATGAGGTACGTCATGGGTGCTCGAGAGCGATAGCTCACCGCTGAATATGAAACATTGCTTTTAAGTTTACGCGGAATCTTCTCTGTTATCTTTTCGTGACTTATCTCACATCCATGGATAATTTTATGATAAAGATAAAATCAAGTGGTCTTCAGCGTCGTCGAAGAGATGGGTTTCTCATCTCAGCCTTCGAGTCGAGAAAGGTAAATTATCAGTATCACTTATCTTTCCCTCGCTTAAAAAATCTGAAAGAAACATTGACTAAAAAAGAAAGATTGTGGAAAAGGATTGAGGCAACATCTTCTCATGTCACCCTAATTTCCAATTTTAACGTTTTGATACGGAACTTACTATTTTAGGGGTTGCGCTTATATGTAGAAGACTGCAGGTGTACGGGTTCTGTTTGATGGCAGCGGCAGACGACTAAACAGAACATGTATGAACGGATATGGACCTTCGTAGTAAACAACTGGTTTTAAGACAATAATGTTAGTTCCGTCCAACACATGTGGATCAAACTGACAGGGTACGCACCTTTTTGGACATAGGAGAAATCTTTCGATTTCAAGGTCTGTCGTCCAAAGGTTAAGGCTACAGTTACTGATAATAGCATTTTTTATACCCCCCGCAACGAGTTGTGGGAGGGGGGGGGGGGGGGGGTAGTATACTGGAATCACATTGTCCGTCTGTCCATCTGTCCGTCGGTAGACATAATTTTGTCCAGAGATTTTCTCGGCCATTTATGGACCAATCTGCTCAAAATTTGGTATGAATGTTCACCACCACAGGAACCTGTGCACCTGCGATGATAGTTCCGGTCGGACTATCTTTGCCAGAGTTATGCCCCTTTTTCACGTCTTGGAATGCTAGAATTTTGTCCGGAGATTTTCTCAGTTGTTTATGGGTCAGTTCCTTTGAAACATGGTATGAATGTTCACTATCATAAGAACCTGTACACCAGCGATTATAATTTTGATCAGACATTTTTGCCAGAGTTATGCCCCTTTACGAGTTAGAATGCCTGAATTTTGTCCGGAGATCTTCTCGCATGTTTATGGGTCGATTACTTTGAAATTTGGTATGGATGTTCACTACTATGGGAACATATGCACCTGCGATTATAGTTTTGATCAGACTTTTTTTTACTAGAGTTGTGACCCTCTTCATCTTAGAATAATCATAGCAGTAGGGCCGACGGGGGTGGGGTGGGGGTATCGACAGGCCCATCTGGGGCAGTCACACCTCTAGTTATTTTCGGAGATAACATTCGATATCTTTATAACAGCTGATCGAAGCATACAGATAGTTTTCGGATAATTATGAAAGAAAACCCATGTAGATTTGAGAGTTTTTAAGTATAGGTCAAAGGCTACAGAACTGTTACTGTACAGTACTTTGTCAAAATCTGGTTTCCAGGCAATAACTTTACTTCTATTTGATGAAATATATCCAACATATTTACAGTTTATGTACCCCATGCACCCCAAGTGGAAAAACCTTTTCGATTTTGGAGTCTGAAGTCGTAAGGCCAGTGTGTACAGAACATTTGATCTTTTTTGTTGGGGTTTACCGTTTAACGATACTTTTGACACCCAGGGTCATCTCGTGTCGGACAGTTTTACGGGTGGGGGAAGCCGGAGTCCTCAGAGAGAACCACCGAGCTGCGGCGAGCAACTATCAGACTTCCAAACGTACTAACTCCGCCCAATCAGTGTTAAGCATTGGTTAAAAGCAAGTGTACCATCGACGTAAAGTACGTCTTAGTACACTTCGCCGCCGTGCCCCCCCCCCCCCCCCCCCCCCGTGGGTAGTCGTGGTTAAGTGCTTTGCCCAACTACACGACGCAGTTAGCCATGCAGAACTATTACTATAAACAGAACAAGGTCAAAATTTGATATCCGTGCAATACCTTTAGTTGTATTTGACACACATGTTTGCATGATATGTAAGGCTATGAAAAAAAGAAAAACCTTTCGATTTTCATGTTTGTCGTCCCCCGCAGGAACCCAAGGAAGTGAAGCAGTGCTTGTTTACTGTGGTAAACAAGCTCCGTTTCGCTGGTAAAATAGGACCCAGTCACTTATGCTTGGGGTGCGAATCCTCTAAAATTGGCAACATGGGGTGTAAACGATTGATTGGCCTTGACTTTATCTCCATGTTGTGGTCATGATTAGCCATTGTGCAGAACTATGTGACTTTAAACACCAATAAATAAATAAACGTTTGTCGTCGCAAGGTCAAGGTAAGTGTTACGGCAAATAGCATTTTATGGTTTCCATTCTTTAACATTAGTTCTACTTAGTATTATTTTGACAACCCGTAGGTAATATTTACATCTCTATGTACGCCAGATATGATCGGTTCATAAACGTAAACCCCTTGAACCATGATGGTGCCTTCCAAGTCAGTTCAATGACAGTAATTGGAAGACTACATATTCATTACCTGGGGTAAACCATTCAATATTTTCAACGTTTAGCTTTAGGACTGCACGTTGAAAATATTGATTGATTACCCCACACGTGCACTGAGCAGCCATTCTACTTGGTGAAATTTGGCGAATCATGTTCCTGGAAAGGAAAAGCAGCCTTTTGGGTTTAAATGCTTAAAAGATTTGTGAGAAATGAAAAGTTGACTTGTTGATCCCCGAACCTCTTATTCGACTGTTTTAGCAATATCCGTCCTGTGTTCACTTTCTTTAACAAAAGGGGCTTATTGCTTCCACATTTAAAATGAAAAGTCCCAGGATTATGATGTGATTATCCAAGTTGGTGTCGTCGCTAGAGGTATAACCACCCAATAGCGTGTCCGATTACACATTGTAGGACATCGTAGGCACTTGTGGTCTGAGCGATTTTATGGCATTACTAGAGTACCGGCACCGAGAAACAGTGGGACTCACCAGCTTACTAACTCGGGCTGGTTTTGAATGAGATACATGTTATAAGATAAGTAGAAGGTTAAATGTGGCAATGCAAAGAAAGAGTTTACTGCAAATAAACAGCAGTACACCATCAATTCCGGGAGACTTCTTCATTGATCGAAATGATAATGGCAGTTTCATGTAACGGTGGCTTGGCTTCAGTGACTTATAATCCATTGAAAAAGAAATTCGATATTCCTTTTATAAATTTATTGTACTGTCATATCTTCATTTTTTTCAACTGGCAAATTACTTTCACCATTACTTTTCCATTATTAATTAAATAAGCAAAACAGTGGGAGCTTTTGAATAATTGAAACTATCGTTTTAATTTGTTCCCCCATCTTTCCGCATCACAGCGCTTTTTATCGTGCTCTGATTAGATTTTATGTAGTCGCGACTTGTAGATCTCTCGTTCCATCGAAAGAAAGACGAATATTGATTTTTTTTCATCTTGTGCTTGGGGATATCTATATGCGACTATGCGAGATATTGAAATTCCTTGGCATTTGATAGAGAATTCTTGTAATGGAAAAGGATTTGCTGAAAGCATGTATGGTGTAATTAAAGCTGCGAGTGTTAATGTGTTATAATGAGTCACACTAGTATTTCCTCTGTCAAGATGTGACACATGGCATTGGGAAGCTAATAAATTGTAAATGTTTTGTTATTTAACTTGTAGAGTGCCAGAATCCCATTTTTGCGCTTTATTTTGAAGTACAACTACAGGAAGTTAAAAGTTTTGAATTCTGTGAATGAGCTACACATTATCTTTGAACTCAAAAATGGTTTAGTCTGCATGAGTTTTCTGTGTTACATTTTATGGGAGAGAGCCCAGGCACTCTCTCTCTCATGAATTGTACCAAAACAAAGATATGCGAACTAAGTTTGACAGCCTAAAATAATTTAGCACTCTACCAGTTAACACACAGAAACATGGCGACGAGTCTACTCTCACCGTGATATTAGACAGCGAGTTTTGAGACTCGGACTGTGTGGATAATAATAGGGGGGGGGGGGGGGGGGGGATAGAATCTGATCAATTGTGTTTAGTCAGGTAGACGACACTTGACTAGAGGGATATCGTCGTTTGAGTGCTAGAATGTTCTATGTCCATAGGGACATAGAACATTCTAGCACTCAGGCGACGATATGCCAGGCTACAAGTCTTCGGAAGTGTGTGATGTTCAGTTGATTAATAAGTATTCTATCCAGACGTGTACTGATAAATTTCGGTCTTACCATACAGAGAAAACTTCGTTTTTAGTAACTAACAGGCGGTGAGGGGAGGTGGGCAAATGGTTATCTTGTCAGTTTGTCCCATGAAAAGAAATTTATCTTTGTTAGACTGCCGGATTTCTGCTTTAAAGTCCAAAAACTGGCAAACTGTGTATGCGTGTGTTCAAGTAAGATTCAAGTTCAGGGTCATTGTTACCAAAGCGAACAATATAAGATTATCAAGTGTCGGTCGTCTGCTCGGAGAGACATTTAATTGGAGAGTCGGAGGTAGATCGGCGGTTTAATTTTGATGGGATTTTGTGTAGAGATAACACTAAGAATCACATTAGTTGGATGGTTGTTAGGTCGGTCGGCTGTTCGGTAAATCAGCATGCCGGAAATAGCTCTTCATACTGTTTGCATAAACTGTTTACACACATCTGAGGTCTCAAACCTCAGATAAAGTACACAAGTCGTATGATTTCATATTCTCTGCGATATTATTTGTTTGAGAATTCCATAATAACCCTCATAAAAGTTAATCAGCTTTTGTGAATTTTCATCCATATTTAAAACGGCTCTTTCTTTTTTCAAAACACTGTTTATTTCTGCATTTCAGTATGTGTTTCATCAAACGTGGCCAAGGTACATTTTTTATAAATTGCGAAATCGAGTTTTATTCTGGATATTATTCGCGCAATTATAAACAGATAGCTTTGTAGCTAACTGAATGTTTTGGTTTTGAAAGAACCGCTCCACAAATGAATACTCCGTGTTTAACTCAACAGCTATAACTCTGTATCTGATAAAGTAAATTCTGCAAACTTACTTCAGAACATCTCTCCTTGAGTCACGTTCCACAAAGTCCAAAGAGTACTTCTTTATTCATGATTACACCTAAAACAAAGCAACCAGAAGTCAGGACTAGTTTAGTGCAGTCTTCTGTGATGTTGTACTGTTGTTGACTGTTCCTATAATTGTGAGAACGAGAAGTAGTATATACCTTGAGCAGTTGTTTATAGACACAGACGATACTTGCAGAGAAAAAAGCTGCTAGGACCTAAATCTTAATACTGTTTATTGTTTAACATGTCTGCTATCATTTGCAAGCTTATACGAGTAGAATAAATAATACCTTCTGATATGAAATGGATTATTTTAAAGCAACAGGCACGATATTTGGCATGAATAATCTTAATAAATACCACCAGTTACTACCCCCTCTCTTTGCAGGGAGGTGTATTAACCGTAGAGGCTTTATTAAAATGTGAGAAGTGGAAGTATCATTACGTTGTTGTGCGATCTGAGCTCTCGAGAGCTGAACCAATGGGAAGGTCCTTGTTCAGTTTTGAAGTACGTACGGTATTGAGTTGTTACAAGATAAATCGGTCCATACCCACCATCATTAGTTGTCTGATTGGCAAAATGCCATCATTAGCTGAGGGTCAAATCACCCAGGTAGCTTGACAAAAAGTTGTTGCAACGCTGCGCAAAGAGTGCAATGCGATGGCATTTATTTTCCGTTGCAAATGTTACCTAACTTAACCCTTTGAACGCCAGCGGCCGTTTTTCCGGCCAGAAACATGATACGCCGTAACGTCGTTATATAGGATGGCTGTTCAGTAAATACTGATTGGTCAACCCCAAATAATGAATATGGACTCTTCTAATTGCTGCCATTGAACTGGCATGGAAAATACCAGAGTTCAAAGGGTTAAAAGACTGTGTAGGTCCTGACGGACGGGTATATGGAAATTTGAAACATACATCGTGTTTTGGGTTCCTTAGTACAATGGACGTAGAGAGGATTCAACTGTTTTCCAAACATGAACTTTAACTTTTTTCCTAACACGATTAGAAGACGACACTTCCCAAAATATCTAACAAAACTAAAAAACAGTTTCGTTCTCAGAAACATAGTTTATGCTCCTCATTGGAATGAGTTCGACGAGCTCGTTCCAATGGGTGGAGGGGCTCACACGTGTCACGATTTAAATGGCGATCTTTCTTAATATCGCTATCCGGATTGGGCGGTTATGTTAGATGAAGAGTTCAAGACTGTTAATTTATCATCCATTGTGCAGGTTTCAGACACATCACGGAGAGAATAAAAAATCAACCAGCCATTCCAAGGAAATCTTATTCTTCGAGCCATTGACAGACAATCTAATGGAGTTATGATGGATGAATTTCCATTGGAATATTTTTCAATTAATGTTAAATTCACGCTCTTCTGTCAAATCACATTCGGTAGCTAATATAATTACAGTAATTTGCGTCGCCTGGTCTCATTTAAAGCAAGATTATCTGGATAAAATAATTCCTAAGTTTGAAAAGATGATTGCAGCTGTTAAAAGCTATTGACTGGTGTACGATTCCGTAGATAATTGTTTCAATGCGGCACTATAGATTATTTTGTTGATATGTTAACTAGTCTTCGATAAGTTCCGATTGCCATACTAATGTAAAGAACGTGAGCACTAAGGCCAAAGTCATACAAATCATTTTCGATTAAGACTGACATTATCACTGCGTCGTACGATCACGGATGTCGTATGTCCTACCAACAACCACTTCCTGAGAAAAAGACCGAATGCAGTCGACCATATCCTTGTCAAGTCTACCATACCAACATCATGGCTAACTATCCTTGTGTCAGGTGGCTTGTTTCCAAATTGCTATCAGTTATCTGCGTAATCTTCGTGCACTCGACAAACATCTTATGTCTTTCATCTGTGCTTTTCTGAATGGTATAATTCTTAGTGGTACTACTGAACGTACTTGATGCTGTATATGTTGGTTTGTATTGGGGATTAGTAATTGTTCAATTTTACAGCGATAGAGTGTACTAGGGTCAAATTATTGCACATCAGCCTAGTAGTTTTGTGTCCTCTGTGTCTTTTCATCGAGTTTCGATTTAGCGTTTCTGTAAAAAATATATACACATCTTAGTTCAAATGGTTATAAACCGCACTTGAATGAATACTGTACATACTTATAAAAGACACACCATTCGCGACGAAAATGCTCTTGTCGTGACCGAACCGATCTCTTAGTACTTTTTTCCTTCCCGGCTAACTGTCCAAATTAAAAATCTGATAACCATGACTGCTTTCTCGAATGTTGTCCAGCACGTTTCAAAACTTCTAATGTATGGTGACATAAACAAATAACAAGATGTTAAAAAGTGTAACAATTCAAGATGTGTGATACACCGTGTAACGTGTATGAACAACTTGTCTCTCAACAAGTTGCTTACACATGTTGCCTGGAGAATTATAGTTGGTTGCCCTCATAATCAGGTGATCAAACCACCACTCAACATGAGGCAAATATTTTGAGGAAATATCATGTGTTGAAGCAACAAATGCATCCAGTAGTTGCTTTAACATGTTGTCTCGTCTACCGCCGGTTCTACGCTTCGAATTTAGTGTTGTGCTACACGTTGTCGTCGTCAACATCTCTACGCTAATGTTAAATTGCGTGAAAATGTCATTGGCACTTGTACTTCACACAGTTGGTAGAACTAGTTTCTCTTGCCTGTAACGAAATAATCATGCTTTCATTTAAATACATTATAATTACTGCAATGCTTGGTGTTGACTATGTAAACATAGTGGCCCTTGAGGATGAATAGTCCACGAGCCTGAGGCGTGTAGACTATTCTTCCTCAGGATCTACTACCTTGGCTTTGTCAACGAAATGCCGTGCAATAGTTATTATATTATATAGAGCAAACCGGGGTAGAATATTCCTACCCACCAGGTTCCAATCCTAAGTATACTACCTATTGTCAAGGACCTTGCCCAAGGCAAGCATTTACATTCTTGATCTTACAAATAACTAAAGAAAATTACAGAAAGAATCTTTGACAAGGGCACGTTCTGTTCCGTCAATCGAACGTTCTAGAATACACACGGTTAAGTTTAGAAATTGTATAGTGTATGGGAATGGCGCAAGATTATTTTTGGAACCATCGATAGGTAAAACTGTCGGAAATAATATAGTACAACTCAACCAATCAGATGAAAGGAAAGTCAAGTGAGACAGAAAATTAATTGATAGTTGCACTCTAATATCAGTTCGGTTTAAAACAACCCAAATCAACTGGGCTGGGTGAATATGAACCCAAATGGGTTCATGTTCAGTCAACCCAGTTGATGTGGGTTGCTTTTAACCCAATTGATTTTAGAGTGTGGTTAGTGAAGATAACGATTTTGTTTTAGTTTCGTGGTCCTTCGGGATAGGAACAGTTACTTTTAATTGTTTTACCATGTTGAAGAACTGCTGTTGTGTGGCACCCTGTTGGGATGGACGTGACGTTATGCACGCGTTTTGAGCCTTTTCCCAAGGTGTGCCATCCATCAACAGATCATAAACTTGAAGGCGGAAACTACGAAGTGCCTTCATTCGATCAGATCGAACTTGGCAAAGTGATAATAATACGCGAGTGTACGTCCGTAGCAATTGGCCAAGGGTGACAAAAGGGAAAGCCGTCATGTGCGCCATCGAAAGGGGTACTTTCATTGCAGTTGGCATATTGGTTTCCAGAAGTCAAATTAAAGAAGATAAATTGACCCATCTTCTGGTGACCATTTCCGGTCAAAAGAAGTCATTATGCTACATACTCGTGAGATGAAACACGTGTATTTCATTTTCTAGGCTCACGAGGTGGTTGGTGTTCATTATATTAACCCTTTACCTAACATGAAAAGCAGACGACACTTGCAAAAAAAATTCTTGTATAACTAATTTTTTTCATTTTATGTCTCAAAAACATAGGTTATGACCCCTCGTTGGAACGAGCTCGACGAGCTCGTTCCAACGAGGGGTCATAACCTATGTTTTTGAGACAAAAAATGAAAATATTTTGAAAATTAATTGGCGATTTTTGAGAATAGCGCTGGCCGGTTTTGGCCGTTACATTGGGTAAAGGGTTAAAAACAAATTTAGTTTATTATTGCTACTTTGCTCTTTCACGGGGGGTGGGGGGTGTTTACGTAGAGGTGAGCTAATTCAGGCTCTGCCCAGAGCGACATCGAAAAATGCTACGAAATATTTATTATAAGTATTAAACGGCTTCGAGATGACTATGTCAAAATGCGTGGTCCTCGTGGAAGAATGGTTAACACACCAGGGGCGAGTGGGCTATTCTTCCTCGGAGAATACTATTTTTACATAGTCAACGACATGACGTGCAATAATTACTACATTATAACGAACAACCCAAAGAAGAACCTGCTACCCATCAGAATTCCAATTTTAAGTACAGCCTCAAGAACCTTGCTCAAGGCAGCCATTTTCCTTTTTGAACATAGAAATTACTAAACAGAATTCTGCAGAAAGATTCTTAAGGATGCGTTGTATTCTGTTCTTGGACGTTTTGGAATATTCAACAGCCATTTTTAGAAGTTATATAGTTCAAGGTTATGTTTAGAACCCTCTGTGAGTAAAAATTATCGGAAAACGTATGGGACTTCTCAGCTAATCAGAGGAACTGACAGTCACGTGATATATAATATATCATAATTTTCCAGCATTCAGAACTTAGCTGCAGGTTCACCATAAGAAAAAATCGTACATTTAATGTTAACCGAATCAAATGTTTCAACCGATCGATTCGATGCATTATGTATTGATTTTTTTCGTTAACTATTTATCTAATAGGATTAGAAAACGACACTCACTAAAATTCATTGAGTAGTGATAAGCTATGTTTTGGTCGCAAAACATGGAAGAAATAAGTCGGGCCCTACGAATCTTCAAAATTTGATTCGAAATCATACCAATGCTTCGATTCGAATCATTCGATTTGATTTCAGTCGCGCTGATTCGTAAATTTTCGAATCGACGAGATGTTCTTAACCCTTTACCCAACGAATCGCCCGCATCCGCCCGCGTAATATGCAAAGGTGGAAGATTGGAAAATGTTTGAAAGTACTAGCCGTAGAAATCAATCTATCTGTTACTGACACGCTCCGTTGTTGGTCCGTTTTCCGGTTTGGGGTAATGCGGAGGGCTCGCTAAGTCAAGGTCATAAGTTTCTCTATTTACACATTCTTCTTTCTCTTATATTTTGAGCTCCATTCACATAAATCTGTTTTCAACTTATGCTTATACTCAGCTGTTTATTGATAATTTATTGAACTAAACAATGTGTACATATGTTAAAAGTTTGAATCGAAATTTTGGATTATCACAGCTGTATGACTGTCATCTCGTATCTATTTATGTGTAATTGCAATACGAGTGGAAACGACCTTGTATAAGCTATCAGCTTTTTGTCGAATCCACATACATCCTTATACTGTTTCATGTGTATTCTGAAAGTTGGAAATAAATATTGTTTAAACAAATATGCAAATTCAGCAGTTGAAAAAATACTATTTTTCAAACAATTTCAACAAAACCATATCATGTGACCCCTCGTTGGGGTCACATGATATGGTTTTGTTGAAATGTTTTGAAAAATTTAAAAAAAATGATATTTAAAATAATAAATTTTGATATCGTCTGCGTTGGGTAAGGGGTTAACATGCTGACAAGTATCTCTTAAACTCTTCATCTATCATCAGGTCTCCTGTGCGGGGGACCTGATGCTAGAAGAAGAGTTCAAGGAGGTTCAGCTTCCGAAACTACTTTGATTCCATTCTGGGATATTCCACTTTTTTGACAGACTTGCCAAAACAGACGAGTCGTAGCTGAAAACAATACTAGAGTGGAGACTGGTAATATTTACGGTTATAAGAAAATATAATATTTACAACTCAGTGAGCCGTGAGATTCGATTCGATTCGGAATCCTAGTTTGATTTTTGCCCCTAAAATCGAGATTTGCAGGGCCCTGAAAATAATACATTTGAATGACGATTTCGGCGAATAGCACTGAGTGGATATGGCCGTTACATGGGATAGGAAAGTAAAGTTATGCCATATTTCATGAAAGGAGTGGGAATGCGCAAGCATATGTTGCGTTCACGTGTTTTACTTGTCGCGGGCTTGGTGGAACCGAGGCGCGTTGTTGTCTACTCCCACAAAGGGAAAAGTGCAGGTGCAATGACGCGCAATAGCGACAGCTCGCCTCAAAATCGAAATGCTGTGTGTAAGTACGTTGTTGAATGGTTACATCTCTATAAGTGTCTGTTTCGTCTTTTCCATTGATTTTATTTCAAGACCATTATTCTAAGACCATTGAATTGTGGTAGTTAATTTTTCAGGAGAGATAAGTGCATTTTGTTCCCTTCCCTGTGGTACATTTGACACCTGTCCGTAGCTGAGTAATACTGAGATCATATTTAGTGAAGTTCAAACATGCGAAAAAACAACTTCTCAGAAGAATATTTGAAGTTAAATATGCATAGCACGTCTTTCTATTTACAAGTGCCTTGAACGTTCAAATTCTCTTATCCACCTCCCACGATATTTTTTTCTTCAACTCGATCACACGGAAAAACCCAGTATTGATGTTGTGCTGGGGTAAATAACACCAGTTTACTTGAATGTTAAGAACTGACATCACGTTGAGAGTGTATGGACATGTTTCTGTGGATACTAGATATAAACCGGATCTTGGATTGATCGCTCAAGTTGAGCTCCTCGGTGACGCTTGTTAGTTACTTCTACATTCTCTGGAATTAACTCTTTACCATATACGATAACAGACGACACTTTTTAATAACAATTATTAACAAATCCATTTTCCCCTATAAACATTGCCGATGTTTGTGGGGCAAAAATTGAAACATAAAAAACTTTTGGGGCATTTTATTGTAAATAGCGCTGCATTTTTTTATCGTTGAGTGTTAACTCTTATTTTGCCACGTCTAGTTGATAAGCCAAACAGGCTTATTAGATACGTTACACACAAGAGTAAAAAGATTAGCAATCGGATTCAATAGACACGTAGTTTTCTTCCTGCTCATTTCATATAAAGTTATGTAGATTTATTTTCGTATGAATTGTATTTCAGTTTTCGGCGAGGGAAAAAATGTTCATCGTCATGACAGTATGTCAGGAGTTACACCGTTCAAAATAGAATACCCATGACTTGACAAACAGAAAGGGGATTATTGAAAGCCTGTAAATGTACGTTTGTACAAATCTTATTTCAGGAGAACGACGATCGTTTTCGTCAGAAAGATTAGGTTTAACCTGTTGTGTGTACATAATTAATTTGCAAATTTACAGGGTAACATTTCTACTGTGAAATCTATCGCTACAGGTTCAACGCTGTCTGTACGTTATCAAGCAATGCATGGTAGAAAAAAAAAACGCACACACTGTTAATCGAATATGTGGATATAACTCCACACCTAACGTATCACGCTTGGCTTATTAACCTCGTGTCACACCCTGAAATATCGAGAATAATCTACTTGCAGTTCGCACTTTTTGCTGGTGAGTTATGCATGTGTCCCTCGTCTACCCGTCTACCCAAGTGCTACGGCACATTATTGATCATGTGTACGAGGGTAGACCAGTCAAGCATATGAACGATAGAGTGCCCATTTGATTACGTAAATAAATTTAGACACAAAAACTGATTGTTTCCGTAGCCGTTATA
The DNA here is from genome assembly GCA_031216915.1 of Pictodentalium vernedei. Taxonomy (NCBI): domain Eukaryota; kingdom Metazoa; phylum Mollusca; class Scaphopoda; order Dentaliida; family Dentaliidae; genus Pictodentalium; species Pictodentalium vernedei. The sequence goes on along the minus strand of CM062291.1, from coordinate 164,261,826 downwards.
CATGCGAGAATAATACATTGTTTACAATTTGTGCGTGCGTACGTGCGTACGTACGTGCGTGCGTACGTACGCGTGCGTGCGTGCGTGTGTGTGTGCGTGCGTGCGTGCGTGGTGCGTGCGTGCGTGCGTGCGTGCGTGCGTGCGTGCGTGCGTGCGTGTGTGCGCGCTATGCAACCGTATTCAATGTTGGACAAGTTTGGCCAGTTTGTTAGATAAATATGTTATTTCATATGATTCGATAAAAGCAGAACTGTGTTGGTCTGTTCCAAAGTTTATTAACCTTTCACTCAACACGGACAGAAAGCAACACTTGTAAAAGATAATTCTATATTAACAATTTCTTATATTAACTGCTTCAAATACGAATCTTAAGACTCGTCATTTGAACGAGCTTGTTCCAATGAGCGGTCTTAAACTATGTTTTGGATACAAACATTGAAAAAACATCCTCTCCACTTACACCGTCATTTGCTTCTGTTTGTCTTGCTATAGTGCATACTTCGGTATTATATCCTCTGTACAGCTGTGGTATTAACAGTTTCTTGTATGTATTATATCATATTTCTTTTTGAATGAATATTGTTTAAACTAAAAAGCATGAAATTTGTGTGCTTAAACCTGGCCGGATATTTTCGTTAGGTTAGATAAATGGTTAATACGTTTGATTGTTCTGGAACACTCAACACCTGGAGTTGCTTGTCCTGCTTCCATTCGCACACAGTGCCGTAATGCCTTCCTCGGGCCAATACTAAAATATTGGTGCTTAAGGTCACATATTGTTGCACAATGGCTTATCGTGACCGCAGTAAAAGTCATTACGTCACGTTCATTGGTAGAACCAACGCGTGTGTTCTATACTAAAACGACATAGTGCTATATCATCTGCCTCCTATGAGGATTTTCAAAACTCTTTTACTTGTCTGACTCTGTCTGGCTGCATTTATCACGTATTCTAATTTGGCACCAGTGCGTATACCGATGATTCATTTACTCATTTAAGTGCAGTCAGACATTCAACAAGCTGTCGCATCAATCCGCTTCCATTGGGAGCGCTTCCACAATCGATGGACATGACATTTTGTACTGAAGCTTTCTCTGAAGACTTGATAGTTAAATAGTATTTCCATCTATGTTGCCCGAGTACGAATAGACATGTCTAGTTGAGAGTAAATTTAATTTATCCCCTCGTTACACTGATGTATAAACACACATTGGCATTATTTAATTAACCGACTCACTTGTCGAAGAAGAACGGCAGAAACCAATTGTTTGTTGAATACGTAACAGAATTTTCAGCCATTTTCAGCAATAAGTGTCACAGTCTGTATGAGCCACAGCAGTCGACACTTCCGTAGTAAATGCCATAGCAGAACTTGGTTGCCAGAACAGATAACTCATCGCACAAAGGCACACTGTACTACATGCTACTTGTGATTTCAACCTTCGAAATCACACATTAGTGACGAAGATCAAACATACGCGTTTGGTCTCTCATTGTCTTTGGATACAAACCTGTAGTTTTTAGACGTGCGATAACCCTCACACTGTATAACCCAACATTTTGGAAAATAAATAAAACGATAAATGCTCACTAAACAATTCTTGATAAACTAACACATTTTAAAATCCGAGTGTACATAATAAAACCAATGGAAACAAAACAAATGGAAACAAAACAGGTCTTTTTTGATTTTCCAAACTTTCTTCTGCACCATAGTTTGTGAGTCTTATAATTAACAGTGATTTCTAATCAAGTTTCGGCGGTCTGTACAAACAGTCATGGCTTGACTAGAAACAACTGCCACATCAATTGTAAATACCTTTCTGAGGCAACAACGTGTGTGAAAGTTGGATATGGATTAACAAGTTAAATGGTTAACAGCTACCAACGGAGGACTTTGGTAAGGATTTCCAACCATAATAATAACTCTTTGGCCAGCCGCTGATTTGTCGCGGTCCTCATAAGAGAAGGCCATCATTCCCCCTGCACCCACCCCCTCTTCCCCTCCTCTCCTCCCAGCATTCAGATATAAACTGCTTAATAGTGTCCCTCACTTCCTCTTTTTCAATTTCTTCAATAAGCATTCCTACCCTCTCCCTCGTGTCCCCCTTCAGCCATCTATCCTTTGTTTCTTCACCCCACTTCTGCATTATTCTTCCAGTAAATTTTATTCTATGAGGTATATACTGTGGGCATTCCAAGAGAAAATGTTCCAGGGTCTCCACTACTCCAGAGTGGCACATTTGGCATCCCTTTTCTCCATCTCTCCCAATTTTTCCCCGAAGCTCCAGTGATCTTGATCTCAGTTTGAACAGCAGTGCCCCTCTAAAGGTGCCATCTAGGTACTTCTCAAAAGCTGGCTTTTCTTTATATTGTAACCCCTGCAGTGATCTTTTCACGCTAACCCCTGCTCGCCAGTTTCGATTGCAATCTTCCATGACTCTCTCTTTGACAAACCTTTTGCCTTCTTTCATTCCTACTTCTATGTTTGTGACCTCTATAGAGTAATTGTCCATTAGTTCCCTCACATGTTTTGACCACCCCGTATCTATATTAGAATTCCAAATGGTATCGAGCATCAATTTGCACCACCGGTTGTCAGGCAGATTTCTCAAGTAGTTAAAGTAACACAGTTTTCCCAAATCTACCCTGTCCTTGATTTTCATCCACCCAAGCTCCCCCTTACTGCTTCCAAAGCTGCAGCATTACTCGACCCTGTTATCCATCTGCCGGCATCATTCTGAGTACTTTCCAATTTCTTAATAACGGTTTGGTTTAATGGAATCACGTCCGTGCCATACGTTATACTTGGTAAACCCACCCTCTCCCACAGTGTTTTCCCCACAAAGACCTTGTTGAAGCTATTTTTCCCTAAAAGTTTTAGTTGGTTCAGAATTCTTTTCCCCTTCAGAATCAGTTTGGCTGAGTAATTTCTGTACACCCCTCTTCCCGTTATATTTATGCTTACCCCTAGATACTCATACTCTCCCGTTTCTCCTACAGTGATTTGTTTGCTTTCCCCTTCGGGGATTGAGAATTCCCCCACTCTCCATCTCTTCGTCATATCTACCTTGCGTCCAACGGGTATTACCTTGCTTTTATTTTCATTTAGTTCGAGCCGCCAAGTGTTCCCATATCTACCAACAATTTCCAGCAATTTCTCTAGCCCCTGTTCAGTTCTAGACATTAACACCATGTCGTCCGCAAAGAATAAGCCTGGTACCTTTATGTCTCCAACATTTACCCCCTTCGCACTCTGAATTAGTTCGTCCCCTAAATCTTAGTGGAATAACTGCTGAGCTGTGGGTGCATCCCTCCCCTGGTCCATAGTCCAGGGAAATTTTAGTGGCCCTCCTGTGATTTTGAAAAAAGCCTACTAGCCTATGAATGGTTTTGATCCCACGACCGATAGGAATCGGTGAATTTAGCGATCAGTCTTTCGTCCGTCCATCCGTCTGTAGACTAAACAACAACAACAATAACAACAACAACAACAACAACAACAACAATAACAACAACAACAACAACAACAACAACAACAACAACAACAACAACAACAACAACAACAACAGAAAACACCACCATTCAGTTAATGTAAAGCCAATTTGTTACGAAACCTTACACAACGGTGCACATAGCCGAGACTAAGCGGATGACATATTATGCGTTTTGACATGTAGAACAATTGGCCGTTGTCGACCATTTTGTTAAAAAATAACAATTAGACTTTTCAACCAAGAACTTCCAAACAGTGATTTGGATTATTATATTTTTGGTATGGGAAACATGCAGCCCAATATAAATGACACTGTATACGGGGTTTTCACCCAGTTAGCAATCCATCTCTGTATGTAAAACTGTCCGTCTGCAGACAAATAACCCCCCAAAACACACAAATTACCAAAACTCAAATCAATTCAAGACCAGTGGTTGTAAATCTAAATACGATGGCATATATTGAGGAAGAGGATATATTGAAACTTTGTAGAATTTACCTCACCCTTTCATAAATAAATATGCAGCAAACACACCATTCCCTCTGTGGACATTGTCATGCTGGGGAGTTCGCCATTCACCGAGGTCTTTTTGAAAACTAGGTGTTCTATATGGTACTCATAATCCTAACTGAGACCATCGTGTCATCACACCTACCTGTAGAGAGGTGTAAAGACCAAGCCAGAAAATAAGCAGACTGTCATCTGCAAAATGAGGTTCCCAGAGGGTGAATTTAGTGATGCTGCCCTGCACAGCAGGTTAGCATCACTAAATTTACCCTCTGTGAACCTCAATCTGAATCAGGGTCTCAAAACTAAACAGAAAGAGGTACCCAGAGGATAAATTGGCCCACTGTATGGGATAGCATCATCAAATTCACCTTCTGGGAACCTCATTCTGCAAATGTCAGACTACTTATTTTCAGGCTTGGTAAAGACCAGAGGGTTGTTTTTAAGCTGGCCTGTAACTATTAATCAGATATTGGGGGAGGAGCGACCCACGTTTGCACGACCATGACATGAATGTTTCCGTTGGTTGTAAGAACACATACGATTACGATTTCATCTGTACAAGTCCATTCAGACGGAGGGGCAACAATCATATAAAATCTTAAAATGGCAATTATTAAGCATAAGTACTTTGCCAAACTACTGCCTACCTACTTCCCGACGAGACAAAGAACTTTGGGATGTGACGCCCCCGATACGCCAGAATTTACGCCCCTGTTAAAAGTGGAGTTCTAAGAATATCCTTGCGTTGTTGTAAGATAAAGTTGTCCAAATGATTGATAACGTCTCCATCGTGCAAAGAAGGAAAAACATCCATGTAGCTCGAGAAGAACAAAGTTTCTGTGCTGCGGCAAAAGGATCTGATTGCGACATATATATGCCGTTTTCTAATTTCAGGGGAGGCATGATCACACAAACCATCTGAATGGTTTCTTCCTCATCGTTTCCTGAAAGAGTCAAAAACAGAACAAAGTCCAGTGACCCGGTGTAAAAGGAATGGAAGTCCGTAGGAACGTTAGTCCCTCTGGACTATTATTCCGCGGAATTATAGTCATAGGTCTAACATTTCTAGGAATTGTAGTCCGGCGGACTACTATTCCTAGAAATGTTAGACCTAGGACTATAATTCCGCGGAATAATAGTCCAGAGGGACTAATTTTCCTACGGACTTCCATTCCTGTTACACCGGAACCTGTTTACCGTATTATATAAATACATTCCTTATTCCTCACTTTGGGGTTAAAATGTGTTGAAAACATCCGCCGCTCTATTCCCATCTTACAAAACACAACGCTTTCAACCATCAGTTTCTGAATGGTCTCATTTTTTATGAGTATCGTTTTCTGGAGATGGTGATGGAAAATTAATGCATAACGGTTAAAGGGAGTAAACACAAACCATATTCCCGGAAAATAAAATAGACCAATTTTATGCTAATATATATAATATATATGTCTAAATACATTATCATATATTATACTAAAATTGTAGGTTTATCACTAATAACTCTGTGGAGCTAAACATTTAATTCTGGAGAAACATACGAATTTCGAACGATCTTGTTTACTTGGTCTCCATGCACTCTTTGATTGGAAGTGTTTGGAAAAATATTCTGTGGGCATCATGTTCCTTTGGACTATTGTGCCCAGCTACGTATTGGTGCCGATCGGATAATACAAATGAAGAAAGTCAGCCAGCTTGCAAGGATCTTTTTGCTCAACCCTGATCCAGCAAGTTTGTACAATGACAACAGACGGTAATATAGAATTTTAAGCTGCTTTATCTATTTTATAGGGGATTTAACGACCCTTTCGTCAGCATGGGTCACCTCTTGCTGGATAGTCTTACGGGTGAAAGCAGCCGGAGTGCCGGGAGAGAACCACCGAGTAGCGGCAAGCAACCGCCATGCTCCCCAAAGTACTAACGCCGCACAAGCAGGGCTAGCAATGTTTGAAAGTGCACCATCGACGCACAGTGCGCCTTAGTACACGGCGCCACCGTGCCCCCCCCCCCCCCCCCCCCACGCGAGCAATCGGGGTTATGTGCCTTGCTCACAAACACAACGCAGTTATCCTGGTGGTGATCGAATACTGGACCTTTCGCTTTGAAGTCCAATGCCGTAAACACTGAGCCACCGCGCTCCCTGCTTTATCTATTAATCCGGTGTGACAGGAATGGAAGTCCGTAGGAAAATTAGTCCCTCTGGACTATTATTCCGCGGAATTACAGTCCTAGATCTAACATTTCTAGGAATAGTAGTCCGCCGGACTACTATTCCTAGAAATGTTAGACCTAGGACTATAATTCCGCGGAATAATAATCCAGAGGGACTAATGTTCCTACAGACTTCCATTTCTTTTACACCGGCTTCCACAAAGTAGATATCTTGCGATTTGTCAGTGTTCAATTGAATAAACTTTTCTTTCTTCAAATGTTAGGATAATAACAATGCTAGCTAAAGTGATGGCTTCGGTCTTGAAATCGAGGGTACATTTCCCTTGCCAAAAAACAGCCCCTCTTCCTCGATTTGATCGCCGATCTGGTCACGCCACAATTACACCAGTGGACGAGATTTCGTCAAAAATATTTCGAAATCAAGATCGACTCAAGAAAAACACTTCGAACAAAATGTTGACATTTCTTTTCCGACAAGTGAGGTTCTACAGCGTTCTAGGAAGAGAGCGGACAGCGGACAGCGGTCGCGATCCGGTCGAAGTTCTCGGACCGCTTTGAAATTACAGTACTAGAACTGTAATGTTGCAAACGTGATCGACTTTAAACAAAGATCTTAATCACTGTGCAGATCTGCTGAAAGTGTCATTACATTTTGAGAAAACCGGGTATTCAGAAGTCTTCAAAGTTTTTGGGTGTATGGCTCGGTAATGTTATTTTCAGACAAAGCTAACTGCTTGCTGACTATTCCAGTCTGTGAGTGCATCGCACAAGGTGCTTGTTTATTTAAACCTCTCGGTCCATTATACATACAATTTTGCAGAGAGGACATTTTGACAGTCTGAGCAGACGAAAAACTGACACCCAATTAAACGGAAGACAATAATGTAATTCTACAAGATGCCGAGATCAAATTATTACCGGATATCGCTAAAAGTACAAAACAGATTCGACCAGGTGGTTGTAGATATTATTGTCTAGGACGACCATATTTAAGAATGCGCTATAGAGATGGGTGAGTCGTATTTGACGTCCCTGACAACTCTTGGGAACGGGTGTTCAAAAAGTAATATTGCATTTTAGGAAAAAGACATTGGGAATCGATATAATCCCATTTGCATCCTAGACTTTTAAAGTCTAAAGAGAAAAGAATATTTTGTAAAGTATCCTGACATGCTATTAAATACTTCAGCTGCTGGTTTCAGTGTCACGACAGCAGCATAGTAAAATGAAAGTGTCTATTTGCCACCCGGGTGGCAAATAACTATTCCTCTTTATTTTAGCTATTTGCCACCCGGGTGGCAAATAGCGATTTCAGTAACGGGCAAGATTTAGTTTCGGGTTGCGTTAAGACAACATTACGGGGCACATTCACCTAGTTTGGTCTTTAAAAAAATTGAAGAGGCGGGGATGGGGCGATAGGGTGGTAATTAGCGATGCTAAAGAATATTGTAGAATTCGTCCAAGTACTGGAGGTATGTGCTTGGGCTACCACGAATGTCAAAAAGGGATGGGAAATAATGATCAAACTAAAAAGGGGACGGCAAATAAAAATAATACTGAAAGTGGGAGGCAAATAATTATACAAATTAATAATAAAAAAGAGTACCCAATAATGATAACAACCAAAACGCGTTGACAAATAAAGATTATGGTCGAAAGGGGATGACAGATCAAGATGACAACAAGAAGGGGTTGTAAATACCATTAATAATCAAAACGGGTGGTAAGTGACAATGATAATCAAAACTGGATGGGGAATAATTATAATAATCAAAGGGGGTGGTATATAAAAATATTACTGAAAATGGGGAGGGGCAAATAACTAATAATCAAAAGGGGAGCCAAATAATGGTAATAATCGAAAGGGGGTGACATTTAAAGATTATATTCAAAGGGGAGGGGTGTCAATAAAGATAACAATGAAATGGGGGTGGCAAATGAAGATAATATTGAAAGGGGGCGGCAAATAACTATAATAATCAGAATTGTACCAAATAATGGTAATAATCAAAAGGAAATAACAAATAAAGACTATAGTCAATACTGATAACAATGAAAAGGGGTGGCAAATACAGATAATACTGAAAAGGGGGTGGCAAATAATAATAATAAACAAAAATGGTGCCAAATAATGGTAATAATCAAAAGGAGATGACGAACAGAGATTACAGTCAAAGGGGGGCAGCAAATAATGAAAACTATTAAAAGGGAGTGGCCAGTAAGGATAATAGGTGGCAAATAACTATAATAATCAAAAGTGGTGCCAAATAATGGTAATAATCAAAAGATGACAAATAAAGATTATAGACAAAGGGGGGTGGAAAATAATGTTAACAAGGAAAGGGGGTAGCAAGTAAAGATAATACTGAAAAGGGGTGGCAAATAACTATAAAAGTCAAAAGTGGTGCCAAATAATGGTAATAATCAAAAGGAGATGACAAATAAAGTTTATATTCAAAGGGGTGGCGAATAATGATAACAATGAAATAGGGGTGGCAAATAAACATATTACAGAAAGAGGTGGCAAATAACTATAATAATCAGAATGGTGCTAAAAATAATGGTAATAACCAAAAGATGAGAAATAAAGATTATAGTCGAAGGGGGATGGCAAATAATGATAACAATGAAAAGGGGTGGCAAATAAAGATAGTACTGAAAAGGGGTAGAAAATAACAATAATAAACAAAAGTGGTGCCAAATAATGTTAATAATCAAAAGGAGATGATGAATAGAGCTTATATTCAAAAGGGGATGGCAAATAATGATAGCAATTAAAAGGGGGTGACAAGCAAAGATAATACTGAAAAGGGGGTGGCAAATAACTATAATAATCAGAATGGGTGCCAAATAATGGTAATGGTCAAAGGAGATGACAAATAAAGATTTTAGTCGAAGGGGATGGCAAATAATGATAACAATGAAAAGGGGGTGGCAAATAAATATAATACTGAAAAGGGGGTGGCACATGACTATAATAATCAAAAGGGGTGCCAAATAATGGTAATAATCAAAGGGAGGTGACAAATAAAGATTATATTCAAAGGGTGATGGCAAATAATGATAACATTGAAATCGGGGTGGCAAATAAAGATAATACTGAAATGGGTGGCAAATAACTATTATAATCAGAATGGGTGCCAAATAATGGGTGGCTCTTGACTATAATAATCAAAAGGGGTGTCAAATATTGTAATAATCAAAAGGAGGTGACAAAAAAAGATTATAGTTTCCATAGCCCTGTGGGAACCCCAGGAACTTAAAATATCAAAATTTTGAAATGCCAATATTTCCCAGATCAGAAATCTGTTATTTGAAGAACTTTACCAGCTGAGCGCCTCAGGCCCCATCGGACCTCTTGTGGGTTCACCTGACTGAAATTTTGTGGGAGCTAATGCCATCACATGGCATCTGTCGTCCATCATGGGTCGTGCGTCGTCGCTTAACTTTTGAAATATATTTTCTTCATAACCACTGGGCCAAATTCAAGCATATATAGCACCGACCACCTTTGGAGTATACCCTTTCTACTTGTTCAAATGAAGCTGCTGCCATCTTCGGGCTGTGGTTTAATGCCGAAAAGCCTAAAAATCATTAAAGACATAGTGCAAGATCATTCCAAACAAATGAGAAGTGGGCAATTGGAATTAAGGGCCTTGCCCAAGGACACAATGCAGATACCCCTGATGGGGATTGAACCATGCACCTCTCGATTTGGAGTTCAATGCCGTAACCGCTGAGCCACCGGTCTTCCAGCTCTTGTCAGCATAATCAACATATAAAGGTTTACTAATTACCTGATTATATACAACAATAACAAGAGGAAAATGTTGAAAAACATGCAAATCTTACCTAACACACATGTATGATGCACCAGACAAATTTGAATTCTAACAGTTGTATCTGGAGCCTTGAGTGAAATAAAATCACATGATTTGTTCTGCCCAATAGACATCCTGAATCCATCGTAAGCAATCTGGCTTCTGTGATTTCTGCTGCGAGCTCGCACAAGGTTGCACCATGAGCTTGCTCGAAATTACAAGCTCACGCAAACTTGCAACAAGCTCGCACAAACTCACTGGTAGAAACTATTTTTATAAGGGATCAAGGGAAGTCTGTATGTCAATGTTTGGGCTGTCTGTGGGGGCATGCCTATTTTGGGCTCCACCCAAAAATTTTATTTCAAGAACCGATGGGCTGGTTTGAACCAAATTAGTCATCTAATATAATTAGGTTATAAGTACTTGATTGATTTCCAAAGGTGCTAAAAATAAAAAAATGCAAACGCCCACATTTCTAAAACGACACGGACCAGAATATTGTTTTTAGCTCATCTGACTGAGTCATGGGAGCTTAAGTGATCAGTTTTTGTCTGTTGTCCGTCTGGCGTGAACTTTACATTATCGGCTTCACTCATAAACCACTGGGCCGAATTGAACCAAATTTGATGTGCATGTTCCCGATCTTATGCCAATTAAAATGTGTTCAAATAACCTTTCCACGCCCACAGGGGGCACCACAAGGGGCAATATTCTGAAAACACCCATAAATTGTTTTCCCAAATTTAAAAAAAATCTTCCCCAGAACCATCAATTCGAATCTTTTGATATTTGGTATATTACGTCTCTGGGGATGGGTGGGGGCGAGGTGGGGGGGGGGGGGGTGCAGATTTAAGTTTGTTCAAATGGAGTCCCTGGGTTAATAATTGAGGTCCCTATAGGAGCCCGAATTTTAACTTAGTGTAATATGATGGAATCTCTTTAAAAATCTTCTTCAGATTCACCTGTCAAAATCCTTTCATATTTAGTATACAGCATCTCTAGGTGGGTCAGACTCACGTTTGCTCAAATCGCATCCCTGGGTTAATATTTGGGTTCCCTTTGGGAGCCCATATTCAACTTGGTGCAATATGAGAAAATCTCTTTAAAAATCGTTTTGTTCAAATCCAGCAGTCAGAATGCTTTCATATTTGGTATACAACATCTCTTGGGGTGTCAGGTTAAATTGTGTTCGAGTTGGGTCCCTGGGTTAGTGTTTGGTCTCTCTATTGGAGCCTAAAGTTTATCTTAGTGCAATATGAGGAAATTTCATTAAACATCTTCTTCAGATCCACCAGTCAGAATCCGTTCATATTTGATATACACTATGTCCAGGAGGGCCAGATTTAAGGTTTTTTTTTCAAATCGAATTCCTGGGTTAATGTTTGGGCTGCCTATGGGAGCCCGAATGTTAATTTAGTGCGATATGAGGGAATTTCTTTAAAAATCTTCTTCTCCAGAACCATCTATCAGAATATTTTGGTCTTGACTACTCAAAAATACCACAACACTTGGGTAACTAGCAAAATGTCTTTTGCTGCTGACAGACTGGCAGTTTATTGAAGCAATCCAAAAAACACAAAAAACAATTATTTGTCACCCCCTTTGACTATAATCTTTATTTGTCACCACCTCCTTTTAATTATTATTATTATTTCGCACCCCTTTTGATTATTATAGTCCTGTGCCACCCCTTTCAGTATTATCTTCATTTGCCACCTCCTTTTCCTCGTTATCGTTATTTGCCACCCCCTTTGACTATAGTCTTTATTTGTCATCTCCTTTTGATTATTACCATTATTTGACACCCATTCTGATTATTATAGTTATTTGCCACCCCCTTTCAGTATTACCTTTTCTTGCCACCCCCTTTTCATCGTTATCACTATAGTATAATGTTTATTTGCCACCCCCTTTCCATTGCTATCATTATTTGCCATCTCCCTTTGACTATAATCTTTATTTGTCATCTCCTTTTGATTATTACCATTATTTGGCACCACTTTTGTTTATTATTGTTATTTGTCACCACCTTTTCAGTATTATGCCTATTTGCCACCCCTTTTTTATTGCTATTATTATTTTCCACCCCCTTTGTCTATAATCATTATTTGTCATCTCATTTTGATTATTACCATTATTTGACACCCATTCTGATTATTATAGTTATTTGCCACCCCCTTTCAGTATTACCTTTTCTTGCCACCCCCCTTTTCATCGTTATCACTATAGTATAATGTTTATTTGCCACCCCTTTCCATTGCTATCATTATTTGCCATCTCCCTTTGACTATAATCTTTATTTGTCATCTCCTTTTGATTTTTACCATTATTTGGCACCACTTCTGTTTATTATTGTTATTTGTCACCCCCTTTTTGGTATTATGTTTATTTGCCACCCCTTTTTCATTGCTATCATTATTTGCCATCCCCCTTTGACTATAAGCTCTGTTCATCTCTCCTTTTGACTATTACCATTATTTGGCACCACTTTTGTTTAATATTGTTATTAGCCACCCCCTTTTCAGTATTATCTTTATTTGCCATCCCCTTTTTATTGTTATAGATATTTGCCATACCCATTTGACCATAATCTTTATTTGTCATCTTTTGATCATTACCATTGTTTGGCACCCATTCTGATTATTAGAGTTATTTGCCACCCCCTTTCAGTATTTCCTTTTCTTGCCACCCCCCATTTAATTGTTATCATTATTTGCCATCCCCCTTTTACTATAATCTTTATTTGTCATCTTTGGATTATTATCATTATTTGGCACCCATTCTGATTATTATAGCTATTTCCCACCCCTTTTCCAGTATTGTCTTTACTTGCCACCCCTTTTTATTGTTATCATTATTTGCCATCCCCCTTTGACTATAATCTTTATTTGTCATCTTTTGTTTATTACCGTTATTTGGCACCACATTTGATTATTATACTTATTTGCCACCCCTTTTTCAGTATTATCTTATTTGACACCCTCTTTTCGGTATTATCTTATTTGCCACCCTTTTTAATTGTTATCCTTATTTGCCATCCCCTTTGGCTATAATGGCTCCCGTTTTGATTATTATAGTTATTTGCCACCCCCTTTTCAGTATTACCTTATCTTGCCAGCCCCTTTTCATTGTTATCATTGTGGCCATCTCCCTTTGACTATAATCTTTGTCTTTTTTTTTACTTTTAACATTATTTGGCACCACTTTTGTTTATTATTGTTATTTGCCACCCCCTTTTCGGTATTATCTCTATTTGCCACCCCATTTTCATTGTTATCATTATTTGCCATACCCTTTGTCTATAATCTTCACTTGTCATCTCCTTTTAATTATTACCCTTATTTGGCACCCATTCTGATTATTATATTTATTTGCCACCCACTTTCAGTATTATATCTATTTTCCACCCCCATTTCATTGTTATCATTATTTGCCACCCCCCTTTGAATATAATCTTTATTTGCCATCTCCTTTTGCTTATTACCATTATTTGGGACCCATTCTGATTATTATAGTTTTTTGCCACCCCCTTTCAGTATTATCTTTATTTTCCACCCCCATTTCATTTTTATCATTATTTGCCACCCCTCTTTGAATATAATCTTTATTTGTCATCTCTTTTTGATTATTACCAATATTTGGCACCACTTTTGATAATTATATTTATTTGCCGCCTCTTTTCAGTATTATCTTTATTTGTCACCTCCTTTTGATTGTTATCATTATTTGCCATCCCCTTTGACTATAATCTTTATTTGCCACCTCCTTTTCATTGTTGCCATAAGTTTGGTACCCTTTTTGTTTATTTTAGTTATTAGCCACCCCCTTTTCAGTATTATATTATCTTTATTTTCCATCCCCTTTTTGTTGCTATCATTATTTGCCACCCCCACCCTTTGACTAAAATCTTTATTCATCATCTCCTTTTGATTATTACCATTATTTGGCACCACATTTGTTTAATATTGTTATTTGTCACCCCCTTTTCAGCATTATGTTTATTTGCCACCCCCTTTTCATTGCTATCATTATTTACCATCCCCATTTGACTATAATCTTTGTTTGTCATCTCCTTTTGATTATTACCATTATTTGGCACCACTTTTGTTTAGTATCGTTATTTCTCACCCCCTTTTTGGTATTATGTTTATTTGCCACCCCCTTTTCATTGCTATCATTATTTGCCATCACCCTTTGATTATAATCTCTGTTCATCATCTCCTTTTGACTACTACCATTATTTGGCACCACTTTTGTTTAGTGTTGTTATTTGCCACCCCCTTTTTAGTATTATCTATATTTGCCATCCCCCTTTCATTATTATCATTATTTGCCATCCCCTTTGACTATAATCTTTATCTGTCATTTTTTTATTATTACCATTATTTGGCACCCATTCTGATTATTAGAGTTATTTGCAACTCGCTTTCAGTATTACCTTTTCTTGTCACCGCCTTTTAATTGTTATCATTATTTGCCATCCCCCTTTGAATATAATCTTTTTTGTCATCTCCTTTTGATTATTACCATTATTTGGCACCCCTTTTGATAATTACATTTATTTGCCACCTCTTTTCAGTATTACCTTTATTTGTCACCTCCTTTTCATTGTTATCATTATTTGCCACCCCCTTTGACTATAATCTTTATTTGCCACCTCCTTTTCATTGTTGCCATAAGTTTGGTACCCTTTTTGTTTATTTTAGTTATTAGCCACCCCCTTTTCAGTATTATATTATCTTATTTTCCATCCCCTTTCTGTTGCTATCATTATTTGCCACACCCACCCTTTGACTATAATCTCTATTTATCATCTCCATTTGATTATTACCATTATTTGGCACCACATGTGTTTATTATTGTTATTTGTCACCCCCTTTTCAGTATTATGTTTATTTGCAACCCCCGTTCCATTGCTATCATTATTTGCCATCCCCATTTGACTATAAGCTTTATTTGTCATCTCCTTTTGATTATTACCATTACTTGGCACCACACTTTTGTTTAGTATTGTTATTTGTCACTCCCTTTTTGGTATTATGTTTATTTGCGACCCCCTTTTCATTGCTATCATTATTTGCCATCACCCTTTGATTATAATCTCTGTTCATCATCTTCTTTTGACTACTACCATTATTTGGCACAACTTTTGTTTAGTATTGTTATTTGCCACCCCTTTTCAGTAGTGTCTAGATTTGCCATCCCCCTTTCATTGTTATCATTATTTGCCATCCCCCTTTGACTATAATCTTTATTTGTCATCTTTTGATTATTACCATTATTTTTAGCACCATTCTGATTATTATTCCCCACCCCTTTTTCAGTACTGTCTTTACTAGCCACTCTTTTTAATTGTTATCATTATTTGCCACCACCTCCCCCCCCCTTTGACTATAATCTCTATTTGTCATCTCCTTTTGATTATTACCATTATTTGGCACCACTTTTGATTATTATACTTATTTGCCACCCCTTTTTCAGTATTATCTTATCTACCTACCCTTTTGAGTATTATCTTATTTGCAACCCCCTTTTAATTGTTATTGTTATTTGTCATCCCATTTGACTATAATGGTTACCGTTTTGATTATTATAGTTATTTGCCACCCCCTTTTAAGTATTATCTTATCTTGCCAGCCCCTTTTCATTGTTATCATTATTTGCCTTCCCCCTTTGACTATAATCTTTATTTGTCATCTCCTTTTGATTATTACCATTATTTGGCATCACTTGTGTTTATTATTATTATTTGTCATCCCCTTTTCAGTATTATGTTTATTTGCCACCCCAATTTGATTGTTATCATTATTTGCAACCCCCTTTGTCTATAATCTTTATATGCCACCTCCTTTTGATTGTTGCCATAATTTGGTACCTTTTTGTTTATTAGAGTTATTTGTCACCCCATCTTCAGTATTATCTTTATTTTCCACCCTCTTTCTGTTGCTATCATTATTTGCCACCCCCCCCCCCCTCGACTATAATCTCTATTTGTCATCTCCTTTTGATTATTACCATTATTTGGCACCACTTTTGATTATTATACTTATTTGCCACCCCTTTTTCAGTATTATCTTATCTGCCTTCCCTTTTGAGTATTATCTTATTTGCAACCCCCTTTTAATTGTTATTCTTATTTGTCATCCCATTTGACTATAATGGCTACCGTTTTGATTATTATAGTTATTTGCCACCCCCTTTTCAGTATTATCTTATCTTGCCAGCCCCTTTTCATTGTTATCATTATTTGCCTTCCCCCTTTGACTATAATCTTTATTTGTCATCTCCTTTTGATTATTACCATTATTTGGCATCACTTTTGTTTATTATTATTATTTGTCATCCCCTTTTCAATATTATGTTTATTTGCCACCCCAATTTGATTGTTATCATTATTTGCAACCCCCTTTGTCTATAATTTTTATTTGCCACCTCCTTTTGATTGTTGCCATAATTTGGTACCCTTTTTGTTTATTAGAGTTATTTGTCACCCCATCTTCAGTATTATCTTTATTTTCCACCCTCTTTCTGTTGCTATCATTATTTTCCACCCCCCCCCCCTTTGACTATAATCTTTATTCATCATCTCCATTTGAGTATTACCATTATTTGGCACCACTTTTGTTTATAATTGTTATTTGCCACCCCCTTTCAGTATTATTTTTATTTGTCACCCCCATTTCATTGTTATCATTATTTGCCGTCACCCTTTGAATATAATCTTTATCTCCCATCTCCTTTTGATTATTTCCATTATTTGGCACCCCTTTTGATTATTATAGTTATTTTACACCCCCTTTTCAGTAGTATCTTTATTTGCCACCCTCTTTCCATTGCTTTCCTTATTTGCCATTCCCTCTGAATACAATCTTTGTTTGTCATCTCCTTTTGATTATTACCATTATTTGACACCCCTTTTGATTATTATTATTTGCCATCCCTTTTCAGCAGTATCTTTATTTGCCACCCCTCCCGCTTTCATTGTTATCATTATTCGCAATCTGCCTTTGATTAATTTGTCATCTCCTTTTGATTGTTACCATTATTTGACACCCATTTTGATTATTATAGTTATTTGCCACCCCCTTTTCATTATTAATTGCATTTGTTATCCCCTTTTGACATATATTGTAGTTTGCCACCCCTTTGATTACTACATCTATTTTTTATTTGTCCTCATTGATTACTTTTATTATTTGCCATCTGTTTTGATTATTGTCACTTTGCCACCCCCTTTTCATTTTTAGATACATCTGCTAACCCCTTTTGATTTTTATCATAGTTTGCCATCCCTTTCTATTACTGTTGTTATTGTGTTCATTATTGTTATTTACCACCCCCCTTTGATTGAAATCACTATTTGCCATCGTTGTGGTAAATAGAAATAATGAGAAATAGTGATTTGTCACCCAGGTGGCAAATAGCTTAAATAATGAGAAATAGTTATTAGCACCGAGATGGTAAATAGGTTAAATAATGAGAAATAGGTATTTGACACCCAGGTGATAAATGGCTTAAATAATAAGAAGTAGTTATTTGCCACCCGGGTGGTAAATAGCTTAAATAATGAGAAATAGCTATTTGCCACCATGGTGGTAAATAGCTTAAATAATGAGAAATAGTTATTTGCCACCCGGGTGGTAAATAGCTTAAATAATGAGAAATAGTTATTTGCACCGAGGTGGTAAATAGCTTAAATAATGAGAAATAGCTATTTGCCACCCTGGTGATAAATAACTCCTGCCTAGTAAAATGGGTGAATGGAAGAAGTTTATTCCTTCACCTAACATAACGACCAGGCAATTTACCAAAAAATCGGCTTTCAAATTGTAAGATTTTTTTCAGTCTTTGCATCGAACACATAGCTTATAACCCTTCATTAGAACGAGCTCACTCGAATGAGGGGCCTTAACCTATGGTTTTGAGGGAAAAATTACCAGTTCGTTATCTGTTGAATATTTATTTTCCAAGTGCTGCCGTTTATTCGTGGTAAAGGTTTTACCGTTTACCAACGTAACGGCCAAAACATTATTTTCTCTTTCTTTTTGTCCCCAAAACCTTGCCTATGATCCCCCAAGGAGCTCGTTCCAATGAAGGGTCATAAGCTATGCTTTTGACGCAAAAATGAAAAAAATATTTATTCAAGAATCTTGTTTGCAAATATCGTTTGCCTTTAGTGTGGTTCAGTAATGACATTTTGTTTGTCATCAAAAATATTTTGCTGAAATGCATAAATACACAGGATGACACGAGTGTGTGGATGGGTTAATCGATATGTCACGAGTGCCAGCGCGGAAAGATAGAACGAGAGACAACAACACGCGTGTCGTTTTGTGTTTATTACACGCCTTCACGTCTATAAAAACAATTATTAGAAAGACACTCAGCAACTCATTTGACAACTATCAACAGAACACATTTTATCGCAATCCAAATTTGCGATGGGAACCCTTGTTACTATTTCGTCCCCTAAGTTCCAATCTGTTTTATGTGCCTCCTGGCACATAGAACACATTGGAACTCGGGGGACTATTTTTAGCTATCGCCAGTGATTCAAACTAATTTCGGTGCACGATTTGTAGAAAATTCCAGTGAAATTTCGCTTTTTTTATAAAAATAGCCCACCAACGATTTCCGTTCCGCACATACATGTGGAACGGATTTTCATTGTTCGCATGGTTTAGTGCTGCTGTAGATGGGGATTTCATAGAACAGCCGTATAATATTAAGTATGTCTGGAGAAAATACACCAGTCTGGCTTTGCATGCTCAGGTATATTCAGCTAAACTGATGAAAGTCCAAATGAATTGATCATTTTATACTTGCCTATCACTTCAAGCTCTCAGACCACCAGTGAAATCCTACTTGGAATCCGACGCCGTCATGGGTTGTTTGTTTATCCACTTTTCGTGGATTGGCCCGCATACTATCGTTGATGTAATGCAATGTCCCTTCACCCACAAAGATATACAAATATTCTTACTTACTGTAGATAGTCCAATCAATAAGTATTTAAATCGTTTCGAAAACATCAAAATACTAACACAATTAATGGAACTATGTGGCGTAATCATAACACTACAGCTGGGGTGAGGCCTCATTCATAATTATTTAGTAAACAAATATATTTAATAGCATCGATAAAGTCATTAAAGATGCGGTCAAATAGAATATTGATAATTTTCGCATTCAAAGAAATGTTCCAGCCGATTGAATTTAAACGTAGGCGATGTACTATTTAAGGACCAGACTGGTTGCAGGCCATAACAGCGTCCCATTCTTTACAGAATTTGAACGGTAACTTTTGAACTTCCTGCTACTTGTGGCAGAATTGTCACTGACGTACAGTTGAATATCGAGTATAAAATTACAAAAATGTAAAATACAAAGTGTAAAGTGTGCTGGAGATATTCAAGTTACCACAAAGATTGTTTTCTATTCTTGGTTCCTCATGTTTTTCTAAGACGAACAAATGTAGTATGGGTTGTCAACATTTTAAGGCCCCCTGTACCAAGCCAGTCTATCTGTACTGTATTAAAAGTAAAGAAACTAATATATTATATCATGTAATTCACATTTGCAACTCGCAATTCTACGTAAATTTCAGAGATAGAATTTCGCAGATCGATCAAGACTTGTCTTGTCAACATCACTAGAATTAAGTTTGCTAACCGTCGAAGTAAACAGTAATTAATTGTACCATATATATCCCAAGCACAACAAGAAACAACGATTAGACTTTACGGAACTGCTAATTAAATCACGACGACAGTTTTAGAAGATAAATGGCAAGCTTCATCTGTCTGACTTACAACTTTGGAGACGTCACGTCCACATGCACTTCGGACGGTATTTGGAAGATGTATTATTTAATTCGTGGTGCAGGCAAAGAAACCTTTTAAAAGTTCGAGGGGCATCATATTAGGCGAAACCAGCGACAAGTTAAAGCATAACTGTTTGGCAACTATCGGGAACAAAAAGTCAATAAAATATTCCCCGGGAGGCGGGGGTGAAAGTGGCGCTGCTGGTGCTGGAGAGGGAGCGGGACTATGGCACCCTACAAAATGATTTTTAAAAGCCTATTTCAGAACATGGTTCACATTTGATACCAGTAGTAGGCGATATTATGGTGACCCAGCTTGTTTTAAGCTTATTTGTTTTGTAAGGATTGGCGAGCAAGTTATACAACTATATTAATGATTCTACCTGGCCCAATTGGAACGGGTATGTGGGATGATCTCGAAGTCGCAAATGGGCTCGCTTTTCGCAGATACTACAAGGGAATCGTTGGGATACACGGTGGTGTCCTGATTCGCAGAGGGAACAGAAAGTTCACGTCCCCAACAATAAGAACGACACATTATGACACAAACAATTTATGCATCCAGGGGGTGTTCAGATACCTCAGGAACTTTCGCGACTGAGGATCGATTTTCGAGATCTCTGGCATGAGAGACCAGCGCACATATCTGCTCAGCCGTCATTCTCTAAGCCAGAATCGCAATCATTGCAGTTAGTGATACAGTTAGAGTTTGAATAATCCGTGTATCGCAAACGCGGTGTATGTCGCAACTGGAAATTAGAAGCTTTAAGTAGACGGCAATATATTCTCTATAAGATTCTGCTCCCATCCTCTCCCATGCCTACATGAGCTTTCATTAGCCTTTGGTAGGCCTGGGCGGGGCATATTTTTACAGGTACTAATAAACGGGTGCACATAATGTGTCAAATTTGAGCCTCAGAGTTAAAGTATTATGGAAGTCGTACAACGTAGTTATTCTGAATTTTGTTCCAGATGACAATACAGGAGAACAGAATGGTGGTGACATTGTCACCTTGGCTACGGTATATTTTTTTTAATTTTTCCGAACTTTGAGAAAGAAAAAAACAGAAAGTTTTAAATTCGAATCTGATGTATGAATTACTGCATGAACAATTTAATTCTGATCGACGTGCAGTGCCCAAAGGACTGAGCTTCTCCTTAACCTGGTCCATGGAATTCAGGAGCGCCTGGACGCAGTTATCAAATTTAGGACCTATTCCCTTTACTGACATTTGCTACATTTACTGAAATTCCGCCGGGCAACCCTTTTACATGGTTGCATCAGATGGCCTCACGCAATTACCTGTGCATTCGGTTTTGTTGAAAGTCATGGTTTTTTTAATTTTTCCGAACTTTGAGAAAGAAAAAAACAGAAAGTTTTAAATTCGAATCTGATGTATGAATTACGGCATGAACAATTTAATTCTGATCGACGTGCAGTGCCCAAAGGACTGAGCTTCTCCTTAACCTGGTCCATGGAATTCAGG
Source organism: Pictodentalium vernedei (assembly GCA_031216915.1). Lineage (NCBI taxonomy): Eukaryota > Metazoa > Mollusca > Scaphopoda > Dentaliida > Dentaliidae > Pictodentalium > Pictodentalium vernedei. Next base: position 164,240,515 of record CM062291.1, on the reverse strand, counting down.
AGCGCCTGGACGCAGTTATCAAATTTAGGACCTATTCCCTTTACTGACATTTGCTACATTTACTGAAATTCCGCCGGGCATCCCTTTTACATGGTTGCATCAGATGGCCTCACGCAATTACCTGTGCATTCGGTTTTGTTGAAAGTCATGGTTCTGTACATGCTAATATCTATCATTAAATCCAATGTCCGACATTGCTAGGCTTCAGAACGGCTGCGCAACATGTATTCGTGAGAAACACTACCAGACTGCAGCCAGCTTTCTCTTGCTGTGACTTTTAATAAGGTTTTTTCTGTTTACAAGCTGTCATGAATTGACAACAAATCATTTCTAGTGTAATAGTGTACATGCTTGTGATGTAAAGGAAATTTTGGAAATTTGTTCATTCCTTATAGGCTAATGTGGCCTTAGTAACACTTGTCTCTATCTCCTCTCTACGGAAAGAAAATTGGACGGGTGTTTTTTATTCCCCAGTTCCCCCGCGGGAACCGCGGAAGTGAAGCAGTGCTTGTTGAATTTGGTAAACAAGCTCTGTTTCACTGGTAAAATAGGACCCAGTCACCAATGCTTGGGGTGCAAGTCCTCTAAAATAGGCAACATGGGGAATAAACAATTGACTGACCTTGACTTTATCTCCATGTTGTGGTCATGATTAGCCGTTGTGCAGAAGTATGTGACTTTAACCCTTTACCTAACAGAAAAGCAGACGACACTTGCCAAAAAAATTCTTGAATAAACTAATTTTTTTCATTTTTTGTCTAAAAAACATAGGTTATGACCCCTCATTGGAACGAGCTCGACGAGCTCGTTCCAATGAGGGGTCATAACCTATGTTTTTGAGACAAAAAATGAAAAAAATAATGAAAATTAATTGGCGATTTTTGAGAATAGCGCTGGCTGGTTTTGGCCGTTACGTTGGGTAAAGGGTTAAACCCCAATAAATAAAAAATAAATAATTTTCCAGTTGTTACAGGAATATAAGTTGGGCCATGTGGGGAATGCGATTTTGTTCTCAATTTCTGTATATATACTTTTTCGAGCATAAGTGTCGTCTGCCGACTAGTAATTGCATGAAAGCTCACTCCAACCTCCGTTTCAAATCTATCTTCACCCTCAAGAAAATGCAATGCATAATTTTGCTCCGCAAGCCACCTTCAGTGCAAATTCATCACTCTTAAATTCTGTCGAGTTTCCATGTGTGTTGAAGTGGTAATCAAGTCAGTGTTTACAGCAAACACACATCTTTTCTTCATGTGTAAAACATTCGCATTTACTTGGTATTTACTGACAGTTTCATTTTTTGCCATTGTTTAAAGCTGTTCCATTTAGGTGTTCAGGTGTTCTTCAGCTTCAGTGTCGGTACAGCCAAGTTGTAATAACAGATAGTACCCAGTTTCTATCCATTCTGTTCGAAAGCTGAACAACAGTTGCTCGTTTAGGTGTTACAGTATTAGGATGCCAATGGTCGTGTTGTTATGTATGGTTATTATTATTATATTTTTTTGAGCTCCGGGCTATTTTTATTAGTACAATTGACGATTTAGGTTTACCCTCTGCACACTCATGTCAAAATATCTAAATTGCATAACATAACATAGAGAGTAATCGCTTGACTGGACTGGTTACTTGAAATAATTCATGAGAGGTGCTGGACGTTGTACAAACACTTTTGCGCTAATGCGCACGAGTGTTTTAGAATATAGTCCCTCGCCTCGAATGAATTATTTCACGTAACCAGTCCAGCCAAGCGATTACTCTGTTTATTACTTTTCATTATTAACGATAATTATATTATTTAACCCTTTACCTAACGTAACGGCAAAAACCGGCCAGCGTTATTCTCAAAAATCGCCAATTAATTTTCATTATTTTTTCATTTTTTGTCTCTAAACCATAGGTTATGACCCCTCATTGGAACGAGCTCGTTCCAATGAGGGGTCATAACCTATGTTTTTGAGACAAAAAATGAAAAAAATTAGTTATTCAAGAATTTTTTTGTGTCGTTGGCTTTTCATGTTAGGTAAAGGGTTAAAAAAACCAAAAAAAATAATGAAGTTCCGATTACACCCACGGCAAAGCGTCTTCGTTTGCGCGCACGGATACATGACACAATTGTTGATTGCATAATTCACTTGTGAAGTTATCGTTTATAATCAAACCCGGAAGTCCCAGTAAATCACACTTTGGAAAGTAATAAATAACTTTATTCACTTTAAAAATGCGCAATACACATTAGCCTTTTGCCTCTTTGTGGAAACAGGTAATTGAACCTGTGGCGCATACGCCGATATCTACAAAGTCCTGAAAATCCACCAACCGTACATAAAATAGTCCAATTATACTGAACAGAAGGTGGGCTACACTACAACAGCCGACGAGACATGTCAAACGTCCCGAGAGTTCTCACAAGGAATCGACCATAAAATCAGTCACTATGAATCGGCACTTAACTTCTTCTGGAATAACATTTGCTTTAAAAGCACTATATTTTATTCTCCAACAATACCATGCAAATACGGATGTCACTGGGATGGGCTCATTGAGTCGGTCCCAGCGACATCCACACATATGTGGTATTCAAATGGGTTTAAACTTCTATATACTGGGCTACCTGACTGAATACGTCCACGTACTTTTAATGCACTTTGTATATAATGTGATAGATTTAATACTATTTTCCTACTCTATGAATTTAATAGCTCAACTAATATGTGTGCTGTGTCATCTCCAGTGATACGGTTTGATAAACCTGTTCTTAACATCACTCAGTCCACCACATGCAAGCAGCAAATGTTTCCCTAAATCCAACTCGGAATTTAACCCAATTCAATTACGGCAACCCCCCGTCCGCCGGACGTGTAGATTTGTTGTATTTTGTAAACTATTATGTACAACGCATGCCGAAAATTGCTGAAGAACCTTTACGCAACTTGCTCAACGTATCCAAATTTCTAGTAGCTTTTTCACCAAAATGCAACTCGTAATTTAACCAAAACAAAACTGAATTGATTAACCATTTACCTACCGAATTGACCGTTTTCTCTCCAATAAGATGTTAAGATGTCACATGATGAATTTGTTGAAATTATTTGAAAAAATAATATTTAAAATAACAAATTTTAATATCGTCTGCGTTGGGTAAAAGGTTTTTGAGTTTTTGAGTTAAAGAAAATATTTACAGGTTAGAAATTCTGCTATTTTATAATAGACGTCGTCAATACCACAACGCTTGCTGATGCAGCCACGTGCCGTATTCGTGTGGTGAAAGGTTATTTTGTTTTTTGTTGGCGAAATAATTCATTATTTCTTTTTGTACTGACATTTTGAGAGCGCGGTGGCTCAGTGGTTACGGCATTGGACTTCAAACCGAAAGGCCCAGGGGTCGACCTAAGCCAGGCGTAACTGTGTTGTATTCTTGGGCAAGGTATTTAATCTCGGTTGCCCACATAGGAGCAAGGTGGCACTGTATATTAAGGCGTACTGCATGTCGATGGCGCACATTGTGTTCAACCATTGCTAACCCTGCTTGTGTGGAGATAGTGCGTTGGGGTGATTGAAAGTTGCACGCCGCAGCTTGGTAGTTCTCTGTGGGTACTCCGGCTCCCTCCACCCGTAAAGCTTTCCGACAGGAGGTGACCCTGGCTATCGAAGGTGTTGTTAAATCCAAATAAAGAAATAAATAACTGACATACAGTATACGGTAATAAATTACCCTTAAAATTACGGAGAAAAACTGGCAATCAGCTGCCAGTACCACAGATTGTGGTTAATCTATGGGAAGTTACGTAAGCAAGATATGATTCAATTTACTAGTATCCGTCTGGCCCCACACGATACTTTTAGCCACTGACTGAGCACATGCGAACACCGAACGCCATTGGATCTTTTTGTTTCTGTATATGCATGTGTAGGTGTGTCTGCGTTTGTGTGGGTGTAAGGGTGTGTAGGGAAGCCTTCGTTGGGGGAGGCACTCCCATGTTACGCTCCTAAGAGCGCCGCCCCTGTATTTGGGGCATAAATCCTTTTGTGAGGGTCGATATTTGAAACATAAAACCTGTAACCTGCATTACATTTATGGAATCTGTGTGTTTTAGGATTTGCTTAAAAGTTTGTTTGATTTAGATGTTGAATTAAATCATTCACGTACAGGTCACTGCTGTAATTAACCTTTTACCCAACGAATCGGCCGCATCCGTCCGCGTAATATGTAAATTCAGCAGTTGAAAAAAATATTATTTTTCAAAAGATTTCAACAAAACCATATCATGTGACCCCTCGTTGGAGCGAGCTTGTCGAGCTCGTTCCAACGAGGGGTCACATGATATGGTTTTGTTGAAATCTTTTGAAAAATTTGAAAAAAATGATATTCAAAATAATAAATTTTTATATCGTCTGCATTGGGTAAAGGGTTAAAGGGGATACTCGATGTTTCCAAAGTGAGTCTTAATTTTTGGATTTTAAAGGTCTTTGAAACAGAGCTTTTTGGTAACAATGGATCTTATTTATTATCAATATTTACTGCGAATACAGACGTCCATTTGTCCATGAATATAGTTCATTTCCAGCCTCCTCAAATACTGACCCCAACAAATCTATCATTCTTTAACCTGGTGTATACTAAAGTAAAAATACCAAAATTTTAGGAAGCATTCTTTTGCACAATGCAAAAAAATTAAACAGTGCAGTCTTGTTTGCGAGAGCCCAATGAGCTCTGTCAAATAATATTGAATTGGTTAATAGAGACTATTACCATTAAGTGGTTGTACAAAATATGTATCCGAGTCTCGCTCCGAGTTCTAAGGGTAGATCACGACTCGTCTTCGACTCGTCGTGATCTGCCCTTAGAACCCGGAGCTCGACTCGGATACATATTTTGTACATCCACATAATGGTAATATTCATTTTATCTTACAATATATCGGGGATAAGTCAAGAATGTAGACGAATATATAACGAACTATTTATTCGTACGGATGAACAAAAAAGAAAAAAATGGAACTCTCGCGAAAGGAACGTGCATGTATCCGACCCCCTGATACAAACATCTGTATCAGGGGGTCGGATACACGACAGTTGCGGAGTTAATACAGACAAAATACATGTTGATTGTAAGAAAAAATTCTTAAATGCATTTTGGAAAACATTTGCAGGGTCAAATTTGTGTATTTCGACAGCATTACGCAGATGTTTGAAATATCTATCAAACAGCACAAGCAAAGTTCACCTGGAGGTGCTTCAGCTGAACGTTCACCATGGACTCTTTCAACGAAAATTACTCTGCCTCCAGTGTTTATCAAACGTTGGTATTTTGTTTGTCCCACACCTGTTAAGTCTACCGTACTGCCTCCATCACACTTGGAATGCAACGCTTTCAAAACATGTCAATTTCCCGATAACTGCTGGCAGAAAAGCTTATTGTACCAAAAATTGTCTAATAGGTAGACTGAATAGGTTGATACGTTTATCGATAATATGGCCAATGGGTTTCATTTCAATAAGTGTGTTTCATGAGCTGTATTTTCATAGGAAAAAAATAAAAATAAAAATGTGTTATGCCTACTTCTGTGTCGAAAACTGTTTTCATTTGTTCAGCTTCAACAAAGTCTTGAACAACACGATAGATGACATTATGTCGGTTGTAGATCACATCATTCTATTAAGGCAAGGATGTCATTGAAAACCGAACAACTAATTCACCTGAGTGAAGATCGTACTCAAACGCTTGAAACATCATTGCTGCAGTCTCACACTCACTCAGAACAAAGTTCAAGTGGATGGTATAACAACTTTTTATTGGTTTAAGAGAGGAATCATTACCAATCCAAACTATGATATAATTTCGTTTTGTCAAGTGCTTGAGCTGTTGACACATTCTCATCACGGCCAATCGCGCGCTATATCTGGATAATAACCGATTATATGTGGTCAATGTTGCAATGGCCACGAGACCGAAACAATTGGAATTTACGAGCATCTTTCTCAAACTATTCTTCCTTTCTTCTTTTCTTTGCACAATTACAGAAAACTTATTGACATAAATGTGTATACCCTCAGTTGATGACATAGCCAGATTGGCTGTCTACCTCTCATCCCCAATAAAAATAAACTGGATACATTTGACACACACTTTGACTGCGGGCAACCGTAAATTTCGAGCACATCATACACGTATAAGTGAATTTAGCACGGTTTCCATACAGAGCGTATACAGACGTCCATTTGTACATGCAAAACGGAATACATTGTAAGAAATTACTGTTAAAATTACGGTAGATGTACTGGCAACAATTGCCGTTACTTCTATCGCAGATCTCACGATAATGTCTTTTACTACCTGATGTGTCACCATATGGAAACTTAGAGAGGGGTGCTCATGAGCAGTGGCAAAATTTTGTATCTGAACGAACGCATTCAGCTCTTTAATTTCTGCTTTTGCAGGAATTGAAGAGCTGAACGCGTTGTTCAGAACAGAGGGCAAAGTTTTGTATCTGAACGAACGCGTTCAGCTCTTTAATTCCTGCTTTTGCAAATGGTACCCTCCATTTCGTAAGTTACCTTATTTTAGAAGAGTTCATTTTAAGCTAGACCAATGAATAATTTTAACCAACAGCCACACGGCTGCAGGTTAAAGGTATTAATTGGTCTACCCTGAGTGAGAAATCAACATATTTCTCAAGAAGTGGCGAAAAACCAAATATCGGTTCTTCGGTTTTGCTCCAAGATCGAACAGAAAATAGATCGGCATTGCCAAAAGTAGTTTAATACGGAACTACCGACAGTTGGTTGTATGTTTACCGTATTTTAACAGTAATTTTTACAGTGTATAGTTTCTGCGAATACTCAGTTCTCCAGGAAACCGCAGGGAACATCAAAGAAGTGAAAGTCATCAGAAATGTTTGCCCAGTCAAAGGGACCATGAAGGGAAGTACTCTGAATATGAGCCTACAGATTTTATACGTCATTCAGTTCCCTCTGTAATTCAGAACTTTCATACAATTTTGTGTGCTGAATTGACAGGTAAGAAAGTCGTGGAGCTAGCAAGTTGAACGTAATATTTCACAATTGTAATGCCGTTATTGACACTGCGGATAATAGGTTTACAGCTATTCCATCCGTTGCGGTCGGTAACCGGTTGTGAACCGATTATCCGATTTTCCGTTTTAGCGCTAATTCAGCCATCCACATTTCACGAATATTTCCCCATATGTGTCACATGTTCATGAAAAACTTGGTAAAGCGAAGCTTCTAGACTGTTACCATACGTTAAGGTCTATTTTATCCTGAATTTGGAATCTTTTTAAACAGCAAACATTGTAGGCGTGTCCTACTTGAAACTAAGTGACAGCTGGCATCAGTTCCGAGTGATAGCAGACCTTCCGAGTAAAAAGTGAGACAAGCTGTAGATGTCCAACAAAATACTTGATGGGAAGATTTGGGCGGCGTCCCCTTCCCATTGTAATAAAGGTTACTGTCCTGTAAAATGGTATCGTCTCAATATTGAAAGGGTTGATATGCAGATTTGAGATCATATTTAATACCTTTCAGTCATTCCATAATCACAACTTGCCCTTGTTCCTTGTTTATTACTTTCCAAAGTGTGATTTACTGGGATTTCCGGGTTTGATTATAAACGATAACTTCACAAGTGAATTATGCAATCAACAATTGTGTCACGTATCCGTGCGCGCAAATGAAGACGCTTTGCCATGGGTGTAATGGGGGACTTCATTGTTTTTTGTGCTTTTTTTAACCCTTTACCTAACATGAAAAGCAGACGACACTTGCAAAAAAAATCTTGAATAACTATTATTTTCATTTTGTGTCTCAAAAACATAGGTTATGACCCCTCATTGGTACGAGCTCGACGAGCTCGTTCCAATGGGGGGTCATAATCTATGTTTCGAGGCCAAAAGATGAAAAAATAATGAAAATTAATTGGCGTGTATCAGTAATAAACAGAGTAATCGCTTGACTGGACTGGTTACGTGAAATAATTCATTCGAGGCGAGGGACTATATTGTAAAACACTCTGCGCATTCGCTCACTCGTGTTTGTACAACGTCCCTCACCTCTCATGAATTATTTCACGTAACCAGTCCAGGCAAGCATTTACTCTCTATTTATTCGTGCAATCCGTTAAAGAATTCGCACCAAACCTATTCAATTTTTGGAATCAACATTACAAAACCGTTTGATACAAAAAAACCCTGACCCATTTCTCGTGTCGCTTCACAATCCTGAAGGATTGGCATTAACCTATGTTATCTGGAGTAACAACAACAGCCAATCATCACTATTTACAATAAACGCCATTCAAATATTATTGTTTTTTAAATGTGGCCTAAAAAATAGAGCTTTCGACACTTCATTGGAACGAGCAAATTGCATCGAAGGGTGTAAGCTATATTTTTGAAGCCAGAAATCAAAATTTGAAGTTGGTGAACAAATTGTTTACAAAAGTGTATTGTTCTATTCTTTATAAATAAAGGTACTAAGATTTTTTGAAGCAAAAGTATCGTCTGCTATTCCTGATAAGTAACGGTCCTGAATGATTGCCATTAAATCTTTAACATGCTAATGGTAATAATCAACCTGCACTATTCACAAAAACGCCTTCCAGATAATATTATTCTTTCACTTTCTATCTCAAAACATTACAAAAAATATTTAAAAAAATGCACATTTGAAAATGTTTAAGAATTTTGGGACAAACATGTTGGCCTTCCTTTCCAAATAAATGGTCCATAATCGTGAAAACAACTGTTTGGATATTGGAAAACACTTTCCATCTACTGTTTACTTTTGAGGCGGAAACCTCCACACATTTTTCGTGATGTCTCTGTCACAAGAAGTGTTTCACTGTCACAGTAATTCTTTCTCTGTCACCGTATAATTATTTTTTCACTGACACAAACAACAGTGATTATACTTGTAAGAAAAACAATATTGATATTTTTGTTATTTCTTCATAACCCTGTATTTTCTCTAGTTGATGATTCTGTGTTACACTCGTGGTAAAATTGGCAAAAAGTGAGGAACTACAAGATATTACTTATCAAAGAGACTGGTTTTCATTCCCATTTCAAGACCATAAACAAGCTAGTAGAAGTTTGCGCAGGCCTGGAAATAACCCACGAACGATAGTTTAGGTTACTCGAGGGTTACGTCAAGTGTGAAATAGGCTAACGAACAACAGATTAAGGCAAAATAATACAACGACTAAATAATTACAACATAAATTAAATTCCAAATTCGGCATGTTTTGCCGGCAAGACCTGACAATCGATCTGGACTAGCTCGATTTACTGGCTGCGCTCTGCTCTGCATCCACATATGAGTAGCAAAACCTAAAGCCCGATCTCGCCAAAGCGATTAGTTATTGCTATTTATTGTGGCAGAAATTCCGTTAAGACGTAAACAGCATGGCTGGAGTAGTGAAACCGAGAAGTCGGAAAAGCATCACAAAACATTATTTTTACAGGTTACCATCACGTGATTTTGCGAAAACTGATAATGGGTTACGGTGTCAGCTCTTTATTTCCAGGCCTGTTTGTGGCAGCCCAAATAACTCAGATGCAGGCCAGCGCATGGGGTCGAAGTTAAAAAATTGTTTAAGTGACTTTCTTGCGTCCTGGTGTCTTAATAAATATATTAATACATTGCACAGAAATCCTTGTGTTGAGGAGTGCGTTAATGACGTAGACAAAAGTCATACCTATTTTCTATCATTGTCAATCTAATAGGCATTTAACACACTGGTGTGTAGGATGTTGTCCTGAATCTACCAATATAAAATTAACCACATGTATACTTGCTGAACATTTTGTTTAACGATGTGCTAGCCTCAATCATTGCGATTGTAGCGGAAAGATTACCCCCGAAACCACAAATCAAAACTTTTTTGTTCTTGTCACCAACCTTATGAACGTTGATGGAGGGACCTGTCGATAATCATTCATAAAAGGTCACACGTTTATTGTTGTTTATTATAGGTATCACAGAACTAAATATTTTCCCATAGGCGACCATTATAACATTCAGGCGGAAAAAAATATGATCGCATCACTTTAATTTTGGCATTCAAATATCTCTTGTCAAGTATAGCCCTTCAGACAACTTTTTCTGATCTGTAAACAGGGGGTTATGCAACAAATAAGAGAGAAGAACTGTCACAAAGGGAAGTACCGGTCACGTGCACATATTTTTCAGGGAATTCCCTACAAAAACACACAAAAAGTAAATTTAATTTTTTGGTCCAAAAGTCATCAGATCACCCTCTTTTTTATCAGGAATATTCAACAATAATGCAAGATGTAAATAGAATGTTTCAAACGTTTATTGAAACAATGGATTTTCCCAAGGCTGTTTATTTTTAGAGATTGCATCATTTCCGAGTGCAACATTTTAAGGCGGTTCACTCTAATTTCAATATTTAGTTCCGCGATACCTTTTAGAGTTCTTCGTTGAAGTACAATCATCGTTGCCCCACTGGTTATTATTTTTTTCTGGGGTTGCGTTGCATGATTACAAAATTGTCAGTCAGTTTTTATGTCCATATCATTCTAGATTCTCAATTGTCGTAAAGAAATGCGAACACAATGCATCTCAGATGCGATTTTCGTTTGTTTTTCTTTGATCTGTCTTGATTTTTCAAAAACAACCGTACGTGATGTGGGATCCACCGCTGTAAATATGTGATGTCCAGTCGCGATTCGACTGAGAAAGAGGCCGCTTTTGGGATCGCAGTCCTCTACATTCTGGTAAAAGTACATATTTTCTCGTATAGCCAGGCATATGCATGTAGATGGTGATAATGATGATACACTCAGTCTTCTCAGCAATCCAGTCCAATTAAATGATATTCACGAACCACGTCGCTAGTTAACGTAAGAAATCACCATTTCATTAAACGCTGTGAACAGTGACTGGTTGTTTTCCTATAGATGATGGATACACGAGTTATTAGTTCTGATGTATCGTAAAATGTGTAATTTTCCTGTCAGAAGACGGGCTAAAGATAACCAGTTATCAGCTGATTACGTCATGCGATGACTAACATTTTTCTGAGCGTTATTGGTGCTCCGAAGGTTATTGTGCCAGGGGTTGGGGGAAGAATTACCTCCAGAACACTAATAACGCTATGCGTCCTTGAGTCCAGCACTCCAATCTTGAGTCCAACACTCCAGTTACTGAAGTTGGGACCAAGCCATTTGGATTTTAACCCATTGACCTGGTCGCAGTCCGTCTTTGCAGACTTAAAAGTGCTGACCTGTTATCTTTTAAACTATCAAATCCGTTCAATGCGTATGAATAAAACCCGTCAACCAAAGTTTAAGTAAGTTTTTTCTTCAGTACAATTTATGGCTCCTTTTCAGATCGGATTCGTAGAACTGCTTCCAAAAGATGTCATAACATTTGTTTATAAATTGTTATTGGCTAAAGATGAAGGGTTGATAAATTCGAGGTTGTATATATTAGAAATTACGACAACCAAAGAATGTTGACTTTAACCCTCTGCACTCTGATGTTAAAATACTGATATTTCAAACAGGAATTTTTTCCCATAATGCAACTATGAGTTTAGCCAATTCAGTGCCATTGAGTCAGCAAAACAATATTTAATTGGTCAAATCTCCAGTTGCATTATGGGAGAAAAGTACAAGCTAAACTTTTGCCATCCGTGTATATTGGTAATATCTTTGGATCCAGCGAAAGCAGTTTAATACTTATATCTTGACCATTGTTGCTGCAGTCGCTTAGAGGAGCAACATAGCATAATGCAGCTCCTTCCTCCCATTAATCCGATAATATGGTGTGGCGCAACATACTGATGGAAAAGGGCTCTGGAAGCCCTTTCCAACAGTATGTTACAACACAGAAAACACTGAAAACCCAGTAAACGTCCTCACCATTTATCCACTGTAGCGGAAGTGACCGACACCTGTCCCCCGTTTCCATTGATTCGACCGATAGACGAACAAAATGACCATTCCCCCAATCTGTATGGCCTGGTAGGTTATCTAGATAGTGACAGGAATATCGAACTGTAAAATGTTCAGAATTGAAACTGTGGGGCTACTTAATAACCCACTTCAGTGTGTGCGGTGTTAGTACATTGCTACTGAACAAATATAAACTCGGTGTTAGTATCAACTAAAGAGTATGACCTTACCTTTTGCTGCAAAGAGCAGCATTCAGTACTGACAAAATGGAATGAGAGAGATAATAAATACAAGGTTTGTTTTCCGGAAAATCAATCATCTGACTTGGACAAAAAGTATGAATGATCATGCTTGTAAATATTTGAATTTACGATATCTCTTTGCTTAATTTTATGAATGTCAATATATGACATATAAATACCGTATGCGTGTGTGTGGCAGTTAGAGTAGCTAATGTGTATGGATGTTTTGCTACTAATCATAAATTTCTATGCCACGAAGTCAATAAGAAACAAAATGAAAAATATAAATGGAATTAATAAGACTGACAAGATTGTTTTGAAATCGCAAAGCGAATTTCCAGAAGTCATTCAACATAGTACGGCCAACCCCGAAGCCCCCAACAATATAAGGGGAAGGCATCTGCCGCCCTTTCATGAACAAAGCCGCCCAATAAAGCATACCCAGGCGCTCGTTTTTCTGAAATATCGTCCCCTGAGTTCCAATGTGTTCTATGTGCCAGTAGGCACATAGAACACATTGGAACTCAGGGGACGATATGTCAAAACTAGGCTAAACTTCGAAGTGGCATAAAAACATCGAAATGATGGCAAATCGAACAAAACAACCCAAATAGCTATCTCTTAATCTTTTGGGCTCCACAACATACTAAAATTTCAGAAAAATCGGACACATATTAATTTTTGACCATATGATCCCTATGACGTCACCTCAGCAAAATTTCAGATAAATTCGCAGTCCCAAAATTTCGAAAAGCTTTGGGTTTATAAAGATGACGTTGAAGATGAAAGGTACAGAAAAAAAAGTAAAATTGGCATCACTGGTATTGGATGCGTAAATTTGAAATGAAAAAATAACATAACCCTTTACCTACCACGAAAAGCAGACGACACTTGCAAACAAATTCTTCAATAACTAATTTTTTTCATTTTTGGGCTGTCAAAAACATAGGTTATGACCCCTCATTCGAACAATCTCGACGTGCTCGTTCCAAAGAGGGGTCTTAACTTATGTTTTTGTTTTTGAGACAAAAAATGAAAAAATAATGAAAATAATTGGCGATTTTTGTGAATAGGCCATTAAATTGGGTAAAGGGTTAAACATTTCAAATAAACAGAAAACAGTGTATGAATTTTCGTAGCTGTATCGCTTACAAACACAGGAGCTGCGCGAATCATAAGACAGCGTTTTAATGAAATATATCAAAAATAGGCTAAACTTTGAAGAGACGTAAACACGTCGTTAAAGTGGCGGTGATCGAAGGACAAAAAACCCCAGCCATCTCTTAAATTTTTGAGCTCTACAACATATTTATTTATTTATTTATTGATGTTTTAAGGTCACATATTTATGCACAATGGCTAATCATGACCGTGACAGTTTTACGGGTGGAGGAAGCCGGAGTACCCGGAGAGAAACACCGAGCAACGACGAGCAGCTGCCAGCTCCCCAACATCGTAACTCCGCACTGCAGCACAGGCAGGGTTAGATTGTTTGAAGACATGTGTACCATCGACGTGCAGTACGCATTAGTACACGGCGTCATCGTTCCCCCACATGGGCAATGGGGGTGAAGTGTCTTGCCCAAGGACACAACGCGGTTGCCGCAGGTGGGATTCGAACCGAGGACCTCTCGGCTTGCAGCCTGCACCTCTACCTACTTAGCGAGCTCTACAACATGCTAAGATTTCAGAAAAATCCGACTCATTTTATTATTTGACCGTATGACCCCTATGACATCCCCCAACGTTCGTGTATATCGATGGATAATTTCTTAAGAGGCCAATCTATCTTAGATATGGTTTTTTGCGGAGATTACAGTTCGAAAATTTCGAAAAGCTGGGGCTGAAAGTGAGGTTAAAAATAAAAGATATGGAAAAAACGTAAAATTGACATCGATCGCATCGGGTGAATAAATTTGAAATGAAAAAATAACTGTGAACAATTTCAAATAACCAGAAAACAGAGTGCTAAGTTTGAAAACTGTGTCATTATAAATACGGAGCTACCTGAATCACAAGATAGCGTTTTTAACGAAAACTGTTCAAAATGGCTTTTTTTTTATTAGGGTTTAACGACACATTAACAGCCAGGGTCAGATCATGTCGGTGACAGTTTTACGGGTGGAGGAATCCAGAGTACACGGAGAGAACCACCGAGCAACGACGAGCAGCTGTCAGCTCTCCAACATCGTAACTCTGAATTTTGCATCGCGGCACCGGCAGGGTTAGATTGGTTGAAGACATGAGCACCATCGACGTGCAGTACGCCTTTGTACACAGCGTCATCGTGCCCCCATGGAGGCAATCGGGGTGAAGTACCTTGACCAAGGACACAACGCGGGAGCTTGAATCAGTCGCTGAAATGGTCACCCATCCAACTACTAACCGCGCTCGACGTTGCTTAACTTCGGTGATCTGACGAGAACCGGTTACCGAGACGCCACCGCGCCCCCCTCAAAATGGCTTAAATGATGAACTAACAGTCTCGATGGTATTAACGTCATGTCATATCTCAGATGTTTGAAGTCAGATTTTTTTCAACTGCGCAATTGGTGTAATACGTACTAAAGTATGAGTGAAACTAAAATGAACATAAATGTCAGCTTGATTTAACCATTTACCCAACGTAACGGCCAAAACCGGCCAGCGCTATTCTCAAACATCGCTAATTAATGTTCATTATTTTTTCATTTTTTGTCTCAAAAACATAGGTTATGACCCCTCGTTGGAACGAGCTCGACGAACTCGTTCCAGCGAGGGGTCATAACCTTTTTTTTGAGACAAAAAATGAAACAAATTAGTTATTCAAGAATCTTTTTTGCAAGTGTCGTCTGCTTTTCATGTTAGGTAAAGGGTTAACCTTTATCCAGTGAAATATAATTGTTGATGGTAAGAAAACCAGGTCGTCTCTTACGACGTAGTGTTAAATATATTAAGTCAATGGGAATAAAAAATGGTGGTGCACCACTTTTTAAATTTTAGAAATATATTCACCGACAAGAACTAAAAACGCAATTAGTTTTCAGCCGACGAAAATCTTGTCTGGGGCTTGTCTTTGCGGTTACGGTTTTACGTCAGCGTCGCGAAAATTAATGTTCCTTCGCTTTGGATGAATTTCAGTATGGTATAGAGCTTAAAAAATAAAAAGGTAGTTGTTTTGGGATTTTTTCATTTAACGCCACGTTTTTACATCACTTTATGTTTTTACACCCCCTACCATCCAGTGACAATCCTACCGCAATATCTAACTGCTATAATTTTTTTACATTCAACTTCACATTGATAATTTGTGTGGGGTCTCGTCCCATTTATATGGCCATGGACGCCTGACACAGATATTATGGCGTCAAATGCGCAATAAAAAAAGTGAAAAACTCTACCACTCTCCTTTAGTGACAATCCTACATCTCTATCTGGTAACATGTACCGCTATAATATATTACATACAGGTCAGTTAATAACTGGAAGGTGCCCTCGTTGCATTTCTATCACCATGCAAGCATCACGGGTAATGCTATTGCTTCAACTGCAAAGGAGGCGCAAAAAGCGCCATCACTTGCCATGCAGTGGCAACCCTCGCTTAATATCTGGCAACATGTACCAATATATAATATATCACATCAAGCTGAAGTAATAATTAAGACGTGCCCTCCTCACATTTATATGGCTACGGACGCATCACACATATCGCTCTGACTTCAAATGTTATAAGCATGCGAAAAACCTTATCCCTACCCCTTTAGTGACAGCCATACCGCTCATCCAGTATCATGTACCTTTGTAATATATTACATACAGTTCAATTAATAATTAGAGGGTGTCTTCGTCAGATTTATATGACCATGGACGCAACACACAGATCATTATGACGTCTAATGTGACAAAAATGCGAAAAACGCGACCCCACTAACCTTTATCAACAGCCCTACATCTATATCTGGTAACATGTACCACTATAATATATCACATGCACCTCAGTTGACAACTGGAAAGGTGCCCTCGTTACATTTATATCACGACGGAAGCAACGCGGGCAAATGCAAAGGAGGTGCAAAATGCGCCATCTCTTCCCCTTCAGTGACAGCCGTCTCTTAATATCTGGTAACATGTACCAATGTAATATATCCCATAGAGCTGAAGGAATAATTATGAGGTGCCCTCCTCACATTTATCTGGCCATGGACGCATCATCGATTTGACGGCAAATGTTACAAACATGCGAACCACCATATTACCCTTCCCTTTAGTGGCAGCCATACATCTACATCCGGTAACATGTACCTCAGTAATATATTACGTACAGGTCAATTATTAATTAGAAGGTGCCCTCGTCGCATTTATATGACCATAGAAGCAACACACAGATCATCATGACGTCAAATGTGACAAAAATGCGAAAAACACTACTCCACTTTCCTTTATTGACACTACAACATCTATATCTGGTAATATGTACCACTGTGATATACTACATACACCTCAATTCATAATTGGAAGGTGTCCTCGTTGCGTTTATATATCAATGGAAGTAACACGGGTAACGCTATGGCGTCAAATGCAAAGGAGGTGCAAAAGCAAAAGCGCCACCCCTTTCCCTTCATTGACAGCCCTCCCTCAGTACCTGGTTACATGTATCAATATAATATATCACAGAGCTGAAGTAATAATTTGGAGATGCTCGCCTCACATTTATATGGCCATGGACGTCAGATATTACAAATTTGGGAAAAACGCTAGCGCCCCTCCCGTTTAGTGACAGCCATACCTCCACATCTGGTAACATGTGCCTCTAATATATTACATACAGTTCAATTAATGATTAGAAGGTTCCCCCGTCGCATATATATGACAATGGAAGCACGACAAATGCACTGGAGGGGCGAAAAGCTCTACCCCTTCCGGTTTAGTGACCGCCATACCTCGATATCTGGTAACATTTACCACGATAATATATTACATAGATTTTATTCAGTAAGTGGAAGGTGTCCTCACTGTAGTCGTATGACCATGGAAGCAACTCACATAACTCTATGACGTCAAATGCGATGGAAGTGAGAAAAGCACTACTACCTCCCATTTGGTTTCAGCCCTACCCCAAACTATATTACACAACACTGAAATGATTACAGTCTCGCCAAAAGGAATAGTTGATGGCGTACATTGTGCGTTTCTATCGACATAGTAAGAACATTATTCACGCTATGACGTTACTGCCGATCGAGGGTCGCCAAACATCAACATTTAATTTCACTCCATTTTATTGTAATCAAGGGAACTTTTATTAATCATCATTCTGAATAACAAAATTAAACAGTTTTAAAACGTACACTTTAAATACGACAATTTGGGGTCAATACTCTCTGGCGCAACCCCTCACATTTGGTAACAGCCCAACATCCGCACTAAGTAACATGGTACTACAATACAATACCACGGTTCACAATCCAGCAAATACTAGATTGTGGACCGTGGTATTGTATTAAGTCTTCCTTTTCGGGGCGGGCAGGGCGCACTTTTGATCCACAGTTTCGCGAAATTGTTAACTGTATGAAATTAATGGCAATCGAGAGTCGGAAAAGATCAAAATTCAATTTCTCTACAGGCAAATTATACCAGGTAACCTTTTACCACTCATCATCGGGTCAAAGTGGACAAAGTGTTTCATTTCAGAATTTCAATATTGCACTTTACATTTCAAACATGTGGCCTTCTATGCCCAGAGGGCACAAAAACATTTAATTCAAAATGACAGTTTCAGAAGATTTCCTACAAATAACACTGAATCTTTTGGGAAGCTGCTCCCACAAGTTTGGCCACACTTTACTGTCAACGGGCAGGACTGCTATTCCGGTGTGGGATACGCTTCGCTTTCGGTTGACGAAGGGCGGCTTAATACGTTAAAAGGAAGCATACACCTTCTCGGTTGTTGGGCCCACTCGGTTGTGAACGTGTTTCGTTGAATGACTTCTGGAAATTAGCCTGCGATTTCAAAATAATATAGTTATTTATCCATTCTTGGTTGAGGGTGGTTCCATTAGTAGACAGTTTTACATGATGCTGTCTCAAAAGGATTGGAGAATGGGATGGCTCTATGGATTTTTTCTTGCTATGTAATTTCAACTGTGCCAGTCTGTGGCACTTTTTCTTCTTTCAGTTTGCTGGTATTGCCTTTTGTTATGGGAATCCTGCAACAAGCTTCATGCGATATAAGCGTGTCCCAATACTATACATCTGCACTAACTTCCACTATATATATTGGAAATAAAGTTCAAATGAAAAAAAACCTCTTCATGTCATTTAATTTTATCTATTGTTCAATGTTTAGTTCATAAGGTTAAAAGTCAGACAGGTGATTTTCGCTCCACATACTGAAATAAAATGACAGACAATGTGGCCTATCAACGTCCGATTCATTTTTCACTGACGAAGCAAAAGTAATCACTTCCATATAATTCACAAATATTCACTACTTCGGTGCAAGGTCGCGTATGTTATCTCGTGGTAGCACCAGCTGAGGAGAGTTTAATCATTTTTCATACAACCCAAATTATCGGTATTTTCCATTAACCCCTTTCATGCGGTTTGCGTGCTCTGCGCACCCAATGGTAGTCAATGTGTAGACGACTGGCACAGAATATTTGCTGGATTGTGGAACGAGGTCATAATTTTTTAGACAAATATACCGATGCCAACCATCGCCGCGTGTCACACTAAGTCTTGGCACGCAGCGATGTTTTGCATCGTTTATTAAAAAAATTCCGCAGCCTCGACCCACATATACTATTAAAAAAAGTAGGGGATATTTGACAAATGTGAGATATATGAAGAAATATATTTATATTTTCATCACAAAGACAGTTGAGGCATTGCACTGTGACATCTGGTGAATGATTTCAGCGATAGTTGGTGTCTGACAAGCACACATTTCACACACTGAGCTGTAGAAGACATGGACGGTCAGTCAGAGAATTTACCACATTCAGTCCAAGACCTCAATACCCAGTAAATCCTCCTCGGTTCGCGAGACAAGCGACAAATATTCAGGGGAGCTGCCGCATTTCTACGTCACTGGTACACTCTTAAATCAGTTGAGTAAAACATCAACCCAAAGCCAACTGCATAGAGTGAATATGAACCCAATTGGATTCATATTCACTCAACCCATTTGATTTTGGTTGATTTTTAGCCCAACTGATTTCAGAGTGTACAGACGACACAATCAGCATGAAAAAAATTGCAAACACTAATTATTTAATATTATAGCCCTTTTGAATTATAAGAATACATTATTAACGAACCCGTTCACAAACGCCAAATATGTTCGATCTCTGCCTGTTGACACAGTACAATACCACAATACCATTCTGGATCGATGCTTGAAAGGGTCGAGTGATATAAAAAGTTTGATTATTTTCTTCCCAAATAATCGTTTTCGTCCCTTTGGTGGAGCGATTAGGCAGTGGCGGCGCCAGAGTTACAAAAGTGAGGGGTACAGTTGGGGATTGTGCAGCGCCGAGCTGGGGTGGGTTTCGGGGGGGGGGGGGGGGGGGGTCCTCTCCCTAAGTTGAGAACATTTTTAACTGTTTTGCAACAAAATCATGCGAATATGGATATCATTGGAACCGGCTGAACAAGCCGGTTCCTATGATATTCATATTTGCATGATTTCATTGAGTTATACCTTTGAGAATTTTTCTAAAATATTAAATTTTATTTATTTTTTAAAATTGCTGTAGACTGAATTCCAAACGGATGCCTTGGACGCCCTCGATTCTAGCATTCGTCCAATACTCTTAAGCACTATGTTTCAGTCCGTTTAAACGCGGCATGCCTTGTTGCAATTTGGACCCTCGACTCTAGTTTGTTGTTTGCAGCTAGCGTGTGTGTGGGGGGACGGGGGGAGGGGGTGGCGTGGGGGGGGGGGGGCAAACATAATTTCAAAACTTCTCTGATTTAGTGCACTTGGGAATATGGGATTAAGCATACCGACCATTACACCGCAACGTTCAATACAACAAAAATTAAAATGATAGTATTGTTTTACTACGCTTGGCGAAAAAAGTGGAGGGGTAAGTACCCCCACATACCCCTCCATGGCGCCGCCACTGCGATTAGGCCAAGCATGCATTAACCGACAGATACCATGTACTATAATTTGGAAGAACATATTGATTGAAGATGTTTTTTCTAATAGTATCGAGAGTTAGGAGCTGTGTGGTTTGATGGGTATCAGCCCCCCCCCCCCCCCCCCCCCCCCCCCCCCCCCGTACAGATCTATAATTCCATGATGCAATTCCGGTACAGTTTATGTTTTGTGCACATAGAATAGAACGCGATGTTAGAGCTATATTGATCTAATTCTATTATTTAAGCACCTTGCTCGATATATCGATTCTAAAAGTAATTCAAACTACAAAATGAAAAAAGTTGTAAGAACTGAAGACATAATTGTTATATTTACTGAAGTATTATCTTAAGAAGCTGGCTGCCATTTTTAGGAATGCGATTTTACTGTTCGCTGCTCTTCTGTATTCTAGAACGGATACAGGAGGCTTACCTTGTGTGTATATATCCTTATGATAATGGGAGATTTGATCTTTATACACCATTAACGAAAGGGCTGTACACTGCAAAAAATATAGGTTCTCTTTAGAACCAAAACTGGTTCTAATCTTGTCCCTGAGATGGAACCAGTTCTGTTTAAACAGTATTTATTTCAAATCAAATAAATTTACCAAGATTAGCATTCAATTTTAACAGAATATTACATGAATTGAAGTAGATTCAGCAATAAACTTGGAGCTTATTCAACGCAGTCGCCAAATATTTTGAAACAAAGGAGATATGAACAGTTGGCATATCGAACCAGTTTTGGTTCTGTATAGAACCAAAACTGGTTCGATATGCCAACTGTTCATATCTCCTTTGCTTAATAATGATTTGAGACAACCTCGTATAAGCTCTAAACTTACGGCTGAAACCCCCTCAATTTATGTTTAATTCTGTTAATATTTAATGTTAATCTTTATAAATTTATTTGATTTGAAATAAATACTGTTTAAACAGAACTGGTTCCATCTCAGGGACAAGATTAGAAGCAGTTTGGGTTCTAAAGAGAACCTATATTTTTTGCAATGTATGGGAAATTCGCAACAGTATATCATACAGTCGCATTTATATCGGGATTACTCATAAAATACCATACAGCTACATATAATATATGCAAGATAAAAATAGTATTGTTTTGTTAAATTGTTTTGCCGTATTAAACCGGGAAGTGACATTTAATTACCTAAAAAGGGCTTTCGTTTGGTTATGATTGTGTTTGCGAGATAACTGCATATACATGATGATGACCCATTCAAACAGCTTTTTGTGACAGCAGGATCAGGCGGACGATAACCATTATTCTAAATGTTCGGAGAGTGTTAAATTTGATAAAAGGAAGTCCATAGACTTTGGGGGCACCCTTATAAAAAAGTACCATGGTAAACCATGGTAAATCCCAAAATACCCTGGTAATACCATGGTAACAGCATGGTATTACCAGGGTATTTTGGGATTTACCATGGTTTACCATGGTACTTTTTTATAAGGGCAGAAACCGAGATAATTTCACTCGCGAAAACGAAAACAAAACCACGGAACACTAGTATCGAAATATCAAAACTATAAACTGCAAAATGTTTCCCATAATGCAATTAGGAATATAATCAATTCAATCTTGTTTGAAAGAGCTCATTGGTTTGTGTCAAACGAGAATGAATGGGTAAAATTCCTAATTGCATTTTTGGAAAACTTTGCAACCAAACACCTTGGTATTTTGACATCAGTGTTCAGAGGTTTAAGATATTTTCTCGACAGCGGTAGGGCACAGGATAGCCTCGTGGTTAGTACATTGGGGTTTAAATCGAAAGGTCGACGGGTTGAACCTGATCAGCGATAGCTACTCTGTGTCCTTGGGCAAGACATTCAATCCCAATTGCCCAGGTGGGGCACAGTGGCGCTGTGTACTAAGGCGTATTGCAGGTCGATGCTACACTAGACTTGAACCACTGCTAACACGTGCCGGTTTAGTTAGCTGGAGAGTCGGACAGTTGCTCGTCACTACTCGCTGATTCTATCCATGTACTCCTGCTTCCTCCATCCATAAAACTGTTCGAAACGATGTGACCCTGCCTGTTGAAAGTGTCGTTAAAACAATAAACAAATAAATACGCCAGTGGGAATACGCATGTACTCAGTGTGAAACAGTTGTTACGTGAACCCCCACAGTGTCATTGGAAGTTGTCTTTGTGACTGCTGACCTACAAATCTAGCGCGTTAGATAGCATCGTTCTTACAGTTGTTGCACTCTAAAATCAGTTAGGTTAAAAATTAACCCAAATCAACTGGGTTGAGTGATTATGAACCCAATTGGGTTCATAATCACTCAACCCAGTTGATTTGGGTTAATTTTTAACCCAACTGATTTTAGAGTGTGTGAATGTGTGTATATTTGAAGGATGCAATTCTGGATGAAGTAGAAAATTTGACAGGCGACGAGTACACGACACAATGCACAATGAACAAAACAAATCAGAAAAGAGGAACAGTAGTAACTTAATCTTTCAGCTCTACATGGTTAGTGGGTTAAATTAGTTCTGATATTTGCAACTAATGCAAAAGGATTTGTCTATTTTAGTACAAAGTATGTTGTGTATGGTGGTACCATTCAGGAACACGAGGTTGAAGATGTTAACTGAAATGTTTTCTTGGCTTGAACAATAAATTGTCGGTGTACCACATACACGATGAAAAGATAAAAGTAGTGTAATTGAACAACTCAATGGTTATCAGTTTCTCGTTTTTGAATATTAATTGTATCAATCCTGTGGAGTGATTTATTGCAAATTCTTTCAGCAAGACCGACTCATCACTAAAAAAACTTGATTAGGCAATGAATTATCGCTTCTCCGAACTGACACGTATTAGACACATAATTCAATTGGCAAAGGCTGTATCGTAGATACTCATCACCTTTTGATATGTTGCATTCAACAAAACAGTGATGGTAAACATAGATATGATAATTTGAGAAAATCAACTTCCGTAACCTATAAGTACTTACTACACATACCACAATGGATATCATGGTTTCACTCTTGTGACTGACTTGACTTATAGGCGTCAGATGATAATAACATCTTCCGTGGATATTCCGCATGACATGTCCCCTTGTTGTGTTGTCCAGATGCTTGTAAGTTATATCCCTTTTTCCATTGAGAAGTATCACAGCCCATCTTTCGACTTGGCACCGATGGGGGTATGCCAGCATCTCTGGTGTAATCTCTTGGGGATTTTTGGTTTGGTTTTTGCATTTGTCGTCCGCTAGTCATGTAGGGATTGTTAAATCACAGCATGTCACTGGCGGAATGAAAGTACAAAGGCGACAAATCAATTGAAGTAATCCTCGCTTATGCCTTCCATCCCACGTAATCAGGAAAATAGTCAACTGAAAATAAAAGATCTGCCCGAAAAGGGAAAGGTTAAAATCTTTTATCATGTACCCAACATTTCTCAGTTTTACAAGCCTGCTCACCAGCGGCTTAGAATACATTTATCCAGAGCAATTCTGAATTGTAATCAGTACAGACTAGAAAAGTGTGGACTTTCATTGAATGAATACTGAATTACTTGCCCTTTGTATTTGTAGAAGCACACTATCCCAGTGCGTTTCTGCAGTTTTGAAATTAAGATTATCTCAACAATGACTCTATCGATTAGAGTTACGTTTGTTAGAGATTTTCTCGTCGTACACGTCATATAGTATGGTATTGATAATGGATTTGAACCGAACGAATTATAACAAATGTGAATTATCTGCCCTTTGTTTCCTGGGGCGACACTATTTCCGCAATTTCCGGATGATAACTTGAGAATTATTTGATCGATAACATTTCGCCTCTCTACCGAAGAGTTCTTTCGTAAGAAAACATTACTTGAGAAGGAAGATGGAATTTCTGTGCCTGATTTAAAAAAAATGATTACACAATTTTCAGTAGTTTCCATAATGGAAACCAAGAGATGATCAATCGATTTAAATTGCTTTTTCAGCAGGGGAACCTTACCAAGGGTGTCGCGCGACAAGAAAGAAGAATGAATTTTATTGAATAGTCAGTCTGTCAGTTGTTTAGATTGACTGAAGCTGAATTTAAATTTAGTGTGAACCTTGCTAATTTTGCGTTTGCATTTGAAAGCTGAGAGAGAGAGAGAGAGAGAGAGAGAGAGAGAGAGAGAGAGAAGGTTAAACCATCTGCCCCACTGATGGTAAAATACCGAAATTTTCCACAATGCTTCTAGAAATTTAGCCAATTCTGTCTTAGTATTGTAACGGTCCTGCCCTCGGTAACTATAATTTACTGAATGGGCCCTCACACACTTAATCTATACAGTGAGGACGAACCGTTGAATCCGAGCGGTCAACAAGATCCCTATGCGATCACACGCACACAGACACTCAAGGGTATAGACTTGGGTCACATGGAAGTTTTAACTGAAATGATAGATTGATAATATAGTGTACACATTTGGTTACTCAAACGTAAGTGTAGGGTTAATATAGGGTCACCAGTACTTGGGTCACAGACCACGTACACTAATCCAGTGATAGCTGCAGACGTTTGACAGGGTTCACAGCCAGTTACTCTGTATCCAGTAATAGCTGCTCGGTTTGGTTGTGGGTTGCAGCCGGTTACTCTCTATCAAAAATGGTTCCAGGTAGGTTACATCAATACTCCAGTGGTCATGATAGGTAAGGCCGCTATCTGGGTTTGGATCCCACTACTCCCCAGACCCCCCTAAGGTTAGGCCAGTATATTCTATAGAAATACTGGGTGGACAGGCTCAAGACAACACAGAATAAACCATCCCAAGATAAAGTTAGTCGATGTACAAATACTCTGCTAAACAATGCCTAGCTCTTGGAGCTCACAAAGTAAATGTACATGCATCAAGTTTATGCTGACACTGACATAAGTCTCCTATACTAACAGCACAATATGGGTGCAGTCCTGGGTAGGATCAACAATTGTGAAGAGGGTTAATAGGGATTGGTTATAATTCAAAGAGGTAATACAAGGAATACAGTTATAAATATGTTTTATTATGTACAAATTGATGGACTGTAGGAATTGAGTAAATTTGCTTGATGTATTATTATTTGTAGTGAGTTATTTGGACCAATGGGTATGGTGCACTGGTCAGTATTGATGTCAATAATTATTATACCCCACGCAACGAAGTTGCAGGGGTATAATGTTTTTGACTGGTCCGTCCGTCAGTTCGTCAGTCAGTCCTGCTTGTGTTCCGGACTTGTTTCCTACACGCTTCCAGATATTGAGCTGATTTTTGGTATGTGAGTCTAACATGGTGGCCTACAGATCAAGTTTGCATTTTTTTTCGCTCCACTGATTTTTACCGAAATTACGGTCCTTGGACTCTAAAAAGTTCATAAAAATTACAGTTTTCCGGACTTTTTTTCTACACGCTTCCAGATATTGAGCTGATTTTTGGTATGTTAGTCTAACATGGTGGCCTACAGATCAAGTTTACATTTTGTTCCGCTCCACTGATTTTTACCGTTTACCGGACTTTTTTTCTACACGCTTTCAGATATTGAGCTGATTTTTGGTATGTGAGTCTAACATGGTGGCCTACAGATCAAGTTTACATTTTGTTCCGCTCCACTGATTTTTACCGAAATTACGGCCCTTGGACTCTAAAAAGTTCATAAAAATTACAGTTTTCCGGACTTTTTTTCTACACGCTTCCAGATATTGAGCTGATTTTTGGTATGTTAGTCTAACATGGTGGCCTACAGATCAAGTTTACATTTTGTTCCGCTCCACTGATTTTTACCGAAATTACGGCCCTTGAACTTTGAAAAGTTCATCAAAATTACAGTTTTGCAGACTTTTTTTCCTACACGCTTCCGGATATTGAGCTGATTTTTGGTATGTTAGTCTAACATGGTGGCCTACAGAACAAGTTTGCGTTTTGTTCCGCTCCACTGATTTTTACCGAAATTACGACCCTTGGACTCTGAAAAATGCATTAAAATTACAGTTTTCCGGACTTTTTTTCTACACGCTTCCAGATATTGAGCTGATGTTTGGTATGTTAGTCTGACATGGTGGCCTACAGATCAAGTTTGCATTTTGTTCCGCTCCACTGATTTTTACCGAAATTACGGCCCTTGAACTTTGAAAAGTTCATCAAAATTACAGTTTTCCGGACTTTTTTTCTACACGCTTTCAGATATTGAGCTGTTTTTGGGTATGTTAGTCTAACATGGTGGCCTACAGATCAAGTTTGCATTTTGTTCCGCTCCACTGATTTTTACCGAAATTACGGCCCTTGAACTTTGAAAAGTTCATCAAAATTACAGTTTTGCAGACTTTTTTCCTACACGCTTCCGGATATTGAGCTGATTTTTGGTATGTTAGTCTAACATGGTGGCCTACAGAACAAGTTTGCGTTTTGTTCCGCTCCACTGATTTTTACCGAAATTACGACCCTTGGACTCTGAAAAATGCATTAAAATTACAGTTTTCCGGACTTTTTTTCTACACGCTTCCAGATATTGAGCTGATGTTTGGTATGTTAGTCTGACATGGTGGCCTACAGATCAAGTTTGCATTTTGTTCCGCTCCACTGATTTTTACCGAAATTACGGCCCTTGAACTTTGAAAAGTTCATCAAAATTACAGTTTTCCGGACTTTTTTCCTACACGCTTCCATATATAGAGCTGATTTTTGATATGTTAGTCTAACATGGTGGCCTACAGAACAAGTTTGGGTTTTGTTCCGCTCCACTGATTTTTACCAAAATTACGGCCCCATAGACTTTGAAAAGTTCATCAAAATTACAGGTTTCCGGGCTTTTTCTCTGCTTGAATTCTTTCAGTGCCGTTGAAACTACAGAACACTGTTTTCTGCAGTATTCCTAGAATCTATGTTTATTTTTAAAAAATGATTAGAGATTGAAATATCGGGGCGCGTGGGGTATGTGAGCGTGCTCACTAAGGTTCTATATTTTATTCTAAAATAAATGCATTCGTTTAATATACCCCTAAGATCAAATTATAAACCCTCCCGTTATTCCGTTGCCTCGATTTTGATATGCCTGAACACAGTCAGTTGTAGTATCCTAAAATGTCCTGGGTTAATTACAGCCAAACATTACGGTTGCAGATCTGCCGTAGAATTACACGTGTATGGCAGTGTCTGATCACAGCGTACAAGTCATGTAAATGCTGTGAAATGGCTACAGATAACCCAAATCCATGAATCGTCCGGTCGATCGAGGCGAACAAGGGCACCAACCCGGAAAAAATGCAACAAGCAAAATTTGGCATCGTTGGAAAGAGAAGAATTCGCCCAACAACATATCCAAAATCCTCCGAAATCCGCTTTGGGGAAAATGTTTTATGGAGGTTTCAAAAAGGGCAAGTACTTTGTACGAATTTCAAAAGGATTGGGAAATCGACATCTTGCGTCAGTTTTCTTTAGTCTTATTTTGCCAATAATATACTCATCAAATGTGGTCCGCGGCATGTCAAGGCGTCCATAACATAATATTTGAATTTATTCGCGGCAACATGGCATATTAATTATGCCAAAAGCTGCCGCCTTTATCTTCAAATGATGCTGGAACTACCCGACAAGCACCCCCATTTGTACAAATGTTTCATAACTGGCCTACACGTTATTAGAAGAAGTGAGAGATTTTGGGCTGGTCTCCCCAGTGACCTTGTTATCGAACAGGTCCTCATGCGATCACTCAAAAGTCGTGGTGGACTGACCAGGGGTAGGGGTATCACGGAATCTGGTCGCATCCAGTGGGTATATAGCATGCACAAGTGTGCAGGGGTTCATGACGCAATGACGCGCTTCACGGATACCCACCAAGATAGCAAACAACATGCTGAATTAAGCCGTGCAAGGTGCAACATTGATTCTGTGGATTTGAGAGAACATTGCGAATTGGATCCAAATTCGATCCAAATGAGCCATCTTTGCGTTCCGTATCCTCAGGTTTAACAGCGGGAACGGTCGATAATATCAACTGTGAGCAGGCAGATCTTGTTGGTGCTGCTATACAGAAGAAACTTGATAATCTTTGTATCCCCGATGCATGAATCCAGAGAAGCGATCAGGTTAAAACGTTAGAGGAATTGCAACCAGGTGTCAAAATAGACAACCACAGGGTTCTGATAGATCCGAACATTCTTTTCTCTCAACTACTTGCCATCGCTCAGAGGGAAGAAGATATCGCTGGCTATTTCAGTTGCGAGCTGACAGTTATACCAACAACCTTATTCAAGGACAATGCACCCCGAAAGCCCGTAAAAGCAAATCTAGCAAACGATTTAGCAACAGGTATAAAACTGACTCAGGTCCCAAGTGATGCATTGATTGTTGTTGATGGCAGTTCATTTCTTCATCGGATGAAATGGCCAAAATGTGGAACATACAAAGATTTAGCTTGCAAATATGTAGATCATGCCCGACAAAAATACGGTGAATGTTGCATGGTTTTTGATGGCTACACGCAGGGTCCTAGTACTAAAGATCAAGAGCAGAGACGTCGAACTGGGAAGACATGTTCAGATATTCACTTAGTTGATACAATGGCAATCTCTTCAAATCAGCAAACTTTCCTCTCGAATGAAAAGAATAAGCATCAATTTATAAAGCTACTCAGTCAAGCTCTCATGGCTGATGGACAGGAAGTACACAACAGTTCTGGTGACGCAGATACCTCCATTGTTTTGAGTGCTATCGAGCTTGCGTCTGTTAGGAACGAAGTGGTAGTTTTTTGTGACGATACAGACGTGTTAGTACTTCTGATATATCATTGGAATGAAAAAATGGGGCAGATTTATTTTAGGTCTGGTGCTCGAGATACCCACAAAGGTGGGAATTCGTGGAAAATTACTGATCTTGTGAAAAAATCCGCATGCATATTAATCAAGACCAATATTCTGTTCCTTCACGCCTGGGGTGGCTATGACACAACGTCGGCAGTATATGGTCAGGGTAAATCTTCTCTCATGAAGAAGATCGCCAAATCCTCAGACATTCAACAGGCAGCTTCGGTTATTAGTAATGTTTCATCTCCTGGTGAAGTTGGTGCAGCGGGCATCAAGCTCTTTGTTGTAATGTATTCAGGTAAAGCAGATAGCTTAAACAACCCGAGATATGTTAGGTTCATGGAAATGCTTTCATCGTGCAAAACCTCCATTGGATCCCAGAAACTCCCACCGACAGAGAGAGCGGCATATTTCCACAGCCGTCTTTTCCATTTACAGGTAATGACGTGGATGTATCTAGCGGATGTCGATCTTGAGCCTAGGAAGTGGGGTTGGAAGCTACGCGGTTCAGAGCTTACTCCTATTATGACTGACATTGAGGCAGCACCGGACAATCTGCTGAAGTTTGTAAGGTGCAACTTCAAAATGACATCAAAGAGTCCGTGCAAAAACAACTTGTGCTCATGCCGGAAAAATGGTCTAAAGTGCGTCATTGCTCGCGGAAATTGTCGCGGCGAGAGCTGCCAAAACGCAGAAGACGTAACACTTGATGACGAGATCGAGTGTTAAACAATTTTTGCTCTCAACTTGCATCTTATTTGTATTGAGAATGTTATTCTCATTTTTTTTTAGTTTTTAAAAAAAAAATTTGGGGACGTTTTGGGGGTATTTTCGTCATAAATTAAAGACTACCATTCAAATGGACAACAAAATTATTGATGAAGTGTCCACTTTCTATGTTGGTGAGAAGAATATGGTATATTCTCACAAAATTTCCTCGTTATAGTGGTGTCTTTGCGTTTTTATTAACAAAATCGTAAATTTTGCCGCTGAAAAATCATGAAAACAAAAAAGTGCCATAAAAAATTTTCCCCATGAAGGATTTCGGAGGATTTTGGATATCTTGTTTCTGGGAACATTCCGCGTCGGATGATACCAAATATGGCTTGTTGTATATTTTTTTTCCCTTGAACCCTAGATCGACCGGACTAGAGTGGTATTTGTATAATACGCTTTTTAGTGGGTAAGTTCCATGAAATTCCGAGTTTGGTAGTACCTTTAATTGTGGTTTTTGAATGTAGAAACTCGATACTGTCTTTTGGCTGTATTGTTGATATTATTGCCGGTGGATGACGAAGCGAAGATCACCGCCAATGTGAGACGCTGCTTTTATACCACCTGACCACCGACGACCAAAACACTACCGCGAGAACCAATATAACTCGGTGGTAGGCCGGTCATAGAGTGACTACAACCGAAAGGGCCAATGGGAAGCCGGTAGTGGGTTGGTCTCCGATATTGACAACGACCAAAAATACCACTACAGCGTGTGGTAACCAGGAAATACTCAGTGGTTGTACAACCGA
Organism: Pictodentalium vernedei; assembly: GCA_031216915.1. Taxonomy (NCBI): domain Eukaryota; kingdom Metazoa; phylum Mollusca; class Scaphopoda; order Dentaliida; family Dentaliidae; genus Pictodentalium; species Pictodentalium vernedei. The sequence continues at coordinate 164,209,889 of CM062291.1, read as the reverse complement.
AGTAGTAGTTTTCCCAGCATACCTCGGGGTAAAGTTGGAAGACTTTGCAAACGGTTTAAATGACAAAGTGGTTTGCAAAGTGCATTTTAATAAATAATAAAAAACAACAACTCACACTCTATCAAGGATCCACTACGATGATAAAATGAGAGACGAAGTAAAACTTATGAAATATTAAAATGAGATACCAAGCCCTAAAACGTTAAAAATAGCACAAACATGAAGTGGCGAAATGGGATGAAATATAAAGTGGAGAAATAACACTGTGAGAATACAATGTCAGCGTGTTCCTAAACACCCAAATAAAATAACACGCAATTACCGAAATACATCTAATAGCTTAAACGTTGTTAGAAACTTGTATAAAAAATATATGATTTATAATTAACATATTTACAATTCCAAAACTGAAATTATTTGTGTAATTCACTGACACTGACATGACAATATGGTTACTGTCATTACTTTAATAACATTTACATTAATAATATATTACCTTGCACTTCTAGCTCGGCACAGTGTCCTGTTTATCAGAACTCATTGAGATCTGTCAAGCAAGACTGAATTGGTTCAATTCCTATTTGTATTGTGGGAAAACATTGCTCAACAAATTGACAAAGATTACTATTGAGATGATTACTAGAGAACATCCGATCAGTGAATTTTCAGACAAGATAATAGTCTTTTTCAGAGCGCAGTCAAAACAAGAAATGATTAAACCATACACAGAACGACACATGCGTGTGAATGGGTTAATCGATATGACACAAGTGTCAGCGCGGAAGGATAAAACGAGATGCCGTAGGCTTTCTGTTCATTATACGCCTTCACGTCTATAAAAACAATTATTAGAAGGACACTCAGCAATTCATTTCACAACTGTCAGCAAAAAGAACCAAATTTGCAAGTGGAACCCGTGTTGCTATTTCGTCCCCTGAGTTTCAATGTGTACTATGTGCCTACTGGGACATAGAACACAGTGGCACTCAGGGGAAGATTTTCAGCTATCGCTAGCGATTCAAATTGTAATTGCGTTGCAGGATTTGTAGAACATTCCAGTGAAATTTCGCTTCTATTTATCTATCGTCCGTCAACGATTTCCGTTCCGCTCATATGTGCGGAACAGATTTTCATTTCCCACATGGTTTAGTGTTGCTGTTGATGGGGATTACATAGAACAGGCGTGCAATAAGATGGGTTATCTCATAGGACCATTGGCTGAAAGTTTTCTTGCTATCCGTATTCTTTGTTGCTAATCTTGGGATTAATGTCGAGGTGGAAATTCCACCTTGCTGGGCGTTTTAATAGTAATTCACTCATAATATACCGTACCGTAATGTAACGTCATGTTTTACGGAAATGGAACGCTGTTCGTCGTGGATTTTTCTGTGAGTTTTAGAACGATAAATATAGATTATTATGACAGTAAAATGATCTTTTTTGTCGCATTCCGTCGAGTTGATGAGGAGGCCAGGTCACCGAATCACACGTGCCGCCTTCGATCTGCTTATTTTATGCCGTTATGGGAATTCAGCTTTAACACGAGAAATCAATATAAAATTGGTTAAGAACAATATTAGAAATTCACGTTATTCGATAGTGTTTATTTACACAAATGAAGCGTCCTTAGAAACGGTTGGTAACCTGGGCGGACTCGATTGACGTTCTCCAGTGCCGTCCTCGTTTCCAGACCAACCATCTGACACGAAATCGGAAAACCACTCAGTGTAATCCGGCGATCAGGATTCGGTGGGTGAAAAACACGGCGTATCATTGACAGGTATATAATAAAGCTTCATCCTTTTAAACCTAAATCCCATCTATGCCACAGAATACCTTTTCCTTTTCGAATGTTTCCGAGTGTTATGTGTTACGTGTACCATGATCAAATTTTGCTTAGTAAGGAGAAAACCGGACCGCCTACGACTGCTAGAGTGAAAATAGCATTACAACAAAAGTTTGAGAGCACATCATATTGAACCGCAACAAAGGGAATGTAACATTGGGTCTAAACTGGTAATGCGTACTGAGCCATCACATAATGGTTGTTCAGTAGGACTACACTGGAAAGTCGTATTCAGCTATCAGCTAGTACATAATGCTGATAAGTAGATCTAGACTGTTAATACGTTTTCAGCCATCAACCATCACATAACGGTTGTCCAGTAAGTCTGGTAATGTGTATTCACCTATCAATCGTCACCTAATGGATATCTAGTAGGTGTACACCTGTAATGGGAATTCAGCTATCAGCTATTACATAATGCTGTCCAATGAGTCTACTCTGGTAATGTGTATTTAGCTATCAATCATCACATAATGGATACCTAGTAGGTCTACACCTGTAATGTGCATTCAGCTACCAGCTATTACATAATTCTGTCCAAAGGATCTACTGTGGTATTGTGTATTCAGCTATCAGTCATCACATAATGGATACCTAGTAGGTCTACACCTGTAATGTGCATTCAGCTACCAGCTATTACATAATTCTGTCCAAAGGATCTACTGTGGTATTGTGTATTCAGCTATCAGTCATCACATAATGGATATCTAGTAGGTGTATACCTGTAATGTGTGTTCGGCTATCAGCTATTGCATAATGCTGTCCAATGGGTCTACTCTGGTATTGTGCATTCAGCTATCAGTCATCACATAATGGATATCTAGTAGGTCTACACCTGTAATGTGTATTCGGCTATCGGCTATTGCATAATGCAACCCATTGGGTCTACTCTGGTATTGTGTATTCAGCTATCAATCATCACATAATGAAATACGTTTTCAGCCATCAACCATCATATAACGGTTGTCCAGTAAGTCTACACTGGAAATATGTATTCAGCTATCAGCTATCACACAATGCTGCCAAGTGGGTCTACACTGGTGATGTGTATTCCGCTATCCACCATCACACAATGGGTGTCGAGCAGGTCTACACTTGTAATGTGCATTTGACTATCAGCTGTACATAATGTTGCCCAGTAGATCTACACCGGTAATGCTTATTCAGATAGTGAATAATACGTATTGCTGCAAAGTAAGCCTTCACTGGAAATGTGTATTCAGCTGTCAACCACCACATAATGGTTGTCCAGTAGGTCTACACAGGAATTGTGTATTCAGCTATCAGCCACCACATAATGCTGCCCAATGGGTCTATTCTGGTAATGTGTATTCACCTATCAATCATCACCTAATGGATATCTAGTAGGAGTACACCTGTAATGTGTATTCAGCTATCAGCTATTACATAATGCTGTCCAAGGGGTCTACTCTGATAATGTGTATTCAGCTATCAATCATCACATAATGGACATTTTGTAGGTCTACACTTGTAATGTGTTTTCCGCTGTCAGCTATTACAAAATGCTGTCCAATGGGTCTACTCCGGTAATGCGTTTCGACTATTTTGCATCACATAATGGATACCTAGTAGGCCTACACCTGTAATGTGTTTTCAGCTTTCAGCTATTAAATAATGCTACCAAGTAGACGTAAACTTGCATTGTGTATTCCGATGTCAACCATCACATAACGGTTGTCCAATAGGACCTCATCGCAGTGTGTATTCAGCTATAAGCTATCACGTAATGATGTCCACTTGGACTACAATCTAAGACTATGTTTCAACTGTCAACAAACACATAATGGTTATTCAATATCCAGCTATCAACTACTACAAAATGATGTCCAGCATTTCGCCTTTTACCTAATACAAGGAGAAGGCGACAAGCAATAGTCATAATTTTTCCTAATATCTTAAAAAATTTTGTATCCCAATCTTCTACGATCTCTTCATACATATCTTTTTGATGCGCAAACACTCATCTTTGTCTTTTCTCGCAGTTTCATAAATAAACGACAGGATATGCTGTTGATGTTTTATATGCAGTATTACTGAACACAGGGAAGTACCCACTATTTTCAGAGAGAGAGAGAGAGAGAGAGAGAGAGAGAGAGAGAGAGAGAGAGAGAGAGAACAACAATAATTTATAACCGTTACAACCCCGAGCTCTCTATTGATATATCTCTAAAGCGTATAATTTACTGCAAATTGGAAAAATCTATTTTGTATATATAGCAAGACTCCTCAATAATTTAATCACACAGCCGAGAGGACAATATGATTAAATTATTGTTGTTCTCCTTTCCTGATTTTGATGCATATTGCCATCAAATGCTACTCCTTTCTACGCAAAGATTTAATGTTTTCTCTGTTGCATATTGATCACAAAAGCCCTTGGGGAAATTATAGGGACCAATACACACTAGTGGAGCCCTTGCAGTTTGAAATAAATAAATCGAAAGTACATCAACCGGGTTTGCGCCCTTTTTGGTTATCACTATTTGTTTGTTTTACAAGGCACTTTGATATTTGGTTACCTTTGGTTGGGGTGTGTGCCCCTGGTGTCCTCTCTGGATATCTCCGGGAATTAATATGACGTAAATCTGCCGAATCGTTTTCGTTTCCATGTGACCAGTATTTGACAAATTCAGATCTCACTACAGGTGTACCTGATGACAGGGGATAATAATAATAACACTTCGGCCGGCCGCTGATTTGTCACGGTTCTCATGTGAGAAGGCTTTGATTAGCCTTTTGCTCCCAAATGCCTTCTTATCCTTACGCCTCGTCTCTCCTACCAACACTCTGAGACGAACTGCTTGATGACATTCAGTACCTCATTCTTCCCAACCTCCCCGATAAGCATAATAACCCTCTCCTTTGTGTCACCCACTAACCACGTGTCCTTCATTCCCCCGTCCCACTTTCCCATCACACTCTCGATGAATCTTATTCTGTTAGACTGGTATTTTGGACATTCTAATAAAAAGTATTCCAGGGTCTCCACTATACCTAAATTACACATTTGACACTCCTTTGTATTCTCTTCCCTAGTTTTCCCCTAAGCTCCAGCGACCAAAACCTCGTCTTGAACAACAGTACCCCCTTCCAACGGTGCCATCAATGTACTCTTCAAAACTTGGTTTCTCTTTATCACGCAGGCCACCCAAAGACCTCTTTGCTTTGGCCCCCTCTCGCCAATTCAGGTTACAGTTCGTCATGATTCTTCCTCTGACGAGTTTTTTTTACCCTAGGTTGTGCCTACTTCTAAGTCCGAGATATCCTTTGAATAGTTCCCTATTAACTCCCTCACTTGGTCTATCCATCCTGTCTTTGAGTTTGAATTCCAAATGTTCTGGAACATTAATTTATACCATCGGCTGTCGGGAATAGCAGAGGTTCATTAAGTCTACCCTGCCCTTAATCCTCATCCACCCAAACTCACCCATTATTGCATCTCTTGCAAGTTGTTTTGAGAGGCCTGCATCATATAAAATTAGCAAAGGATATGATCAAGTCCCGTTATTTTCGGTTTTCAGCATAACACAGAAATTAAAAGGCGAGTGCCTAATTGTATTACATGGTACCTTATATGTTAATGGGGAATGCCAAACAAATTTGTTAGATTATCAATTGTCACGATATATAAACTAGGGGGGTTACGATTATTGATTTTCCTAATCGGTCGAGATAATCGAGGTGATCCCTTCAGAGTATTAACCCTTTACCCAACGTAACGGCCAAAACCGGCCAGCGCTATTCACAAAAATCGCCAATTAATTTTCATTATTCTTTTCTTTTTTGTCTCAAAAACATAGGTTATGACCCCTCTTTGGAACGAGCCCGTCGTGCTAGTTCCAATGAGAGGTCATAACCTATGTTTTTGAGAAAAAAATGAAAACAATTAGTTATTCAAGAATTTTATTTGCAAGTGTCGTCTGCTTTTCGTGTTAGGTAAAGGGTTAAAGAAACAAACATACCCCGAACAATAATGAACATCCTGAATCACGTCGGATTGGGGAAGTTTGCTTATTGAAATGACTCCCTGTGCCGTTCGCGCTGCATATCTGACTGTTTCTCGATTACTTATAGGGGCGGTGGAACTTGTGGACACTGGGGGACGTGCCCGCCCCTTACTTACTCCAAAAATAGTTAAGAGAGATATAGAGAAACAGAGACAGAGGGATACAAAGAGGGTGTATATGTGTGTTTCGATTGACACAATGATGTTTTAGAGAAATTTAGGATGTTGGTTTCTGAGGTCAAAATCAGTAGACCAGAAACCCATCATAAAAGTTGTTTTGCCTGCCCGTTGGAGAGCATTCCCACTCAAATATTCAAAGCAGGCTGCGGCCGTGTTCTGACAATAAACATATTTCTGTTTGTTTTATTTAGTGTTATCAACACATCACATATTTGAGGCTAAGTTTAGTTCGTGCTTCCTATAGATATATATATACTGATAAACTCAAAAGAAAATATCTGCGATTTCATCTTCTCAAAGTACTACACAAACGTCTTTGTTGAAACAAATAATGTTTACAATCAATACATGAAGATGCCACCTGATATACGTTCACCATTCACGAAAAGCAATGGAAAAAAGAACAACATTTAGTGAAAATGTTAGCGTGTAACCTTTCGAAACCAGAAAAGAATTCCCAAGTTGTTATCAGGATCGACAAATCGTCTCCTGAGTTCCAATGAGTTCTATTTGCCTACTGGTACATAGGACACATTGGAACTCAAGGGGCGAAATGTTTCCTTCATTCAATTCCAAAGAGAGAGAAAAAAAAGAAAAACGATTGTCATAGGTTTTATAATGTACTCTTTGACTTCCTCAGTTACCCCAAATATTTATCTACAGGTATGAAATATTCAAAACGGTTCACTGACTGCGCAACTTTCGATTTTCCATTCAATATTTAGACTCCTAACTTAGTGTTGTTTCTGAAGTCCGAAATGCCACAATCAAAAATTTTGTCATGAGAAAGGTGCGTGTGTGAGGGTGTGTGCGTGTGGTTGGGTGTGTGTGGTTGAGAAGGGGTTTGTCACCCAAAGGCGCATCCACAATATCCGCGTTCCACGCTCCTATAAAGGTGCAGCGTTCGGGGGTACACTGGGGAATGGTTTTCAATAAAAAACACTTTACCTGAGGTAAGGCCAAAATCGACCAGCTCTAATCACAAAAATGGCCATTCAAAATGTATTTTGTGTCATTGCATTTGTTTCAAATACATGGATTTTGGCCATTCAATGCAGCTAGCTCCCAAATTTAGTTCCAATGAAGGCCATAAGCTATTTTTCAGACCACTATTATTAGTTACACGGTTTGTTGGTGGCCTAATATGGTATATATGGTGTCAGTTAATTTCACATTGGACGAGAACGAAGCTCGAGTCCAATATGGAATTAACTGACACCATATATAGCATATTAGGCCACCAACAAACAGTGTAACGAATATACCTTACCGACTGCTGCATCGATGCACAGAACTAATAACAACAGCGATCAAAATTAAATGAGAGAATTCTCACAATGTGTTCACGTGTCTTTGCCTTGTTACAATTTATGGGAGTGCCCATAAATTGTAACAAGGCAAATTCATACATACCAAACAGTTTCATTTCGAAGGTAACATGACACACATCCACAGAATATGAAGCCTTTTTAAGTTGCCTAACCTGCACTTCAGACCAAACATGGGCTTCCAACACTCAATCTTTCAACTTGAAGTGTTTATCGGCTGTCGCAATTTTGAATAATTAATGAACAAAGGGGAGATTGCCCATAGCTGTCAGTGTATATTGATGTTGACAGGCAGTATATGGTTTTATATGCAGTCTGCATGTGACGTCTTTGAACCACTGAAAAGTTTCCAGATACTTGTAGGACGTAAGATATATATATTTTTTAGTTATTCAAGAATTTTCTTCCAAATCTCGTCCTTTGTTAGGTGTTAGGTAAAGATTTCAAAAGAAACAATATTGTTGAACTGATGGGAAAAACAGTCTTATTGTGACTGCACTTTAAAATCAGTTGGATTAAAAATCAGCTCAAATCAAATGGGTTGAGTGAATATGAACCCAGTTGGGTTCATATCCTCTCTGCTCAGTTGATTTCGGTTGATTTTTAACCCATCTGATTTTCAAGTGTGTTTCACTTTCAGAATAACTATTTTCTGGTTTGTTGTTTATCGGAAGTAAACGACTCATTTCACCGTGAAATGTTTGTGAAGTCACAACAAGGATCGGGAGTGCAAAACTGAACATATTTTAAAAAAGTGAAATTAGAATACTTTAACACTCTGGTCATTCTGTAAAACCCGCATCGGGCAAATACCATGTAAAACCCGGTGCGGGGTGGCCTTTTGACGATAGGCGAGTCTGTTGTACGTGAAATGTTATGATTAATACGTTTTTTTCTGAAAAAATCCCAGTTAACATTATTGACTTATGAATTCCGCATCTACCAGTAACTTGTTGAAAAAGGTTCCATTTTGGTTACAAAACTAAATGCATGGTGATAATCAGCATTCTGTATCTCTATGCTGTGTGTTTTCGTTACGAAACAGAGCAGTGTGTTATGTATTTAGATAGTTGGAAAGCGTTCTATTGATAAAGACATTTTAGGAAACTAAATCCTACTTCATAACAAAATATGCCGTATTTAAGTAAGAACATACCTTCGATTTATTGTGACACTCCCGGTTGATTTTTTTTTTTGTAAAACCCGTGACGGGCACGACCCAGCCCGATGCGTGGTTTACTCCATACCCGCTTCGGGGATTACTTTATAATTTAATGCGATATATGTTCAGAAAGAAGAAATCTTTTCATATAACTAGTTTGGGATTCTGGTTGCTTCCTTTCGAAACTCGCATAATGATTATTATCAATGACACACACATTGGTCCATAATTGTCAATATATAACCAATTAAACTAGAAAAATAAAACCCGATATGGGTGTTACTGGCGCCTTTTTACTGCTTGCAACGAGTATTAGAGGATGACCAGCATGTTTAAAATCCAGTTCAGACTGATCTCAATCACCAACCACAAAATACAGGCAACTGCGCGAATGCTTCTTTTCGAGAAATTTAGTTATTTATCATTTTGCACCCCTTGCTTTTGACTTCAAAGTAGAACAAGCTCGACAGCTGGGGTTTTTAAACAAAAACCTCTTTAATAACTCCGAAAGTTGATTGGCGTTTATCTTTAAAGGTCTGGATGTTGATGTTCGAATTATAATGTAATGGGTAACTGAAAAAATTGTGGACCACCTGCAATTGGACTTCATACTGCGATAATAGCGGGAATGCAATCCGGCGAAATAGACATCTCTATAGGTTGCAGAACAAAACATCAACATGTTACTTAATGATGTAATCTTAACATGTAACATCTTGATGAAAGGAAACTTTCTTTAACAATGTAACACCTGTCGATATATACCTTCGCTCCAAGGCCAGATATAATAGTACTAAACCAAACACACCGGTGTAAAAGGAATGGAAGTCCGTAGGAACGTTAGTCCCTCTGGACTATTATTCCGCGGAATTATAGTCCTAGGTCTAACATTTCTAGGAATAGTAGTTCGCCGGACTACTATTCCTAGAAATGTTAGACCTAGGACTATAATTCCGCGGAATAATAGTCCAGAGGGACTAATTTTCCTACGGACTTCCATTCCTGTTACACCGGCCAGCCCAAATTTATCGCGGTACTGAGAGGAGAAGTCCTTTCTTAACCCTTCACCTAACGTAACGGCCAAAACCGGCCATTCTCAAAAATCGCCAATTAATTTTCAAAATATTTTCATTTTTTGTCTCAAAAACATAGGTTATGACCACTCGTTGGAACGAGCTCGTCGAGCTCGTTCCAACGAGGGGTCATAACCTATGTTTTTGAGACAAAAAATGAAAAAATTTAGTTAATCAAGAATTTTTTTTGCAAGTGTCGTCTGCTTTTCATGTTAGGTAAAAGGTTAACGCTTTGTCTAATCAGATGTTTTATCACTTATACCTACACCTCCCCATGCAGCTTTCAGGTGTAAACTGTTTGGTGTTAACTGTTACTACCCGCTTTCGATTTCTCTAACAACCGTACAAATTTCTGTCACCGTGCTCCCCTTGATGTATGGATTCTCAGGCTGTCTGTGACACACACTTTCGCACAATCTTCTGTAGCATGGAATTCCATTAACTGAAAAGGTATGTCCAAATCTTTACAGAAAGGATGCAGCAATAATTTTTGCAGTGAACCATCGTATTTCTTATTTGTACTCTTTGCGTACATGTATATAAGAGTGGTGCAGGCGAGAGATTGTGGAGTCTGACAGTTCGTATTTTCCTTTTGAACTTTCCGAATCAAAAGCAAAATATGGAAATATTTTATTCTTTGTTCTTGCATTGTCTCTTTTAACATCTGAATACTTGACGTAAAGTTTTCTCGCTGCCGATGCCATGCAGCAGGTGCTCTGGCAGAAGTAGTTCGAATAAACTTGAAAGAATGGTTCTAGTCATTCCGGCACATGACACCGGACTGGAAAGAAGAAGAGCTCGGCGATAAGTCTTAATAGTTTGTGATCATCAATAAATTAGCACACATTTGTCAAGCTTCACCTGCTAATCCCCACTTCTGTCAGTTCTTGTGCTTCGGTTAAATGTAAATATAAGGTATTCGTAGGAGGTTAACTTATTTGCAAGCTTCATTTGCAGCTTGTAAAAATGAAATTCAAAGACTAGACTGTCACATTAAAACCCTTTACTGGTAGAGTGCTAAATTAATTTTGGCCACCAAATTTTGATCACATGTCTTTGCCTTGTTACAATTTATAGGAGAGTGCCTACATGCCCTCTCCTATAAATTGTAAGAAGGCATATCTTAACAGACTAGATAATATCACTTCAAAGATAATATGAAGCACAGCCACTGAATTTGAAGCCTTTAAGTTGCAGTACCTACACTTCAGAATAAAGCCCAAATATGGGATTCCAGCACTCTACCAGTTAATTAAACCGGTACTCAAAGTAAAGTCCGAAACCGGCTCTCGCTATTTACAAAAATCTCCTCTCAAAATTAATTATTTTTTCATTTGTTTGCTTTAAAGACATAACCTATGACCCTCACTGGATCGAGCTCATCATGCTCTTCCAATGAGGTGTCATGAGTTCTGTCTCTTTGAGGAAAAATGATAGTTTTTGGTTATTCAAGAATTTCTTGTTCAATCGTCGCTTGCTATTCGGGTAAGGTAAAGGCTTAAATTAGAAAGGGTGTTTCAGCCGTATACTATTTGAAACGTACGGTACATTTGCTTGTAGAATTTATCGCTTTTGTCAACTGAACAATAAAACAAAACTGGAAAATCTGCAGAAATATTGTTCATTTTACTTGACAAATGCGGTGTGCATAAACGCATGCAGTTAGAAATATTGGGGCAGAACAAACAGATGACACAACAAAACTCAGACTAGAGACCTGGCGAGGGAAGTAATTTATTTATTTAGCTTAAAGGAATTCCGAGGAAAGTTTCATATTCTTAGGATGTGTTTTTCTGCTTCCTATTAAGTTAGAAGCAAGGGATTCGTTGGAATTTTCTGTGATAATTTAATGGAAAGTACCCACATAGCTGCGCCACTAACAGTGAAATCTGTTGACTATCTGTTTTTTTATTGTAACAACCTTGGACCCAAATACATGAAGTAATCCCGAAGAAAACTTTATGTTAGGCAAATTGTAAACAGTATAATGGCAAGGTATTTATAGTCATCTTATCTTATATACGACGTAAATTAAATAAAATATGATACACACACTCGCTGGTTTTGTACCGGATCTCACTTGATTTCATCAGAATATACCCAACTCATTTCTTAACTTTCTTCGAATATATATAGAATAAACGTATAGTGTTTTCAATTAAAAAAATTATTCTACGTGTAGGATTAAGAATGAAACCGACGAGCGTAGACGCTCGTCGGTTTCATTCTTAATTCTACGAGTAGAATAATTTTTTTACTTGAAAACACTATATGTTTATTTTGTTTATCCCATAAATCTTTTACAGGGCAGTCGAGACGAAATCGTGCTGTTATTCGCTACAAAACACAGCGAGAAGTGAGGAGCACATAAGTCCAATTCGATGACATGCAAAATTGCTAAAAAATAAAAAAGGCGCAGTGATACATTTCTGTCTAACTATAATTCCTCTACAAACTTGAGCTAAACTTGCGAAAATACTTTATTAAATGAACAATGTGTCGTGTTTTCTACTGGCATTGTGTATGACTTTCAAAAAGGTTTAAAGAAAACAACCATTGAACTGTTAATTTTGCTACACGAATGCGGTAGAGGTCAGAGGTCAACAAGTCTGTCTCTACTATAGAAATAAATTCTTTCAGTGTTAAATCTACGGGGAAAATTTATCACCATACTAGGTGAATAAAACCAAAAGTTATCTAAGGCTTTTATTGTTCGAATAAACGGCCATTTAAGAGATAAATAATGTAAAACACTACTGTGAAGGACTATGCCGTAATTCGAGCTGGTAGTGTGAGTGGGGGGGGGGGGGGGTAACTAATGGTTTTTCAATGGCGCATAATAACAAGCTGAAGTCGAAAGCGCTAGCTATGGTTGGCGTGTATGGGGTTCTGACAGCGGTACAACTTTTGAAAATATGCAATCAAATGGAGTCCTATGGTGGTTTCGGCTACAATAGCAGTCTGAGTAAATTGTCCCAGCTGAATAAGTTTAAAAAGGTGCCATGAGTGTTTGGCTAAAAGCTTTCTGTGACAGAAATTAACGATTTTCAGTTGCAGCGTTTTTCAAAATGCCAAACTCATAAATTCATGTTCAGTTGTCACACTAACAGGCTTTAGCTTTTTTAACTGGCGACATGAGTCCTGTTACATATTTAATTTAGTAATGGCTAAAAAGTGAAATATTAACTTAACTGACTAGTTATTACTGACTTACTCATTAATGATTGATCGTTTGCGGCATTTTGGGGATGTAAGTTACTGTAAATTCATTTACATATCCGTGTATCCAATCATTGACTTGTGACACGAGAAACGGACCGTTGCTACATCGTTCATTAGAAACTGAAAAGGATTTAACTGTCAACTAAAGTTTTAAAGAAAATATATCTTTGCAAATCTTAATATTTGTCCTTTTCTTCGATTAAGAGGACAGAAAACAAATTTAAAACTTTACCGGCGAAGAAATGTCGGAAGGGGTGGGGTCTGAAGTGCCTCCAACTCCTCGGTTCCGCCGTCCTGCTCCGCGAGTCATTTTCATCAGAGTATCACACAACTGTACTTCGTAGGCATAAGCGATGATACTATCAATAATACAGCTTTTTAACCCTTTACCTAACATGAAAAGGAGACGACACTTGCAAACCAAATTATTAAATAACTATTTTTTATTCATTTTGTTGCGTCAAAAATATAGCTTATGACCCTCATTGGAACGAGCTCAACGAGCTCGTTCCAATGAAGGGTCATAAGCTATGTATTTGTAACAAAAAATGAAAAGGATAATGAAAATTGAATGGCAGTTTTTGTGAATAACGCTGACCGGTTTTGGCCGTTAGGTTGGGTAAACGGTTAATAACCTAATATGTTATATACAATGTCAATAAAATCGTTATTGGGCGAGAGTATCTGTACTATATTTTAGAATGTCTGTCTGTCTGTCTGTCTGTCTGTTTGACTGTCTGTCTGTCTGTCTGTCTGTCTGTCTGTCTGTCCGCTATAGAAATGAATATGGGGCCACCCCAAGTGTCCAAAATGGGTCTACTAGGAGTACTTTTTATGGCGGAGGTCATCGTCAGGTTTAAAAAAGTGTGTGGGGTGGGGGTGAGGATGGGTGTGTAGGGGGCACCAAAAGTTGTGACCAAAATTTTTTTTTACCCATATATGTCTTCAAAGTGGTCTACTAGGGATACATTTTATCAGGAATCTAATGGTGAGGTTTAAAAAAGTATCGGGTGGGGGTGGGGGTGTAGAGGGGCACCAAAAGTTATGACCAAAATTATTTTTCTCACCGATATAGGTCTTCAAAGGGGTCTGCTAGGGGTAATTTTTTACCAGGAATCTAATGGTGAGATTTAAAAAAGTTATGACCAAATTTTTTTTTTACCGATATATGTCTTCAAAGGGGTCTACTATGGGTACCTTTTTATCAGAAATCTAATGGTGAGGTTTAAAAAAGTATCGGGTGGGGGTGGGGGTGTCGAGGGGCACCAAAAGTTATGACCAACATTTTTCTCACGAATATAGGTCTTCAAAGGGGTCTACTTGGGGTTATTTATTACCAGGAATCTAATGGTGAGGTTTAAAAAGTGCCGGGGTGGGGTCTATCAGGGGTAATTTTAATACTCTACTTAGCCCGAGTAACGCCGGTCACTAACAAACTATGAAACAAAAAAATATATATGTTGCCGACTACTTTTCCTGTATATTGAACTAATAACGGCGACGAATAATAAACAGCAGAATTATCCTTCGTTTACCGTTAAGTCGTTATTGTGTGTAGACATTTTGAAAGATGAATGATCATAGGAGAGACCACTCTGACTTTCAGTCGCACATAGATCTTGTCTGTCTGTATATAATTTATACACGACTTTCATGTGTCATTTTATAACCAACGAAATTCCCAGAAGCATTTGTCGAAGGTAGCATATAATTAGTTACACAGTTTTTAGTGACCTAATAAGGTATATAACTTGTTAGTAAATTCCACATTTGGTGAGATCTTGACTCTCGCCCATTATTGAATTTATTGATATCGCATATTCCTTATCAGATCACAAACAAATTGCGTAACGAATATATGTTACCGCCTATTTGCCTATATACTTAATTAGTGATTACAATGGCCAATAAAGGGCAGGATTCTCACTTGTTTAACTTGAAGCATTTATGGTCTCCGTCATTTTGATAAATGAATACATAATGGGCGAACACAAGAACTATTATATATGTTACAGTTAAAACGTATATAGAGGATATGGAATGTGTGTTTTTCTCATATAATATTTATGAAACGAGTCTAAGAGTTTTCCGTTTTGGCGAGCCTCTGGCGAGCCCAAACGGAAAATTCGGACGAGTTTCATAAATATTGTATGAGAAAAACACTCATCTCATATTCTATTTATCATATGACACACACACGCACAAATTAGCCACTTAGTATGACTTTTTAACCCATCACCTAACTTGAGTTGCAGACGGCACTTGGAAAAAACATGTGACCCAGTTGTATTTGTTTAGCCAATCAAATTGTCCAGTTTTGAAATTGACCAATGAAAGCTCCCAACTCTAATTATGCAAATTATGAAAATGTGGCCCAGTTGTATTTTGCTCCGCCGATCAAATTGTCTAGTTTGAAATTGACCAATGAAATTGTCGGAAGGCTTTATTTATCACTGAATAATATGAAAACAAAATATCAAATGTTTTAAAGTGAACAAAACGGACGAGTCATATGATAAAATCAGTTATTATGTATAATAACTGAAAAATTCAGGTATTATGCATAATCACTGATTCACTCAGATAGAACTTACTTCGTTTAACCTGCCACAAGAAGTAGTTTCCGGACTACAAAGCGAGGATGACCTGCTCAGTGCTATTTCAAACCCTACAACAGTACAACCCGACTCTGCAGAAGTGCCTGCAACATCTGCATAATCAGAACCACCAGATCCTTCGGATGACTCACAAGCCACACCACTCATAGAAGAACATCATGAAAACATCCGACTTAACAGAAAACGAGCTGCTGAATCCCAACTACAGCAAGCAGAAAAGATGATGAAGAGAAGCAAGGTCGCGCTTTCTGAAGTTGCGACAACGTTGCAGTTCCAATCCCATCTGTTGCCAGAGGGCGTGCTGAACCCCGTAACATTATCCGTGTTGTGACTGAAATCAGTGACCGTGGAATGTACTCCATCGCAGTGATATCTGGACTATTGAATAGAAAGTATTCTAGAAATCAGTTTCATTTGTGTGCCACTGTTTTGAATAGCATGGATGATGTTATTGCTGATAATACTATTTCATTGAGATCAGCTGTTCAGAAAGAATCTATTAGTGGTGGCCAAGGGTTTGCAAAGTGTAATTGTGTAGGTAGGAAGCTATGTGGAACTAAGAGGTGTAAATGTTTCAAAGCAGGACTGCTCTGCAATTCACGATGCCACTCAAATCTTGATAGTAAGAATAAGAAATGTTGATTTGTTACTATATGATGTTTCATGAGGATCACGATGTATTATAATGATATATTATTGAATGTCAAATCATAATATTGATGTAATTTGTGTGTTTTAATGTTGATTTATAATAATAATAATATACACATTTATATAGCGCCAAAATTATAGTTCAGAAAATGTAGAACCATATTCTAAGGCGCTGTACATGTTACTGAGCTCGTGCAAATATACAAACGGAATATATACAGTATATTACAGCCCATAGCATCACTTATAGGCTTTTTGAAGATATGTTTTGAGATCTTTCTTGAAAAGGTTGACATTTGACAGTCTTTTTAGGTGTTCTGGTAAATTATTCCACAAGTGAGGACCATCAAATGAGAATGACCTATCTCCAAATGTCTTACGCCTGTGTTTTGGAACATGTAGTAGCATTTTACCATCGGACCTCAGGTTGTATTGACACACATTCTTGGTATTAAGGAGTTCTTCTAAGTAGGCTGGTGACATGTTGTTTTGTGTTTTAAAAACTAATAATAAAGTTTTGAAAATTATTCTGTACTTGACTGGCAGCCAGTGCATATCCTTCAGAACAGGAGTGATGTGTTGAGATCGTGATACCCTGCATACCACTCGGGCTGATGCATTTAGTACCATCTGCAGGCGAGAGTAATGATATTGTGAAAGGTTGAACAGTAAGGCATTACAATAATCCAAATGTGAAGTTACAAAGGCATGAACTAGGGTTTTTGTGGAGTCTTTCGTGAGGAACTGGTCTTATATGTTTAACTTTGTATAGACCCCAGAAAGCCTTATTGCACATATTTGTAACATGTCTGCCCATAGACATGGTAGAGTCGAAGACGGCACCAAGATTACGTACACTGTTACTTGCACTGATGTCGGAATCTCCTACCTTCACTGAATTGATGTCAACTTTAGTGAGTTGCTGTTGTGAACCAATTATTAGGAATTCAGTCTTATCATCATTTATCATTAATTTGATTGAAACCATCCATGTGTGAATGTCCGAAATACATGATTCAATAGTTTCTAGAGCTTTAGTTTGATCCTTGACTGATGGTCGAAAAGAGAAATAGACCTGTGTGTCATCAGCATAACCATGGATGTCAGGCAGGTGAGATTCAATGATGGTGAACAGTTTTTAAATATAGAATAGAAACAAAACAGGACCAAGGCAACTGCCCTATGGGACTCCACATTCAAGATGGAAGTCTTTTTGACAGATTACCATTTATTGATACTCGCTGCTGTCTATTCTTGAGGCATGATGATAGCCAGCTAGCAGCTACACCATTAAGTCTAAAATCAAAATTCATTGTCTCTAGCAGAGTTTTATGACAAACAGTGTCAAAAGCAGCACTAAGGTCTAAAAGAACAAGCAATGTTACCCTTCCAGACTCCATATTAAGGAGGATGTCATTCTGAACCTTGAGCAATGCCGTTTCAGTCGAGTGAAATTTTCTGAATCCAGACGTGTTGGCCGGTAATGGAGCATCCATATCACTATGAAACATTAGCTGGTCAATTGTGGCTTTTTCATACAGCTTAGAGACGAACGGTAAGTTACTTACTGGTCGGAAGTTTTTAAACGCAAGTTCCGCACCTTGTTTCTTCAGAAGAGGATTAACAATTACTATTTTCCACGCATCAGGCACATATCCTTCTAGCAGAGACATGTTGATCATTTTTGTGATTACAGGAGCCAAAGAGTCTGCACATGATTTGACAATAGATGTTGGCATTGGGTCAAGTTGACATGAGGCATTTGAGACATGAGGCATTTGAGGATTCTTTCATTAATTTGGTTACCTCGTGGATTTCTAATGGTCGAAAAGTTGAAGACTCTTCTTCTGATGGTCTCTGTTTGATGTCAGTTTTGTCTACACTTATGTTCTGAATTTTTTCCTGAATTAATTTTATTTTTTTGATGAAGAATTCGGCAAATTGATCACCTAGCTTTGATGGATCATCGTGTGGTGGAAATGACACACGTTGTTTTTCTGTACACAGATTTTTAACAACCTTAAACAGTTTTTTGCTATCACCATTACAAGCTTCAACACATGTTGTGTAGTAAGATGTTCTGGCATCTTTTAGTTTGTTGGAGAAATGATTACGAATAGTCTTATATGCTGCTTCCTGATTGTAAGATTTAGATCTTCCCTGCTCCTGCTTTCGACGATTAGCTTTTAGACGACGATTAGCTTTTAGAGTTCTCAGTTCAGTTCATTGGTAAACCAGGGTATATTTGGGCGAATAATTAATGTTTTTGTTTTCAGAGGGGCGTGCTGATCCAGTAGACAAGACAATGTGTTGTTGTATGATTTTGCCAGATCATCCAGGTTAGCACACTGAGAATTACACAAATCAGATTTTTCGATGTCACATTTAAGCTTGTTAATGTCAATTTGATTGAGTTTTCGGAGTGTTACTTCCTTACGTGTCAGTGATGGTTTTCGAACACCTAGTGTGCACTCAACAAATGAATGGTCAGATAATCTGAATGGGATTAATGGCTCAGAAAGCTGAAAGTCATTTTTACATCCTGTGATGATAAGGTCAAGAGTGTGTCCAGAGGTATGAGTAGGCCCAGTAACATTGTGTTTTAATGCTGATTTGTTACTATATGATGTTTCATGAGGATCACGATGTATTATAATGATATATTATTGAATGTCAAATCATAATATTGATGTAATTTGTGTGTTTTAATGTTTGAAATGAATATCATATGGTTAATAAATATATTATTAAACTCAAACATGTTGTTATTGTCTCTTTTCACAATCAGTTAATATTTCTAATGAATCACTTCTAATTTCAATTATTATGTATAATAACTGAAAATTTCAGGTATTATATATATTAACTGAGTGAAACAGTGATTATACATAAAACCTGAAATTTTCAGTTATTATACATAATAACTGATTATACGTTTTAACTTTAACATATACATGTATGAGTAGACAGTGTATGGTATATATACATCTCTCACGCGACGCCTTAAGTTATCAGACGCCTGTTTGAGGTAAACTATGCAAATATGTTTTTCCAGCCTGATATAGATTACGGCACAAGACAGTTAAAAATATGCTTGTAAAAGTTATAATGTTCAACTGGTAGAGTGCTAAATTATTTTTGGTCAGGAAAATTTCTTTGTGTGTCTTTACCTTCTTACATTTTATGGGAGAGTGCCAATGCACTATCCCATAAAATGTAACAAGGCAAATCCAAGCAGATAAAATAATATCATTTCAAAGATAATATGAAGCACGTCCAAAAAATACGAAGCCTTTAAATTGCGGTACCGGCACTCCAGAATAAAGCCCAAATATGGGCTTCCAGCACTCTACCAGTTAACTATTCAACTACGGTACGTGGAGAGTGGATTGTAACTAAATCACTCGCGCAGTGGAGTTGTCACCCAAGCTATAACTTTCAAATTGTGTACATATCGACAAAAAACACAAGCAATGTTTCAGCCAATGGACCTCCGGGTTTAACCCGGAGGTCCATTGGCTGAAACTTTGCTTGTGCTGGTTATGCTTTGCAACAAATTTGCAATTATTGCTTGGGTGGAATCTCCACTCTGCGGGTGATTTAGTGATAATACACTCTCCACGTACCGTATACCCTGATCTTGACAATGTATTTGTTACTCAAAGATAATAGAAAACATTTCGACGAGATCGTGACTCAGTCGTCAACAGGTCGAAATTCTCTGTCCGCCTTTGTCACCAGTGTGTCGTACATGTGAATAGATATTATGATGATGATATTCATCAACATTGTCACAATATAAATGACACACGTTTGTTTCACTGCTATTCTAATGTCCTGCCATACACAAATATAGATATAATCAGCTTGATTGCCCTGTTTCATGTATGTGCGCAACAGACGCCAAGCTTTTATTCGTCCCCTTCAAAGAGTTATGTGCCATCTGGGAATTGTTTGAGTCATCGTATAACCATTGTCATCGAAACATTCTGTATTCTAGATAGGAGAATACAGGCGCAACGCACATATCTCGGTTCGGACAGATTTCCCAGCGAAATAGCGTTGTACTGGTCCGTCATACGGACATAAGTGTCTCTTGGAGGACAGGGTGCGACCTTCTGGTAGATATAATGGACCGAAATGAATTATGTGCTATGAAGGCATAATATTGCGTTGTCAATTTACTTTTTGGCGCCCTCTTGTTCATTCAGTTTGCAGTTTGGCTTTTTTAATCAGTCAGTAAGTCAACTACTCACAGGCCCAACGTTAGTGAGATTCCGGGGAGTGGGGATGGTTCGCCCCCCTTCCCCCATGACAATGTTTGTCAGACGTAAATTGTTGTTGTCTGTTGAAAAAAAGTTGGTTGCTGGAATGTCAATATTATTTTATTTGAAAAAAAGTTGACCATTTGGCGAAACCAGTTTTCAACACACAAAAATAGCCTTGTGTTTCAAATATCTTTTGTAAGAAAATAAGTATATGACAATCGAATAGTCATGTGCACGAAAACATTTAGTGTTTTATTATTATTTTGAAGAAAACAGTAATTCTTTAAAATAATAATAATAATAATAATAATAAACGAACGTTTAGGATCTGTTTCGTCAATTATTGGTTTAGAGAAGTATGTTGAATTAGGTTTCACGATCATACCGGCGGTTAAACTTTCCCTGGTCTGGGAAACTGCCTCCTTTATTGTGGGCTTGTCGGAAAATATCACAGCCACCTTAACAGGGAGCATAAGCACTGTCCGGGAAATTGCGCAACCAAGTGTCTCAGCAATGTAACTTCGTGGCTTCCTTATCGAGTGGAGCTCAACTGAAACCTCTCAACCTTAATATCCCTTGGAATCTATCCCATCGAGTTTAATTTTTTTTTTCTCCTGCAAATGAGTTTATTCTGGATTGTGGGGGAAGATTAGCAGCCATTAATTCCCCCAGCCCACAAGACTATGGGAGTAAATTATTACTGGTTGTCTTTACCGATTTGCTGGCATTGTTTCGTCAACTAATCGACTGCCACATTTATCTTAACCCTCTGTACACTAATGTCAAAACACTGAAATTACAGGTAACAGTTTATTTCCTAAACCGCAAATCCGTATATAATCAATTCAATATTGTTTGATGAGCTCTGTCAAACAAGATCGAATTCGTTGAATTTCTAGTTGCATTATGGGAAAGGATTGCAGCTTTGAAGAATGATAAGGATCACTGTGTAAGGGGTTAATTCAAAACACATCGAAGTAATTAGTGTCAGAATGAACTGCTATATGAATCAGGGCCTTCGAGAGGGCCCTATTAGCGGGGTAGAATCCCTGGCCCAGCTTTGTTGCGGGCCCGCTCGCGTGTCACCGGTGTGAGAGTCCCGCACCTCCTAACCAAGGGTCAAACAGCTTCAATTCCTGCTTGTGTAGTATACATTTATTCTACAAAGTTAAACCCACCCACCCTACCCCACCCCACCCCCACTCCCACCCCCGCAACACACACACAAATTTATTATTGTCCAATCTAGTAGCGGGAAATCAAGGAAACCGCGTCATTTGACAGCTGAAGAATGAAAATTTCCCCTGACACCCGTCTACGAGACTGAGACGCTCTCTCTTAAACTCGCCACCTCCGTAGTCGCTTCGTGACTCGAATGATTCGTACTGCATCATTTGGGCCTCTTCGTCCCAACGGGCCCTTTCTAGTCCATCCATAGTGTTTAACCCTTCTCATAAGGCGTCCTGTACGGATTACAGGAAACGACATTTTCACAAGTAAAATGAATTTTCGAACCTCATATTCGAGTTTTAAAACCAGACTGTGAAGACAGATTCTGTCATATCCAATTTCATCTCAGCAGAGAAGAGAATTCTAAGTTAAAATTGCTACCCAGTATTCATAACAAATCCTGTCATCTCAGAAAGTCAACATCGGGGATGTGTAACAGTGCACATATGCTGCGGTAAAAAAGGTTATGTTTTACTGGTCTAATAGGACCTGGAAACTGAAATCTGGAATGTGAATTCTCTAAAGTGGGGAGCATGGGGTTGTTTGTTTGTTTAGTGGGACTCAGTGACACTTTCAACAGTGAGGATCAAATCGTGTCGGCGGTTTTACGGGTGTTGGAAGCCCAACTACCCGGAGAGAGCCACCGACCTTGGCGCGACCAACTGTCAAGGCTCTCCAACTTTCTAACCAGGTGTGACAGGAATGATAGTCCGTAGGAACGTTAGTCCCTCTGGACTATTATTCCGCGGAATTATAGTCCTAGGTCTAACATTTCTAGGAAAAGTAGTCCGCCGGACTACTATTCCTAGAAATGTTAGACCTAGGACTATAATTCCGCGGAATAATAGTCCAGAGGGACTAATTTTCCTACGGACTATCATTCCTGTCACACCGGCACAAGCAGACTTAGCAATTGTTGAAGCCAAGTGCACGGTTGATGTGACCTTATAATTATGTTGTGATCGCAATATATCCATAGCTGCTGAGCGTGACCTGAAATGCTGCGGTCGCAATATCGACGTATGTGCTGAAAGTGACCTGGGGCCCCAGTAAATAATAATAGCTTTGAAAGTTATTTTCTAATGACACCAGTTACTTGATATTTTCATTTCTTCACAATTCAAATAGTTCAATTGTATTTAATACGATAATTGTTGTCATGGCGTGACGCCAGTTTTGCACCATCTGCCGTTTTAGACTGCTTCGAGCGTATCCAAGCAAATATCATCGGGGTTGTTTGACAATTGTCATTTTCAAAACAAAACAAATAGTTCAGTGACATGATTTCACTTATAACTTCATGAATTATTTGCTGCGACTGAACGATTAGCTGCTCAAAAAGATACTGATTTTAGTTTGTTCGTTTGTTAGTCTGCCGTTTGTCCGTAACCAAATGTTTTGTTCGTGGTGAATCGTTTTTATGATATTATTTTTTGTACTATTATGTATTACTAGGCGTGTAGAATTATGTGGGGACTCACTCGCTTGTATAGGTAGGCAATGTACTATGTTGTCTAGGCTCATTCTGTCCGTTTTCGGTAGCATCTACCTTGGCAGTCACCCCTGTGTATAGATTAGTTATGAACAATGCGCTTACGAGACCTTGACAGTACTTAAAAGTTCTTGAATGAAATTTCAAAGTAGTAATATCGTTTATTTCCAAATGAAACAAAACACTGCGTTTTGATTGGCTGAGAGGTTCGGCGTAACTTGCAATTCACAGTATGTTTTTTTACACCGTGGTTCACCACGGTGTAAATTGAAGAATCTACAATAGCAGGATATATGGCTAAAAAAAGTACCAATTTTTAATTATTAATTCGTACCTTCTGCTCAGTTATGTTAGAACAAAAATAAAAATACAGGAAATTTAATATTTATGTGCAATACAATATTACAGATATGGATGTCATTGGAACTGGCTCATTGAGCCAGTTCCAATGACATCCATATTTGTCTGGTTTTATTTATTAAGAAACTTACAAAGTACATATTTTCTGTCAGTTTTTGCCCACAATGTAGGTTAAAGTATTAAGTACACCAAAATTCTTGGAAATAAATCCGTTATCCTTGTGTTTTCCAGGGAGTATGGGAATTTACACCGGTTTGGGAACTCATACACCCTTCGGCTTTGCCAAACCGTTGTAAATTGCCATATACCCTGGAAAACACAAGGATAACTAATAATATTCCAATCCTTTTGTGCCAAGCGGTTCGACTAACGAGGTTTATTTTTTGCTCGATAACGTTTCAAATACTTGGTGGAATTACATAATATTTGGTATTGAAGTGTCTCTTATTGATATCTAGCATCATGTTCAATGCAGATGTTATTGCTCTTGGCAGATTAATTGCCCTTTTTTGGACTTGGAATGTGTCGCTCGTTAGGTGCGAACTCGCAATTTTATTTAGAAAAAGTTACCGAAAGCCCTTCAAAAATATATTTCAGAAACCGATTGGCTTACTTTGCTTAAAATGTATATGTGTCCACTGTGGTAATTTAACATTTTTGTTGTAGAAATTGCATTTTTTTTTATCGACTGGAATTATGCACGCGGCTACAACTGAACATTGAGAAGCTATCTTAGAGAGTTTCCTAAGGATCAATGTAATGCATAGGCATTATTGGTCTGAGTTACGAAGATGGACGATGCTTGAAAATTCGGTATGAAAGTCTTGGAAGTTTGTTTCCTTCAGAGCCGAACGTAGGCTCATAAATGACGATTGTTGGAGCATGTAAAGAGTTCATCTCCGACATTCTTTTTTGGTATTTCCATTAATTTAGTTTTCAAATAAATTTCAAAATATTATAAAATAACAAGTCCTGCTGACGACAGGCTGGTGTAAGAACACACACCAAATCGTATTTTCTCTCGTCCTAGTCGACAGGTCGAGTGGATTTTCTGATCCCAGTAAGTGGTGAGAACAGTACCATTAGACTTCCAAAATGACTGAAATAATGCACGGTCCATTGTGTCTTTGAAAATCTTTAAAGTCTTTGAATTGAAAAAATGGTTTTCGGGATCTTGAAAGTACTTAAAATTGATGCATTTGCTTTGAAAATCCTTGATTTCTAAGGATCATTCAAAGTTTTAATTCGTACAAGCACGGGAAATAAAAGAGAATCCATTGAACATGAAAAGGTATTGCAGTGGTCTTGCAGTTGTTTTCAGTCAAGTAATGTCTATCTGACTTGTCTTCTTCTCTGTGTTCCCAACCATGAATATACTATAAACAAATGAAGAGCGACATGTGTATATATCATCGGAACTTCCTGACCAAGCGATGTTGTAAAAGGTTTAGGATGTGAGTTGTTAAATGTTTGTTAAGCAGCAGTATTTATTTCCATTGCAGGGTATCTTTCGGAAGTCGAGGTTCGATGGTAGAAACATGGATTATTGATGACCATAATGTCAGAAGTAAATCCGCTAACGAGGGCCACAAACTCCAAAACTGCGTGATAGGGGCGAACAAAAGCGGGTAAGAATGAATTCATTTAGTTTATATAACAAGATATATGAATTTTTGACATGGGACAAGACAGACATAATGTTTATGTATTGAATACCAAGCCATTAAAACTGTGCCTGGAGATATTTTTTTTTGTTCTGATTTTTTGTTAATTTGTAGATTCACATATTTAGGTACTAGGCATGCGAAGCAGCCTTGGTAAGGAATATATTACATGACTGCCATAATAGCTTCTCCATATCGTCACAGTTCGCCAATAAACTCTGGCTCGTCGTTAAAGTAGGGTCTCAGCATTTTAAAATCCATATTATGCTCCTCTCAAACGAGGCCTATATGACATCACTGACATGAGAAATTTTTCGAGCCGATAATTTTGTAACCTAGCAATAAAAATTCGAGTTCCTTTGAATTGAACCCTCTAGGCACGCATTTCATAATTTCCCTTTTGCTTACTTTCCATCTGCCGTATTCAATTTTAAATATCCACTGTAATATAATAAACAAATTATTACAATAGTTAATAAATCTGGGTTGGGGATGACGAAATTATATAAGCCAGATCAAACACCACGTCCTGGCGTGGTGTATGATCTGGGTGCTCTCGTCTCTTCAACCCAACTGGAACAAATGGACCAACTTGTGCACAAAGATATTTTTTTTCCTCCACTGAATGTTTGTGTAGTATGAAGATACGCAAAAGTATATCCCGTGCAGGAACACATCGGAAATTCTGATTGCCCTCAGTTATCTCAAAACTAGCAAAGTCGAAAACAATACCCATGTAGACTTCATAGTTTTGTCGTTAATGATGAAATTTGAAAACGATCATTTTTCTCACAAAATAGGAACTATGTACAAACGTTCCGCCTTCACAAAAATTTCTTTGGGGAAACGATACTCTGTGTAAAATGCAGCATTGGGAGAGGCGTTACCTCCACACATAATTAGTCAAACATGGGGACCAATACAATGAAACCTTTACAACTGCATTTTCCAGAATTGTATTTTATCAGAATTGTGTTTTTTACTTTTGAATTTAACCCTTTACCCAACAAATCGCCCGCATCCGCCCGCGTAATATGCAAATTCAGCAGCTGAAAAAATACTATTTTTCGAAAAATCTCTACCAAACCATATCATGTGACCCCTCTTTGGAACGGGCTCGTTCCAAAGAGGGGTCACATGATATGGTTTTGTTCAAATTTTTTGAAAAAATTTAAAAAATAATATTTAAAATAAGAAATTTTGATATCGTCTGCGTTGGGTAAAGGGAGTGAATTATTAGCATTTGAACCATGTATGGACATAGATAAGAAATACAGTTCTGGAATATACGATTTTAAAAGGTTCATAGTGTTGGCAATTTCTATATATAAAGAGTTTTTTTTATTAAAGTTTTATGAATATTATCGGAGCATTCTTATATATTACCAACGCAGTAAGATGAGCGCTTTGCATTGTATACCGACAGACTGTCATCCATCACTTTCTGATATCTTACCATTGATCTATGTCGCAGTAACACGCTATTCCCATTAAAGCTAGAGGCGTATTTATACCAACAACCAAATGAGAGATTAGATCACAAGAAAACAACTGGTAGATCAATAGGACCGAATTAAATGAATGATTCCCGACATTTCCCCCACATTGCCTACAGCATTGAACATTGCCAACACGTTCTGAAGTTGTCTAAAGCTCTAATTTGTACAATAGACGAGTTGCCAATAACTGATTGAGGAAACACACATGTATTCAATGGCCATTCGTGTCTGTTTTGTGAGGACCTTTGTATGATCCTTCAATGAGGTAAATGGCTATAGTAGCAAAGTTGTTTTTCGCTTCGCATTTATAATTTGGTATGTTGTAAGACATAAAGTACACGAAGGTTAGATCCTCTTGGGAAATGTTGACTTTCAGAAGCCACTGGACTCTTTCCGGTTGCATTTCGAAAACTACAGAATGAGTAGCCGATAACAGAACAGTAAGAAGTAATCACAGTGAAACCTTTTGGGGCGAAGAAGGGGTATGTTCTTGAAAAATTGTCCAGCGGGCGGTTATGGAAGGGGCCGCTTGACAAAAATGGTGATATTGGACAGTATGCTGGACAAGGCCATGGTTTTGCTTACATCATTGGGATGATGTTGTTGTCACTAGCTTGTGGGTAGTTCAAGAATAAGTGTGACGTCACTTTAAATGTCAACGACATGACTGTAACAGCCAAACAGTGGTCTGTTGAAAACTGGTCCTATCACATCTCGATCTCTCCCATTAATATACCTTTTGGCATGAATAAAATATGGTGGACTCTACATTACATTATTTAAGCAATAGTTGATTGTCCAACACTTTCGATATTGATTGTGTTCTTTCGTCATTGTTGTTACAGAATGGCATATTCTGTGACAATCTGTTGACACAGTTTGGAGGCGTCTACATCTCGTTAGATATATATGTTAATATTTTCAACTAGTCGACTTACAGATGGTTTCAGCTAATTCTGAAACGTATACTAACATGACCCTTGGTGAGTTTAACACTTTACCTAACTCATCGGTCGCATCCGCCCGCGTTATTAATAAATTTAACAATTCAAAAAAATATTGTTTTGCAAACAATTTCAACAAAACCATATCATGTGGCCCCTCGTTGGAGGGGTCACATGATACATTTTTGCTGAAATATTTGAAAAATTTGAAACTACTATTAATACAAATCATATAACAATATATTAAAAAGACCCATTCCTAATTCGTTATCAGGCACGGAAGACAGATAGTCCGGATTTACTGGTATTCAAGGGTATATTCCAGATGATTTGAAGCGCGTATTCATTTGAACAGCGATAGCTGTCTTAACTGGACAATACGAAAAAAAAACAACCCAAAAAACACGAGGCTGTCCAGGCGAGTCGCGTACTCGCTATAAAGTTTGCATTATATCCTGTGTATCAAATTTCTGATTAACTGAAATGGAAGATTACAGCTGTAATGCCTATCCGAGAATTTCCGATTGACATATAATCTTCAAGCTTTGACGTCAGAGATAGATTATGTGAGCTTTTACCCGCCACACCCCTTTCAAGGCATCGATAAAAATATTCTGACTGTATGGAAAGTCAAAATTATAGCTGTCGTTCTGGTGGTAATAAAAAGAATTTTATTCAACGAGAACGATTGATTATGAAATTACGAGACGCCTTATGAAGTTTCCATTGATTTTTTGTGTAGTATTGGAATATTCTACTGTTGCTGATCGTCGTTGGTTGGACGTCTCGGTCGTTTCGGATAATAGTCGTTTCGACATGTAAAATGATGACGGAATTTTTTCTGGGTTGAGGTTCTTTCAATGGACACTTAGCCTTGTTGCGGTTATATAAATATTAACTGTCTGAGTGCCGAGAACCCATAATTTGGCAGTGCTGGTACTACTACTTAAAGATGTTATTGTCTGTGGATGTGCTTCATATTATCTTTGAATGAAATTACTTGGTCGGTAAGACCCCCCCCCCCCTCCCCACCACCTTCCCAGTGCGAACTTCGATTAGTGAAGCAGGCTTGTTCACTGTGGTAAACTTTACTGGTACTATAGGACTCGGACCCAACGCCCGGGGTAGAAGTCCTCTAAAGTGGGAAGCATAAGTACAGTACGTGGAGAGTGGATTGTAACAAACTCACCCGTAGAGTGGAGGTAGCACCCAAAGTATCACTTTCAAATTCTGCACATATGGACAAAAAACACAAGCAATGTTTCAGCCAATGGAGGTCCATTGGCTGGAACTTTGCTTGTGCTTGTTATGGTTTGCAACAAATCTGCAATTATTGCTTGGGTGGAATCGCCACTCCGCGGGTGATTTAGTGATAATACACTCTCCACGTACTGTGTATACGATTAGCTAAAATTGACTTGATACTTAAGTTGCCGTCATGATATTACCAAAGATGTTGAAAGAGACCTTGAACACAAATAAATAAATAAATAAATAAATAAATAAATAAATAAATAAATAAATAAATATTCCTTATTACAATTGATGGTAAAGTGCCTATAGGCACTCTTCCATAAATTGATCAAAATTATATTAGTACTGAACCAGTTAAAAGATTAGCTGTAATGGAAAATATTTCTTATCTTTCATCTCAATGGGCTTGACGTCAACGATGGCCATTGATCACGTTCTTGATACTCACACAATGTTTTTCAATCTTGAAAGATGGGAGGATTCAGAGCCATCACATCATTGATCTACAATGTTATTATTAACGGAAACGTGAATGGTGATAACAGACTTCTCGTTATACTTACAGACAGAAACAGATCGAATTTAATTTGCAAAAAAATTGTCTCGGATATACACTTGCGTAGATCGCCGTATAGATATTGAAAATGATAGACTCCATAAGAATCAAATCGATGCCTTGATGTGATTCGTAGAAAGTTGACTACTTGACTGGTTCGATGCTAGAAGCAGGTGCCTAAGACAACCTGAAAAATGTTGAAAACTCATATTTGGGTTTTAGTTCGTTGATGATCTCTAACGAATCCCCCGTTAATCGGTCTTACAAACGTGGAATATTACAAATATTGCCCGTCTCCATTCGAGTATAGTATTAAACGCCGACTTAATAAAAAAAAACTCAGAATAATCCAGAAACGAAATTCAAGTAGTTTCGGAAGCGGAACTTCCTTGAACTCTTCTTGTGTCATCAGGTCTCCTGTGCCGGATACCTGATGAGAGAAGAGTTCAAGAGAAGACCTTGTTAAGAGATTTAGAACATTTTCACCATTCGGAATTTATGAAGCCGAGCCACTCGAAGCGAATGGAATCGAGGCATCCGGAGTTTCTGGGAGGATACACGCGATACACTAACAATCACGAATCACGAGTTGCATGCAGTGGGCCGTTGGTTGATGCTCTGTTAGTGTTTCTTTTGTTTATTTAATTTTCTTGAAATTATAGGTATTCCCTGTCTGGAAACTCGTTCTGTTGAGTTGACCCTTTCTCCCAACGTATCGGAAAAATCCATCTATAGCTATATACAGAAATTACAATTCAAATTAAATATTTTTTGAAGTTTAAATTGCCAGATATAGATCACTGATGATTGTAATTAAGCTAGTTCTTTAGTATACAATCATAGGAATGGTAGAAGCTAACCACAATAAGAAGAAACTGGCACTCTGCAGAGTTCTTGTAAAAACATTACCCATTGTGGCTTGACGCATCCTATTGGACACTGGATATACATCAGCTTAATACAGTATTAACCCCTTACATATTTTGTGTTGTTAGAGAGATAAGGTACTACCATGACCACCTTGGTAAATTTTGACGAATCATCCATTCGCGTCGTAAAAAAAGATTTGTCGGCCGATCATGTGTCTTAGGATGATTGCTTTCGTCTAAACACTCGGTTCGAAGCTAGTGTTTTGCCAATGGAATAGTTTTATTGCAGAGATTATATTGTCAGCATCTCGGATAATCTTCAGTATCCATACTGAGACAGTTGACCGAGATCAGAGGAGTAATGAACCTCCCTGTTTAGAAAATGTCGTCATAGCATATCATTTACTAGATTTAAATCAAATCAAAAGACGGTTATGTCTCTTTATCTATTGACTAAAGTGAATTTTTTGAATTGATTGGTTGATAGATACGTGGTATGAGACCATATTCATTGAAACCCACGATACGTCCGCCAGCCACTGACAAATTTCCCATACCCAGTGGAAGCCTCGTTCCGAAATCTACAAATTGTACCCCGCAGAAGACGCGTCATTCCAGTTTCACAGTATACATGTATTATATTTTAATTTTTTATCTCCAAAATATAGCTCATGACCCCTTATTGGAATGAGCTTGTCGAGTACCCTCCAATGTGGAGTTCATAAGCTATGTTTTTGAGACAAAAAAGTAAAATAGAAATTCAATAATTTTTATATACTAGTCATATCGGCATATTTTCACAAAAACTCTTTTGCACAAAAATTCCACAGAAACCTGTTTGGCTCAATAATGGAAGATAAAAGATCTCATGCTGTGTGTGTTCACACATGAAATAGATTGAACTTCTAAAACGGAAAGTCAATAGATAAATTCGTTACCCCGTGTCTGATCACGTGGTACGGGTTTTTACCTTCCCGAAGCCAGCCGTATCCCATGAGGCCTTCCTCATGGGATACGGCTAGCTTCGGGTAGGTAAAAACCCGTACCACGTGATCAGACACGGGTTAGCTAATAGTATCAACACGTTCATTGCTGGCATTGATCATCAGGGTTTAACCCTTTACCTAGCATGAAAAGCAGACGACACTTGCAAAAAAAATTCTTGAATAACTAATTTTTTTCATTTTTTGTCTCAAAAACATAGATCATGACCCCTCATTGGAACGACCTCGACGAGCTCGTTCCAATAAGTGGTCATAACCTATGTTTTTGAGACAAAAAAATTAAAAAATAATGAAAATTAATTGGCGATTTTTGAGAATCGCGCTGGCCTTTAACCGTTACGTTGGATAAAGGGTTAACCCTTTCCTAAGGTAACGCCCATAACCGGCTCGCGAGAAACACAAAAATCTTTTCAGATTTATTTTTTCAATATTTGTCTAAATAAATGGCTTACGACCCCTCATTCAAACGAGCTTTTGGAGCGCTTTCCACAGAGGATTAAAAAGCTAAGTACTTTGAAGGGAAAAAAACATAAAACTAAATAAATAAATAAATAAATAAAACTTGTTTACGAAATCAATTGTAAGATTCGTCCCGCTACCCGAGTTCGATTTTTAGTAATCCCCAAATTGAAAATAAAGGGGTCGAGCTTTCGAGCTATTTCAGTTTTTGGAAGTCTGTGCTACAAATATTTAAATGTATTGAAATTTTCGCTCACCATATCCTTCGATATTCGATTAACAATTTATCATTATAATCCAACATTATTTTACTTCATATTCACTTTGACGGAATATTAGTGCCTGTTTATGAAAATTAACAATATGTTAACCACAATTAGTTGGTACATGCCACGGATAGCAGTATGCGTAGAGAATGTAGTATTTACTCATTATGTTATCTGGTGTTCTCAGTGGGGATCTTAGATTGGCGGTAGTCGAGTACATAATCACGGTTAGTTATAGAGATGATTACCGTTCATAAGCTACAGGAGAGATAGAATACCTAGCATGAACTACATACTTGAGACTTTCACTATTCGATGTTGATGAAATTCTCTGGGTTCTCTTGTATTCTTTAACTCATTTCCTGGGGAGCGCGGTGACCCAGTGGTTAGAGCATTGGTCTTTACATCGAAAGTTCTGCGTATCGAACCTGACAAGCGGTAACTGTGATTTATCCTTTGGCAAGACACTTCATGTCGATTATCCACGTGGAGTCAGAGGGCGCCGTACACTAAGGCGTACTTCACAGCGATGGTGCACAGAATCTGCCAGTTGCTAACGTTGCTCGGTGGTTTTCTCCGGGTACTCCGGCGTCCAGCACCCATAAAACTGTTCGCAACGATGTAATCCTGGCTGTTTAAAGTGTCGTTAAATCCAAATAAGTAAACAGATAAACTCATGGCCTCCTTAGGGTGGATTTTTTCTGCGCAATACAGAATACTATGTTATGAAGGAGAGATCCGTCCCTGACTCATCTTATCACAGTGCATCCCTATAAATAGGAGAGTAGTAGTCCTCGCCTCAAAGATTTGATGGTGGCCAGCTCTACTGAATTTAATCCTTTATCTAACATGAAAAGTACACGACACTTGCAAAAAAATTCTTGAACAACTGATTTTTTCATTTTTTTGTCTCAAAAACATAGGTTATGACCCCTCATTGGAACGAGCTCGTCGAGCTTGTTCCAATGAGGGGTCATAACCTATGTTTCTAAGACAAAAAAATGGGAGCACGGCGGCTCAATGGTAGACTGTTGGACGTCTATGCTAGAGGTCCCGAGTTCGATCCCCGTCCGGAACGACCCGCGTTGTGTCATTGGGCATGGCACTTTATCCCAGTTGCCTACATGGGGCAAGATGACGCCGTGTACTGAGGCGTACTGCACGTCGATGGTGCACATGTCTTCAACCGCTGTAACCCTGCTTGAGGGAGCTTGGACATAGTTAGAATGTTGAGGAGCTGACAGTTGCTCGTCGTTGCTCGGTGGTTCTCTCCGGGTACTCCTGCTTCCTCCACCCGTAAAACTGTCACGGTCATGATTAACCATTGTGCATAAGTATGTGACCTTAAACCCCAATAAATAAATAGATAAATAAATAAATAAATGAGACAAAAAATGAAAAAATAATGAAAATTAACTGACGATTTTTGAGAATAGCGCTGGCCGGTTTTGGCCGTTATTTTGGGTAAAGGGTTAATCTAAGACGGTATTCAGCAGGTAAAGAGCTAACCCTCAAATTCCGAATTCTTCATCTCTGATTAGACCCTGAAGATATGATTTCATACAACTGAGTGAATCGAAACAATAAATACATGATGGTCAATACTGTTTTATCTTACAACTGACATGAATGCAAGGTAAATCATCCTTAAACAATGCTACAGTATGCTTTTCCCCTTATTGGCGACTAAGAGGGCCAATCGTAGTACATGACGGGTTCCTACAACAACTGTACCTGTAATGTTTTATTCGCCCTTTGATGTTGAAACATGAGGACCGCGTAAATTGATAATTATTTCAAAACGAAGAACAGAACATGCTGAGTAGCACGAAGAGGTAAGGTCTTTTTCAAGATTTCTGGTGTTTGAAGACGAAGTTGGGGTTCTTTATTTGCAGTGCGCAAATACAAAAATAGTTTTCCAGTATACGTAACTGGTAGAGTGATGGAAGCCCATATTTGGGCTGTACTCTGAAATGTACGTACCATAACTTAAAGACTACATATTCAGTTGATATGCTTCTTATTATCTTTTAAGTGAAAATTATTTCACCTCTAAGGTAATATTATTGAGTCCGTGGAAATATTTCCCACCCGTGGAAAGTGACCTGTCGACGACAGCTGTACTGTAATTTATTTAGGGGTTGCTGTGACTCAATAGGCAGAGATGCAGGATGCAAGCCGAGAGGTTCTCGGTTCGAATCCCACCTGCGGCAACCGCGATGTGTCCTTGGTCAAGACACTTCACCCCCACTGCCAACCTGGGGGCACGGTGACGTTGTGTACTAAGGCGTACTTCACGTCGATGGTGCACCTGTCTTCAGCCAATGCTAACCCTGCTTGTGTAGAGTTAGTGTGTTGAGGAGCTGACAGTTGCTCGCCGTTGCTCGGTGGTTCTCTCCGGGTACTCCGGTTTCCTCCACCCGTAAAACTGCCGTGGTCATGATTAGCCATTGTGCAGAAATATGAGATCTTAAACACCAATAAATAAATAAATAACTGTAATTTATTTAACTGAAACGAACACTTTCATACAAATGATATATTAAACATAAGAGTAATGTTGCATAATGACAATTATGGTTTTATTATGCTCAACGTATTTTTTCAAATTTGTGGCTTATTGTCCCTTTAACACCAAGAAATATTTGATCCACCCAGATTCCCTATTTTTGCAAAAAGAACCAACAACAAAAATTCCCTGGAAACACTGTTTCAAACCGCGATAAAACGGTAAATTGCGATTTTGGACTTGAAATATCGAGATTTTTAATTTCAGCACTAAAATTGTAGATTAATCTGTTGCATTTATTTTTAAGAGTTAATGTTTGTTTTGAGATAAACGAGTATAATGTTGACATGATATGAAGTACCTACTGTACATGTTTCTAAGGGCAGTTAATATTATGGGGACGTGTGCCTTTTAAAACTCTATCTTGGAAGCAAGTCTTGTCGCTTATTGAATAAGATATAATTACGCTGTCGAATATCGATTTAAATGTCAGAAAACGGTAAATTCTTTCATCTCACGCAACAAGGGCACACTTAGTATTTGTAATGGTAAGTTTTTAGAAATCGATCCATCACTTATTTGCCAGAGGAAATACGGGTACTGCATTTCACTGTTGACAACATCTGTATTGCTCGTTTGGGTGCCAGACTTGATGTAACAGATGGGGATACACTGGTACTCAGAACATATAATAATTTTTGCCACCAATAGCTTACCGTTGCAATTTCTGCTTATATTTTTCATGTCCATTTGTCGACATGAGTTTGCTGAAGATTCAATTGTTGCTACGTCACTTGAAAATATGGCTATTTTTTGTTGGCCGATGTATTCAGTGTATGAAGTATCAGGCCAATTTGCATATGCCTAGCTTCCCATTGTTTTGCTCTCGAAACAAAACTTTTATTACTTGACGTTTAAACTGTTGGCATATACCATTGAGTTCAAATTGATGGCAACTGCATGGAATAATCTAGTTAGTTTTAATTTATAGTTTTAAACTATGGCGGACTGTCGAAACCACAAGCACATAAATTGTTTGCTTAAGATTTTGCAGTTCGTGTCAAAAAGTACTTGAATAAAAAAAGTATAAGATACAGTGATGTTTCGTCGAGTGGTCCTCTGGTCTAAACTTGAAGGTTCACTAACTGAAATTGTTCTATCAGGAGCGCCGCGAAGATGACCGATTGGGGTGGGGTGGGGGTGTAAACCTGATTTGTCCTGGCTGTGATGAATCAAGTCCAGACTGATAATATATTCCTACAACATCATCAAGGCATGCCTTCGTAGGGCTGCTCGGTATATCGATAAACCTATATATACCGGTATTCAAACCAATATAGGTGTAATTACAAAAATATCGGTTTATCGTCATTATTTATTTACCCACAATTTAATTTTCAAGATGTCTTGAGTTTTTTAACTGTTGTCCCGAATGAATAATATTATCCCTTTATCCACGGAATCGTCTGCCTGTGCCTTCGTAATATACGAATTCAGCATTTGAAAAATAATTTTCAAAAATTTCAACAAAACTATATCATGTGACCCCTCATTGGAACGAGCTCGTTGAGCTCGTTCCAATGAGGGTCACATGATATAGTTTTGTTGAAATCTTTGGGGAAAATCTGATAAACTAATTTTGAAAATAATAAATTTTGATATCGTCTGCGTTGGGTAATGGTTTTTCGAACCGCATCATCAAGGCATGCTAATTCGTTCCGACTGTGATGCCTCGAGTCTCGATTGTGGTACTTGTGTTCAAATATCTGAACAGTTTTCGATATACCGGTATACCACGGTATTCTTTTGAATACCGATACCGGTATTCAGTTTTGAATATCGTGCAGCCCTATGCCTTCGTCGAAGGTATGCCTTGATAATGTAGTTGGAATGTTAGTCATTTGGAATTACAGTTTTTAAAAAAATCAAGAATTCTTGAAAATGTATTTGTGTATATAATATATACATGTTGTCGTGACGCAACTTCTTATTTAATTAACACGTACTTACTCTATATTGGTCGTGCTGGGCCTGGCCACAACTGCTCGATTCGAGTACCACCGTCGCTCATTTGTATGACTGACTGTGTGGCGTAAGTCCAAGTATCAAATATCTCGTCTCGTAAGAAAGTACATGATTAGAAGCGCGAATCGGTATCTGGGACCAGTTCAAAAGAAAATGTGCCGACTGTAAAAATTGTCGGAGAGTGTCACACCTCACCCCCACCCATTAAACGCGTCCTCCTTTACTATGTTCCTTTTTGAGACTGTTTCTTCAACCTTTACCAGGCTCGAGACTGGAAATCAACAACGCAGTGTGCTATAGTAAATCATTGGAGTGTATGTGTCCATTGAGCTAAATGGGTTACCTTATTGCTTCTCTTTAATTTTCTTCAACATTCAATTTCCTTTGATCGTGTGATTGATGAAACGGTACAGACACCCGTGTTTACCTTGCAGCGTGTTTGCTATTTTCGAAAGATGGTAACGGCTTGTTATTTTTATCATGGAATAGCGTTATGCATGGAATTCCCGACAGATGTTCGACATTCTCCCGTTGCGGTTTGGTTGAATGATGATTTACTCAAAGAATACCGCAAAACATGTTTGACTGTTCAACATTGAACTAAAGAACATCCACAATGGATGCATAGAAATTCCAATGTTCCTCATTTCTAGTCAATTCGTGTGTTTCAAAACGTAAAGCGATTTGTGTTCTATTGTGTCATGGTGTTGCGTAAATAATTTACCACGTTCTAATATTTCCCTTACGATTTACAGGAAACGTTTTATTATTGGCATGGTCTGGGCTGTTGATAGGTAGAGTAGAATATGTGACGCGCTAGAGTGCGCTATGACTAGGGATGTGGATTTGTATACAGATTTTTTAGTGTTGACTGCCTTGTCCTATACAATACTCCACACTGCGAATGATGGGCGAATGAGTTATCTGTTTCATCGACTGAGTGCTAGAATGCTCTATGTCCCCTATGGGACATAGAACATTCTAGCACTCAGGCGACGGTTTGTGAGAAAGATCATCAACAATTTAATTCCGCGGCCCCATATGGCGGCATGAGTGAATTATTTCTGAATGTCTTAACCCTTTACCCAACGTAACGGCCAAAACCGGCCAGCGCTATTCACAAAAATCGCCAATTAATTTTCAATATAT
Organism: Pictodentalium vernedei; assembly: GCA_031216915.1. Classification (NCBI taxonomy): domain Eukaryota; kingdom Metazoa; phylum Mollusca; class Scaphopoda; order Dentaliida; family Dentaliidae; genus Pictodentalium; species Pictodentalium vernedei. The sequence goes on along the minus strand of CM062291.1, from coordinate 164,172,234 downwards.
TTTCATTTTTTGTCTCAAAAACATAGGTTATGACCCCTCGTTGGAACGAGCTCGTCGAGCTCGTTCCAACGAGGGGTCATAACCTATGTTTTTGAGATAAAAAATGAAAAAAATTAGTTATTCAAGAATATTTTTTGCACGTGTCGTCTGCTTTTCATGTTACGTAAAGGGTTAACCAGGCCTACCGCGTTGAGGCGAGACTTCGTCCTCTATGACCCGCCTGATTTGGGAATAAGGAGACCGGCAAATGTCCACCTGGAAAAATATTGGTAAACTTAGAAATTCTAAAAGACATGTTCGCAAAAAAATCTAACGGAAACATATCTAGTCTCTTTAACCCTTAAGGGTTATTTTCAGAATTGTTAATACGTCTTCTTAGACTAATGGCTTATGATTGACTTCTAGTCAGGTCATGGCTACCTCTAAAGGCACCCAAGACTTGACTAGAAACCGCTGCCAAGGAAAATTGACTATTGTCCACATGGCATCTTCTTAATTGTATTACTAAGGTATGTGTTCTCTGACAATGGAGTTTGTCTAATTTGGATTAAGATCTTTGAGGGATAGCAACTCCCAATGGATGCTAGTAAAGAAAACCCTATACCACATGACTTCCCGCCATAGTGAAATGACTGTTTTACTATGGAGGCAGTTTCCCTACTGAACATTTCCAGAGGGGCGTTAGTCGCTCTCCTGTGATTTTCAAACGGTAGGCTTGATTAACCATAAAACATTTTCAAGCAAAACTTGCTTCATGTGTTTAAGCGCCACAAACAGTATGCAATCTGTAATGTTTTCATTGTGTTGAAAAGCGGGGGTTTCAAAATCCAACCATGGTATCCCGTTATACAATTTATTAACATTTTTGTGTGAATAAGATACATAATCACATATAATAACTGGGGTTATGGGTGCGTTGCATTTTTGTTTGTCATGTCAATTGAGCTTCGAAGAAATTGGTTAACTCGTACAAGGCTGGACAAATAGCATTGGACTTCAGAATTCACTGAAACTGCTTGCGTAGCCATTTCTGCGAGTCATGTGTCGGCTGCCTATTAAGATTTGGACTCTGAGCGTTAACACCAACAATATCGACAGCTAACATAAGTTGATAAACATTCAAAAATGAATACAGATGACTGCTATTTCTTGTATGCAGAGCAATATATAATCTCCGACCTTCTATCCCAGGAATTTCAAGAATGAACATCTAATGGCCACACACCAGTGGAGTTTGTTGCATGGATAATCCATTTCGACAGATAACGATGAGCCAAGGGATATTATCCATTTACCATAATTCCTAATCGTGTGCTCTAACATCTATTCTCTCGTTTGTGTACACGATCTCCACAGGCAACCAGGCACAACCCGAGACAAGGATGTAATCACGGACTCTACATTATCATCGATCGGTCTGGAGATCACTGACCCAATCTAAAATGAAGTCCCGAGACCCAACATTCGTTCCACACTTGTCTGTTGTTGTGGCGGCTGACATTTTTACGAACAGATTTTTAGAAGGTCGAAAAATATAGATGATGCTCTACAAACGGTTGCGCGCTTACTCGATAGACAGGTTTCTCGCATATCATTACACCATGTGCCATTTGGGGTAACAAATTTACATTAATGGAATATTTTTCCAATACCAGCGCGCATCGTTAATCAATCCGGTATCTCTAAGGATATTGTAATTAAGCGCATTTAGTCTACAATTATGTTATAAGGCATTTGGTGGCCATTTGGCCATTACTGGATGAACATAATTAAAAAATTAATTTTCTTGGGTTTTATAATACTCTAAAACCTCGATGGTTTTAAGTCTTTTTGCGGGCCATTACAAATTAGACGAATGATTGTTTATTTCGTGATATGGTTGCCACAGCGGAAAGAGTACAAAGAAATTTTCCTTAACGTTCTTCACTCAGACCCAAAATAATTTTCTAAAAAAATCATGGTATTCATTTCTTAAATCTTCCGAAAGTATGATCTTCATAAGGATGATAAAACATGGTGTTCTTTGAAAATGACCATGACATGTTACGATATAATACACTGTTGAAAAGGACTCTCTAAGCCTTTTGCAACACTCTTTTACACCACATTCTGCCATTGTCATCACTTTCTGAACTTGAAAGCCCTCTTTTCCGAGCCAGAATCATTATACGTTATCTTTTTAAGTAAATAGCTGCTTTGTGAATTTGTGTGGTAGACCAATCAATATTTTCAACGTGCAGCCCCAGGGCTGCACTTTGAAAATGTTAATTGGTCTGACGTCAAATGGGGGCGCCTTGGCTCAGTGGTTATGGCATTGAACTTCAAAATCGTGAAGTCCACGGTTCGATCACCGCCAGAGGTAACTGCGTTATGCCCTTGGGCAAGGCACTTAATCCCGATTATCCACGTGAGGCACGGTGACGCTGTGTACTGAGGTGTACTGGGCGTCGATGGTGCACCTGTCTTCAACCAATGCTAACCCTGCATGTGTGGAGTTAGTGCGTTGGGACGTATGAGAGTTGCTCGCCGTTACTCGGTTGTTCTCCCCGGGTACTCCGGCTTCCTCCACCCGAAAAGGTGTTCGACACGAGGTAACCCTGGCTGTCGAAAGTCTCGTTAAACTCCAATAAATAAATGACGTCAAATAATGATTATGAAATATCACAACGCTATGGAATAAGCATCGAAGATACCATTAGGGTTCAAAGGGTTTATAAAAGAAACCCACGAAATGCGCTGCCGTATTTTCGATTACCTCATTTCGACCTTTGAACTAAGGCTTGAAAACATATCACTATCACATTGTCTTTCTCTTGCTTCAAAAATTCCAAGAGGACTTACTGAAAAAATAGTCAGCAGAAACTTGAAATAACCTTTTTGGAGGTCGCCTAAATATGTCTTGCCCCGATTTGATAATTTGTTGCAACATCCTAGTCATAAAGGGCTCAACTCGTGAAAATCGTCCGGGACATTATGTGTACGGGTCTTTGAAAGTATTTTTAATCTAAAGTTCCAGGTCCTTGAAAGTGGGACTACTTTGCAAAATGTTACGGCAATTCCTTGAGATATATATTAGGTAACTACTTAGATTGCTAACGTCAAAGAGTTCATTTGTGTGCTCTGGTGTTTGTGTGATTTTATAGCGAAATATTGCATTTTATTCCAGTGACATATTACCTAATCTTGGTACTCATCATTGGGTAGCTTCTTTGGAGAGCTTTCCACGGTTTCGTATCAGGTCGGTGAATTGTGGGTTTGGTGTACGTGTGTAAGAGTTGATTGTTATATATACAGACCAGAACAAATCCTTGAAAGTCCTGGATTTCTCTTCTTGCTGGGGTGTACGAATCTTGGCACAACACATGTAAAGAAATAACTTGCCAAAATACTCATTGATCATACTTCTTGGATTTTGAGAGCTGGTGGTGTGAAACTCTTTTATTTGCATACCAACTTTGACATTGATAAATGTGCGATTAATTACGTTACGTTTGTGAATATGATTCTAAAAAACTTGAATATATATATATATCTTTATACCCAACAAAGAACATGATTTTCTCAGTTCGCATTTTGGTTCTCATAAAGTCTTTGAGAGGCGCATAATTATAACGTTTCGATGCTCATAATAGGTTTGGGGCAATCTCTCAAACCATCTAACAATATGTTTGAAAAAGAATAGTTTTCTGTACACTACACTACTGAATTTACTCAATGTGATCACCTGAAATATGCAATGGAAACAAAATGTGAAATACACTCAGCACCAAGTGACCTTGAAACAAGTGGCACATTTATCGCATCTTCAGGAATTATCCAATCTACGAGAATTAACCAATAAATCGTATGTCAAATCAGTTCGTAAGAACTAAATATATAGGTATCCACATGTTTTGCAACCTGTAGCATGATGCAAAATGCATTCGATATTTCGCGGTGTGTTTTAGTATTATGTTAATACCATGTAACAGATGTTATTCGTTGCTTACCGTGTACAGTGCGTGTCTGTATAATACGTGAGGTGTAACTGTTGCACCGCCGTGATCTGTTTTACAATTATTATGGATGCTTGCAGCAGTGGGTAAACTGCTATTGTGAGTCCAGAGATGATGGAAGAAGGGTTGGCTTGGGGTGACCCGTGCCTCTCCAATTTTTCCGCCAACATGCTACTCGGATGCACAAATAGCTACAAAACCAAAGTATATGTAAATTTGCACATATACAGTACGTGGAGAGTGTATTATCACTAAATCACCCGCAGAGTGGAGATTCCACCCGAGCAATAATTGCAAATTTGTTGCAAAGCCCAACCAGCACCAGCAAAGTTTCAGCCAATGGACCTCCGGGTTAAACCCGGAGGTCCATTGGCTGAAACATTGCTTGTGTTGTTTGACGATATGTACAAAATTTGAAAGTTATAGCTTGGGTGATAACTCCACTCCGGGGGTGATTTAGTTACAATCCACTCTCCACGTACTGTACATAATACAGAACATTGATTTACACACAATACGAGTAAAATATGTTCTTGAATACCTAAATATTTCATTTTCTGCCTCAAAACATTGCTTATGGCCTCGCATTGGAACGAGCTCAACAAGCTCGTTCCCATTCGAGGCCATGAGCTATGTTTTTGAGGCAAAGATGAAAACAATAATAAAACATGAAAGGCGAGTTTTATGAATAACGCTGAACGGCTTCGTCCGTTACGTTAGGTAAAGGATTAAACGATCCCGAAACAGAACATTTGCGAGAATTTGACTTTTACGACCAATTTCCTGTAAAAGGCAAATTCAATTATATTGCCACTTTCAACTTTCAGGAAATGGGTATTTAAATGATTTTAGGGTGATAGGCGGCGAGTTCTGTCGCTCTGTTAAAACCAAATCAAACCAAAGAGTATCTTAGCTTGTTGCTCACATACATTATTAGGTATACAGTTTTTGGTATACATAGTACACAACCCCGTCTACCCTGTCAAAAGTTTATATATATACCCCGAGTCGCAGGTCTGACAGTATACATGAGGTTGTGAACCCTCACAAAGACCCATATATCTAATAAAGCCACTGACTATCGCCATGAGCAACAAGCTTGGATACATACTGGTTTGCATCCGTTTTGTACTGAGCGTCGCAAGTCGCAATGGCCACAAAAGACCTGAATAACGAATTAAGGAATCCATTTTAAGCAATTAAAACATTAAGAAAGAGTATTTCAAAATGTTCCAAGTTCATTTATTTTTTTATTCTGAGGTATCTTCCTCCCTTGTATTCAAGGGAAAATAAACAAGTATTTCATCAAGTTCCTATTTTGAATAAATTTCAAAATTGCTGTCCCGCCTTTTGTCTTTTATATATTCACGAAACTTTTTAGCTGCTGGTTATTAATTTGTGCCAGCTTACACCACTGTTTGGATTATATATTTTGTAAATCTTGTCAAGTTTATGTGATTCTTTACATTTCAAAACACAGATAACTCTTCTGTGACCATCTTCTGAATACAATTTGCAAGTAGGATTTATCTTCCCTGAGAACATCGCGTGATTTTATGTACCCTGGCAAAACCTTAGAAAAAATGTAGGTACTTCGAAAAAGAGACGCATCACAGTGCAGTAATTTGCTTCGCAGGATGACAAATAAAAATATCTGCTGAGATATATAATATCGCAATTTGAAAAGCTTATGGGAATGTTGTCAACCTACAAGCAAATATTTGTCATTTCTTTTGCACGAGTCCCCTCTTCCCCTTCTGTTTTAATGTGACCATTCATACTTGAGGAAGTAGGGATGAGAAAACCCTTCCAGATAAAGTCCCGACTTGGGTATATTCTGCGGCTTTAGAACTATGACCCAATAGCTTGTTACGAGGTCCAACATCTTGACACGAAGACGTCTTCAAGACAGCTGTCACACCTGCACTTTAAAATCAGTTGGGTTAAAAATTAACCCAAATCAACTGGGTTGATTGAATATGAACCCAGTTGGGTTCATATTCCCTCAGCCCAGTTGATTTGGGTTGATTTTTAACACAACTGAATTTAAAGTATAGAAGTGATTATTAGTCAAGTGTTGGTATCTGTATTGGCCGACAAAAATTACTGCAAAGTCACCAGACTAACAGAGAGTAGTGCAGCAAAATGCTTATTCAAAATGTCGGATTAGGTATAGGCCAAATTACTTGTTTACTACATTTTTACCCTCGTGAAATAATCTTTCAAAAAGTTATTCCTCGGATTGCAGAGTGTACAATGCTTGGGAGGGGCGCAAAAACATGAATGGACGTTTGATCCTGTTCGTTAAAATGTTTACTGTGTACCTAACGTAACCAGCCACCGAACTTTAGCAAAATCGTAGAAAATTGTACAGCTGGGGTTGTAACACGTCGTCGTAAGTTTCCCAGAATAACTCCGATTCTCGAGAATCGCCACTGGCTTCCTCTCCATTTGACTCCCAACAATTTGTCTCAGCCGAACTTCTAAACTTGGCTCAGCAGGTGATATGACTTATTTCTGTTGCAGCCGCAACAGTTTGGAATCTCTACAGAGCAGTGCAAAATCCGAAAAACATTAACATATTTAAAACGAGACAGAAATCTCATTTTTTCGCACAGAATTTCACCAGTAATAAGTAGTTTAACATCATACTAGTTCTATTGTATAGCCAAAGAGCACCCTAAGGTGAAATTTTGGCTTTAAAATGATTTATTATTATTATTATTATTATTCAAATATTATTTTTATTTTTTCAATATTTGCCTACAAATCTTAACTTCTGACCCCTAATTGGAACGTGCTTATGGAACTCGTTCCAACGAGGGGGCCATGCATCATGTTCTTTTTTAGAGAGAGAGAGAGAGTAAAAATTTAAAGTTATTCAAGAACTGTGTTTCCAAAGGTCGTCCTTCAGTCGGGCTAGGTAAAGTGTTAAATGAGACTTGATTGTCAAACAGTTATCAATAATTGTATTTCGTATATATTGTTTTTTCCGATCAATGTTTCTAGAGTGTAGAAAACGAATTAAGCATGGTCTTATCAGATATCTAAGCATTGTGCTCTATCACAGATATTAAAATACATCCAATAACTCATTAAGCCTCAATCGCAAGGTGCTTTTTCCCTGTTAAATGGTGTCCTTCGTTCAGATACCTAATTCATTTCCGTTTTCACTGTGAATTTTGTTGAAACATTTTCTTTTGAAGCTGATTAATGTCCCTTTGTCACATTTATATATATCAACCGAGCTACATGGATTTTCTGTATATAAGCTACAATTTCCCATAAAGCAGCATGGAGGAAGGCATTGATCATTACAAAACGTATCTTTACTCAGCTGGACTCCCCGGTTTACGTTTGAAATATACACAAAATTGTTACATCTTATTGACTTTCATATTGCTTTATCGAGAACTACGAGCTTGGGCCATTTCTTTGAAAACCAGTTTTCATGTACTGTTAGATCGTAGACTTGAAGTGGGTGTATTTATTTATTTATTAGTGTTTAAGGTCACATACTTATGCACATTGGCTAATCATGACCGTGACAGTTTTACGGGTGGAGGAAGCCGGAGTACCCGGAGGGAACCACCGAGCATCGTCGAGTAACTGTCAGCTCATCAACATACTAACTCTGTTCAAGCTCCGTTCAAGCAGGGTTACAGCGGTTGAAGACATGTGCACCATCGACGTGCAGTACGCCTTAGTACACGGTGTCATCGTGCCCCCATGTAGGCAACCGGGATAAAGTGCCTTGCACGAAGTGGGTGTAACCGGATAGATCAACCCATCCTCAATACCCGAAATTTGCTGATTTTCTCAAGTCGTTTTCTATAGTTGTTCTTGAGCTTGGACCATCGTTGTGAATATTTGTGTCCAGCATGCTCAGCTACTTTGGTCGTACCAGACCTTATGTCTAAGCCCAGTCCCTCCTTTCTCTTCATATCATAAGATCAGAAATGATGCGCGAGTGTAAACGGGATTCCGGCACGTCACTATTAACCTCCTGCACACTGATGTCAAAATATCAAAATGTGAATCTGCAAATTGAGCTCTGTCAAACAAGACGGACTTGTTTAAATTCCTAGTTGCATTATGGGGAAAAGTTGCTGCTCAAAATTTCGGTATTTTGACATTAGTGTATAGGGAGTTAATTTTAGTAAGGAGTATTGCATTTTACCCTTTCAAACCGATGTGCATACCTTTTGGCATGGTGACCAATCTGAAAGTGGGAGAACAGGCGACACAAGGAAAATAATTCTGGAGTGAGGATCTGCAATAATTTAACCTTTTACCCAACGAATCGGCCGCATCCACCCGCGTAATATGCAAATTTAGTAGTTCGATGAGCTCGTTCCAGCGAGGGGGTCACATGATAGGGTTTTGTTGAGATTTTTTGAAGAATTTTAAAAACTTATATTTAAAATAATAAATTTTAATATCGTCTGTGTTGGGTAAAGGGGTAATCCTCCAGATTTTAGATTGAATTTTTACTGACCCTCTCAACAAATGCAAACCGTACTCAGCACTATATGAGACGATAGCTTCTATAACGCCAGGCAGCTGATGAACTGATGAAATCAATCAAAGGCTTTTGTGCATAATGGCTTTTGGAATTTGTTGGTTATTTTCTTTTTTCAACTTGAAACTAATGATCCCTCGTTGGAACGAGCTTGTCGAGTCGGTTACACTGAAGTCGAAAGCAGTGGTTTCTGGCGTACGCAACCTGTAATAAGTGAAAGGTAAATATCTTTGGAAAACACAACAGAATTTTATTCGAAGAAAGCAGTTATATAATCTCTATTATAACCATCGAAAGAGTATAAATAGGCTGCAATCTAACCACCCACAACACGTCCACTGCGGAGATAAAACTGTCGAAACCGGTCTGGAGAGATTTTAGATCGTTCTAGAAATCATCTGTCAAAGTCAAAAATATGTTTAAATATGTAGATGACACTTGACTAGAGACAACCGCTGTACTACACGAGAAACATTTACCATAAAAAATTTATATTATTTTCCAGGCTTCCGTGCATGTGTTGAAATGTGAATACGCAGAAGTGCCATAGATAATGCGAAGTTTACGATTCCTCACGGCTCATTTAATATTGACCAAATACACCTGTACAGTCGTTTCGTATCCATGTACCGAGTTACTTTTTTCATAATAAATCGATTGTGTAGGAATGCCAAGTATGCACATTGATCGCCAGCTTCAATAGCTGTAGAGCGACTGACAACGCAGTTCCCCAATGCCGGAAAACAACGGAATGGAAATTAAAAGATTGGATTAAAAAGTGTCTCTTATAGCTTTAAAGTGCTTGTAACTCACAGTATCTTGAAGAAAGTTTTTCTTTATGGAAAATCAATTCCTCAGGAATGTAAACTATGCACATTGATCGCAGAGGTCCATACCTGAAGAGCGAGAAACAATGCACAATGCAGTTTCTTAATGGCGGATATGAGCGCAATGAAAGTTATATTGACTCTAACGCTGCCAAACTGCATTTGACACGTCATTATGACAGCTGAAAAGCTTATGCCAAACCAACGTTATTATCTAATAAATTAGGTGTTACCATTTCAATGTGTTTTGCCAAACTGTTAGAGAAAAATAACATGATTGTCGATGAGCAGACGACGAAACGAGAAGACGACAAAAGGAGTAGCAAATCGATATGGTCAGGGACGTAACCGTGCTAAATGAAGTGCTGGGGGAGGGGGCGGGGGAAACAAAATATTTGTGTGCTTTATTTTCCCGACTCCATTTCAGCTGGTGCTGGGTTAAGAGTGCATCCCCCCTATAGGTGAAGGTTCAGGGACATCCCTATTGAAAAAGATTTAAGTTTTTTGCCAACTGGAGTACCCTAGTATTTTTTGGTGGCTTAAGTACTCAGAAAGTGAAGGTCTCACCAGATACTGCATTCGTGCACCAACTTCTGACAAAAGAAGAAAAACTGTATCAAAATCCTACTCTTTCAACCCCTTAGGCATAGTTTTTCGTAAAATAATGTGTTCGATTGTCGGTTAGCAAACAACATAATGGGCAGCCAATACTTGAGGAAGATCAGTTTTAATTTAATCCAACAGCCACACGGGGCTGTTGGACTATATTATTACTGAACGTCCCTACAACTACAAAGTCAATCCACCCAATCGCTAAAGCTAGTATTGTATGCAGCAATCCCATTCAGGATCTCTGTGTTTAAAGGGTTAATACATGTGAGAGAGAAGCAATAATGTACTATTTTTATCTACATTTTGCTAGAGTAGATCTTAGAAGCTTGCACGGGAATAAATGTTATCCACCCCACCCTAGACACATACATCTTGGACAACTTTTAGCCGTTCTCGCCCGCTATATTCGTGTCTCAATCTCCCTCACTCCTCCCAGTCAATAGGAACCCTTTTTGACGGCTGTTGGTGGTAAAACAAACCTTCACATGTGTGATGGAGAATTAATGCTTCATTGTTGATCGTAAACGATTGTCGTTAATGAAGAATTGATGAAGTCATTAAATTATATTTTGCCGTTAAGTACTGTTTAACGAGGAACCTAAAGATTCCGTGACGGAAGTTCCATTATTAATTATTATACTTGAACTGGATAATCCCACGTGAGTTTTCTGCTGCTGTATGCCTATATAGTTTTGTAGTTTTCAGTTTTCACTTCAATTCTCGTGCACTTCCTTCGAGATTAACAATGACCAATCCCGCAGCAAATATGGAAGGATAAAATTCTTCAAGCACGGTGTCTCTGATTCTGTATTATAATGGATGGGGTTTGCGGTTGATGGAGCCAGTGGACGGTTGCTGGTTCACAAGCCATGCTGGTTTATACTGATACTATTCTTTTAACTGTTTGCCTAACGTAACTTGCACAACCGATTAGTGCAAAATCGCAATTCAACTTTTTTCACTTTTTGCCTAAAAGCATAGCTCATGAACTCCTCATTGGAACGAGCCCGCTGGGCTCGTTCCAATAATGGGCATGAGCTATGTTTTTGAGGCAAAAATATAAATTATAATTATTCAAGAAAACTTTTTGGCACGTGTCGTCTGCTATTCGTGTTTGATACTCCAGTAAGTTATGCTGAAACTCAAGTTCGGAAATACTCAAAAGTCCAAGTGCACTGTGTCATGCTGCCACCACCAACTGCCAAGAACTTTCAGTTACCAAGAATCTTTTTGCGTGTGGCGCGTGTCGTGCTATGTAAATGGTTAACAGCACACCCCATTGTGTAATTTAACGCACTATATCATGATTGGGCGGACATAGCTATTTCGAAGAGCTTGTAGAGCGTTAAATTTATTTGTAATTTCATTTGTTTAACCCTTTACCTAACATGAAAAGCAGACGGCACTTACAAAAGAAATTCTTGAATAACTAATTTTTTTTCATTTTTTGTCTCAAAAACATAGGTTATGATCCCTCATTGGAACGAGCTCGTTCCAAAGAGTGGTCATAACCTATGTTTTTGAGACAAAAAATGAAAAATATAATGAAAATTAATTTACGTTGGGTAAAGGGTTAAAACCGAATTTGTCCGATCGTAATGTCTAGTCATCGGTTGTTTTATAATTTTCAAATGACGTCTTTGAAACTAACACGCAAAGTTTAATTCAGAGGGTTATTTTCTCAATTCGACGGAAAAACGATAATATGCTGTGATTAAAGATTTTATCTTTGGCATTTTGAAATTTACCAAATAGTCGTTAGCGAGGTAAATACCATATTTATGAAGTCCCTTTGTGTATGAACGTACCTTGATGATGAGAAATTTTATTTGAATCTGAAAATATGTCATTAAGATGGCATATTAATTATTTGTAGTATTAATGAAATTGTTTTGAAAATAAATATACTTCGCATAGAATTTGGTAAACAGATTTTGTTTATCCGATGTACGCCATGTATTTTAAAGTAATCTCACAGTTAATTCATCTTAGATAGTTACCAGTCTGTTTTGGGAGATATGAAATACCCTTGGTCGGGCATAGATGCTTTCCTCCAAATGAAACATAGCCAAGTAACCAGTTTATTGTGCACAAATAGTCATTTGCTGAGTTCTATCAAACAAACCTGTGAAAACCTTCTGAACAATTTTGTTCAATGTTTTTATTTTTATCTACCCATGTGTAACATATACTCTTCCATGGCTTTTCAAGACACTTGCAGAATGTAGGACAAGAATCACAAGAATATTTTGCGTGAATCAAGTTAATTCACATTGGTTTCCTTCCTAGGATTATTTGCGAAAATCTATTCTGACTCTCACATGAATTTTAAAGCCTGGGGGACTCTTAAATAGCTCACTGGGCCCTTTCCAACAGCGTATCTTATGACCGCGTATTATCCCTCTTAACTCTTGTGTGGATTCTATGACTCCCGTGATGCAATGTGCCAACAGCGTGCGCATGTTTCGATAAAATATTGACAATGTTCTTTTGAGAAATCAAAAAAATGAAAAAATAAAAAATGAATAGCTGAATTTTTTTCAAGTTTTTACCCTCGTAAGATAAAAACAGGCATATTGCTGTAAAAACGGTCTCTTATTATGCAAATGGCTCAGTGACACTTTTACATATGTAGTAAAATGGCTTGGAAGGGAATAGTACTAATAATTTATTTTCTGTATTTGTTTTACTACCAGTTACCTCGTCATAAAATCGTAGTCTTCGATGTTCTCGTTTATAAAAAGGGGAAACATGCGTTGCTTACATTCTATTGTCGAGTCAGGCCCGCATTTTTCTATGGTGCTCCTCCAATCGTCCTCGGGTATCCGAAAGTTGCATGTACCACTTCAGTCTGGTGAGTTCTTACGATGCACACTGAATGGATTCTCTCCTATTGTTAAGCGGATATTAACCCTTTACCTAACCTGAAAAGCAGACGACACTTGCAAAAATAATTCTTGAATAACTAATTTTTTTCATTTTTTGTCTCAAAAACATAGGTTATGACCCCTCGTTGGAACGAGCTCGACGAGCTCGTTCCAACGAGGGGTCATAACCTATGTTTTTGAGACAAAAAATGAAAAAAATAATGAAAATTAATTGGCGATTTTTGAGAATAGAGCTCTCCGTTTTTGACCGTTACTTTAGGTAAAGGGTTAAAAGAAACTCGGCACTGATAACGTTACATTGAAAAAAAATGATTTGGCCCATAAGTTTATCGATTATTCCCAGTTAAGACGACTTGTATTCTACAAACATACAAAGGCAGTGTTTTAATATTCATGAATTAAATCCTGCTAACAGGAGAAAAACTATTGAATCAATGTTTATTTTTGTAAACGTCAGCGATGAAAATGTCTGTTATCAATGTCAAATACAGACCTTTGACGTTACTGGCTAGCATGCAATTTCTTGATTGTATTCTTTCTAAGAGCACAACTGGGAACAAAAGTCTCCATATGATCTAGGTGGTACAGTTCAGCATTAACTCTTCCCCAGCAGATTTTTAAAACGACAAGTGTAAATTATCACTAAAGAGCGACAGCTGTTTCAGTTTTCAAGGATTAATGATAGGGATTCGTGATCAAATTCTACATCTTACACGCTGGCCTTTAGATTCGGTATTTACCCTTGTATTCTGTAAACTTGCGGCATAAGGCCAGTTCTGCTCTCACTTTGGCACTTCAGGGATGTAATTAATACAATGGTCCAGCAGAATCAGTTTCCGGCCACCACATGTGCACACACCATTCAAAAATGCACTAGTCGAACCACCTTCAAGACGATAAAGGCAATTCACGATATTGCATCAGTATTTTGTCTCTCCTCTCCCTTTACCCCTTTTTTCTTCCTCCTCTTCTCTACTTTCTTCATCTATATTACAATTTCTCTTCCTCTCCGTTACTTTGGTAAAGGCATGAAGCCTCCCCCAGCCTGTATACATCTGTTGAATATTGGATCCCACACCTAATGTCTTTGACATGTATATTGTAAAATATAGAATATACCAATAGTAGCTTGGTGTACTAAATGCTCACCACGAGTGGTGAAGTGCTGTTAACCGCGAGCCTTCAGCGCGCGGTAAACACCACTTCACCACGAGTGGTGAACATTTGGTGCACCAAGCTACTTTGGGTACATTTTATTTATACCATGATCGTCAGATTATTAAGAGTCGCTATTATTTTTTCTCGATTTTACTGAGCACCAGACGTACATACGCGCGAATCTGTTTTTGCTTTGTTTACACGAACATCGGTGGGCGGTACTTCCGCTGTTAATTTTATCGCCGAAACGAAATGGAAAATGAAACGGGGCCTTTTTCATTTTAATATCATAATAACATACCATTTCGAGTTATGGATGCTTTATTAACATGAGACAATGCATGTTTGTTAAGTTTTAGTGTCTTATGGGGTAAACTCATTTAAAAACGTAATAAAGAATTTGCGCTTTCATTTCTCTCTTCGCGAGGCGACGTACGATAAATTTAGACAAGTTTACATTCAGGTCTACGTCACTAAAGGTCAACTTGGATGTAGTTCTACTGTCAGTGTAAATTTTAACTACTGAAATCCCACTGCTGGTGGGTTCACCGCGGTTGGTGTGTAAAGCTAAAATGTATGTCATTGGCTTTTCGTATATTGTAGAAAAGGTAATAATGGTATAAATGTGTATTTCACGTCAATTGTGTCGTATTTTTGTGTAATGGAGAATACAATATATAACAATGCCAGTATCAGTATCTTATATTCAATGTGTAGGAGGCTCCATTGCACCAATTCAACCCTAATAAAAATCAGTATTGCTGCAGAATATATGATCTTATTTCCAAATGAAACAAAATACTGCGTTTTGATTGGCTGAGAGGTACGGTGTAACTTGCAATCCACAGTGTTTTTTTTTCACTGTGGTTAACCACGGTGTAAAAACAAGAATACACAATAGCAGAGTATATGGCTAAAAAAGTACCCATTTTTAATTATTAATTCATACCTTCTGCTCGGTTATGTTAGAACAAAATTAAAAATACAGGAAATTTAATATTTATGTGCAATAAAATATTACAGATATGCATGTCATTGGAACTGGCTCATTGAGCCAGTTCCAATGATATCCATATTTGTCTGGTTTTATTTATTAAGAAACTTACAAAGTACAAATTTCCTGTGAGTTTTTGCCCACATTGTAGGTTAAAGTATTAAGTACACCAAAATTCTTGGAAATAAATCCGTTATCCTTGTGTTTTTTCAGGGTGTATGGGAATTTACACCGGTCTGGGAACTCATACACCCTTCGGCTTTGCCTCAGGGTCTATGAGTTTCCAAACCGGTGTAAATTCCCATACACCCTGGAAAACAAAAAAATAACTAATAGTATCCGTTGCTGCTTGTACAACTTTTTTCGGTTTGGCCAACTCCTTCTGATAGCTTGCATATATTGTACCAACCACAACCAGTGATTTGGAGTGTCAGATGTGTTGTGACGGCATTCGGCCCCATGGACCGACTGCCTCCACGATATGACGAACGTTTGCTACTGATCGTCAGAAAACGTACTAATTCGATAACTGTCCTAAACAAAATGGCCATGCAGCGAAAATATGACAATAGACTTGGAGCAAGAGAAATTCACATTCTCAACCGTTGTCACCTTCGGTGACAACACCAGCACAGTCTTACGATGAAAATATCAGGTAAGCCTTTGTGGTTGATATATACAAAGAGAAGAAAGAAAACACTAGCTGGACCTCGAAAAAAAAAACAGAATTGCTGTAGTAAATATGATCGTATCCGTCACTGCATGTTCAACATCTGCGCAACTCTTGCTGATAGCTTGGATTTTTGTACCCACTGTAACCGCTGATTAGGGTGTGGGACATATTGTGGTGACAGTCTGTCATGGGGGCACATAATGACCAACACTCGCAATTCGCTGTCTAATCCGATTATTTTCTTTAACAAAATGGCCATGCCGTGAAAATAGGGCAATAGACTTTGAGCTAGAAAAAATAATCTGTTCAGCGGCCATCACCATCAGTGACATCAGCACAGTTGTGATGGAATTGAAGAAAGAAAACACAGACTGGACTTTCATACAAAATTCAGTATTTGATTTAGTTTTTCTCATCCGGGCTCTTTATTGTCGGTTAATATAAGCTCTGGGCGAAACGAATGTGAGTAGATTTATATCTTTAACACATAACCTTACAGTAATCATAACCTAATAAATATAAAGAGATGGTGTCTCTCAGTCTCCATGCACACACTTTATAGACTTCTTGTGAACCGCCTTTTGTCAGTCAGTCAACTTTGTCATTAACTGCACCAGCTGTTTGTTTCTTACAAATGTCAATGGAACATATTAGCGTGCAGTTGTACGTGGTGGGCGATGGGAACTAAGACGACCACTCTTTCTCCTGCATTGTGTTGTTAAAATTCTAAAAATAATACATATCGGAAACATGAATGACTCATTGCTGGTCTATACAGTGGTGAAGATAATACATACGACGGGGGGAGGGGGGGGGTGGGGGTGGGGTGGGGGTGCTATTGGGAGTTCAACCGTTTCCCCACTAGGAAGTTTGTTGGAAACATACCATTCTTCATATTTTGTTTATGCATAATAATCATTTTGCGCTGCGGGGAAAGGATTGGTTGCTCAGAATAAGAATCTAGGAGCCTTTTGGATATCCTTTCTATTTTCAAGTTATGAGGGCAAACCTCCCTCAAATACTTCCCCTGACTCGATTAGCCAATTTAGTTAGTAATTTTCAAAACCTCTTCACCTCACCAGAAAAGATCTGTCGGGGCCACTGTGTGTATTTGAGATAGAATGTTTGTAAATGGTTAAGGATTTTGCATTTCGAATCCCACTTGCGGCAACCGCGTTGTGTCCTTGGGCAAGACATTTCACCCCCATTGCCCACGTGGGGGCACGGTGGCGTTGTGTACTAAGGTGTACTGCACGTTGATGGGGCATTTGTCTTCAACCAGTGCTAACCCTGCCTGCGTGGAGTTAATTTGTTGGGGAGCTGACAGTTGCTCGCCGTTGCTCGGTGGTTTTCAACGGGTCCACCGGCTTCCTGCCATGATCATGATTAGCCATTGTGCAGAAATATGTGACCTTAACCCTTTACCCAACGTAACGGCAAAAACCGGTCAGCGCTATTCACAAAAATCGTTAATTCATTTTCATTATTTTTTTGTCTCGAAAACATAGGTTATGACCCCTCTTTGGAACGAGCTCGACGAGCTCGTTCCAATGAGGGGTCATAACCTATGTTTTTGAGACAAAAATGAAAATATGCTACTATTAAATTTCGTCAGTAATCCAAAGGAGACGGCTTATACAAGCTAAAAGCTTACTGCAGAATCCTTTCAACAAATCTCGTTCTTGACTCATTACTTTAATGCATACCATTGTATTGTGTACTCTATGGCAATCATCTTGAAGTTTATTATATGTATGCATCATATTTTCTCATGAATAAATATTGTTTAAACTAAAAAAAATGAGTCATTCAAGATTTTGTATGCAAGTGTCGTCTGGTTTTCATGTCAGGTAAAGGCTTAAACACCAGTAAATAAATAACTACAACTCTTGTATGAATTCTTATGGAATTCATGCAAAATCCATGACCACTGATACACGTCCATTCTCCTATGACTGATGATGGACGAAACGTAACTACCTATAAGACAAATTGTTGTACACAAGTCCACATAGAAGTATGACATAAAAGATCCATGTGGGAATAAAGTGGTAACCAGGAGGATTTGTTTCTTCATGTCAAGTAGCAAGAGAACTTCTAATTCCCAACCGTTTTTAGACCAATCGATAATCTTGCAAGTGATATTTAAACACCATCAGACAAATCTAATATTTGATCTCTCATGTAAAAAGCAAATGTGTATTCCCACGATATACGAGATTATGATGAGGACAGACATGCGAGATTGAACAAAGAACATAAATACTCATTATCTTCAAACTCTGTTTGCTTCTTGTCTATGTTTGCAATTATTTCTAGAATCTTCCGGTAGAAAATCGGGTTCGGCGTGTGATTTGTGTTATTACGTTGCAAACCTCTGCCGTGTTGGTGAAAAAGGACTTTGTGTATTAAAGATCTGAGAATAATTTCTACTTGGTTGATCACGTCCACGAGGAAACATCAAATGAATCTGCACGGTGTTACTGCGAAACGTTGCAAACACATTTCGCTGAATTTCTGAACCCCGATACATTTGTAACAAAGTTGGGGTTACATCCCTTTGAGCGTAAGAATGTGATTGGGAAAATGTCTGATAGATTGTAGCTTTTCGCAGATAACACTCAAGATCAGCGTGACAACAAATCGTCCCCTGAGTTCCAATGTGTTCTATGTGCCAGTAGGCACATAGAACACATTGGAACTCAGGGGACGAAATGATTCAAATTCTACTGAACGATGTTGCCTGAAAGCGATATTTTCAAATCAGCTAATAACTATATTAATTAGCGTGGTTATTGCCTTCCGTTTCATGAGTTCAGTCCAATGAAGTTAAATCGTTGTGCAGTATTTTTCATCTTTGCGATTCACGTTATATTTCTTCCCTTTGTTCGGTGTTCATTCATATTTTTCTCCGCTACATCATGTTCCGACAGATTTCCAAAACGTTTCATTGTACAACTGACCGATTTTTGCACGACTGCCTTTGGTTATACACAAAACGTTCACTTCTGGTGATGCAAGGGCGCTAATTCAGTTTTCGCCTGAGTGATACATTATCGATCGATAAAAACTTACCTCAAAACTGCATTAAGTGCCGAGATATTTTGGCGACATGTATTTATTGGGTGCGAGGCGAGTGAAGGATATTTATTGGGAATCCAAAATGGCGTTTACTCATCTCATATGGATCCATATGGGTTGACTGCATCTGCAAAATGACAGTATATGGATCAGTCTTGAGAGACTAATACTGCACGCAGTTTAGTTAAAGAAGCTTGCTGGTAGAATAAGGGTTGATATACAAGGTCGCGGCAGAATCTATCCGCCCTATGTGTACATAAATCTTATGTACATGTTTGTGGGAATTTAATATGTTTTTAAACGCCATCTTCAAGCTGCGTATAAAATATGTACACGCTGTCGAACCCTATACAGTATGTGGAGAGTGGATTGTAACTAAATCACCCGCGGAGTGGAGTTTCACCCAAGCTATAACTTCCGAATTTTGTACATATCGACAAAAGCACAAGCAACGTTTCAACCAATGGACCTCCGGGTTTAACCCGGAGGTCCATTGGTTGAAACATTGCTGGAGCTGGTTATGCTTTGCAACAAATCTGCAATTATTGCTCGGGTGGAATCTCCACTCGGCGGGTGATTTAGTGATAATACACTCTCCACGTACTGTAGGTATGATAGTACTGAATATTTGAATTAGAGTTACCCGCCATGAAACGATGCACTCGGAAATGATGCAGTCTCCGAAACTAAGCAACCTTGGGGAAATATTGATTTGAAAAAAACCTTGAAGCATTGTACTGAGATCTTGCATCATTTTGTTAAATATTGCCGAGAAAAAAAGAGAGTGATTTGATGAATTTTGGGGCCAAAAATATATAATTAACCATTGGTGTGTTTTTGCTGGAAATTCCATGAAAAAATACTCTTATCTCATTTGTTGCATGACCTCCAGTTTTGAGGACGGAAAGAGATGTCTGGAGGGTTATATTAGACATACCAAATTATAATTATGCGATCATATTTTTTCAAACGAATGTAATAATGGTCGCCAAGGGGAAACTATTTAGTACTGTTATACATATGTACGGCTGACAGTCAGAGTGATCTCCCTTTGTCCATTTCATCTTTCAAAATATCAGCAGGCAAGAAGCGACTCGCGTTGAATAAGTAATTTCATTATTTATTACACGCCTGTTCTATGAAATCCCCATCTATAACAACATTAAACCATGAGAAAAATGAAAACCCGTTCTGCACATATGTGCCGAACGGAAATAGTTGACGGGACTATTTTTAAATAGAAGCGAAATTTCACTGGAATTTTCGACAAATCGTGCACCGCAATTGCAATTTGAATCGCGAGCGATAGCTAAATATATTAATACGGGTTCCCATCGCAATTTTGGTTGGCGATAAAATGCGTTGTTTTTGTTCATAGTTCGTCTCCTGAGTTCCAATGTGTTCTATGTGCCTATTGGCACATAGAACACATTGGAACTTGGGGGAGGGGTTGTCAAATGAATTGCTGAGTGCCCTACTAATAATTGCTTTATAGACGCGAAGGTGTGTAATAAACACTGAACGACACACGCGCCTGCAGCCTCTCGTTTTATCCTTCCACGCTGGCACTCGTGCCATATTGATTAACCCATTTACACGCTTGTGTAGTTCTGTGTATTTATTTTTTGTAGCAGTTGCCAGTTCAGTATACAGAACAAGGAATTAGCTGACACCGTGTTTACCATGTTAGGTCGCCAGCAAACTGTGTAACTAATACCAGACAAACATTCCGAAATCACGTGGCTTATAGAACACAACGATGGCGGATTTCTTACATCAGGTTTTGTTTCTGAAAGAAAATACAAAAATACACGAAACCTTTCAGCTGCTAGACTACCGTGGTGTATCTGAAAATATGTGTTTCCTGTACCCTTTTTACAAAAGAAAAATGTCATGAACTTTATAACTGATGAGATAAGATTATCTTTTTCTATAATTGCGGGGGGGGGGGGGGGGGGGGGGGGGTTATTGGTCAGCTCGTCATAGTTTTGATAAAGGAATCGTAAGTTCGAACCTTTTTAGAATCACTTACATTGCGATACTTGGCCGTACGCTTGTGCAGTGTGAAGGACACCACCTGCATTTAGGGTCATAAATGACAACGGCGAATGCAAATGAAGCTCAAACCCTGATTATTGTTAGTTTGTAATGTTGGAAAATATGATAGTTACTTTCCGCTGTTCAGTGGTTCTGCCAGGGTAATTCGGTGTCTTCTACCCGTGAAACAGCATTGCACGACATGACTCCAGCTGTTGAAGGTGTTGTTAAACCCAAATAATGGAAAGAAAGAGTAAATAATCGAAGCGATATTTTGGTGAGATAAGGAATGTTGGATTTTAAACCTGTTTAAGTTCGCAATTATCGCTGGTTAAAATGTTGTGTCAGCACACTGCATTATTGGTGCTTGTTAATATTCAAGGAATATTGAGTAGCAATCAATGTCATAATATTCAGACAAATCGACTCTTCAAGAGAGATGAGAGAATTTATTTGAATACAAACAATTGACTTAATCTCAGTTTCTTTGTCAGCACCTCGAATAACTAATATTATTGTTTACAAATCATTATGCCTTCAGCTAATTGCTGTGTCTGATTGATATTGATGCATTACGTGTTATCCCGTCAGTCCGCTATTTTATTTGTAACACTGGCTCACACCATAGCCTTCACTTATGGAGGGCAAATGGACATGTGCAGGTTGCGTTTCGTCAACTTCTGACGTTAGGAGAGACGCACAATATTCTGAACTCATGATAGAATGTGTCTTGATTTCATAACAAAACAGTGGTGTCATTACGAAAGCGAACAGAGACGTTTTGGCCGAATCGCGACCAAGTCGCGATGCGGTCGAAATTCTCTGTCCGCCTTTCTGCCCACAACACTGTATATTCTTTCCTGCGAAACTGCGAAAAACCTTGCATCTCAAGTTATATTTTTGCCTGTTTTTCATGATCCAGCCCAGTTTTGCAATATTGTGTTTATGAAATCGCTGTCCACCGGTGTAAATGTGTCGCTACCACTGCCCACCAGATCGCAGTCCTTCGCAGTCCGATCGAGGAAGAGAACGCTTTTGCAGTCACAGTTCCGCGCAGCTCCTGGTTGAAATTCGATATACCGTTAATAGTAGATGTGGAGATCGACCCTTATTGGGGGATCTCATGGGGATCCCACAGGGGATCGAGGAAGGGAAGTAGTTGGAGATGTGGAGATCGACCCTTATGGGTGGATCTCATGGTGGACCCACATGGGACCGAGGAAGAGAAGTAGTAGGAGATTTGGAGATCGCCCCTTATTGGGAGATCTCACGGAGGACCTCGCAGTGGACCGAGGAAGGGAAATAGTAGATGTGAAGATCGATCCTTATAGGGGATCTCATGGATACCACGCAGGTGACCGAGGAAGGGTATAAGTAGTAAGCACCTGTGGTTTCTACAACAGGGGATCCCCATCTCCTACTACTTCCCTTCTTCGGTATCTGGTGGGGTCCCCCGTGAGATCTCCCAGCCCACCAATAAGGGTCGATCTCCACGCCTCCTATTACTACTGTTATTTATGAAATACATTCCACTGAAATACCATTAAATTAGTTATATTATCAGGAAGATAATTACATATATATCTTACTCGTCTCGCTCAGTAATTAGAGGATTGAATTGCAAACCGAAAAGTCGACGGTTCGATCCTGACCAGTAAGTACGTTGTGTCCTTTGGCAAGATATTTAACCCCGACTGCCCACGTGTGGGCACATTGTCGCTGTGTACTGAGGCGTACTGCACGTTGATGGTGCACTTGCCTCCAACCGCTGTTAATAGTACGTGTGCAGATGTAGTACGTTGGGGGAGTTTGACAGTTTCTTGCCCCTATTCGGTGTTCTTCGTTGAGTACTTAGACTTCCTCAACCCGTAAAACTGTCCGACACAATGTGACCATGGCTGTTGAACGTGTTGTTAACCCTTTACCTAACATGAAAAGCAGACGACACTTGCAAAAAAAATTCTTGAATAACTAATTTTTTTCATTTTTTGTCTCAAAAACATAGGTTATGACCTCTCGTTGGAACGAGCTCGACGAGCTCGTTCCAACGAGGGGTCATAACCTATGTTTTTGAGACAAAAAATGAAAAAAATAATGAAAATTAATTGGTGATTTTTTGAGAATTGCGCTGCCCGGTTTTGGCCGTTACGTTGGGTAAAGGGTTAAACACCAATAAATCAGAAAAGGTATACTTTCTGGGTGATGGGGTAATCAACTGCTGTCGTTATCTTTCGAGAATGTTTAAAATTGGAAACAATGTGAATATTGCCGTTTACGGTTTGAAACGGAAACAAAACTGCCAGTTTGTTCGAATTAGCAAAATTATACGTATACTCAAGACACAGTTATCACAAAATTGGATCGGAACTGGATTGCGATCAGGTCGCAATTCTTTGTCGGCTTTTCTGATCACAACACCTTAGAATCTCACCCATCGAATACGAAAATAGAAACTATTGATCTCAGACAGTATTTTTAAAATTGTTTTTCATGATTAAGTCTTGATTTCACAATATTTTACCTTTGAAATCTCGACCCAGTGGTGTAAATGTGTCGAGATCATATTGCGTTCTGCTCGTGATAGAGACCGCTCCTGTGCTATATGGGAGCGAAGAGGACCTAGAACATCGACCAGATCGCTACCCAGTCGCAATCCAGTCGAGATTTTCTGGCCGCTCGTATAATCACAGTAGTGTAACCAGATCGAAAAGGAATGACTCAGAATGTGCGTTTTACTTTTGCGGGACTTTTGACACTGATGTCAAACTTTCAAAAAGCTGTGCATCACATTTTTACTGTGAATTAGAGAAAACTTCAGCCAATGACATCTGGTTTGACAGAGCTTATTGAGCTCTGTCAAACCAAATATCATCGGTTGATGACAAAATAATGCTACATGGATTAATTTTGATGCTTCACCTTACAGTATTGTTGGAGGGTTGTGAACTTTCTGCTTTTCCACAAAAACTACACTCGTAATGTTGTTCCTATCAACTTTTTTCTTGAGGTATATATTAGTACCTTAACATTCATGTTCTTTCCATTCGGTACATAAATTTGAGAAACGGTCATCGATGGAAGTTTAAGGCTAACCAGTTTATTAGCTCACCTGACTGAAAGTCAGGGTGAGCTTTTCTTATCACTCTTCGTCCGTCGTCCGTCCGTCGTCCGTCGTCCGTTGTCTGTCGTCCGTCGTCCGTCGTCCGTCGTCGGTCGTCCTGCGTGAAGGTGGTGTTTCAGCCTCTTTCTCCTAAACCACTGGCCACATTTTAATTAAATTTCATGTAAGTGGTGGTTATATAGGGGCATTTTGATTTTTATCCAAATTAGGTTTCGGCTCATATTGAGCAGAGGTGTGGGGAAAAAATGGCCAAATTTTTTGAAAATTTTCTTCTAATGAACCACCAGTAGCAGAGACTTGATATGTGGTATACAGAGTCCTTTTGAGGTTTAGAATCAATTTTGTTCAAGAGAAGTTTGTCGGGCATTATTTGCCTTCGTTATGGGAGGGGCAAAAATTTTGGCCACGCCTAAAATTTCTATTTTCTGAACCGTGAGGTCAATTTGAACCAAATTTGATATGAGATGATAATGGGTCATAAGTAGTTGATTGATGCAAAAAAAAATTTTCTCATTGCCCCGTGGGAACCTCGGGAGCTAAAAATAGGAAAAAACTTAAAACTGCCATATCTCCAAAACTACACGGCACAGAGAATTCTTATTTTGTATAAAGCTTACTTTTATCCAGTAGAAAAGAATAGTTAAAAAAAATCCCTATCGGTTTGATCACAAGGTACTTTTTTCAGGACTTTGAAAAAGTGCTGAGTCAGCACTTTTTAACACTGTAGGCAATGGGAAAAAGATTAAAAAATCTTCTCCAGATCCAGCAGGCAGAATCTTTTGATATTTGGTATGCAACATTGTAGGGTGGATCTGATTCAAGTTTATTCAAATCGGCCCCTGGGTTCATATTTGGGCTCAGTATAGGAGCCCGATTTCGAACTTAGTGCATTTCAGGCAAATTTCTTAAAAAATCTTCTTCTCCAGATCCAGCAGGCAGAATCTTTTGATATTTGGTATGCAACATTGTGGGGTGGATCTGATTCAAGTTTGCAGAAATCGGCTCCCTAGATTCATATTTGGGCTCACTATGGAAGCTCGAATTCGAACTTAGTGCATTTCGGGCAAATTTCGTAAAAAATCTTCTTCTCCAGATCCAGCAGGCAGAATCTTTTCATATTTGGTATGCAACATTGCGGGGTGGATCTGATTCAAGTTTGTTCAAATCGGCCCCCTGGATTCATATTTGGGCTCATTATAGAAGCCCGAATTCGAACTTAGTGCATTTCAGGCAAATTTATTAAAAAATCTTCTTCTCCAGATCCAGCAGGCACAATCTTTTGATATTTGGTATGCAACATTGTGGGGTGGATCTGATTCAAGTTTGTTCAAATCGGCTTCCTAAATTCATATTTGGGCTCACTATAGAAGCTCGAATTCGAACTTAGTGCATTTCAAGCAAATTTCTTAAAAAATCTTCTCCAGATCCAGCAGGCAGAATCTTTTGATATTTGGTATGCAACATTGTGGGGTAGATCTGATTCAAGTTTGTTCAAATCGGCCCCCTGGGTTCATATTTGGGCTCAGTATAGGAGCCCAAATTTGAACTTAGTGCATTTCAGGCAAATTTCTTTAAAAATCTTCTTCTCAAGATCCAGCAGGCAGAATCTTTTGATATTGGGTATGCAGCATGCTTAGGGGGTGAAATTCAAGTTTGTTCAAGCCAAGTCCCTGGGTTCATATTTGGGCTTACTGTGGTAGCCCGAATTATAACTTAGTAGTTCAAAATGAGGAATTTTCTTTAAAAATCTTCTTCTTCAGATCCAGCAGTCGGAATGTTTTGATATTTGGTATGCAGCATCCTTAGATGGATGAGATTCAAATTTGTTCAAGCCATGTCCCTAGGTCCATATTTGGGCTTACTGTGGGAGCCCAAATGATAACTTAGTTCAAAATGAGGAATTTTCTTTAAAAATCTTCTTCAGATCCAGCAGTCGGAATGTTTTGATATTTGGTATGCAGCATCCTTAGGGGATGAGATTCAAGTTTGTTCAAGCCGTGTCCCTAGGTCCATATTTGGACTCACTGTGGGAGCTCGAATTGTAACTTAGTTCAAAATGAGGAATTTTGTTTAAAAATCTTCTTCTTGAGATCCAGCAGTCGGAATGTTTTGATATTTGGTGTGCAGCATCCTTAAGGGGGGTGAAGTTCAAGTTTGTTAAAGCCAAGTCCCTGGGTTCATATATGGGCTCCCTGTGGGAGCCTGAATTATAACTTAGTTCAGTATGAGGAATATTCTTTAAAAATCTTTTTTTTTAGATCCACTGGTCAGAATCTTTGGATATTTGGTATAAGCTTTTCTTAGGAGGAGCAGATGCAACTTGTTGAAATCAATTCTCTGGGTTGATATTTAGGCTACCATGTCAGGTGAGCGCCCTCAGGCCCCTTGGGGCCTCTTGTTTATTTTTTTAAAATTTATTTATTTATTTATTTATTGGGGTTAAACGACACTCGACAGCCAAGGTCACCTCGTGTCAGACAGTTTTATGTGTGGAAGAAGCCGGAGTACTCTGAGAGAACCACCAAGCAACGGCGAGCAACTGCCAGACTCCCCAGCGTACTAACTCAACACAAGCAGGGTTAACATTGGTTGAAGACAAGTGCAGTATCGACGTTCGGTACGCATTAGTACACAGCGCCACCATGCTCCCACATGGGCAGTCGGGATGAAGTTCCTTTCCCAAGGACTCGACGCAGTTACCCTTAACCATTTTGTGTTTGATACTGCGTCTTCAGTGTTTGATACTGCGTCTCCGGGTGCTGAAAGCATTTTTAGACGTGAACGAACACATATACGAACACTGCAGCAAATTTGATCAGTTTCAAATGAATTGCTTCTCTTGTTGGCACTACATCCGTCATATCTATAGTGTGTTGACGCATCTGTTTTTAGTGCGTGGAAAAACTTCTGTCTGGAATGTTGGCCGCTAAAGTATAACTCAGTTGTGGTATGCTTTCTATTAGGCGTAGTACTTTTTCACAGTTGTTATGAAAACCTTTAAAGATTTGATCAAATATTTAGGAATAATAAGACCATTTTCATTCAAACCCGTTAAAGAGCTGGGAGAAAATCTTCATGCCGCAATACCATCGCGTTCACCAACGTTGTCTGCCTTGAGTTCAGTAAAAATCACAATCACTTGTGACGAATTGAAAGACCCAACAGAATAGAGTGACCTCCCTTTGATCATGACTGAAATGCACCGTATTTGTACAAAATGAATGTCAATGCGTTGACAAATCCAACAATCCGCGATTTGAAGTTGACAGCCCACTTTTCTGAAATCAAATTCACCCGGCATATCTAAAATAGGATACGTTGAGTAAAACTGAAGAATTATTGCTGACAAAATAAAATAATAGAAAGATGATTTTTCATTTTTATAGAGTATCGATGCTGGCTAATAATATCTATTTTCTCTGCAGGATAAAAATGGCTCTCATGTGAAAAGATGAAAAAAATCTACCAGATAAATAAAATGGGTGTTGTTGATTGTTGTCAGTTCGTTTCATTGATTTAAGACAAAACCCATGGCCTCTCGTTTCAGTCCTACAAATAAGCTATAATTTAGAAGAAAAATCTAAAAAAAGAGATAAATTGTGACGTTTTACTCGTGAGTCGCGCTTACGAAATTGAGGAGTTCGTTAAGTGATGGGTTAAGTGATGGGTCGAAGTACTGGTACAGGTTGATCACATTTCATCTTCAGCACATTGATGGCCGGGGGTGTCGCGAAAATGATTTTTTTTGGAGGGGGGGGGGGGGTGAGGTGGGGAAGTTTAAACCCAATTTTTCCCGACTGTCATGACTCAAAGCCCGAACGAAGAAATATTCCAACTACATCACCAAGGTTTGGTTTCTTCGAAGGATTGCCTTGACGATGTAAATGGAATAATTGTTGATGGAGGTTGTATTCTACTATATATAAAAAGCCTATGACATAAATGTTAGCTTTACACACCAACTGTGGTGAACACACCAGCAATGGGATTTCAATAATTAAAATTTACACATACAATGGAACTACATCCAGGTTGACCTTTGGTGGCCTGAATGCAAACTTGTCAAAATTTATCGCTCGTCGCCTCGCGAAGTGTGAAACAAAAGCCGGCAATTATTTGTTACGTTTTTAAATGAGTTTACCTCATAAGATACCAAAAATTAACAAACATGCATTGTCTCATGTTAATAAAGCATCCATAACTTGAAATAATATGTTATTAAGATGAAAAAGGCCCCGTGATTTGCGCGTTTCCTTTTCCATTTCGTTTCGGCGATACAATTGACAGCGGAAATACCGCCCACCGGT
This sequence comes from Pictodentalium vernedei, assembly GCA_031216915.1. Taxonomy (NCBI): domain Eukaryota; kingdom Metazoa; phylum Mollusca; class Scaphopoda; order Dentaliida; family Dentaliidae; genus Pictodentalium; species Pictodentalium vernedei. The sequence continues at coordinate 164,144,019 of CM062291.1, read as the reverse complement.
GCTCATGTAAACAAAATCAGATTCGCACGTGTATATGTCTGCTGCTCAGTAAAATTGAGAAAATAATAATAATAATAATCTGACGATCATGGTATAAATAAAATATACCCAAAGTAGCTTGGTGTACCAAATGTTCACTACTCGTGGTGAAGTGGTGTTAACCGCTCTCCAAAAGCTCGCGGTTAGCACCACCTCACCACTCGTGGTAAAAATTTGGTACACCAAGCTAGTAAGGGTATATTCTATATTTTGATGTCGTTTACGTTATTGTGAAAAGATCGAACGCATTTTTCAAGTGTCAAATAAAAAACTCAGCAGCTCCAAATTGTTCGCAACACTTCATTTTTTGTTTTTTTTGTTTTTTGTTGTTGTTTTTTTGGGGGGGGGGGGAGGGGGGGTTGCTTTGGTTAGAATAAATGGACGTTTGGGATCTGTAAGTGTTTTATACCACATCTCCTTGGCTCAGTTGCGCAAATGTCGTATTGGATGAACTCAGTGGCGACTTTTAATGAGCTCGTTCTCTAGTATTTCGTAGGGATCTCTGTTCTGACCACCCCGTGCTTTTCACCTCACGTGGGTCTCTACCCATCTCTTTATTTCGTTGAAAAGAAGAATGGGGTAAGGGTTTTTTTTCACAATTGCTTGCC